>CM071688.1:22435000-23635000 GCA_036553675.1 Solanum okadae | reverse complement strand
GCTCCTTGTCACAAGAAAGTGATCTAACAGAGGCATAAAAGGTGACAAGATTTTATGTAATATGCACCAAGTTACATTGGCATAGTAAATGGAACATACCCTATATTTCTCAATACGAACATAGAACTCGATATTGACTTATAACTTAGTTAATTTTATATAGAAAAGGAAAGTTGAAATGGAATATGACAGATACATACATGGATGCACCTCCTCACATAAAGGAGTGTTTGAAGATAATTGTTTTCCAAATATGCTACACTCCTTCGTTTTGTCTAAACCTTGATCCAATAGTATCATAGAGTACCAAGCCCTCGTATTTGACTTGAGAGGGCTATGGATTGTACATACATGTGCTCAAATCTTCGTGAGAGATCCATTGGCAACAATGACATTCTATGCATACATTACTCGTGAAAATCAATAGCCCTATAAAATTAGCAGAACTGGCGCTGATAAGTGCATTTTGTTTAACTACTAAACTTCTCCTAACTAACCCCCTACTGTTAACTACATAATCAAATTTCAGAAAAAAAATTATGCAAGAAACAGAGAAAGTACATTTGTTTTGAATAATAAATTCTAGTCACCCGCCATTTTGGTACAAACTGATAAACATGACATAACAACCTCCAAGCTAGCTATTGTAAGAACATATATTTTCATATGAGTTTAGAGATAGAACACTTGATGATATCTCTTGGACATCTAGACATCTTAGGAGAAATTTTAGTTGGCCAAATGGTTCCACTAATACATTTGGTCATCTCAAAAAAGCACCTCATTATTATATGATTGCTTGAATTTCCTAAGCTTCTTTGTTAAAATGTGAAGCACAATTTTTCAAAGGTTTCATGTATGACATTTTTTAATGTATTTGTAAAATACTAAATAAAATGACAAAATTGTAGTTGACTGATTAGATTCATTGCTTGACAAAGTAGGTATAGAAGTATACAACTATGGAAACTTAGAAGAAAGGGGAGCAAAACAATTATTTTGGAGCCTTTTTGTACTCCCAAATGGACAAAAGCCCTACTGTTTGATTTAGATTGTAGTTTTTGTTGATACAGCTAATTCAGATTTATCATGGCTAACATGTTTTTTGTGATTCAGAATATCAATGACCAAGTCTAGAATGAAACTGAAGCACAAAACAATGATCCAAGTACAGGACAACGCTGACAGACAAAGTTTCTAATTCACAAATCTTAGTAATTTCATAATCCAAGCAAAGCAACAATTAGAACATTCATGTCCCAAATTGGGTAACCAAACTGGAAAAATATAAATCCTAATGAAAAAGAGACATCTGAAACATGAGGAAACATTAACTACATTTATCTAGATTCCATGTAAAAGAAACAATATACTTACTATAATGAATAAGGAAATATCACACAGATCTATCGATCACTCGGCTTAAACTCACAAACATGGATATCAAAGGATGAAGAACAATATGTTTTAAAATGGTCAGTATGAATAAAAGGAAGAATTCAAATTCAATATAGAACGTGAATGAAATTAGCCAACTCTAATTTCCAAATTAATTTTGATAACCAAGCTAGTGATTTAGAGCATAGATAGAGGATTTAGAAACAAAATTAGGGGATTTTTAATAAGACTTAAATGATATTCTCAAATCTTATCATTGACATATAATTAGGGGCGACTCAACGTGATTGAGGGCCTAAAGCGAAATTTCAATTCAGGGCCTAAAATATAAACAAACTTCATATACATATTTATTCAAAATTTATTTTGCTTACACTATTTAGATGGAAATTATTAGTATTTTAATATTGTTTTTTCAGTTATTAGTTTTAGGTAAGATTTTGTCAACTCAACATTGAAAAACATCCTTTAAGTGTGGAAATTATTATATGAATTGTTAACATAATTAAATAAGTTGACAAATATTAATTAAAGATAGGAGTTAGAACAAGGGCTATCACAAATGAGCCCAAACATAAGTAATCCACCCAACCCGCCCAGAATTTTAAGGGTTGGGCTCAAGATAATTTGAATTGAGTTCAATCTCAACCCATTCAAGCCTAACCTATTTTAAGAGAATTCTCAATTGAGCCCAATTCAATCTCCAATTTCAACCCGTTTTAAAACTCTTTACTACGATATGTTACTATATTAAATGTATGAATTATTATCTATTTAACATCTTTTATGATTTATCTATCCATTTGTTACTTTTAAAAAAAATAATCTTGAGCTGAAATTCACATTGTGATTAATAAAGTTAAATATCACTATGTTAAAATTATTGAGATTAATCGGGTCAAGACCCAACCCGTTTTTAACCAATTTGAACCCAACCCATTTGAGCCCAAACTAAACTTGGGCGGGTTAAGACCCAACCTGATTTCTATTTCAATCCATTTTAATATCTCCAATCTCAACCCAACCCACCCATTTGACACCCCTAGTTAGAACCATAAAATTTGACGCAACAAGTTGATGACTTGGTATACCCCATTTTAGTAGGCTTGTAGTAATGCTTGAAACTAAAATTTAAAAAGAAATAAAAAGGAATTTGTAATTCACTTTGTTCAACACTTTTCAGAGTAAATATCTCAAAAGGTCATTCAACTATGAGTATTTATGTTATAAAGTCATTCAACTTTGTTTTGTATCTATAAAGTCATTCAATTTAAGGTTTTTCTCTTATAAAATCACTCAACTTAAACTTTGTTCTTATTATATAATCACTCAACCAACTTTTTCATTAAAAAGATATTAACATGATAAAATATATTAATTTTTGTGTCATATTTAAAATTAAGATCACTGCACACTAAGAAATTTGCATGAATTTAATTATATCAAAATTAAGTCTAAATTTAATTAAAATCACTGCCGATAGATGTAGCTGGCTGGACAACTAAGGAAGTCGTATGGAGAAAAAAGTCATTGCCTATTTTTTGTGCCGTTTAGTTTGTTTATTTATCACCTTTTGTTTTATGTTTTTATTTGAATAGAGATAAAGTGTGGTCTATTTAATTATTCTTTTATAAAAGAGAAATCAAGTTCCTGTACACAACCACATACTTTTAATTAGAATCGATCTTTGATTGAATGCCAATTTATTAAACACCAAAAATAATAAAATGTAAATCGATTTTTGATTGAAGGTCGATTTATTAAACACCAAAAATTAAAGAATGTAAATCGATCTTTGGAGGTTAATTTATTATTTTTTTCACAAAAAATAATAAATTTGAGAAGAATATTGCAAACCTATAAAGTTCCAAATTTATAATTTCGACAATTATGAAATTATTGATGGATTGGGTTTAAGATATGAGTTTTCTTTAATTTTGTTTTATCTGTGTGGTCCATGTCAACATGGCATAAAAATTTAATTTATTTTGTCATGTCATATATTTTTTTAATGATAAATTTGGTTGAGTGATTTTATAAAAGAAAATCTTAAAGTTGAGTGATTTTATTGATACAAAAGAAAGTTGAGTGACTTTACAAAATAATTCTCAATAATTGGGTGACCTTTAAAGATATTTACTCCACTTTTCACTATTAATTCTTATTTTTAACAAAATATAAAAGATGTTAAAGTGGGTAAAATAATATATTTTTAAAAAAAATATACTTTTTATCATAAATAATCAATATTTTTTAACACATAATTTATTCTTAACAAAAATTTGGAGGCCTAAGGCAAAAGCCTTATTTCCCAAAGCATAGAGCCGGCCCTGGGCATATTTATATTACAAAGAGAATATTATAAGTTATTGTACATCATAAATAAGCATACAAATGAGTCATCTCAATTAAATGTCACCTGGGACAAGTCTACTTCAATTCACACATGGTTTTTCTTTCTTATTTATATGACGACAAATAACGGCAATCCGAATGCTAGCAAGTACATAAGGTATGCACAACCTCGTAAGAAGCTAAATGTTATAGAAAATTGAGATTTAACGGCTCAACAATGTAAATGAAGTCTTAAGTGTTTAACTAAAGAGATTAAATACATTATTTGCTACTTAATTGTTTAGAAAGTATATAAGTTAAAGCGTTCACACTCGAACTCTTCTTCTACGTGTTGTGTGTGGTTTCAAGGAATATGACATCTAGCTAAATGAACCACTTCAGACGAAGTGCTCCATACCCGCACTAAGGGGTAACTTGAGATAAGGTATAAATCACATTCACTTTCCCGGCAGTTCAGAAATTGTCCTTGATTCTATCAGCTATCAATTCTTCCACTAATTCTTCCTGATTGTCCTATAGATCAAATCACATGATCTATATATGTATGCATTGAGGATATATACCTCCTAGACTAGATGTAAATATCTTCCCATAGAGTGGAAGATGGTTAAGGATGAAACAAACTCTAATTCCTAACGATGAAGTGAGTGAAATAGCTTAATGAAATGTATTTTGAAAATCTAGTACTTCCCTCGCGACAAGTTTTGAGAGACTCTTCATCTTAGTATTTAGAGAGAAGTGCAAAAACAATAATTACTGTTGGGAAAATGCGGACTAACACAAAAAATATATATGGTCAAAATAATGGAAATAAAACGAGAAAATAATGACACCAAAATTTTTACGTGGAAACCCTTCTAAATAAGGGAAAAACCACGAGCCAAGAGGAGCAACTGATATCACCATAATAATGAATTTTACACCATGTAGTCACGAATACAATACTCAAAGTGACTACTAACAGTCAAAAGGAATAACACTCTTTGATTCCACCTTACTTAAATATCGCTCACATTCTGTTTTTCTTCACAAACTATTTTCTTATCTAGTCTATGGAAACCTCATAACTCTCTATATTTTTCTTTCTCTGTGAATTGGTGTGTATTTGCAATGAGCAAGGGCTCTCTATTTATAGGAGAAATTTACTCCTAATGATGTCACCAGTGACAACATAAAAACACCAAGGTTTCAACCTTTGCAACTATGCAGATTTCTTGGTAAGATTTTAGTTGAAAAAGAAATGGTGAGCTTTAGTTTGTTGCAGCATTTGTTGACTTTAACAATAGGCAACAAACATTTCAACCTTTTATGCATTTCAACTTTCATTATGTTTATCTATAATGGGTATGTACCCCACAAATCTCCCCCTCTAGACCTATTCACCGGAGGAAGGCATCTTCATTTTCTTTAGAGAGAGCTCATACCGTCAAGTTCTTTGCATAACTCTAACTTGTCTTTCGGTATTTTCTTGGTCAACATATCTGCAGGATTTTCACTTGTGTGGATCTTTTTGACGTGAAATGATTCACTCTCCAATTCCTCACGAATCCAATGATATCTGACGTCGATGTGTTTTGTCCTTGCATGATACCTGGAGTTCTTACTCAAGTCTATTGCACTTTGGCTATCACAATAGACAATATACTCCATCTGATGCAAACCAAGCTCTTCAAGAAATCGCTTGAGTCATATCATCTCCTTGCCGGCTTCAATAACCGCAATATACTCAGCTTCAGTTGTAGATAGTGCGACACACTTCAGCAACTTCGACTTCCATGATATAATTCCCCCTGAAAAAGTAAACAAATATCCAGTAGTGGATTTTCTGTTATCAAGGTCACCTACCATATCAGCATCTTTATAGCCCTTTAAGATTGGATCTGATGCTCCAAAACACAAGCATTCATCTGATCTTCCTCTAAGATACCTGAGTATCCACTTCACAGCTTCCCAATGCTCTTTTCCTGGATTGTCGAGAAATCTGTTGACAACACCAACTGCATGAGCAATATTAGGTCTAGTGTATACCATTGCATACATTAGACTTCCGATTACGGAGGAATATGGAACTTTGGCCATGCTCTCTTTTTCCTCCCTAGCTGTAGGACACATCTTCTTGCTCAACTTCATATGACCAGCAAGAGGTGTGCTAACAGGGTTAACATTCTTCATATTGAAGCGCTCTAGTACACGTTCAATATACTTCTTCTGTGACAAATAAATCTTCCTTTCATCTCTGAGACGAGTAATTCTCATGCCCAAAATTTGTTTGGCATGACCCAAGTCTTTCATAGCAAAAGACTTACACAACTCTTTTTTCAACTCGTCAATCTTGGAAGTATTCTTACCCACAATTAACATATCATCCACATATAACAAAAGGATGATAAAATCTTCATTAGAATTTTTTTGTACAAATACACAATGATCTGATGAAGTCTTCTTATAGCCTTGCTCCTCCATAACAGATTCAAACTTCTTGTACCACTGTCTAGGAGCTTGATTTAGGCCATAGAGACTCTTTTTGAGTTTGCACACAAAATTTTCTTTACCTTCTACTTTGAAGCCCTTAGGTTGTTCCATATAAATCTCTTCTTCTATGTCACCGTGAAGGAAAGCCGTCTTCACATCCATCTGCTCAATCTCTAAATTAAGACTAGCAGCCAAACTTAGAACTGTGCGACTCGAGGACATTTCCACAACATGAGAAAATATTTTGTCAAAGTCAATACCCTTTCTTTGACCAAATCCCTTAACAACAAATCTAGCTTTGTACCTGGGCTTCAAGCTGTGTTCTTCATCTTTAACTTTGAACACCCACTTGTTCTTTAAAGCTCTCATGCCCTTGGGCAGTTTTATCAAACTCATAAGTGTGGTTCTCATGCAGAGACTTCATATGATATTACATGGCTTCAATCCATTGATCCCTGTGCTCATCTTCCATGGCCTTCTCATAACATTCACATTTTCCCCGTCAGTGAGTAACACATACTCATTGGGTGAATAACGAGAGGAAGGAACCCGAAGTCTTGTGGACCTCCTAAGCAGAATATTTGATTCGTCCACAACTTCATGAGCAGGAGGATCATCAATAACAATATCATTGTTATTATCAACATCAACATGTTGATTCGATACATAATTATGGGCGTCACCCTGATCATCAAGCCCAACAACATCATGTATACTTGCGTGAGGAACTTCATCTAGATGACCTATACCATCAAAACTTGAAGATTCTAGCTTCTCTTCTTTGTCAATATCTTCAATTGTTTGATTCTCCATGAAAATAATATCACGACTTCTCACGATTTTCTTCTCAATTGGATCATATAGCCTATAACCAAATTCATCAATGCCATATCCAATGAAGATGCATTGCCTTGTCTTGGCATCTAACTTTAACCTCTCATCTTTCGGCACATGTACAAAAGCTTTGTAACCAAATACTCTCAAATGGTCATATGAAACATCCTTTCCATACCAAACACTATTTGGTACATCACTTTTGCAAAGCAACAACATGAGATATATTAATAACATGTGCAACGGTCAATAAAGCCTCACCCCAAAATGAGTTCGGTAACTTTGCTTCAGAAAGCAAACATCTAACTCTTTCCATCAAGGTCATGTTCATCCTCTCAGCCAAACCATTAAGCTGAGGAGTCTTAGGAGGAGTCTTCTGGTGTCTAATACCTCGATGCTTGCAGTATTCGTCAAATGGTTCACAATATTCACCACCATTATCAATATGAATACATTTCAGTTTCTTTCCAGTTTCTCTTTCAATTGAAGCCTAAAACTGCTTGAAGACACCTAACACTTGGTCTTTAGTGTTCAAGACATAGACCTAAAGTTTTCTCGAGCAGTCATCAATAAAACTGACAAAGTAGAGTGCACCACCCAATGTCCTTGTCTTCACTGGACCACATAAATCAGAGTGCACCAACTCAAGCAACTCTATCTTTCTTGAAAGAGGGTAGGACTTAAAGGAAACTTTATTTTGTTTACCAGCCAAGTAGTGCTCACACTTTTCTAATTTAGCACTTTTGAAATTTGACAATAATTTCTTCTTGGCTAGAAAATCAAGTCCCTTTTCGCTGATGTGGCTAAGCCTCTTGTGCCATAACGTTGAAGAGTTGTCGCTCTCAACCGCATTCACCATATCAACACAAGTAGAAGCCTTAGTCTAGTATAGACCACAACGTTTGTTACCATGAGCCACAACCAAGGAACCCTTAATGAGCTTCCATTTTTCATCACCGTTGGTACTAACATATCCTTCTTCATCCAAAACACCAACAGAAATCAGGTCCAGACAAACATCAGGAACATGTTTCACATTGTTCAAAACTAGTTTAGTTCCAACACGAGTTTCCAAAAAAATTGTACTAATACCAACCACCCTAGAAACAGTCTCATTACCCATACTCAAGGTTCCAAAATCACCAAGAGTATAGGAAGAGAAAAAAATCCTCCCTTGAGGTCACGTGAGATGCGGCAGCAGTGTCCACAACTCAGCTTGACTCATCACAAGCAATATTTATCATATCCGCATCAAGGACGGTAACAAGATCTTCGGTGGTGACGGTGGCTAGGTAATTTTCATTGCCATCTTCTTTAGTTTTCTTTTTTTTTTTTGTTCTCCCTCTTCAAATTCCGGTAGAACTTCTTTGTGTTCCCTTTCATGCCACAATGATAACACTCAATATCCTTAAGTCTGCCTCTGGATTTGCTCCTATTTTGTTCTCTATTCTGAGAACCACGAGTTTTGTTTCTCCCCCTGGAGCCAATTATCAGGACATTCAACGAAGAAGAACCTTGAGTTTTTCTTCTCATCTCTTCGTTCAAGACACTACTCTTGGCAGAATCCATAGAGATCACACCATCCAGAGCAAAATTTGACAATGAAGTTCTAAATGTTTCCCAAGAGTCTAGTAGGGAACCAAGTAGAAGCAAGCCTTGAATTTCTTCATCAAATTTGATGCCCATAGCACATAATTGGTTAATGATCCCCTGAAAATTATTCAGATGGTCTGTCATCGGAGAACCATCATGATACTTTAAACTCAACATCTGCTTTATTAAGAACATTTTGTTGTTTCCAGTCTTTCGAGAATACAAACTTTCAAGATGCTCCCATAGGGTTCGAGCATGTGTCTCCCCAGAAATATGGTTCAACACATTATCGTCAACCCATTGTCCAATGAATCCACAAACCTGTTTGTGCAACAAATTCCACTCTTTATCTGTTTTATTATCAGGCTTTATAGTGGTAAAGACTGGTTTGTAAAAATTCTTGACATAAAGCAAATCTTCCATTTTCCCCTTCCAAATGGCATAATTAACACCATTCAAAGTAACCATTCCACTTGTGTTGGTTTCCTTTGTTTATCCCCAAAAATATAGTTATTGCAAACCAAAGTAAATCTTTTCTGATGTGGAAGTCAGACTGTGCTGCAACCACAGAGTATACTCAGATAAAACCTTGGCTCTGATACCAGTTTGTTGGGAAAACGTAGACTAACACAAAAATATATATGGTCAAAATAATGGAAATAAAATGAGAAATTAATGACACCAAGAATTTTACGTGGAAACCCTTCTAAATAAGGGAAAAACCACGGGCCAAGAGGAGCAACTGATATCACTATAGTATGGAATTTTACGCCGTGTAGTCACGAATACAATACTCAAAGTGACTACTACACACTCAAAAGGAATAACACTTTTAATTCCACCTTACTTAAATATCGCTCACACTCTATTTTTCTTCACAAACTATTTTCTTGTATAGTCTATGGAAACCTCATAACTCTCTATATTTTTCTTTCTCTGTGAATTGGTGTGTATTTGCAATGAGCAAGGTCTCTCTATTTATAGGAGAAATATACTCCTAGTGATGTTACCAGTGACAACATAAAACACCAAGGTTTCAACCTTTGCAACTATGCAGATTTCTTGGTAAGATTTTAGTTGAAAAAGAAATGGTGAGATTTGGTTTGTTGCAGCATTTGTTGACTTAAACAATAAGCAACAAACATTTCAACTTTTCCTGCATTTCAACTTTCCTTATGTTTATCTATAATGGGTATGGACCTCACAATTACTTGAGTGTAGAAAATAGCAGCCAAAGAGAAGCAGTATTATTCAACAAGTTATTACCTTAAACTTTTGGGCTATCCACTTGTCTTGTTGACTACGTTTGAAGTAGTTTGTCCATTTGAAGAACATGTTAAGTGTGTAGTTCTAATCAATGGACTATTATATTCCTTCAAAGTTCAAATGAAATTTCATTGAATAAGTGATGTGTAGAGGAAAGCCGACCTCTAAAATTGAAGGCGAATAACATGGTAGTACAAAAAGAAACATAAAGCATCCATAGATCATTCAATTTTTTGAGAAGTAAAAATCATATAATCTCTAGTTTGCAAAATTCATATCCTCAATAGCCTGGTAAAAAGACAAAAGTCGGACCTGATTGCTTTGGATCTTCTCTCTTGATTTAGTGTCCTAATTGAAGCAATTTCATTACGCTGTATCACTAAATTGTGTTTTAGACTAATTTTTGCATATTTTCTGTAGTTGTATTTTATTAGCAGTAAAAATCAAAATCAAATAAGTAATGTAAAACTAATTCAGGATTTTACATCTAGAAATTCCCAAATGAGATTAGGTTGGGCTATTTTCCTATGGTAAACTAAAAAGGGAGTCTTATAAAATTGCAATATTAAGAACTCACTAGTTTTTTTTTTTTGAGAATTAGTACGGTTTAGAACTTGCTAGTTTTTATGCCAAAAAATATCTCCAAGAAAGTACCCATTATCCAGTTGGTTCATGAATCGGCATATTGAGAACCCATTAATTGAATGTGATATTTACAGAAATGGTTCCTCTTTATTGGTAATCAACAATTTTGAAAATTTCAATCCATAATTTTTTTGAAAATTCCACTCTTTGTAGCAGTATTTAGTCAGATCCAGCAGCAAGCCGTCAAAAATAGCATATGCACATGACTTGTTGGAGAAAAGTTTTGATGCCAAAGAGGGAAAAAGAAGAAAAAAGATCAAATATGTGACAACCAAGAAAAGATTTTAATTGCTAGAGTTCTAATTGATCGATTAAATCTCGAACACCAACCTTTTTCTTCTATTTTGCCTAGAGCTGTGAAAGCTGAAACATTCGTTTCTCTTCCGTTGTTAGCATTGGAACAAAGAAGAAATGGGTATAGAAGCTAGTGGAATTTAGTGGAGTAGAGAAGGAGGAATTGATGTGTCTCAGTCTCACTAAAAGATGAAAGGGTTTGGTAAATGTGTGACAATAGATCCAGCTAAAATGTACCATCCACATTACTTTTTGTATAATTTGAAAATGCATTGTTCGTCCCTAGCCTTGTTGGCTTATAAATAAGAGAATGTGAGTAAGGGAAGTGAAAATGGGGGAGAGGATTGAAAGATGGGAAATTGAACCCAACCAACAAGGTGAAAGCTCACGTAGTCAGCTATTAAGATAATTTCATGAAAATATATTTCTTGTTTGCTTTCATATACAACTGATAATAAGATGTGATACGCGTATATACCCTAAAAATGCTTATATTATTGAGGATTAAGCTCTATAATTTAATGTCACGACCCAGACCGCCGTGATTGACATCCACATTAACCCTCCAGTGGGAGGACCATTACTACAGCCCATCTAACTAAGTTAACGAAAATACTACGCATTTAAAGATACGGAAGCAGGTTTAAATGCAGAAATAAACTGGAGTACCCATAAACTCTGAAAGTCTTAACAAAACAATTGCGAAAAACAATGCCTAAAACCTGAAAGTCAATGTACCAAAACTCTAAGGTTCAACAAATTTAAGAACAAGGGGTACAACCCCAAAACTAAACAAGGTATATCTAAAGTACTAGTCTAAGTCCGAAGGGAGTAGACTAAGCAAAATGAGAACTCATGGCAGCCTGAAAGAACTGGATGGCCTTTAAATTCCGGTCTTGATCACTGCTCTCCTAGTTGAGGTCTATCAATAGCCTCCTGAAGAAGCCCTTTACTCAAAAAAGAACGAGCAAGTGCAGTATCAGTACACAACCACACAACCACACAACCATAGTGTACTAATAGGATCACACGACTATTCCAGTAAGCGAAACATACATAAGCAGTCACAACACAATAAACATTACATGTACATAATATATATATATATATATATATATATATACACACACATCAATTATCATTTCAGGAGAAATGTATAATTCCACATTCTCAATAACAAGTAGCTATGACAAATCATAGAACCCATACCCAAACTGTTAGTGTGCCAGAACGTGACACCCGATCCCAATTAGTGTGCCAGAACGTAACACCTTATTCAATATATATGGCGGAACGTTGTACCCAATCCAATATATTTGTCGGAACGTGAAACTTGATCCAATCAACAAGACCACAATCACAATCACACTCATCATGTACATACTCATGATCATACAATCACGTGTTGAATCATGGCATACATTCGTTCATTCATACTGATTTCATTAGGTTTGATGAACATGACTTCATTTACATACATACATGCATTATAATAAAGCAATTACCAACATACATCAGGTAAAACATGAAATCAAACCATCACCTACCTCGAAAACATGATTGAATCTCCCTAAGGCACTTGAATCTTTCCTTTCCGAATTTTTTCTGCTTGTTCGTGGTCTAAAAACAACAAAGTAACGCGATGATCAATAAACGAGACCCAATTACCCAGATTACAATCGGAATTATCCATCCTAGGCCAAACCCAAGATCCCAATACCCAACTTAGGGCTTTTCCACCATTAGTTTCAGGTTAAAACTCTCCCCCAATGATAATCACCCATGAATCTAAGTTCTATGGATCAAAAAATAGATTAGGGGAGTACAAACCTTATCTTTAGCACCAAAAGTCATGGAAAACTGTCAAGAAATCTCCTGGGGTCGTCTTTTAGCTCTAACAAACGAATTTGTAGAAAATTAACATTTTTGGGATTTAATCCAGACTTAATTCGCGATTGGGTTGCTACGGTGGACCCCATCCCGTCACAGCGGCCCTGCCCTGGCGGGAATTATCTCGCCACAATAACTTACACAGAGAAAAAGAGTTAGAATTTGAGTTCCAAACCCCCATTTCACAACACACCTTCAACTCATGACATTCAAAAACTACCCTTTCACGCTAAGATCAGTTTCGAGAGTTTCACTCGCTCGAATTCAATTCTGTAAAGTCTTACGAGTTCTTTAACGTCTTAGCTATCTGCTCATGCAATCAATTTTGTTATTAAATTTCTCATTCATTGCCAGATTTCCCTATACCTCACATGACTCATATGTCATCCAAATCTGGACTAGGCTAGGAATTTTCAAGTTACTACTCAAAAGTTTTTTGGCCCCAATTCTTTCCCCATTGGCTTTTCTATAACGACAGGAACCGGTTGTTACAATAGATAGCAATTTACCCATCAATCATCTCCGAGTGATAAACTAGGAAAAACTGGCTAAAGTAAGAATAGAGTAGTACCTGAATCGTTGAACAACTGGGGATACTTGTCTCGCATGTCCTTCTCGGTTTCCCAAGTAGCTTCCTCAACCGGACGATGCTTCCATTGAACTTTCACATAATTTATCTCTTTGGTCCTCAACTTCCGTATATCGCAATCAAGAATTACAACCGGTTCCTCCTCATACTGAAGGTCTCTGTCTAACAAAATTGAGACCCATTTTATGATGTAATTCCCGTTCCCATGATACTTTTTCAACATGAACACATAAAATACTGGATGAACTCCAGAGAGGCTAGGTGGTAAGGCCAACCTATAAGCCACTGACCCTACACAGTCAAGAATCTCAAATGGACCAATGTATTGAGGACTAAGCTTGCCCTTCTTACCAAATCTCATCACCTCCTTTATGGGTGATACCCTTAGAAAAACTTGTTCACCCGTCTGAAATGCCATGTCTCTTACCTTACTGTCTGCATACTTTTTCAGTCGACTTTGGGCTGCTAAGAGCTTAGCTTGGATGCTTCTTAACTTATCCTGAGCATTTTTCACCAAGTCAACCCCCAAAGGTTTCACATCTCCAGCCTCAAACCACCCTATGGGTGATCTACATCCCCTCCCATAAAGTGCCTCGAACGGTCCCATATCAATGCTAGAGTGGTAATTGTTATTATAGGAGAACTCACACAAAGGTAGGAACTTATCCCAATGTCCTCCAAAGTCAATCATACATGCCCTCAACATGTGTCCTCTAACACTTAAATAGTCCTCTCTGAATGCCTGTCCGTTTGCGGATGAAACACTGTATTAAAAGTGAGTTGAGTGCCCAATTCCTCCTACAACTTCCTCCAAAATTTGGATGTGAACTGCATACCATGGTCTGAGATTATAGAGAGGGGCACCCCGTGCAACCTCACTATCTCTTTCACATAAATCTTAGCCAACTACTGAGCATTAGAGTCTATTCTGACTGGAATAAAATGGGCTGACTTAGTAAACCTGTCAACCACTACCCACATAGAATCAAACTTTCCCAATGTATGAGGGAGTCCAACCACAAATTCCATAGCTAGCATTTTCCACTTCCATTCCGGAATTGGCATTCTCTGAAGCAAACCTGCAGGCCTTTGATGCTTATATTTTACTTGTTGGTGGTTTTGGCACTTAACCACAAACTCAGCTATGTCTTTCTTCATTCCAGGCCACCAATAAAGTCGTTTGAAATATCGGTACATCTTGGTCACACCCGGATGAATAGTACCATGAACCATGAAATTTTGTCAACAATTTTTGAATCAAGTCATCTACTCGAGGAACACAAATCCTTCCTTTAAAACTGAGCACACCCCCCGCATCAAGAGTTGTATATTGTGTCTTGCCAGACACTGTCTTCTTGTTGAGCTCATTCAAACTTTCATCCTCAAACTGTTTGGCCTTGATCTCCTCAATGAACGTGGGTCTAACCTCAATGCTAGCCAACACCCCACCTTTCTCTGAGATTCCCAACTGCATGAACTTAGACTCAAGGTTTAAATTTCCTTAGCCAAAGGTCGCTTGGATACACTCAAGGAAGCTAGACTACCCATACTCACTACCTTTTGACTTAATGATACTGAATAATCACATCATAGTCCTTGAGTAACTCAATCCACCTTCATTGTCGCAGATTTAGGTCCTTTTGAGTGAATATATATTGTCAGCTACGATGGTCAGTAAATACCTCACACTTGACACCATAAAGGTAATGCCGCTAGATCTTAAGGGCAAACACTACTGCTACCAACTCCAAATCATGTGTCGGGTAGTTCCTCTCATGCACCTTCAACTGCCGCGATGCATAAGCTATGACATTTTTATCATGCATCAACACAACATCCAAACCTGAATGTGAAGCATCACAATAAACAATAAAATCCTTACCTTCCACTGGTAGTGCCATAATAGGTGCTGTGGTCTAAAGAGTCTTGAGCTTTTGAAAGCTCTTCTTACATTTTTCAGTCCATTCGAAGGGTACCTTTTTTTGGGTCAACCTTGTTAGATGCATGGCAATAGAAGCAGAATTCTTCACAAACCTACGATAATAGCTAGCAAGCCACATAAAACTCCTAACCTCAGTCACAGAGCTAGGTCGGACCCAATTCTTAACCGTTTCAATCTTTTGGGGATCTACCATTACACCTTCCCTTGAAACTACATGCCTCAAAAAGGCAATTGAAGTCAACTAGAACTCACACTTAGAGAATTTAGCATACAACTTTGGTCTCCCAAGAACACCCAGAACAATACGAAGATGGTCGACATGCTCTTCCTTACTCTTTGAATAAACCAACATGTCATCAATGAAAATAATAACAAACGAATCCAGGAATGGTTTGAACACACCATTCATCAAACTCATGAATACTGCAGGTGCATTGGTCAATCCGAACAACATCATAAAAACTCATAATGCCCATAGCGGGTCCTGAATGCCATTTCTAGTACATCCTCAGGCCCAATCTTTAACTGATGGTAAACAAACCTTTAGATCAATCTAAGAGAAAACTGATACACCCTGCAAGTAGTCAAAAATATCATCTATCCGAGTCAATGTATATTTATTTTGAATGGTGACCATATTCAATTGTCGATAGTGTATGCACATCCTTATACTACTATCCTTTTTCTTAACAAATAGAATAAGAGCACTCCACTGGAAGCACTAGGACGGATGAAACATTTATCAAGAAGTTCCTGAATTTAAGCCTTAAGCTCTCTTAACTTCGAAGCCATGCGATAAGGAGGAATGGAGATGGGGCGGGTACCAGGTTCCAAATCAATGCAGAAATATATATCTCTATATGGAGGCATACCAGGAAAATCGCTAGGAAACACTTCTCTAAATTCCGATACCACAGGAATAGACTCAATAGAGGGAGTCTCAATCTCAATATTCTGAATATGAGCCAAATACGCTAAACACCCCTGCCCCGCCAGTTTCCTAGACCGAATGGAAGATATGACCTTAGCTGGCTTAGGATTGTACATCCCTTCCCACTTTAATTTTTCCCTACCCGGAATCTCTAGAGTCACAGACTTAATGTTACAATTTAACACAACATAATAGGGGGACAACCAAGTCATGCCTAAGATTATATCAAAGTCAGTCATATCCAAAATAGCCAAATCAACCTAAGTTTGGAAACCCATAAACATAATAGAACAAGCATGATAAACATAGGTGACTATGAGAGACTCTCCAACTGGGTAGAAACATGGATGGGGACATCAATACAACACAAACCGCATCAATTCCCAAGGCAAACTAAACTGACACATATGAAAAAGTAGAACTCGGATCAAACAACACATTAGCCATCCTGTCACAAACAAGAATAGTACCTGTGATCACTGCATCAAATGTCTTTACCTCGTTCTTGCCCGGAAAGGCATAAAACTGAGCCCTGTCATCTTGATGGACAACCTCCTTGCCTGGTTGCGCTGCTCTTCTGCTCGCATTACCATTACCCCAACCTCCATGACCTCACTAATTTCCTCCTCGCCCATCTTGTGAACGTCCTCTATCATAAATACCATTGCCCGTGGATACCTCTGCTTTTGCCTGCTGTTGTGTGCGATCCAACATGCACGGTTAGGAACAATCTCTCCTCATGTGCCCAGGTTCCTAATAATTATATCAGTATGATCAAACGACGGTCTGCCGCAAGCCAAAGATACGGTTCCCTAGCTATCCTAAATAAGATTCTGCTGTGGAGTTCCCGAGTAACTACCTATAGAAGCGGGCATGACAGACAGAATTGGTCGGGCTACAAGCATCGACGTACCTGAATCTCTAGAGTAAGAACCCTGAAAATTACCTGTGCTCTTGGATTTCTTAACCAAAGCCTTAGCCCTCCCATCATGTCTAACTCCCTATACTTTCTTCACAAAGTTTGTCACATCATTAAAGCTTTTTCCTGCATAAGTCATGTGAACATACAATACCTAAAGTTTGGGGTTCAATCTTTTGACGAATCCTCTCCTCCTCTCCTCCTCTGTAGTCACCAATTGTGTAGCATATCTTGACAAGACATGGAACTTAGCCGCATAAGAAGCTAGAGTCATACCACCGTGCTCCAAAGCCATGAACTCATCTTTCTTGCGATCTCTCAAAGTCCGGGGCACATACTTTTCCAAAAATAGAGCATGAAACTGTGTTCAAGTGAGTGGGGGTAAAGCTAATGATCTGCATTACACATAAGCTCTCCACCACTGCTTAGCCACACCCTAAAGCTGGAAAATCACAAACTCTACTCCATGTTGATGAACAATTCCCAACTTATGAAGCCTCTCATAAAAATCCAAGATTAATTCATATGCGTCCTCACTCTTAGAACCATGGAACACAGGCGACTTCAATTTTAGAAACTTAGTCAACATCTCATGCTTATTACCAATCATCACGGGACCCAATAGGGGATGGAAAAAGGCATCAGTGCCTATAGCTCCACCCACCTTTGGAACAATAGCAGTAATAAGGGGTTGGTGGGAATTTGAGTTGCTTCAACTGAGGAAAGATCTCCAGGACCAATCAATCCTTTCAGAAAAGTCATAATCTGTTGAACTAACACTGGGTGTAAGGGAGGAATACTTGTAGTCTCAGCATATACCTCATCTTCTTGTCCAACCTCCTCCTCATTCTCTACCTCATTCTCCTTACCACTTCGTGATGCGCATTGGGAATCTCATTCTGGGAGCATTCTCAACCGAAGCTCCACCCCTAGAGGATTGATGAGTCCACAATTGGACTCATTTATGGATTCATTTTGATAGATTTAGTGTCCTCAAATGCATATTTTGTCTCAATAATTGATGTAAATCCTTAAGTTTCAAGTATTAAAGTTGAGAGACAAAGCATGGATGCTATTAAGCAAAAAAGGAACAATGCGGCTGAAAGAACGAAGAAATAAGGGTCTGATGATCACCTAATGCATTAGGTAAGTCGCCAAAAGGCCTTAACCTCACACAACGTTCAAGTTTGCTGAGCCCTGAAGGAAAAGATCAAGTTGGAGATGAAAGGGAGCAGTCAGCGCGTCGCCGAATAGATCCGCAAGCAACACCAATCGCACAATGATTCAAAACGTGAAGATGCTAAACGCAAAAGCTGAAAGGCGATGAACCAGACCAAAGGGCGGATCGCCGAGTGCATCGGCGATCAAGACTAACTGCGCCGAGTGGTCCTTCGCAACACAAATTTCTAACACTATAAATACTTGTTTGAATTGTTAGTTTAGTATGGATCTAAAAATCCAGTTTTACAATTCAATTTTTTTGTTAGAATATTTAAGTTTTAGTTCTTACAGTTTTTGAGAGACATTGTTATTGAGTTTGAAAGTGTTGAAGGTTTTCAACTCCAAAAAATTGGAAGTGGGTCTTGAAGAATCTTCATCCTTGACGTGTTTAAAGATATTATTTATCGTACCCATTTGATGGAAACTCTTTTTGGTATCAATTTCTATCTCTTTTTCATGTCTAGCTAAAACCTCAATTCTTGTGGTGTGATTATGTGATTATGTGAATATGGGTTAAATTTACTGTTGGGTATTGCTCATTGATAGTCTATTTGCTGGTTAAATGTGATTTCGTTCCTTAGTTGTGTTTGAACTTAATGGAATTGTAGTTGCAAATATGATTTCAACTTCATGTTTTTGGCTTGCTCGATAGAGAGGTTTTAAAACCATGACTACTAAATTCTATAGCCGGTGGTTATTGGATCGTCGTGGGTTCATCTCTTGAGAGTGAATCCTAGGCCTTCTCCCATACATTCAGCTCGAGAGAGTGAATGGGCTAAGGCGAAGGCTGTGCTTAATTGCTGCAATTCGTTGTTCGAGAGAAACCAAGTTGATTCGGGGTAAGTTGTTTGAGAGAAAATTTACCCCCACTAAAGTCTAGCTTAGTTACAAATACTCAGAGATTTACTATCAATAGCAATTTACCCGATTATTTATTTTATTCCGTATTCCTATCACATCCGAAGAATCCCGTCTCCCTATTTCGCATCATTATGTTTATTATTTTTGCTTCTTAGTTGAATACAAACCCCCCATTGATAATTGACATTCCTGTCACTTTTAGATTTAGTATGTTTTTATTCGTAAACATTTATAGCTATGATTGATTAGAACATAATTTTACCTTTCTATTTGATTCTTGACTACTAATTGCTCCCTTGGGACTCGACCCCAACCCATTTGGTTGGGTTATATTTCTACACGCGATCGTTGACACTTGATTTGGAAGTTGTGTCTTTGATTATGTCAAACATGAAAATGGCGCCGCTGCCGGGGAGTGGTGTTAGTTGAGAATTTTTAGTTAAGTAGTGTTTTGTTCTTGTCAGTTATAGTAATACTTACTTAATTTTTAGTTTTAGTTATGTTTTGCTTGTTAGTGTATTGCAACAGGAAAGATGAGTGTGAATGGTAATTCTAAGTATCAAACGGATCACCCCCTTTTGGAATTATTGAATCTTAGGGACAACCTCTTAACGTTCAAACTAGTGGGGGGTGAAACTATCCATGAGATGTGGCCTAGGTTTAAGGCAATACTACAGTAGTGCCCAACTCATGGGATGCTTGATAAATTGCTGCTGGAATTCTTCTATCGGGGGCTTGGTCCCGAAAATAGAAGCATTGCTAATCTACTCTCTATAGGTTATTTGACACAACAACCTTATGAAGTGGTAGGCCAACTCCTTGATGGCATGGTGAAACCCAACAAGGAAGCAGAAAAGGACCAAGAATTGGTTGCATTGTTGATTCAGTTGGATGATCTGTCCAAGAAGGTAATGAAGCTGGAAGCAAGGTTTAAGAAGAAGAGCAAGTACCTTCCCTCTCGCAAGTGTAAAAAGATGAAGCAGCACAAGGGTGGACAAAATGGAGAAGTCCTCTCACTCATTCTACACAGAATCGAGGAACAAGATAGAGTGTTGAATGAGATAAAAGAGAATGTCAAAATGCTGAATCAGATGACGATCTCCCATTCCATGATCATTCAGCTACAAGACACCCAAATAGGCCAAAGTGTTGTCATGCCTCTACACACAGCAGAAAGAGGGGTTACCTAGTGAGACTATGGCTAACTCCTAGAATGAGGTTTGAATGGTGTCTTGTGTCGTGCCACGATATTAACTAAGGCGCTGTTTGGGAGGCAACCCAAAACCCTTTATTGCTTTATTTTTGTTTTAGAAATAATGGTGTGTTCTTTTTGTAGGTTAAAGTGTGGAAAGTGTTTGAAAATTGCAGGTTGGCGAGCTACAAGGTCTAGTCGGCGAATCGCTGAATAGGCCGATGCGCCCAATCTAATCCGCCATTTGACTCAAGACATCTTCAAAATGGAGTCTATAAAACTCAGAGAGCCCAGGTAAGTATTGTCGAGTCGCCGACCAGGTTGGCGAACCTGACGTAGACCGTCGTTTCGACCCCCACATTAATTGGAGGGCCTAAAAAAGTCAGTGAAGTAAGGGAACACTCGGCGTGTCTCCGAGTGGGTCGGCGAGAGTGACTAACGTTGTCGAATGGGCGAAGAATTGGAGGTTTATTAAGGCCAATGGTTTCAAAATCTTCATTTTCCCTCACTTTCAAACTTCCCAAACTCGCACCTAGTTAGTATTTTCAATATTTTTGCACTCCATAAGTATTTTGGTTGTTGATTGGTGTTCAAACTTTGGATTACATTGCCGCCTAGCATTACAAAGTACTTTAACCAGCGTAAAACGTTGGTTTTCCAAACCTCGAATTTATTTTTATTGAATTTGTACTCATTTGCAATGATATTATCTTAGTGATGTGTGCTAGACCTATCTGATATGATTAGAATGTTTGAATGCCGATTATAATTTGATAATCTTGCCCGTATTCTTTTGATCGTCGAATGCCTGTAAATTTGTGACTTAAAATGAGTTAAATTTTATGGGGGCATTCTTTCATGTTGGATAGATTGGTTGGCTAAATTCTGAGTAGCCGTATTTGTGCTAAATGGCATAAATTGTATAATGATAGAGTGGGTGACACCATTCTTCAGGGCAAAAGTCATCAAATGGCCAAATTTGGCAAAACCGGGAGAAGTCTGAGTGTCCTGGGTTGATGGGTGTTATGGGTCTAGTTCTAATTTGAATAGTGCATTGTTTGATTTTGTTTTCGGAGGTTGCGGAGTTTAATTCAAGAAGTTGGGTTGAAAATAGGCATGTTGGATCATTTGGCGAGCTGGGTGGAGCTCGCCGAACCACTCGGTGGTTCACCAAAGGTCCCCATCTCCCATTTAATTTCATCCTAGATGAGTAGTTGAATTCTATAACTTTTATCGAGAAGCCTGAGATCGCCGAAAGCACTCACCGACTCGCCAAATGTAGTTTTGATCGCCCTTTGTCTGCACCCCTGAACCTTTTATACACAGTAACTTTCGGCGAACTTTCCCTTTCTCGCTGAATGGGATCGGTGGTTCACCAAAAGGGACCCCCCATGGCTAACTTGCTAAAAATTTTGAGCCAATCCATTCAGCGAACCCCAATTAGCTCGCCATAGAGATTTGGCGACTCGCCGACTTGATCGGCGAGTCTATCTGCACTTAATTTTATGTGCTTTAATATGAATATTTACTAATTTTTCTCCGATGTTTTGTAGATATGGTGCGAATAAATCTTGATAAACCACCCTAGAAAAAGGCACGGGGCATTACTGTAAACGAAGGGGGATCAAATCCTCCAAAAAAAAGAAGGCAAGAAGTCCCACTGGGAGACAAAGGAAAAATAAAGAAACACACATCTAAGAGAGTGGCTATTGACACCCCGGCTGATTTTTCTAAACATGAAGATGAGCAGCCTTTGAATTCCCGAAGGAATGAGCTCCGTGCTAGATCTCAACCCACATCTACCAGAGTTCCTTCAGCTGCCATTCCTCGTGCAACAAAATTAGTTCCAGCTCAGGCACCCCGTGACCCCTGTGTTTCCTATCGTTCCCCCTCCCAGGCTTCTGAACAGATCAAAAGGAGATGGTTTACAAACTATCCTCGAGGAAAAGTTACTTTCGACAGAAGGCTTGGAGGAGAAGTATTCAGATGTGAGAGAGACCCTCCACTTCGACAGATTCGAGTAGTTCACCCAGCTTCAAGTCCCTTATATTCCCTCTTGGGTCCGCGGGTTTTACACAACTTATGGTGATCTGGTTCCCAAGAGTAAGAAAAAGGCTAGTGAGTTCAGACCGGTTAAAGCAGTCATGGTCCGAGGCAAGGAGGTCGGGTGCATCAGTGAGTACATTAACACTGTAATGGGTAGTCTGCACTCTGTACACACTTATGATGGACTACCTGTTGCTCAATCCTTGGATGATTTGAAAAGGTGGCCAACACCTTTGATTTCTGATAGAACCGAGGTGAATCGTGGCGGGCGCTCCTATTGAGAAGAGGGATTTGAGTATTGATGCCCGATTCTGGTTTGGCTTTATTAGCAGCACCATTATGCCATCCTAGAACGAATATGTCCTTCGCCATTCTAAGGCCGCATGCCTGGGGTCCATTTTATCCAAGAGGCGCATCGACCTAAGACTTCTTATTTATCAGGAGATGGCCATGAGAGCCAAACAGAGGAAGACTTCTCTTCCATTCTCGGTCCTAATCACTGAGTTGTGTCGGCGTGCTGAAGTACCTTGGGATGTTGCAAGAGATATTGAGGTTACCCTTTCTTCCTCCACTGACATCAGGCGTATTGAGGCCGTACACACGAAAGGAGGCTGACGAGAGAAGAGCAGCTCCGATAGATACTTCTCCAAGGTTGATGTTAATTCGTTACCTACAGAGGCATCTTCGTCAACCCCGACCTCTGGGCCTTCAGGTACATCTACCCCTCCCACTTCTTCGCAGGTTCCGGCCACCTCCACCTCGTCCCAGCCAGTCAAGATTACTCAGGCGATGATCCTTAAAATGGGGAATCCATCCTATTCAACTGATGTGAGGGTGACTCGATTGGAGAGATCTATCCCAGCGATGAATGAAAGTGCTATTTTGGCTGCACTGACCCCCCTTCGGGCTTCTGTTGATGATATGGCTACGAGTCATAAGTTGTGGGAGCAGACAGGGGAGGCCTCAGAGGTTAAGGCATTGCAAGCTGAGGTAGTAGACTTGAGGAAGGACATAGACTATGTAAAGTCCACCGACTTCCCTTCACTACTGAAGGATGTTGATGATGAAGATGCTCTTGAAATTCCTCCGGCTACTCCCAGCGATGTCCACCGTGATCAGACCGCACTGAATGAGTCGGATGCTCAGACGAACGAGGAGCAGATACAAATGTAGAAGGAGAGCATATATAGAGACTTGCCAGATCTTGCAGGGACGAGTATGCAGTCGGTGATCCAGACATCACTTACCAAGACCTCTTTGGCTGCTCCTAGTGCTACTACTGTTCTTGCCGAGGTGACTCCGGGTACTGAGACCCGAGACCAGACAGATGCACCAGACATTGATGCCCAGATAGATGGAGCGACTACGTAGACATGATCCCCTCTTTACCTATGTCTCTGTCTTACTTTATTTTATTTTTGGATATTTTCGTCTGCATTTGAGGAAAAATGATTTTTTTTTGTGGTGGGGTGAGGCCCACTTTTGTGCATAGTAGTTTTGTTTATATATTTGGGCTTTGTGCTAAATTTGTGTTATATTATTTTTTGTGGATATTTGAGCTTGTGGCTCCCTGTTTTAATTGTAAATGATATTTGACCCTTCTAATTTTTTTGCCACCTCTTGTATGTACTGGATTGTGGCTGTTCTCTAGCAAATTTGAGTCTCGGTTCTGATCAATATCTATGACTCAAATAGTGCTCATAATCAAACAACATGAATGTGCGGAGATGATGAGACCAAGTGAAGTTACATAGACAATATGTGAACTCTTTGCATCTTGTTGTGACTAGCCAATTATCGAATAGATTCTCTTGTGATGAACGTTGCACACTAGTGAAAGTGTGGAGTCTTGTTTGACTTTGGTGTCAATGCCTTGTGTGATGAGCTTACTGTGAAGCATGCATGATAACACCTAGAATTTGCCCCATTGGTCTGGTCGACTAAGTAAGGCTATCTCTTGATATAATCTTAGGCAATTTTGAAGAGTGTGAAACAATTTGACATATACCTCTTTTGTGGCCTACCTTGTGAGCGTGTGTGAATATCTTTTGAACACCCCTTGAACCTTATCCTTCTTTAGAAGAAACTTGATGAAAACATGACCTTTCTTAATCCACTACCTAAAATCCTCTTGATATGTGGTTGATTGAATAGCCAACTTAGGCCAAAAGCCTAAGTTGGGGGTGTGGTGAAAAGAGAAGGCAAGTTAAGAAGTGCAAGAAAATTCCCTTCTATCCATGTGTTAAGAAAAATGGAACCCCTCCATACAAAAAAAAAGTGAGATGAAAAAGAAGAAAAGAATGAAAAAGAAAAAGAAAGAAATTGTGGAATAAAATATGAAAATGCAAAAAGAAATGGGGTCTCCAACAAACCATGGAAAGTGAATAATGGGATGACTTGTGAGTACAAATGAATTTGATGAGGAAAAGAGAAGGAAGTGTTGTGAGCACCACATTTCATGAGGATGAAAATTACCGAGCCTAAATGACCATATCTTTGCACTCAGTCCTATTACTAGCCTTGGAAAGACCTTTTTGATCTTGAGTGAGCTGAAACAATTGTCAATCGAAAAATACGAGCAAACCTATGGGTGAAATCATGCATAGTGTTCTTCTTCGTGAGTGTGAGCGTTGCATTTGATTCTGGAACTTTAAATGATTAAACCATTGTGTGTGAATATGGAATCATTATTTGTGTGAGGGCATTTGATTTCCTTTGTTGAGCTTGAACTTGCATTTGAAGCAAGTATAGTGAGCTTTAGATTCTTTGATAATGGTGTGTCACAACTTGAGTCTTTGAGTACACAATTGATCCTTGCATGAGTAAGTTGAGTTTTGTGTGTGCATTCATGATTGAGTCTTGTGTAGCACTGTTTGAGACATCCTTTTTGAACTGGTGAGCTTGAGTTTTACTTGAGGACAAGCAAAAGTTTAAGTTGGGGTGTTGATGAGTCCACAATTTGGACTCATTTAGGGCCTCATTTTGATAGATTTAGTGTCCTCGAATGCATATTTTGTCTCAATAATTGATTCAAATCATTATGTTTCAGGTATTTGAGTTGAGAGACAAAGCATGGACGTTATCAAGCAAAAAAGGAACAAGGCGGCTGAAAGAACGAAGAAATGAAGGCATGAGGATCGCCTAATGCATTAGGCGAGTCGCCGAAAGGCTTTAACTCTCCTAAATTTCTAGTGTGCTGAGCCCTGAAGGAAAAGATCAATTTGGCGATGAAAGGAAGCAGTCGGCGCATTGCCGATCTTATCCGCGAAGCAACACAATATCACCCAATGATTCAAAACGCGAAGATTATGAAGGCAAGAGCTGAAAGGAAATGAACCAGACCAAAGGGCGAATTGCCGAGTGCATTGATGATCCCGACTAACTGCGCTGAGTGGTCCTTCGCATCACAAATTTTCAAGCACTATAAATACTTGTTTGAATTGTTAGTTTAGTATGGATCTAGAAATCAAGTTTTACAATTCAGAAACAAATTTTTCGAATATATCAGTTTTAGTACTTAGAGTTTTTGGGAGACATTGTTCTTGAGCTTCAAGGTTTTGAAGGTTTTCAATTCCAAGAAATTGGAAGTGGGTCTTGAAGAATCTTCATCCTTGACGTGTTTAAAGACATTATTTATCGTACCCATTTGACGAAAACTTTTTTTGGTATCGATTTCTATTTCTTTTTCATGTCTAGCTAAAACCCCAATTCTTGGGGTGTGATTATGTGAATATCAGTTAAATTTAATGTTGGGTATTGCTCATTGATAGTCTATTTGCTGTTTAAATGTGATTTCATTTAGTAGTTGTGTTTGAACTTAATGGAATTGTAGTTGCAAATACGATTTCATCTTCGTGTTTTTGGCTTGCTAGAGAGAGAGGTTTTAAAACCAAGACTACTAAATTGATAGCCGGTGGTTATTGGGTCGTCGTGGGTTCAGCTTGAGAGAGTGAATCCTAGGACTTCTCCCACACATTCAGCTCGAGAGAGTGAATGGGCTAAGGCGAAGGCTGTGCATAATTGCTATGATTTGGTGTTCAAGAGAAACCGAATTGATTCGGGGTAAGTTGTTCGAGAAAAAATTTACCCCCACTAAAGTCTAGCTTAGTTACAAATACTCAGAGATTTACTATCAATAGCAATTTACCCGATTGTTTATTTTATCCCGTATTCCTATCACATCCCAAGAATCTCGTCTCCCTATTTCACATAGTTATTTTTACTGTTTTTCTTTCTTAGTTGAATACAAACCCCCCATTGATAATTGACATTCATGTCACTTTTAGATTTAGTATGTTTTTATTTGTAAACATTTATAGGTATGATTGATTAGAACATAATTTTACTTTTCTATTTGTTTCCCGACTACTAACCGCTCCCTTGGGACTCGACCCCAACCTATTTGGTTGGGTTATATTACTACACGCGATCGTTGACAATTGATTTGGAAGTTGTTTCTTTGATTACGTCAAACATCACGGGTGCTACCCTTCCTCGGCCTCTACCCCATTCTCTTCCTCTACCCCTGCCTCGACTGCCGCTTCTTGCTGTAGATTCCTCAGGTGGCGCATTGATAGGAGCTACGCGCCTAACACTGTTGAATCGAGTGTTAAACATCTTTGGACAGAAGAGTGAAGGAGATTAGATACCAATTTGGATTACCAAATACTAGTTGGAATCAAGTTATAGCGTGAAAGGAGACAAGAGAAAATAGAGAGATTTCCTAAAGTCCTATAGCCTCTAGAAGAAAAGTACAGACGTCTTCGTATAGTTTCACAAGACTCTACTAGACTCGTTTTGGTTCATCGAGATCAACGAACCTAGGCCTTTGATATAAAGTTTGTCACGACCCAAATCGTCATGATTGAAACCCACACTAACCCTCTGGTAGGAGAACCATTACTACAACCCATCTAACCAAGTGAACGAAAATACTACATACTTAAATATACGGAAGCACGATTAAATGAAAAAATAAATTGGAGTTCTTATAAACTTTAAAAGTCTTAACAAAACATTTGCAGAAAACAATGCTTAGAACCTAAAAGTCAATGTACCAAATCTCTAAAGTTAAACAAATCTACGAACAAGGGGTACAACCCCAAAACTAAGCAAGGTATATCTAAAGTAATAATCTAAGTCCAAAGAGAGTAGACTAAGCAAAAAGAGAACTCACGGCAGCCTGAAAGAACTGGCTCACGCTTGAATTTCGATCTCGATCACTGATCTCCTAGCTGAGGTATATCAATAGCCGCCTGGAAGTGCCCTGTACTCAACAAAGAACGAGCAAGTACAATATTAGTACAAAACCACGATGTATTGGTAGGATCACACAACTATTCGAGTAAGCGAAACATACATAAGAAGTCACAACACAGTAAACATGACATGTACAAGATATATATATACATTAATTATCATTTCAGGAGAAATGTACAATTCCACATTCTAAATAACAAGAAGAAATGACAAAACAATGGTCCTCTCATGGAACCCATACCCAAACTGTTAGTGTGCCGGAACGTGACACCCGATCCCAATTAGTGTGTCAAAATGTGACACCCGATCTAATATATCTGTCAAAATGTGGCACCTGATCCAATATATGTGTCAGAATGTGTCATCTGATCCAATCAACAAGACCACAATCACAATCACACTCATCATGTACATACTCATAATCATACAATCAAGTGTTGAATCATGTCATACATTTGTTCATTCATACTCATTTCATTAAGTTTGAACAATATGACGTACTTACATACATGCATTACATGAAGCAATTACCAATATACATCACACAAAAATGAAATCAAACCATCACCTACCTCGAAACCAGGCTTGAACCCCCCTAAGGCACATGATTCTTCCCTTTCTGGATTCTTTTTGCTCGTTCATAGTCTAAAAACAACAAATTAATGCAAGGATCAATAAATGAGGCCTAATTACCTGAATTAAAATTGGAATTATCAACCCTAGGCCAAACTAAAGATCCTAATACCCAACTTAGGGCTTTTTACTCCATTAGTTTCAGGTCAAAAACCTCCCCAATGATAATTATCCACGAATCTAAGTTCTACGTATCAAAAAATGGATTAGGGGAGTAAAAACCTTACGTTTAGTACTAAAAGTCGTGGAAAACTATCAAGAAATCGTTTGGGGTCGTCTCTTAGCTCTCAAAAGCGAAACTTGTAGAAAATTAATGTTTTTGCGGTTTAATCCCGCCTTAATTCGCAACTGGGCCGCTACGGCAGACCCTATCCTGCCACAATGGCTTACACAAACACAAAGAGTTGGAATTTGAGTTCCAAACCCCCATTTCACAACACACATTCAACCTATGACGTTCAGACACTACTCTTTCACGCTAAGATCAATTTTGGGAGTTTGACTCACCCGAATTCGATTCTGTAAAGTCGTACGGGTTTTTTAACGACTTAGATATCTAATCATGTAATCAATTTTGTTATTAAATCTCTCATTCATTACCAGATATCCCTAGACCTGACATGACTCAGATTTCATCCAAATCTGGACTAGGCTAGAAATTTTCAAGTCACTACTCAAGTGTTTTTGCCCCAATTCTTTCCTCGTTGACATTTCTATAATGACGGGAACCGGTCTTTACATTTACCCTGCCTTGGTGGTCAGCTTCATATTTTAGCAATTCCACATTTAGTGTTTCTCTTGATGGTTTCTACAAATCAAAGTAGTTATTTCTCGATTGTTTCAGTAACACTTTTCTAGGCTTTGTACTTTTAAGTTGATGTGATGATATGGTTACATAGACTTAGAATGGTGTTTCTTTAATTCTCGTAAATGGGGTAGTATTTCAGTTTTCCTTTAACTTCCTTGGTTGTGCAAGTGTGTGACCAATTTTAAACTTGTTATTGGATTCTTATTTACATTGACCCTCCAAATCCAGCTGGAGGAAAAGGGGGGCCATACCTGGGGAAAGAAGCTATATTCCTTTGGGGGTGAGTTCATAGCTCGTGTCCCTATTGACAAAAAATTGTACGTGGTTTTATCTTAATAGCCAAGAATGACCCATGGATGATGTTGTTGGGGATATCCCTCCACCTAATGTAGGCATCGCTATGGACACTGTAGGGTATATACGTCTTTGGTGGCAGACATAAGGAGCTTAACGAGCTTTATTGGTTTGACACAACTATTGGGTTTTAAAGATGTAAATAGGAAATGATGGATTGTGACTTTGCCGAAGGGTTGTGACCTTTATGAAAGATTGTGTCTTTTATAAAGGGTTGCGACCATTTGAAAGGTTGTGCCTTATCCAAAGGGTTGTGACCTTTCTGAAAGATTGTCTTTTTTCCAAAGAGTTGTGACCTTACCATTTTTTTGGCTCTAAATAGAGAAACGTTCACGCAGTTTTCTGCATTGAATTCTTTCCTTCTTCTGCATACATTTCTTACAAAATGAAATGGATTGATTGTGTCTGTGTGTGTGATTCATTGTTGTCTTTTTGAGTTCATTGAAATTATCAAAGTTTGAGGTACCACTACTTCTTTAATGGTTAATCCATTTTATCTAGGGAGGAATTAATCTACAACCTCGGGTACTTGAGTGGGTTAAATTTCTTAAGGACACCTATTGGGTTCTGTGGACTCGGATTGTTCTTTTCTTTTCCTTTTCATCTTTTATTATTTTTGGTTTGCTATTATGAATACAATAAATAAAAAGCTTAAGAAATTTAATTATTGTTGGTATATATCTATGGTAAAAGAAATTAATTTTATTTTCTATTTTCTTTTTGTTGGAAAAAAAGTATTATTTTATCATATGATAAAAGAGATTTTGGATGTATTATTACTACTTTAATATGTTCGAGTATATTTTTTGTAGTAAGTTTTCCTTGGATGGGTAAACTTATTTTTTTTCTTTCCAAGTGCATTCAAGCATTGCACTCCTTCAGTTTTCTTTTCAATGAGAAAAATTATTTTGTGCATCCAGGCCAAGATATGCACTTAAATTACTTTTTTCTATATTTTAGGTTATTCATAACTATGAGAAGAAGAAAATGAACAAATGTTGTTTCCTAACAATATTTAAACATAATTTTAGTTTCCCGTTGAAATTCAATATCTTCTAAGGAAAACTGGAAAATGATGGAAACTAGAAAAGAAAAAATTAGCAAGAAAAGTGAGTTGCATTGAATCATTGTTGATAGATAGAATATGATTCAATGGCAGTAACAAAACAGACTTTATCTTTATTTCCCTTGACTATTTCTTTTTCTATTATTTTTAAGTTATGAGATTTATTTCATAAATATTTGTATAGATGGTCATTATGTGATGATCTTAGAATATATCTTTATTATTATTAATATGTATTCTTTTTGGAGGAGAAAAAATAACTTTTGTAGTTTTCTACTTCCTGTGAAATTTGCTTGTGTATGATTTTTGGAGACCAAATCTTTTGATTCTTTTTCACTCCTTTGGTTTGAAAAATATAAGAGCTTCACCGAATAAATTAGACTCTGCATTTTATTTGAAGAATATAGAAACTTCCCCAATTTTGAAATACTCTATTTCAATGAATCTTCTGACTTGAAGAGTACAAAATCTTCGTCAGGGATATTAAATCTAAACAATTTGAAGAATATAAAAACTTCATCGTTAGCTAGAAACAGTGTCGTATTAGAGGTTTCTATAGATTAAAACCATGTTGATTTACTACTCTGTCTGAATGTGAAACTGATTCGAAGAATATAAAAGCTTCATTAGAATTCAATGTTCATTCGGTTAACAATTAGAAGAATATAAAAACGTTAAACTAGAAACAAGTTATATACAAATTGAATCTTTATTTTTAGTTTTCTAAATACTAAGTTCTCTATCTAATTGTGACAGAAAGAAGAAAAAAACACTAGTGACATAAAATTAGTGATTTTTGTGCCTGTAATGAGTGTTTCTATGGATTAAACACCAAAAGAAGGCTTCGTGTTGCCAATGCATATTTTGATGGAATACAATTTGTAAGCATTAGAAAAAATATTTTTGAGAACATATTTAAAATGTGAGGGGTTGTTTACTTGTGATAAAGACAAAATTAGACTTACTATCTAATTTAAATTTGAAAGTACAAGATATGAAATTTAATGACATTCTTGTATTATGTTAGACCCACAAGATTCTTGGAGTATATTTGATATTGTGGTCGTTGAGTCTCTCTTTACTAGTATATGATATGACTAGTATAAAACCACAAAATTATATTAGTCGTTCAAAAGGATTGTGTTCTTTGATGAAAAAGTGTCACTTAAAATATTGTGATTTTTCATTAAAAGATATGTCTATTAAAATAAATTTATTTGTATAGACATGAAAATTGGTTTAAAATGATCTGTCATGTTTGTGTTGTGAAATGAACATTTGGGTCATATTTCCCTTATTGGACCGATGAGACTATGGTCATGACTAATTCTATAACAACCAAATGGAATGTTATAGAAGGTCCTTCTGAAAAGAACATCTAAGAACGTGCTGACTCTAAAACAGTGTATGTATTTGACAAAGTTATAAAAAGTATATAACAAAATATTTGTCAGAAAAAGTTACATCACGAAAGGTCTCTTCAAACTTAGTATTTCTGCTTGTTCTTACTTGCTTGAGTCAAATTGATGAGCTTAGATGTTTTGCCTAACTGAGTGCAATAAATAAAAATGTCAAGTTTGTGTTGAATCTAAGTATGCTAAGAATTCTTATAAATTTGTTGAAAGGAATTTTATGAAACACATTGAAGTTGCGGATGTGATTGAAAAGGTACTTGAGAAGTTCAAGTATTTGGATTTCAATATTGTCAAGTGTCACGAACAAAAATGGATGTGATGACACTTATCATATCCCACTAAGATAAGTAAGCATAAAACCCAAAAATTACTATAAATGCAGAAATAAAGCGAGAATAAAAGTTTAATACTATTAAATAATGTGGATATTCATAATTAACTTAAGTATACCCCCAAAACCCGATTGTCACATGTACAAGCCTTGAATTGCAATAGATTTGAAAGAAATAAACAAGTGTAAAATGATGTTAACTCTAAAGTAGAACAAAATCATAAATAGGAGTGAAAAGGTCAGCTGAGATGACAATCAGCTACCTTTCAAATCTCCATAGGAAGCCCTGGCCCAGAAGATAAGAGAGAGTATCATCAAGATTCAGGCTCATAACCTACACAGATGTAGAAGCAATGGGTGAGTACCAAACAATACGGTACTCAACAAGCGAACTCCTAAACACAAGTTAGGAATATAGAATACGGATACTCCTATAACCTAACCGAACCTCCACAACTACAACCTGCATCAAACCAGTCCAACCTAACAATTCACAATTTACATAGCACACAACTCAACAAAAACACTCTTACAATTACATATCCTCAACAACAAACTTAATATTCATCACTCACAAATTCAATAGAAAGGCACTCAAAAGATGAGCAACACACAAGATCAAGTTCACTAATAATAAAGATGTGCAAGACAATTAAATGTACTGTCAAGTATAGTGATGCATATCTGACCTAATGATACACACCCGCTGTCTCTCATTTGTGACCCATGGGGACATATTGGTCCATGCATCCGTTGCAGCATACGACATGACCCTCGATAATAAAATTTGTCGCAGCGTGCGACACGTCCATCGATAAAACAATTTATCACGACGTGTGACACGTCCCCCGAGTCATCATATTTATCATGATGCGCAACACGTGACACGTACCTCAAAATAGTATATCCTCTTTAATTTCTTATTCTTCCTTAATTCACATAACACTTTTCATAACCATGTCTCAAAATCAATGTAAATGATATGTTCACACAAATAATGAGAAGATGATCATTTCCATAACAATGCACAATTCACAATAACACAATCGTGATACAACATCAACAATTAATCAATAAGTCTTTCAAACCATTTGCAACATATCACACACCAATAATTTATCACATTGCCATTTATTACCCCTTTTTCATCATTAGAATTATTCAATATGGACAAGTCAACCCATCACCAAGTCACATTACTCCCCAACATATACCACAAGGAAATACACGATTCTATAAACTTAACAAAGATTGAGAAATCCACTTGCCTAAGTTAATCAACAATTCATTCCGGAACTTGAGCCTTCCCCTTTCATTGTGCTTCCAAATCAATGCAATCAATTCAAATAAAGAAACACAATAAAAATTCGAAGCTAACAACACACATACTAATATCTGTCTAGCCTAGACCCAAAAGCTCAACCAAACCTAAAATCAAGTTCCTAAATCTTGATAGCAATTAATATGTCAAGTCTTTCAATTTTCTCCAAATTTCAAGTCTATGGTTAATGTCATGACCCAAAGTACCCCCTAGGAGTAACATGGCGTATAAGACCACGAGAGGCCCCATACAAGACACTTAGAATTCATAACATAAGAAATATAATGAAAAGAGATAAAGAATTACATTTCAAGTCCAAAAGTTTTATAAAAGTAAAGCGGAAGTCTAAACACTTGTCTTATTAGCCATATAGTACATAAGAATGAAATTTGGGCCTAACCCATACATCATGTCCAACACTAAAAGTAAGAAGGAAAAACTCAAAAAGAATGAAAATCCGTCCTCGAAACATGAGGACTCACTAAAGCTCGAAATCTCTCAAATCAATCCCTAGCCACGAAACTGGGAACCTTGACTGTCGGATTCTACATTTGAGGAAATGTAGGAAAGAATATGTGTTAGTGAAAAACATGTCCCAAGTATGATAGCCATGCATATAACATTTGATACCATGCTTAAAAAGGGGACATTTCATGACATGCAATGACCAAGCTAAAACATGATATAAAAAGGGTTAGAAAACATGAGTCATTAAACATGGTCAATGCAAGCTAACATCTTTAAAGTTCTTTGAACACATGTGAGATATTTCTTGAAGTAACCTTAGTTCATTAGTATTGTGGAAGATTTACCTTTAACTGACATATAAGACCATGTGAGCTATCAACACAAAATCCTATGTCTACCCCACACCAAAAAGGGGTGTCCTACTTGTCAAAGTAAGACCATGAACTTCTAGCTTATGTGGATCTACTAGCTAATGTCTATCTAAGACAATCATCCGATGGGGGCATATAGGTATGGTATAAAGAGATTGCTTCTAAAAACCCGACCTCTACTAACGGGAGAGCTCCCATCTCAATATCCTCTCGGTGTTAAGCGTAAATCCCACAGAATAGTCATTTTCTTAACTTGTCTTTATTATCAATGGAAGGGCACGTCATCTTACCAATCCAAGCTAAGTCATATGTCATCCATGGAAAGGTACAATGAAGTAACCAATCTAAGATAGGTTTAATTAGAATAGCTCCTTATCTTTGATTCATTTTAGGTGAGAAGACCTTTCAACCTTAGAATCCTTTATGTGAGAAAACCTTTCACATTCATGCATGAGGTAGTTATCTGAGTAATCCTTTCACAACGATTAACCACAACAATATATATGTTTTAATCTCAAAGTAATATACATCATCTCATCAATTCCATAAGAACAGGCATAATTTCCTAATTCACCTTTCATAGTTCAGAACTCATTTTCAATCATCAATATTTAGAAAATACGGGTTAAGCATGGGTTCATGGGAATTCATCATAAAATCATGTAATTATCTCAATTCATGTGTGATAGATCATGAAACAGTCAAATAAATGAATATTTAAAGGAACCCATGACATGGAAGAAAACCCTCACTCAATTGGGGAATTCTAACTTTGTAAATTGGAGGATTTGGGAACTCCATAAAGGAAAGGGCTCCATGGATGAAGAATATCATACCTTAGAGTTCAAAGCCCACAATTAATGGTGAATTTGGAGAATTGATCTTGAAATCCCAGTCTTCATCTTCAAGCTTTTAGAGAGAGAAATTTTTGGTGGAAGAACTTGGAGGGATTTGGGTAAATTTAAAAAGTCATTTTAGAATGGTTAAATTTTAAGCTTAAAAGACTTATATGGAGTGTAGGATTAGGATTAAAACAACCTAGTTTAGGTATTAGATGCATAGGAAAAGACCCATATAACCTTAAAAAAATAACTGACGAGTTTTATTTTTTGAAGTCAATCTCCAAGGATGGGTCTACCGTCTGTGGACCCTTCTACTGGTCGTGAACCTATTCGTGAATCATTACGTAGGAATATTTTCACAAGGCTTGGGTTCAAGGATGGGTTCATTGACCGTGGACTCTTGTACCATCCTTGAACTCTTCCTTAGACCCTTGCCTTAGAATATTTTTTAAAAGACTTGGGTTGAAGGATGCGTTCACTGACCGTGGACTCTTCCAGCATCCTTGAACCCTTCCTTAGACCCTTGCCTTAGAATACTTTTTACAAGGTTTGTGTTCAAGGATGGGTTCACTGATCGTGGACGCTTTCACCGTCCTTGAACCCTTCCTTAGACCCTTGCCTTAGAATATTTTTTACAAGGCATGCATTCAAGGATGGGTTCACTAACCATGGACTCTTCCACCATCCTTGAACCATTCCTTAGACCCTTGACGTAAAATATCTTTCACAAGGCTTGGGTTGAAGGATGGGTTCCCCAACTGTGGACTCTTCCACCGTCCTTGAACCCTTCCTTAGACCTTTCCACAGTTCTTGAACCCTTCCTTACAAGTCTTTTTTTTGAGGTGTTACAGTTAAGTTCCAATTCATTCAAATGTTATAAATCTAATGGTATTCATATTATATTTATTTATACCAATATTATAAAAAAAAAACATAAACTCATATTAGTATAGTACCACATGGAACTTTCCATCACTTAAACAAGTTAAAGACAATCCTCAAATTCAACTATGAAAAAGAACAAACAATACATAAGGAGTAGCTAACCTGTTTTAATTGATTTGTCATACATTCCACCTATCATTACCTTTAATTGCCTGCACTAATTAATTTACCATTAATTTGAAAGATGCAAACTAATAGAACTGAAAATAAATTCTTGTTACCTAATGCTTTCCACACACTGGAATTAATATATTATATTCACCCAACCATGCATAGGTATAAAACATTATTGAAGTTTATGTATTCGTACCTGAAGCACCACAATTTGCTTCTCTCTAACTTGTTCTCTGGTTTTTCTTTTTGTTTTCCCTCAGTTATATTCTAAAAACCATTAAACCTCTTTAACTTATCTTAACATATGGGACAAGTGGTATAGGGTATTAAATGGGATAAATTTTAGGAATCACATAGTTTTAATATGAAATTACAATCTATCCCTCTTTAGTTTGTAATTACATTAATTCCTTAAAAAGTAACACAAACCGGATACATAATATGTAGCTCGGATACATTAAAGAGTATCTCAGATACATTATAACATAAACCGGATACATAATATGTAGCTCGGATACATTAAAAACTACCTCAGACACATAATATGTAGCTTAGATACATTAAAAACTAGCTCGGTTACATTATAAAATAAACCGAATACATAATATGTAGCTCAGATACATTAAATATTGGCTCGGATACATTAATATGTAGCTCGGATACATTAAAGAAATAAGGGATTTTAGAGGTTTTTAGAAATAGAAGGGGATATTGGAAGTAAGGGAAACATAAGACGTGTATTTCAGTAATTTTTCCTATTAAATACATTATGGACTTGGCCCATTAAACCACCTAATAAAAATAATTATATTTTAAAAAATACCCGCTAATTAATTAACTATAGCTAAATGAATAGTTCAAAATTCTCAAACCAACTTGACAAACTGATCAACAATGACTGGGGGTAACTATCGGTAGGGATAAAATGGCGATTTCGTGAAAATTTCCAAAAATAACCTTTCGGGTCGTTACATTATCCACCACTAAAAACCATGTTCGTTTTCAAACATAAAGAATGTGAAGGAACAATAACCGATGTTACCAAAAGCCTGAGTTATAATCTTCAAGAGTTGAGGTTCATCTATCCAAGTGAACTCATCCTTAAAATCATTCCATCAAGATTAACTGCAAAGAGTTGAACTTTTGAATCGAACTTTTGGCAAATCTACAAGTCAAGAGTGATTATCAAGAAACAAACTAACTCATAAACCCAATTTGAAGTAAAACCCACTAGACCATAACACAACCATCACGATGAATCTTATCTTACATAACCACGATAACATTCTGAGTCAATACCAACTACAAGAATAAGTGAACCTGAACCAACCACCCACACTTATAATACACAAATCATCAAAGATCTTATTAAGATTCCATTCTCACAACCAAATTTTTCTACGAGCTTAAGCTATAAAAATCTGATCATGAGACACCGGATACTCATCAAAGGAGGATCACTTATCTAATCCAAAAAAGAAAATGATCAAGTAACCATCCAACGAGCGATACACCCAGGTATGTAGAATCTCTATCAACACTATCAGAATGCTAGATTAGTAGATCGATGTGATCGTAGACAACCCTTAAGAGCAGGAGAGTTAGAACCAAAGGTCCCCATATTTAATCGCACATGGTCGGAATGTGATCTCGATGACAAGATAAATCTTAAGACTTTTGAACAACTGTAAATATTCATGATAGCTCTCCTAAAATTCTCATAAGCAAGGTTGTGCATGTAGAACCACTAGTATACTTCAACTATCCCAAACAACACCAAAACTGCCATAACTAAAATGTCCAAGTTTGCCCAAGCATCCTACCCTATCAAGAGGAGAACGAAGGATCGGTACACCCAATCCTCTACTAGAAATTCACCCACCGAAGTTAAAATACAAGTAGGCATAGGTAGTGAATTATACTCTAAATCATGTCTAGAACAAAGTAGGTAGTCATATAAGAATGTACGAAACCAAGGTCGAATAACACAAGATACTCTTTCGATAGTGTCTATGTCAAATATTTTTCATTCAGTTGACTCCATCTCATTGACTTTTAGCTACCCATAGCCCACCGGTCTGGTCTCTATTATGATCGTTCCCATACTCAATTTATCATACCCTACATACTCTTCACATTATTCCACTAAAACCCACAATCTCAATATTAACAAAACATCATAACCACTATGGCCAATTACGTTACTCTTAAATCGTCACTAGTATCGAAGTCTTTTTAGTAAATACATCGTCTCCTCCAAAATTTCTGAACTATGGCTCCCTTTTTTTCCAAGTAAGTATTCCATGACAAATACAGGTCCCACCCAAGGCTGATAGCACTAATTCCTAATCTGATAGTACATTTCCATCGAGAAAAGTTATTAAGTCACTCCCAAAGTCAACTCCATCCAAACTTTCACATACCATATTTCAACTACCAATACAAACTGTCACATAACTCATGCTAAAACTCAGAGAAATCCTTAGTCACTCAAATAATTCCACATATTATAATCTCATAACCTCTACTTATCATCAAATGTTTGTGTAACACATCATAATAGTCTGTGTAGTCCCATTGACAAAGTAGTTTCAATTCCCTTGAAGTACTCAATAACCAAGTAGAACTTTAAGTCCATACTGTTGTGTATCCATAAGTCACCTACCATAATTTGTGCAATCTCACCCCACATAAAATGCATAATCTTCCATACCTTACTGTTTGTCACCCAAACCAAAATCAAATCTTCATAAAAGTCGTTGATAAACTCCTAGTAAGTCTATGTCAAACTTGTTCACATCTCATAGTCATATCTAAAGTCAAAGATGAAACTTCATACAACCTTCAATATACCAGACTCTTGTTCCTTTCGCTAACTCGCTTACCAATCTCATCCTTGGACCAACAAATCCATGACATTTTACCACATACTCTAGATCATAAAATTAAGTGAAACTCTTTTTTAAGTCCTTTAACAATTAAAAGTAACAAACTCTACGACCCAAACCCTACACTAGTCCGTTTAATTAGTCAATGCCCGGTGGGATCACTCATTTCTTACCTTATCAATCCATACCTTGACAATATTTACTATCACAAACGTAGACTTACAATGAAAGACTTGAATTCACATTCTAACCATACCAATTACCAAACTCAAAATCATAAAAGAGCTTATCACTACGCTCGAGCCGAATGAATGTAGACTTCTTCCTCAAATCTTATCCCACTGTTTTAACTCATATGAATGGCACATAATACTATCACCATAACCATAGTTAAACTGATGGAACCACGTGTCTTTGAACCTAATTCTCCACTCTCTCTGAAGATGCATCTTTTGCCCTAACAATTAGAGTAAATATCGTTGTTCTCACCTCCTTTCTAAGGCTAAACTACATATTACTAGTTCTTTCCATTTATGACTCTAGCTCCTTTCAATTCTATTCAAGTGGTTTCTCAACAAATACTACAACTTTTTATACGATCACACTACCCACCACATAGTAGCACACCACAACTTTAGATACACTCAAGTTTTTATTACCATACCAAATCCATTTAACCAAAAATTCTTATCATATGGTTGCATCCTGGTCATAATCCATCAGAAACTCTTATTACCCTTATGCTTAATAGTCATTTCCAGCACCAACCAAGTTCAAAGGACTAACTCAATTTTATACACACGTTCTTACTAAAATCCTCAATTACCTTCACACAACTATACTCGTTGCGACTTCCTTTACCTATAATCTTGTCATTTTGATATCAATCCACTCCTTTGGAGCTTGGGATGAAATCACCACTTCTGATTTAGAATCCTCGAGATATACTTTACAACCTAAACACATTAATATCATACCAAAGATGTACCACTAAAACCTTCCTTATGAACAATGTTTAATCCAAGCGTGCATAGTAACAAACTAGTTAGTTTCTCAAATGTGAATGCAACAAAAAATCTCATTATACGAGCATGCAGTACAATTGATAACTCCTTAAGTAGTTAGTATTCGTACTTGAAAATTGACGTATCCATTTTTATATACAATTAGTACCATATTATAAAAGTCCGTTAGATCCATCACTAGAACACATCATACCTATGGAGAAGATTCTACCCGAATAGCCTACACATTTCTACCTATTGCAAAACATTACCAAATCCACTTCATCTCTAGCCCAAGCGATATGCATTATTTCATAGATCAGGTCGATAACAGAGGTAACACACTCCATAACTCTAACCAAGTAAGCATCAATACTATTGTAGTAGTCGTATCATGACCCTATTGATATACATTCAATCTGTGAAAGATTCTAACCTCAATAGGCGCAACATTGTTCTCATCATTCACTAAGAAACTCATATATATTATAGCAACTATACTAATTGTCGTTTCCAAAGTTATAGTGTTCATTATCTAGCCATCTTTTTAATCATTCCATTTCTAATTGTCGAACCACTTCAAATATTGCCTACCCACACAAGTACTATTTCCTTTATTAGGGTAACTAACCTAAAAATATAACACGTTCATGAAGTCTCTTAAATCATTGTTCAACTTCACAAATTAAATATTCTAAAATTCTTATCATCGAGACATCACCTTACTCAAACCCTTCAAATGCTGAACATTTTGAATCTAACCACACATCCTTTCCAAAAGTTTATAACTCCCACCTTAGTATCGGGTTTAACATCTAATACATGCACGATACACCAACTATTCACATGAAAAACTACACACAACTCACCACAATAAGTGAGATAGAATTGAATGAAGTAATAAGCATTAGAACGAACAAAGAACGAATGATAGAGATTCAAAAAGTGAATATTTTTTCTAAAAGCCACCATAGCCTCTCGAAGATAAGCCACATATATCTTTGCATTGATCCTCGAGACTCTACTAGACTTGGTTTGTGCACACATGAGACCTATGAACCTAGGGCTCTGATACTATTTTGTTACGACCCAAAAATGGATGTGATGACACTTGTCTTATCCCACCAAGGAAAGTCAGCCTAAAACCCAAATAATATGATAAATGCAAAAACAAAGTGAAAATAAAAGTTTAATACTATTAAATAATGAGGAATTTCCTAATTAACTTAAGCATATCCCCTAAACCTGGTCGTCACGTGTATAGGCCTGTAATGTATTACATTAGATTTGAAAGAAATAAACAAGTCTAAAATGATGTTGTCTCTAAAGTAGAACAAGATCATAAATAGGAGTGAAAAGGTCTGCTGAGATGACAATCAACTACCTTACAAATCTCCATAAGAAGCCTTGGACCAGAAGATAAAAGAGAGTATCATGAAGATCCGGGCTCATAACCTACACAAATGTAGAAGTAAGGGGTGAGTACCAAACCACACGATACTCAACAAGTGAACTGCTAAACACAAGTTAAGAATATAAAATACGGTTACTCCTACCACCTTAATCGAACCTCCACAGCTACAACCTGCATAAAACCAGCCCAGCCTGACAGTTCACAATTTAAATAGCACACAACTCCACAATAACACTCTAACAATTACATATCCTCAACAACAAGCTCAATATTCATCATCACAGGTACCAAAGAAAGGTACTCACAAGATCATTTTCACCAATGATAAAGATGTGCAAGACTATGAAATGCAATGTCAAGTATAATGATGCATGTCTAACCTAATTATACGCACCCGTTGTCTCTATGTCCGAGACCCATAGGGGACATATATATCAATGCATTTGTCGTAGTGTGCGACACGACCATCGATAATAAAATTCATTGCGGCGTACATCACGTCCCTCAATAATAACATCTGTTGCGGCGTGTAACACGTCTCTCAAATCATAATATCCATTGCGGTGTGTGACACGTCCCTCAAAATTGTACATCCTCTTTAATTTCTTATTCTTCCTCAATTCACATAACACTTATCACAACCATGTCTCAGAACCAATACAAATGACATGTTCAAATAAATAATGAGGAGATGCCCATTTCAATAAGAATGCATAATTCACAATAACATAATCGTGATACAACATTAACAATTAATCAAGTTCCTAAATCATTCTCAACATATCACACACCAATAATTTATCACATTGCCTTTAATTATCCCTTTTTCACCATTAGAATTATTCAATATGGAAAAGTCAACCCATCACCAAGTCCCATTACTCCCCAACACATACCACAAGGATATACACGATTCTATACACTTAACAAGGGTTGAGAAATCCACTTGCCTCAGTTAATGAATAATTCACACTAGAACTTGAGCCTTCCCCTTTCATTGTGCTTTCAAATCAATGCAATCTATTCAAATAAAGAATCACAATAAAAAATCAAAACTAACAATACACATACTACTTTATGTCTAGCCTAGACCCAAAAACTTACCCAAACCTAAAATCAGGTTCCTAAATCTTTATGCCAATTAATATGTCAACTCTTACAATTTTCTCCAAATTTCAATCCTGGGTTTAAGTTCCAATTCATTTAAATATCATAAATCTAATGATATTCATTTAATATTTTATTATACCAATATGATCCAAAAAAAAAACTTAATTCATATTAATATTGTACCACATTAAACTTTCCATCACTTAAACAAGTTAAAGACAATCCTCAAATTCAACTGCGAAACAGAAAAAACAATACATAAGGAATAGCTAAACCGTATTAATTGATTTTTCATACATTCCACCTATCATTAGCTATGATTTCCTGCACTAATTAATTAGCCATTAATTTGAAAGATGTGAACTAATAGAATTGAAAATAAATTCCTGTCACCTAATGCCTTCCAGACACTAAGAATTAATATATTACATTCACCCAACCATCCATAGGTATAAAATGTTATTGAAGTTTATGTATTCGTTCCTGAAGCGCCACAATTTGATTCTCTCTAACTTGTTCTCTTGTTTTTGTTTTTGTTTCCTCTCAATTATAATCTTAAAACTGTTAAACCTCTTTAACTTATCTTAACATATGGGTCAATTTGTATTTGGTATTAAATACATTATGGACTTTTCTCATTAACCACCTAATAAAATTAGTTATATTTTAAAAAATACCACTGATTAATTAACTCTACCTAAATAAATAGTTTAAAACACCTAAACCAACCAAACTGATCAACAATGACTGGGGGTAACTATCGAGAGGGATTAAATGGTAATTTTGGGAAAATTTCCAAAAATGACCTCTCGGGTTGTTACGTCAAGACTCCAATAAATGTGTGGTTTGTACTTTGATGTACCGTGAGTTTACAATATTTTTAATAAATTTAAATTAAGAGTTGTGTGTGTCTGGGGCCATTTTGTATTAAAACTATTGTTTATTGTGTTATATTTGTAGGAAATAGGCTTGGACAAGGTAGAGAGAGATGACAACTCAAATTCTGCAGAAGGAATCACCCACGGAGGTGACCTACATACCGTAGGTCCAGTCACGGTCTATTGTGGGTAGGCATGAAATGATCATCAGGGAAGTATGACTAAATGTGGAACTATGGAAGCAAGTGACGGAGCGTAAGTCGACCCACGTGCCGTCCTGCACATCCTTCAATGATCACTGGGAGTTGAAGTTTCAGTACCTGATGAAAAGTTCTAAGTGTGGAGCCACTGAAGGGGACCTACGGACCATAGGTCAACCTACGGTCCGTACTACACACCCGTCGTTTGCCTTTGAGAGTTGAAGGTTCTAACCTCTGTGGAGAAAGTTCTAAGTATCAAACTACGGAAGGGACCTACGGACCGTAGGTTTAACCATGGTCCGTAGGTTAGTCTGTCGACCAATGCCACGTCCAGAAGTTTAATTTCCTTATTTCGTTTCCTTTTTGTTTAGGACAAGTTTTTCTATAAATATGGTATGTAAACCTTGTTTTTGGGTGTTAGACACCATTTTATACTTTTAGTTCTTAGTATTTTCTTGGGAATTAATTTTGCAAACTTTGGCAATTTGATTTCCTAATTTCGGTTTATAAGATTTTTGCTTTGAATTTCAATTGGAGATTACGTGTTTCTTCTACTCAATACGTAAGTTCATGAATTCTTCTTCTACAATTATGAATTGTGATCTTTCAAGCATGAGTAACTAAATACACAACTAGGGTTGTGGGAACCATGAGCTATTAACAACGTATGAATACTAGCTAAGTAATTCTTGACTAGTGTTGATGCATGTATTAGTAGTTATTTCGTTTAGAAGTCTTTTTAATGGTGGCCAACGTTAGAACTCGCCTTGTTGCTACTTTTCGGACCAAGAAGATAGTTAATAAGAAAAATATTATCAACAGAGATATAGTGTGATACTATATAATAGTCTAATGTCAATTAGTGTGAGGGTGAAAACTAAGCCATACATTGATGTGATATCTAATATGAGGTAAAGGTAAGGGTTAGTAAATTATACACACGTAATCGGACCAAGGTGCAGAGTGAAATTCCCTATTTAGCGGACCAAGCACGTAGGGATACATATCTTACCACTTTGCATGTTACACTAGGAAAGGATTACTATTATTAGGATTACTGCGTTGAGAGCTTATGAGGAACACATACACCCTAGTTTCCCTCTCTCATTGACAACAACAAAGTTTGAATCTTGCTCACTTGTTACTTATCAATATTCAATTATTTGTTTCACAACCCCCCCCCCCCCCCCCTTTTACTTACTTGTCTTGGAAATATCTGACTCAATGGATATAATAGTGAGTTAAGTTTAATCTATTGAGTAGCTGGGGAGGAGAACCATGTACTAGTGGCACAAGAGCCACAGTCAGTGCCGGAGCTGACACTATATCAGCTGTAGGAGGGGTCGCTTTTGAAGCTCTCGATGAATCTGGGCGAGACCTAACATAAATCTCTGCCCGCCGAAACTGTAGGGGCTGGTCGTCATCCGGCTCAGAGAATGCAGCTTCGGAGTCAAAGGACTCTCCCTCACTGCTGGAGTTGTGCTCTGACAGATCAGACATGGGCTTCTTTCCCTTCCCTTTGCCTCCCCTTGGAGGTGCTGTCTTTCACTTTTTGGGGGGATTTGCTGGCCCTTCATTGATCACTATTCCCCATGTTTTTTTATGGGGTGGCATGTCGAGGTTGGTTCTAGCTATGTCTACAAAAACATTTAGGAATAGTTCAAGAAAAACTGAAGAAAAAGAGTTGTAAACAAACTTGCCGAACTGGTCGGCAAGTCGCCGAATCACTTTGGTGAACTAGGTCGAGCTTGCCGAAAGGATTGGCTAAAAAATTTCTAGAAAAATTGGCATGTCGGCGATAGGAGGGACCTTTCGGCGAAACACTGACAACATTCGGTGAGCAAGACCAGCCCTCCAAAAGTTACAGTGTATTTTAAGGGTTACGGGAATAGAAAAGGTGATCAAAGAAGACTTTCGGCGAGTCGTCGAGTGCACTCGGTGAACTCAGGCTTTTCGTCAAAAGTTACAAAACCAAAGCTCAATATTAGCATGAAATTAAAGGCGATCAAGGGGAATTCGGCGAACCGCCGAGTGGTTCGGCGAGGTCGACCCAGCTCACCAAATTGCCCAACGTGCCTACTTTTTACCCCGACTTCCAAAATCAATCCCGCAACCCCCGAAAACAAAATCAAAGCATACAATAACTCAATTAGACTCAGATCCATAAGACCCATGCCCCCGGGATACTCAGACTTCTCCCGATATAGCCAAATTCGGCCATTTGACGACTTTAGCCCTTTGAATGACATCAACGCTCTATCATCGGGAAAAGTACATCATTTAGAAATATTGTAAGCTACTCAGTCTTTATCCTACTAGACCCAACATTAAGTACGCACAAACAAACAATTTAGATCAATTTTAAGCCATGAAATTTAGGAAACCAATAATATGGGCAATTTAGTCAAGATTTCAAAATTTAAAATAGGCACACAAGCACAAAACATGGATTCAGAGAGGCCCAACACACATCACTAAGAACAAAAAAATTGCAAATGAGATAAATCGCTAATAACAAGTTTTGGGGTTCGGAAAACCAACCTTTAACGCTGAATAAATGATTTGAAAAGCTAGGCGACAAAGAATTCCAACTCGTAACACACAATCAACTACTAGAAAGAGATATAAATGCGAAAATATTGAATATAGTGAGTGTGTGTATTTGGGAAGTTAAAAAGTGAGGGAATGTGAAAGAGTTTGAAATTTTAAACCTTTGGCCTTTAAAACCCATCAAATTCTTGCCCTTTTGGCGACATTAATTTTCCTTGCCGAACAACTCGGCGACATGCTGAGTGGTTACTTACCTCGACGAGTTTTACAAGACCTCCAGTTAATGTGGGGGTTCAAACGGTGGAAAAATTTGAGGTCGCTGACCTATTCAGCGACACACTGATTTGCTCCTAGGCCCACCGAGTTTTATAGACTCCAATTTCAAAATTGCCTGAGTCCAACGACGGTCCAAGTAGGGCTCGCCGACTGGACTCTTGGCTCGCCAACATGCACTTTTCAAACACATTCCACACTTTAACCTGCAATATCAACACACGATTATTTCAAAAAAATAAATAAAGGAAATAAAAACTTAGGTTGCCTCCCAAGCAGTGCCTTAGTTAACGTCGTGGCACGACGCAAGTCCTTGCTCAAACCTCAATCTTAGGGTTGGCCATAGTGTCATTAGGCAACCCCCCTTGTTGTCTCGAGTTTAAATGAGATGAAATCTGACCCATTTGGGTCTCCAACTGCTTGATAGAGATGGAATGAGAGGTAACCGTCTGACCAAGGGTCAATACATATTCCTTCATCTCATTCAAGATTTTATCGGACTCCTCAACCTTGTTGAGAATACGAGAGATCATATCATTAGACCGGCGACCCTTAGAATCCTTGGGCTTTTGGTGCTTGTGGGGAGGAACATACCTATCTTTCTCCCCGTCTCTTTCCTTTCAGGTGGGGTTACGATCCCTCCACTCTCTATCACGGTCTCTCCAACCTTCATCCATGTTCCAACCTTGGTTACCACCCTGCCTTGGGTAGTTTGCATGATAACCACCTACTTCATTGGCTAGGAAGCTTACCTTTTCGTTGTACAACGCTTCAAACTTGGCTTCATCGGGATTAACACACCCAACACCCACAACATTGACACTCCTAGCACCAACTCCCATGACATATTTTGCCAGAATTTCAAGTTGGGTCATGATCTTTGTCATGTTTTGGTCCCTCTCTTGATCTTTCTCAAGCTGCTTCTTGGTTAATTTAAAAGTGAGAGGGGAAACATGATCTTCGTGGGTGTATCATGCCTTGTTAATTGTTGTGAAACCATCCGAAAGCTGGGCTGCTATAATGTAAGGTTTTTGTATAAAACCTCTCGAAGAAAGTTGGTCAGCTATGGCCTTGTTCACCGAATCAAGGCTTTGGTAGACATATAGCAGCAAAATGTTGTCGGGCAAACTATGAGTTGGGCATTGCAGCACCAACTTCTTGAATCGTAGCCAAGTCTCATGAATTGACTCACCCTCCAAACACTTGAAGCTTTGGATGCTATCCCGAAGTGTCATCATCTTCGAAGGAGGGACAAGTGGGACTTGAAATGCGGTGACAAGCTCTTCCCACGAAGTGATGGAGTCTCTTGGCAATTCAGTCAACCACTTACATGCTTCTTCGATTAAACAAAATGGGAACAACCTCAACCGGACCGACTCTTGGGATATGTTCTTGAAGGAGAACGACCCGCAAACATAAAAAAGGTTTTTTATATGCTCATAGGGATCCTCATGAGCCAACCCACCAAACAACCCTTTCAATTGCAAGAGCTGCAACATGGTGCTTGTAATGTGGAACACATCATTCCCTTTGGCTGGAGGCAAGTGAATGGAACCAATTCCACCCATTAGATGAGGGTCATTAACATTCGGCTCAATGACATCATTGAGGTTGCCGATGTCATCTTGGTGGCCTACTTGGCTACCATTGCTCCCGTTGACACTCATTTCCTCTATTTTAAAACAGCAACACACAAACCAAAACTAAAAGTAAGTAGATTCAACTATGACTAACAAGAACAAAATTCGACTTAACCAAAATAATCTTAACCAACACCACTCCCTAGAAGCAGTGACATTTTGACTGATAATCTTACTTTTAAAATCTTTCTCTCTCGCAAGCCAAAAACACAAGGGTCGAACTGCATTTGCAACTGCAATTCTTAAATTAAACCACAATTAATGATTGAACTCACTTCTAAACAATATTTAAACTAATAATTAGCAATACCCATAAACTAAATCAGCCCATAATCACATAATCACACCCCAAGATTTGGGGTTTTAGCTTGACATTATAAAAACATAAAAATCGTTACCAAATCGAGTTTCCATCAACTAGGTAAGATTAATTTCATCGTTACAATGTTCCATGTTGGAGAATCTCAAAGACCCACTTCCAATTTCTCAAAAGTGAAAAGCTTCTATTGTTCAAAGCTAAGGAAAAACTAGAGAAAACTTGTCTCAATACTCAATGTAATTACAATTCAGAATGAAAATTCTATGTATTGAGAAATATGGTACTAAACTAAATGTTCAAAAATGTATTTATAGTCGCCAAAAATATGTTGCGAAGAGCCGTTCGACGCAGTAAGTCGGGCTCGCCGATCCACTCGGAGATCCTCCGTTTAATCAATTTCATCGCCTTTCTGCCTTGGCCTTCAGCATCCTCAAGGTCTGTAACTTTGTGCGATCCAACACTGCATCGCGGAACCACTCGACGATCTGCTAACTACTCATTTCTCTCGCCAACTTGGTTCTTTCCTTCAGGGCTTGGCACACTGGAACTTTAGGCGGTCAAATGGCCATTCGGTAACTCGCCAAGTGGACTTGGCGATCACCAGGCTTGGTTTTCTTCATTCTTTCAGCTCGCTTTGTTCCTTTTTGCAAATTAATGTGCTTGCTTTGTTCCTCGATCCATGTACCTTGAAATCAACGGTTTTACATAAGTTATTAGCATAAAATAAGCATTTGAGGGCACTAAATCTATACAAATAAAGCCCTAAATCAGTTCAACTCTCTGACTCATCAATTTTGCAAATGAATTATCTCTTGAACTTCAAGTTCACATTTTTTTAACGAGGATCTAGATTGTTCACCCCACACATAATTTTTAGCTGCTAAACATATCTCCCCATAATGTTAGGAAATCTAATAATTAAACCTAGCCTCATTTGAAGATCCATCTTTGTGCGTGGTGGAGAAATAAAATCATATGTGCACACATCAAATTTTTAGATGGAAATTATTTGGTTTCTGACCCTGAATCAATTATGACGGGTGAACCTTATTGGATTGATGCGTACATGTTAAATAAACTCATCTCATACCAAATTTTATTTGAGAGATTTGTTCTCCTAATCAATGGTCTAGCTATAATTGGAGGCACACAATTTCTGCTAAACCAACCAATAATATCAACATAATTTTATAGTTTGGAATTGTGCTCTTAATTTAACAATTCAGGCAAACAACCTTACAAAAACAAATTTGAAAGTTAATACAAATGTACGTGTGACCATATCGTTGATGAATCTATTAAATCATAACAGTAAGAGGTCCACATGACAGGTGAACGGGATCATATTCACCTTTTTATATGTTCCAAATAATTTCAGGGGATACAGTCCCAACTTTAGTTGGTACAATGATTATTTTATCACGATAACAAGCAACACAAGAGAATATTTGAAGAATCTGTTATTTCTTCAAACATTTGGCCATGTGAATTCCCAATTTCTTTTGCATCACATTTAAACCGGGATGACTAACCGGTTATGCCAACTGATATTTATTCTAGTAATTTCTAGTTTACTTTTGCATGTGATTCCTTCATCATGCCCATATTTTTATTCAACAAACATGAGAAAGACGGGTAATGTTTTATGTAAATATTCATAACTCGCTTTGATTGTAGTAATATGAAGATATTTAATCTTTCAATAATTTACGGTCTCAATATAATAAAAAAATTCAATTCCTCCGAACCTTTAAAAGTTTCTTTTGAGACTTAGTACAACCTCAAGATTATGAACTATTTCATTTTTTGGATAGTAACAAATTAGTTCTTTTGAAACTCTTAATTAATTTTGTGTACTGCCACAAATTTCACAACACCATTCTTATGGTCACCATCTCATTCAAGGAGAAAATTATTATTATTGTAATGGTTAAAATTATTACATTCAAGACTTATTTCTTGACAACCAATGACAAATTTGTGTTGCCACACAACAATATTTATTTTGATCATGACCACAACCTTTATAGGAAAGAATTATTTCTTTCTTTTGTCCTTCAATAGTTCATAATTTAACATACCACAATATTTTTGTAGTACTCAAAGTATATGACTAAATGACCATTTCTGTCAAAATATTTCTTTTCAATCTCTCAACCTCCCGTAGAAGTGAGATGTAACATTTGTCCAACGATGCATGAACATGTCCTTATCCATACAAATACATGTCACATTTTCTTCAAGAAATGAACCATAACCATTTGTACATGCTCCATAAGTTTTTATTAGAAACTCATTGTCATGCTTTGACATTATCAAATTTATGTGACCCACCTCAACATCACTTTAAAATGTCAAATGTACTAAATGTTCTATCACTTTGTAATCCTTTTTTTTGCTCGAGGATTTTCAAAACTTTTCAACTTGGATTGCACCAACAACAATGTGCCCAATTAACATTTTAGCACCCCAATATTCATTCATTAAATCACTTGTCATCTTTCGGACATATTTTACACTGCTACCACATTCACATAAGAGAATGAAGAAAATTAATTGAGCATATTTCATGACTTTTCACCCAAAGTTAATCATTTTGCCTTAGTCATCATCATATTATCATTATGGTGCATGAGGACTTAAAATCCAATGTCTTACCCATATAAAGGTGTTTTTGGCCATAAATCGATGGGACTTGAACCCAACTTCTTATCATCATGGTGCACCGAGACTTATAACTTGATGTCTTATACTTTTAGTAAAGTAAAACTTGAATCCATTGTCTTACCCCTCAACCAATAGTATAATGGGCCACAAAATACTAGGGCTTGCGTTCAAGCACTTTTAAAAATATTATCAATTACGGTGGCCATAATTTTTTTAAATTATGATACCAAATTTTAAAACTTGCCTTTACAATGAATTAATAAAAATATGTAGAACAAGATCTACATTTTTGTCACGATCCAAAATTACAAGTCGTGATGGCACCTCTGTTCCCAACCGTTAGGTAAGACAACCCAATACTTTTACCAATTCTATTCAATATTTAAAGTAGAAAGATAAGCGACAACATAATATCTAAATACTAAGTCATTTACAAGTATGAAATGCGGAAACCTAAAATACCATCCCAAGATTTAGTGTCATAAGTACAAGAGCTTCTAAAGTCAATAGCAATCTCTAATTATTTAACAAGTCTAAACATAAGAAATATCCTATCAAAATACAACCAAAACCTAAGTAAATAGCGATAGATGAAGGTATGGGTCGTAGAATATCCAAGTAGCTCACCGCAACTGCTAGATAATCCAATATCAGACTCAAGCTCACATAAATGCATGATTTCACATATCAAGACAATTCATCCAATATTAAGTGCCAACAATCATTAGTCAGTAAGATAATCCAACTATGTGTGTTGGGGTCAAATCCCACAGGGAGTGGTACATATTGGAGAATCAATAGAAAAGCATGAATATGTTCAAGTCAATCATAGGTAAAAACATTTACAAATAAAAGCATAGTTCAAGTTTGGGGGTGACAAAAGTGTCAAATAACAAGGGGGTTTGATTGTAATTATCAACAACAATAACAAATAACACGAAAATAACAAGTCAAGAGACGGGTTCTTGGTATGTGATTGGATTATGGGCTAAGGTAGAAAAATGGGTAATTGTAATTGATAGTAAATAGTTGAAAATCAGTGAATAAGCTAGACTTTGGTGGGGGTAAACTTTCTCTCGAATAATTTACCCCGATTCAAATTAGTTTCTCTTGAACACCAATAAGCAACAACTAAGAAAAACCTTCGCTTTAGTCCATTCACTCTCTCGAGCTGAATGTACTTTGGTGGGGGTAAACTTTCTCTCGAATAATTTACCCCGATTCAAATTAGTTTCTCTTGAACACCAATAAGCAACAACTAAGAACAACCTTCGCTTTAGTCCATTCACCCGCTCGAGCTGAATGTGTGGAAAAGGATTTAGGATTCACTCTCTCGAGCTGAACCCATGCCAACCCAATACCCACAGACCATCAAATCCGTAATGTTGGTTTTAAAACCTCTCTCTCGAGCAAGCCAAAAACATGAAGGTAGAGTAGTATTTGCAACTACAACCCTTTAGATTAAGCCAAAATTACTGAATGAAATCACTTCAAAGCAACATTTACACTATCAATTAACAATACTCAACAGCTAAATCAACCTATAATCACATAATCACACCCCAAGAATTGGGGTTTTGGATAGACATGATAAAAAGATAGAAATCGTTACCAAATTGTGTTTCCATCAACTGGTAAGATTAATTTCGTCTTTACAAAGGTCAAGGTTGAAGAATCTCAAAGACCCACTTCCAATTTCTCAAAAATGGAAATCTTCAAATCTTCCAAGCTAAGGGAAATATTGTCTACAAACTCTCCATTCTCAAGTTGATTCTAAAATGAAAACTAGATAAAATTCGATAGTATGAAAATTGATACTAAACTAAGAATTTAAAAGTGTATTTATAGTTGCCAAAAATATGTTGCGAAGGACCATTCGACACAATAAGTCGGGATCATCGATCCACTCGGCGATCCGCTCTTTGGTCAATTCCTTCGCCTTTTTGATTTGATCTTCAACACCTTCAAGTTCTGTAACTTTGGGAGATCTAGCACTACATCACGGAACTGTTCGGCGACTAACTGACTGATCTTTTCTATCGCCGCCTTGATTTTCTCTTTTAGGGCTTTGCACACTGGAACTTTAGGCGAGATCATGGCCATTCGGCGACTCTCCCAATGGCTTAGGCGATCATCAGGCCTTCTTTTCTTCGTTCTTTCAGCTGCTTTGTTCCTTTTTGCTCATTAGTGTCCATGCTTTGTTTCTCAATTTAAATACCTAAAATCAAGGATTTACATCAGTTATTGACACAAAATTATGCATTTGAGGACACTAAATCTATTAAAATAAAGCCCTAAATGAGTCCAAATCGTGGACTAATCAACACCCCCAACTTAAACTTTTGCTTGTCCTAAAGTAAAACTCAAGTTCAACAATTTAAAAAGGATGTCTCAAACAGTGCTACACAACTCAATCATGAATGCACACAAAAAGACTGAACTTACTCATGCAAGGATCAATTGTGCACTCTAAGATTCAAGTTGTGACTCACCATTATCAAAGATTCTCAAGTTCACAATACTTGCTTCAAATGCAAGTTCAAGCTCAACAAAGGTACTCAAATGCCCTCACTCAAAGAATGATTCCATATTCACACACAATGGTTCATCAATTTAGAACTCCAGAATCAAATGCAACACTCACACTCACAAAGATGAACACAATGCATGATTTCACCTATAGGTTTGCCTTATTTTCCGACCAACAATTGTTTCAGCTCACTCAAGTTCAAAAAGGTGTTTTCAAGGTTTGTAACGGGGCTGAGTGCAAATATATGGTCATTTAGGCTCAATGGATATAATCCTTGTTAAATGTGGTGTGAACAACACTTTCTTTCCTTTTCTTCATCATTTTTATTCATGCTCACAAGTCACCCCATTATTCATCTTCCATGGACTGTTGGACACCCCATTTCTTTTTGCATTTTAACAGCTTTATTCCACAACTTTTTTCATTCTTTTCTTTTTTTCCTTTTTTTTTTTGTATGGAGAGGGTTCCATCATTCTCAAAACTATGTGTCACAAGGGGACTTCTTTGCACTTCTTGATTTACCTTCTCTTTTCACCACACCCCTAGCTTAGACTTTTGACCTAAGTTGGCTATTAACATAAACCACAAATCATGAGAATTTTGGGGGATGGATCAAGAAAGGTCACAATTTCATCAAGTTTCTTACAAGAAAAGGTTAAGTCTCAAAAGGTGTTCAAGCGAAGTTCACACACTCACAAGGTAGGACACAAAAGAGGTATAATGTCAAATTATTTCACACTCTTCAAAGTTGCCTAAGATCATATCAAGAGATTGCATCACTTAGTCAACCGGACCAACGGGGCAAAATCTAGGTGTCATCACACATGGTTCACGATAAGCTCAACACACAAGACATTGACACCAATGTAAAACAAGACTCCACAATTTTGCTAGTGTGCAATGTTCATCATGAGAGACTCAATTTGATACTTGGCTAGTCACAATAAGAAGCAAAAAGTTCACATATTGTCTATGCAACTTCATTTGGCCTCATCGTAGCTGCACATTAATTTTTGTTCATACAAAAATTGTATAAAACAAAATTACAGCTCAAAAACCCAATATATAAACAAAACATTCATCACAAAAGGTGGGCCTCACCCCACCACAAATAAAAACCATTTGTCCTAAAATGCAAGCAAATAATAATAGCTGAAAGTCAGAAAGTAAGACAAAGAGGGAGGTAAAGAGGAATCCTGTCTAAACAGTCGCTCTATCTGTTTGGGAATCAGTGCTCGGTGTAGTGCTCAAAACTTGGGCATCAGTGCCCGGAGTCACCTCAGAAGTACCACCAACCACATTAGGATCAGCCAAAGGCGTATCAAACAAAGAGGTCTGCACAACTGCATCGATCATGGCCTCCTCAATATCTATAAGGCCCTCGTAAGAATCCTCCTCAGCCACCTCAAGCATCTTCTCATCCATCTCACCCTCAGACTCGGGATCAACTACTTTCTCAAATCTAACCTCATCTCCGGTGGTAGCCGGAGGCATATCTGGTACATCTTGAATCTCCACCGTCTCGAAAATCATGGACATATTGGTGGACTTTAGATGATACACATCATTTCGCAGCACATCAATAGTTGCCTTTAGAGCCGCCACCTCCTCGGTGACCCCTTGGCCATGCTCACACATCGCTATCATAGCCGCAAGGGCATCAATAGTAGAGCTCAATGGTGTCACAACATCAGTCAGGGCTGTCTGAATCATGCTTGGAATGGAGGCCTCAAGTCTAGTAGCTCGACGATCGGCAGAATGAGCTAGCTGCCCCATCCGGAGTAATGCAGCTTGAGTGAGCGGGGTCTGGGAAACAATAACAACAATAACTCTGGAAGGCAATATAGCAACATAGGAACTAGGTGTGTCAGAAGGGACAACACTAGAAGTACCTGAAGGCCCAGGGGCCGGAGTAGGTAAAGGTACCTCTGCAGGTAATGTGTAAGGATCCACAACCGGGGATGTATCCACCGGGGCTTCCTTCTTCTTCTCCGCCTGATCCTTTAAATACTCCACCTCGATCCACCATATATTAGTAGAGGATGTGGGAATCACTTCCACATCCTTCTTTGCATCTCTAGAAACCCGAGTCTGTCTGCATAGCTCTGTGATCAACACCGGGAAGGGAATTGAGGTCCAGTGCTGCTTGGCTAGGGGTGTGCAAAAACCGATTTAACCAACAAACTGAACCAAAAAAAACACTATTGGTTTATTGATATTGGGTTATTGGGTTAACGACTTTTAAACGATTTTGCAAAATTTTTTATTGGGTTATTGGTTCGGTTTTTGTTTTTATTTTTATTTTTGGTAATGGTTAAAACGATAACCCAATAAGACTATACTAATTTTACTAGTCTTATTGTGAATGGTTAAACGATTGTTACTTTCACACTTTTTTTTAATGGTTAAACGATTGTTACTTTTACACTTTTCCTTTGAATGTGTCTAGTGTCTAAACTTGCAAGAAAAATGATTGTTACTTTTATGATTATTCCTTCCATGCCAAATGCTGGAAAAATCATATGGTATATATGAAAATTTTCTTATCGCGTATATAATATATATGAATAATTTCTTATTGGTTAATCGAAAACTGAACCGTTAAGTACCATAAACTGATTAACCAAAAACTGATAAGAAATATGTTATTGGTTTGGTTATCGATTTGATGTATTTACAAACCAAAAACTGATAAACCGAACCGAACCGACCGATGTACACCCCTATGCTTGGCCCTCATGACCATCTCATGTGCCATAGTCATCCCCAGATTGATCCTCATCCCATCAATGATGCAGCCCAGAAAGTCTGCCTTGGCAAGGTGGAGAATTGACTCGTTCTGGGATGGCACGATAGTACTGCTGATTAAGCCAAACCAGAACCTCGTAGCTACATTCATTTCTTTCTTTTCTATTGGAGCCCCTGCCTCTAACCACTTCGGAGTGATATCAGATACCAATGGAGCTAACAACTTCTTCATATTGTCTGCATCTTTATCCTGATCATATGCAGGCAGTCATCTTTAAGTCTTGTAGTGAGTGCACTACAGGACATCATTGATGGTAGTAAAATCACACTGCACCCTCTCCCCTCGGACAACTACATAGTCAACCAGTTTAAATGTTGCTGCCTACTTCTTTCTCTATTGTATCAGGACCCAATAAGCAGCGTAGAACTCCCGGACCCAATTTGGAATATACAGGCCATGGGGCTTGGTGAAGATCTGGAAATTATGAGAATTCAGACAACTCATAATCTAAGGATACCTGTCGATGACCCCATCAGTTGACAGATACTTCTCCTCAATGATTGTCCTCAACCCCTCAGTCTTTAATCTGTTCATAGACTTGGGAGGAGGACCCTGTATTGGTGGTGCTAGAACCACTGCATGTGCTGGAACTAGAGGAGGAGTGGTGATGGGCTGAGGAATCCTGATCCTAGATGGATCATTCATCCCTTTTTATTGCAGCTCAGCCCTCTGTGCTGCCAACAGTTCATTTTCAGACTCTGAAACTGTAGCATGCTGCTCCTGGTGCTCACCCTCACTCTCAGAAGTAGTGAGGTGAGTGGCGTAGATCCCGTCTCTGTCGGAGCTGGCCTCCGGTGATGCAGGTGCCTTCTTTTCCCCTTGTCTTTCCCACCAATTGTAGGAAGTTTGGCCGCTTTACCCCTGGATGCAGCTGCATCCTCATTAATTTTAATCCCTTTATCATTCTTACGGGGTGGCATGTTTCTCCCAGCAACTTTCGGTCTAGCCATGTCTGTAAAAAACATCAAAAAGAGTTAGAAACAATTCAAACGGTTGCACAGAAAAGAGTTGCAGACGAACTCGCCGAACAGGTCGGTGAGTCGCCGAATCTCTTTGGTGAACTAGATCGGGCTCGCTGAAAGGATTGGTTGAAAAATCTTAGAAAATTTTGGCATGTCGGCGATGGAAGGGCCTTTCAGGGAATTACGAAGAGCTTTCGGTGAGTAAGGATTAGCCTTCCAAAATTTACAGTGCAATTAAGGGTCAGGGGTGCAGACAAAGAGAGATCAGGAAGGACTTTCGGTGAGTCGCTGAGTGCTTTCGGTGACCTTAGTCTTCTAGCTGAAAGTTACAGAACCAAACTACTCATTTAGCATGAAATTAAGGTCGAGATGGGGAACTTCGGCGAACCACCGAGTAGTTCGGCGAGCTCGACCCAGCTCGCGAAACGACCCAACGTGCCTAGTTTCAACCCAACTTCTTAAATTCAACCCCACAACCCCTGGAAAAAAAATCAAAGCATGCACTTATCAAATTAAGCTCAGAGCCAATACACCCTTCCCCTCCAGGATACTCAGACTACTCCCGGGTTTGCCAAATTTGGCTATTTGACAACTTTTACCCTTAAGAATGACGTCAACTGCTTCATCATCGAGCAAACTACGTCATTCGGCACAAATATAGGCTACTTAAACTTCACCCGACTAGACCCAGCAATATGGAAGATCAACCCCACAAATTTTTAACAAATCTAAGGCACAAAATCATGGGAATCCAACTATCTAAACATTACAGGCAAGATTTTTGAATTAACACAGGCACACACATGCATAATTAAGATCAGAGACGCCCAACAGACATCACTAAAATAAGATCATCGCAAATAAGTAGAAAATACTAAGAATAAACTCGGGGTTCGGAAAACCAACCTTAGATGCTGAATAATCAATATTGAAATGCTAGATGGCAAAGTAATCCACTCTGAACACACAATTAATGACTCAGATACGATAATAATGCAAGAAATATAGGAGATATTATGTGGGTGTGAGTTTGGGAAGGTCAAAAGTGAGTGAAAATGAAAGAGTTGGAAGTTTAAACCTTTGGCCTTTTATAGCCATCCAGTTCTCGCCTATTCGGCGACATTAGTTTTGCTCGCCGACCCACTCAGTGACACGCCGAGTGGGCACTTACCTCACGGAGTTTTACAGGACCTCCAGTTAATGTGGGGGTCCAAACGACGGACTAGATCGCGCTCGCTGACCTCATTGACGATGCGCCGACTGGACTTTTAGCTCGCCAAACTGCACTTTTCAAACACTTTCCACACTATGACCTAGGGGTGTGCATCGGTCGATTCGGTTCGGTTTTATGTGTTATTGGTTCGGTTTATCGATTTTTGGTTTGTAAATACGTCAAACCGATAACCAAACCAATAACATATTTCTTATTGGTTTTTGGTTAATCAGTTTATGGTACTTAACGGTTCGGTTTTCGATTTAACCAATAAGAAAATATTCATATATATTATATACACGATAAGAAAATTTTCATATAAACCCTATGATTTTTCCAGCATTTGACATGAAAGTAATAATAATAAAAGTAACAATCATTTTTCTTGCAAGTTTAGACATTAGACACATTCAAAGGGAAAAGTGTGAAACTAACAATCGTTTAACCATTAACAAAAAGTGTGAAAGTAACAATTGTTTAACCATTAACAATAAGACTAGTAAATTTAGTATAGTCTTATTAGGTTATCGGTTTAACCATTAACAAAAATCATAAAACCAGAAACCGAACCAATAACCCAATAATTTTTTTTACAAAACTGTTTAAAAGTCGTTAGCCCAATAACTCAATATCAATAAACCAATAGTGTTTTTGTCGGTTCAGTTTATTGGTTAAATCGGTTTTTGCACACCCCTACTCTGACATGCACAATCAACACACCATTATTTCAAACTTAAAACGAAAGAAAATAAAACTTGGGTTGCCTCCCAAGAAGCGCCTCAGTTACGTTCGTGGCATGACGCAACTCCACACTTAAACCTCATTCTTAGGATTAGCCATAGTATCACTAGGCAAACCCCCTTTTTGTCTCAGGTTCAAATGAGACGAGATATGACCCATTTGGGTCTTCAACTGCTTGATCAATATTGAATGGGAGGTAACCGTCTGGCTCAAGGTCGACATATCTTCTTTCATTTCTTTCAAAATTTTGTCAGACCCCTCAAATTTGTTCAGCATATAAGAAAGCATATCCTCATACCAGCCGCCTTCCGATTCCTTTGGCTTTTGGCGCTTATGGGGAGGCAATATACCTATCGTTCTCCCCATCCTTCCAATTGGGATTTCGGTCCCTCCATTCTCGATTGCGATCCTTCCAACCTTCATCCCTATTCCAACCTTGGTTACCATCCTACCTCGGGTAGTTTGAACGATAACCACCACATTGGTTGGCTAGGAAATTCACCTCTTCATTATGCAAGGCCTCAAACTTGGACTTATCCGAATTAGCACACCCGACACTCACAACATTGGCACCTCGAGCACCAGCTGCCATGACATTTTTGGACAAAATGTCAAGTTGTGTCATGATGTTGGCCATGTTCTTGTCCCTCTCTTGGTCCTTCTCCATCTGCTCCTTAGTCAATTTAAGCATGAGAGGGGAGACCTTATCTTCACGGGTATACCATGCCCTGTTGATTGTGGTCATGCCATCCAAGAGCTGAGCCACTATCACATAAGGTTGCTGCATCAAACCTCTCGAAGAAAGTTGGTCAGCAACACCCTTGTTTACCGAGTCAAGGCTCCGGTAAAAACACTGCAGCAACATGTTATAAGGCAAGCCATGAGTTGGGCATTAAAGCACCAACTTCTTTAATCGCAACTAATTTTCATGAATTGGCTCGCCTTATAGATGCTTGAAGCTAGGAATGTTGTCCCGAAGAGTCATCATTTTTGAAAGAGGGAAAAATCGCACTTGAAATGCGGTGACCAACTCTTTCCACGAAGTGATTAATTCACGTGGCAATTCAGGCAGCCACTTACAAACTTCTTCCATTTAAGAGAACGAGAACAATCTCAACCAAACCGACTCTTAGGATATTTTCTTGAAGGAGAACGGTTCGCATACATCCACGAAGTTTCTACGATGCTCATGGGGATCCTCATGAGCCAAGCCACTGAACAGCCCCTGCAATTGCAAGAGTGGCACTAATACCACCCATAAGATGGGGGTCATTAGCATTAGGCTCGTTGACATCGTTGAGGTTTCCGATGTCATCTTGATGGCCTACTTGGTTGCCATTGCTGCTGTTCACACTCATACTTCCTGTTTCAACACATAAACAAGCGAAACAAAACTAAAATTATGTAAGTTCGACTATAATTAACAAGAACAAAATCTAACTTAACTAAAATTTCTCAAATAACACCACTATCCGGCAGCGGCGCCATTTTGATTTCACGTATCAGGACACTGCATCCAATACTAAGTGTCAACGATCGTTAGTCAGTAATATAACCCAACAAAGTGAGTTGGGGTCGAATCCCACACGGAGTGGTACATAGTTGAGAATCAATATAAAAGCATGAATATATTCAAGTCAATGATAGGTAAAAAACATTTACTAATCAAAGCATGGTTCAAGTTTGGGGTGACACAAGTGTCAAATAACAGGGGTGTTTGATTGTAATTATGAACTACAACAGAAAATAAGACGAAAATAACAGGCCAAGAGACGGGTTCTTGGTATGTGATTGGATTATGGGCTAAGGTAGACAAATGGGTAATTGCAATTGATAGTCAATAGCGGTAAATCAGTGGTTTCTCTCGAACACCAATAAGCAGCAATTAAGAACAACCTTCGCTTTAGTCCATTCACTCTCTCGAGCTGAATGTGAGGAAAAGGATTTAGGATTCACTGTCTCGAGCTAAACCTATGACAAACCAATACCCACAGACCAAAAAATCAGTAATCTTGGATTTAAAATCTCTCTCTCGTGTAAGGCAACTACACAAATGTAGAGTTGTATTTGTAACTACAACCCTTTAGATTAAGCCACAATTACCGAATGAAATCACTTTTAAATAGCATTTACACTATCAATTAACAATACACAGTAGCTAAATCAACCCATAATCACATAATAACATCCCAAACATTGGGGTTTTAGCTAGACATCATAAAAATATAGAAATCGTTACCAAATTGTGTTTCCATCAACTGGGTAAGATTAATTTCTTCTTTACAAAGGTCAAGGTTGAAGAATCTCAAAGACCCACTTCCAATTTCTCAAAAATGAAAATCTTCAAATCTTCAAAGCTAAGGGAAATATTACCTCCAAACTCTTAGTTCTCAAGCTGATTCTAAAATGAAAACTAGATAAAATTTGATACTATGAAAATTGATACTAAACTAAGAATTTAAAAATGTATTTATAGTCACCATAAATATGCTGCGAAGGACCATTCGGCACAATAAGTTAGGATAGTCGATCCACTCGGCGATCCGCCCTTTGGTCAATTCCTTCTTCATTTCGCTTTGATCTTCAACATCTTCAAGTTCTGTAACTTTGGGAAATCTAGCACTGCATCGTGGAACCGTTCAGTGACTCGTCGACTGCTCATTTCTATTACCAACTGCTCTTTTCTATCACCGATTTGATTTTCTCCTTCAGGGCTTTGCACACTGGAACTTTAGGCGAGATCATGGCCATTCGACGACTTGCCCAATGGGTTAGGCGATCATCAGACCTTCTTTTCTTCGTTCTTTCAGCTCCCTTGTTCCTTATTGCTCAGTATTGTCCATGCTTTGTTCCTCAATCCAAATACCTGAAAATCAACTATTTACATCAGTTATTGGCACAAAATGATGCATTTGAGGACACTAAATCTATTAAAATAAGGCCTTAAATGAGTCCAAATCGTGGACTCATCAATTCCCTCAAATTTGAAATACAATCTGCATCACAAAAGAGTGCAACAAGTGTAGTATGAGTATGAAACCACGTATACCCAATATATCTTCTAGACCGATAATGAAAAAGTAGTGACATGAGTATATAAGAAAATAATTGTTTAATGTTACACGTCCATATTATACTTATCAACCAAGTTTTCATCCAATAGGAATAATCAAATGTCACGTAATGTCAAACAACAATAAAGAACATAATTAAACAAAAATGATGTAATGAGATGCAATGCAATGCAATGTGACACTAGGAAGTGATATATCTCATATGCCAGTACTCTCTCAATCGTATATACATGATACTCCTCAGAAATAAATAGAGAGTAAATGACCCATAGGGGACTCGCGAGGTCCATATACCCACACAGATGATTTCGATGTGCCTGTGCGGATTATCTCAACGAATTATCATAAAATCAATAATTTTCACACAGACAATATACACGTGCCCAAATTATAATCATAACTTCACCCTCGCACGGACGATCTCCATATGCCCACATTATAATCATAACTCGATCTCAACCCGAACGATCTCCACGAGTTAGATCTTAACCCACACTCAATTTCATGTCAATGCATGTACACAATATGATATGAATAGAAAATTGATGCAACATCTCAATAAATCAAACGCCGCTATGACATATATTCACCTCAATTATCACAATTATACTGGTTCAATAAAGAAACACAACAACACAAAAGAAATCAACTCACTAAATACATCAGCTAATGCTAATATGCTTTGGCATTCTTGAATTACAATCTATCATATTATAGTACTCCTTATAAACTTTTCCTTTAATAACACCGGTACTTGTACCAATGCCCGTAACACCATTGGTACGAGAACCCCATGTTTCACCCTTACCCATTTTCCATTCCATTTTTAATCTTTAATTAGAAAACGTCTCTCAACGATGTCTAGGAAGTCTTAACCTACCTCAAAATTCGAACACGTGCCACAAATTCTTCATGATTTTGCCTTTCCTATTTGTTAAGCTTCCAAGCCTTTCCAATCTATCAAATATGTAATCCTCATAAGAATACAAATATAATGACACCCATATTTACTATATTTAGTTTCGACTTGAAAATCGGGTCAAAAAGTCATCCTGAGCCACCAAATTTGAATCTGAAATTGTCTTTTAGATTATGTTTACCCATATGATAAAACAAACTCGCATGCAAAATTCCAGCTAAAATGGATCGTTATTCTCCCCTAAATCAAGATTTTATTTTAAGAACCCTAGGACTATATTTTCCAAATTCAGTAAAAACCTTACACACTTCTACCCAAAAAATTTGTTCAAAATCATGTAAAAAATTAATAGAAAGGACGAGAATCATTACCTTAACGTTTGGGGATGAAAATGTCAATTTCTCCTCTTTTTTTGTTTTCTTTTCTCCCTTTCTTTTCTTGCATTGCATAATTTCTTTTTCCCTGCTACGATGTTTTGTTTCTACGAACAACTTTCTTGCACTTTACCTTTATTATTATTAATTTTTTAAAATTATTATTATTATACTATTATTATTATTATTGTTATTATTATTAATATTATTAGGCTTGGCCCATTTTAGTTTTTTATTTTTTTTATTTTACATCCTTTTTTCCCTAATTATTATTAGGAAAAAAATAATCCTTTATTAAATCTGAAAATTATATCACTCATTCCAACATGTCATAAATTATTTATAAAAGTTACTAAAAAGGTTAAGCTTAGAAAAATGAGCAAAATATATAAAATGACTAAGAGGGTTGTTACAAAACACATGTTCGTCCTCGAATACAAAGAGAAAGAAAGTATATGCAGTATCAAATAGTTTAGAATATCTGCTTTGTATGTTGGGCTCAACCTTTCAAGTGAATTTCTAACCAATCTATTTATAATAACTCTAGGACCATCCTCAAATGTCAAATTCTTAGTAGAACTCTATTGGGTCACATTACATCACACAACAACCATTAACCCAATACTTCTTCAACATCAAAATATGGAAATTCGGATGTACACGTGATAAGTTTGGTTGCATATTCAACTCATAAGTCATTTCTTAAAATTGTAGAAGCACCTCGAACGGATAATTGAATGTAGGATTGAGTTTATCATTCTTTCCAAACCTCATAACACCCTTCATGGGCGATACTTTCAACAAAAAAATCTCTCATATCATGAACTTCATATCACAAACCTTTCAATCCCCTTAAATTTTCTTTTATCTTGAGATGTGAGAAGTCTATCTTGATTTACTTGACCTTATCTAACAAATTTCTAAAATTATCCATACCTAAAGGTCTAACCACGATTGCATCAAATCAATAAATAGAGAATAATACTTTATATCTTATAAATCCTTAAATGGGATTATCTGGATGTTAGAGTGATAACTATTGTTATAAGGAAATTCCGCTATAGATAAGAATTAATCCCACCGACTATCAAAATTAATCACGCACATCTACAACATAACCTTCAAGACATGAATAATAATGAAAAGTTTCAAATGTCCAACTTCTTGTTTATAGACTTCTATAAGTTAGATGTGAACTAAGTACCTCCGTTTCAAATAATGGAAAAGGACACACTATTTCCTGGATATAAATTTCACCTAATCTCTCTACATGTATGAAGTTTGAATAGGTACAATGTGACATGATTTAGTCAGTCCACCCACAATGACTCAATTAACATCAAGATCCTCAAAAAATTGTGGAAATTCTTTCACCAAATCCATTACAATCTTCTCCCTCTTTCACTCACGTACAAATATCTTCTGAGTCATAACACCTAATCTATAGTGCCCATACTTCTCATGCTAGTAATTCAAACATCGAGACACATACTGTAACACTCCGGATTTTTTTTTAACAAAGACTTGAACCCTTCTTCGTTGTGAGTAGGATTTTACCGAGGAATTTAAAATTTCGTAAGTGTTAAGGTCAAGGAACTAGATATAGCACCTTCAATTCCAAAAAGAATTAAAGAGAATTTATTCAAGTCATTTCTTAGTTCTTTTAATTTTTGGGTCAACTTCAAACGACCATAACTCTTATTACATGTTGTGTTACGAGACCCATAAGATATAAAATGAAAATCTCTCAGTCCTCTTTCGAACGCCACTGAGTTTGCTAATTTTTGAGCTCGTATGAGGGAGATATGCCCTTTTGAAGCCAGGCTGTCCATTGAAGGAAAGTTACCCGAAAATAGGAGGGGTATTTTACTCTTTACTTACGCCCATTTCTTCTAAACGTTAATTACACCCATTTAAGGGTCTAAACTGATTAGAATCAGTTTCATTCATCCCCAAAGAGTTTAGGATTTTATAAAGAAGATTCTAGAGGAAAACAAGTTCAAAGTTTCAAGCGTTAGTTCATGAAATTCAGGAATTCACCAAGAACCTAGTTCTTTGAGGTATGCAAGCTTCCATAGTGTTAGGTTTTCTTTCCCACACGCCAATCATAAGTTCCTTTTACGAATTTCAACCATGAGATTGAGTATGTTGATAATCTTGTTGAGTTCTTGAGGTTTTGTGCTTCGTTCTTTGATAAGAAGTTCCTGTTGAGTTCTTGAGGTGAGAGTTGCGAATAAGTGATTGTTTTGGTCGGTTTTGATTGGGATTTCGACCTAAGTGTGTTTGGTATATGAATATAAAATAATTTGGAGGAAATCATTAGTGTTTAGACGAGGTAGGGCTGGAAAATTGAAGAGGAAATCCGTCGAGTTTTTCTTCTGGAACATGGTTGGGGCTGCACTCCCTTGTGGTGCTAGAGGGGCTGGCACCCTGTGCCTGCAGTGCGCCTTAGACCAGCCTCAATCAACAAAGAGTTGGCGCAGCGCACCATTGCTGCGCCAGGGATGTCAGGTCCTTTCCGCCTCCATTCTTCGTTCTATATTCGTTCTTTCACAAAATGTCTTCATTCTCTTGCTGATTTTTATTATTCAAACTACATTTAATCATCAATAAATACTATATATCAAGTCATTATCGTTAAATTCATAATTTAAATTCAAGGAAGAGTTAAGAGAAAAGTTTGAGAAAGCCCCTTTGAGTCTTTTTGAGGAGTCTTCTACAATAACTTATATATTGTTTCAAGTCTCAAGTAAGTGAGTATGAGAATAAGGAGAATGTATTCATGATTCTATATTATCATTGATATCCTTGAGTCGAGTTAAGTCATGCCCATATTTCCGCATGAACACCATAAATTGAGCATCTTGGAGAGGAGTAGTATCTTCATGTTCTAAGTTCTTGAGTATTGAGTTCGTAATACTTTTCAAAACTATATTTCATATATTTTTTATTACTATATGTTATACCTGGAGATGCTTGAGTTGAGTGGGCCATGCCCATTATCCCGCATGAACCCTAAGAGTTGAGTATTCATGGGATGAGTAGTATCATTGAGTCCTTGAATTCTAGAGTTATTGAGATTCGAGTATTGAGTTCTGTATATGGTTACTGAAAATCTTGAATTGAGTCGTTCATGTCCATAATTCGGAATGAACCCTATTTTGAGAAGTCTTTTACTATTATTCATAATTTGTTTAAAGGCTTGAGTAAATGAGTATGAGGCAGAGTAGAATCTAGTTTCTTTCTCTTTAAAATGAATATGTGGGAACTAAGTATTCCCTAGTGTAAATGTTTTCACATTTAGAAGAGGAGGAAACTGATATTTCCAAATGAGTTCTGAGCAGTTTGAGTACCATCTATTTTAAGAGAAAGATTTTTCAGTAATAATCTCAAAACACAGAAAAAATTATTTTTTCCTTAAAACATATGAGCTAAGTATATTTTTGGGAGTAGTATTGAGCACCTATATGGGGGAGTAACAACTCACAGCCCCCATAAACCATGTAACCAACGTGGGTAGAAATGGTCATACTTTTTAGATGATTCCTTATTTCTTTTTTGCATATACTAGTAGATCCACTTAGTTAGTAGGTTCTATAACCCGAAAAAGTATAGGACACTTCTGGCAGCGTGGGCTAGACGATGTATCATCACATAGCTCATAGTGATGGTTGTCGATTAGAGAATCTCCCAAACAAAGTTATTTTGTATCTTTACATACAATTGAGTTATGATTGTATATTTACATACAACTCAGTTATTATCCATTGTCGTAAAAGCATTCCAGGTATTGCATTTTTTATTGTCGATTTATCCTTGAGTATCCAAAGTGGAATTATTTTTCACAGAGTTGAGTTGAACTATGTTTTATAGAGTTGAGTATATTATTGTTGAGTTGAGCCCTATTTCACTAAGTTGAGTTGAACTATGTTTCATTGAGCTGAGTATCTTACTATTGAGTTGAGCCCTATTTTCTCCTAGTTGAGTTGAATTATGTTTCATTTAGTTGAGTTGAGTTGAGAAGAGGTAAGTATGTTTCTTTTCCATCATTTCAAGCTTATGTTTATGCTTTAGAATTCCCCTTACATTCTCGTACATTCCATTCACCGAGCCATTTGGTCTGCATCATTTCATGATACAAATACATGTATTCAGGATCATCAGTAGGCATTTTGTTGAGGTCGTGTGATATTCCTATCAGCTTTGGTTAGACATCTTATATTCTGGAGGACTTCACCTTTATCTTTCAGTTATTTGTTTTGAGATGTCGTGGGTCTTGTATCGATATCCTTTTGTAATAGTAGATGTTTCATAGATAGACAGAGTTGAGGAGTTTCAGTATTTACTTTTATTTTGAGTACTGTACAGACTTTTAAAAAGGTTGAGTATTCGATTTTATTGAATTTAATTCAGTTTTAAGCTTTTGTATGCTTGAGTTAGTCTTTCACTTGTATCCAGCTAGGATGAGGGTTTGCTTGGGGACCAGCAATGTTTCTCGAGTGCCGGCCACGTCCAGGGTGTACAGTTGAATTGTGACAAATTTTGTATTAGAGCACAGAGTTCAAGTGTCCTAGGGTATCTATGAAGTTATGTCAAGTAGGATCTTGTTTATGGTTGTACGGGCCCCACTTCTATTAATGAGGGACTATAGACATTTAAGAAAAGTTTCCTTTCTTTCATACTCTTAATAGTGCAATAGAGCTATGTCATAGAGACTTATTCTAACTTGTGTGTTCTCTTATCCTTTAGACTACCTCTTATACTAGCAGTGGTTGAAAAGAAAAGACAGTTCTTTATCGATGAGTTGCTCTTAGAAAATATCTTGAGAAAGTCATGAGAGTCCAGAGGATCTTGAGAAAAGCCCAGGAGTGAGTTGAGAGTTGAGTTTCAAAGAAATGTGCTCATGTTCATATTAATCGTACGTTCAAGCTAAAAGCGAGTTGTACTCTCTTCTCTAAGATGTTTTTCAGATAAGTCCTTATGAGGAAGTATGTTTAGAGCTTGGGTAGTATTTTCAACCCAAAAAGATAGCATGAGTTACCAAATTATGAGCAGTAGTAGTGAAACGACCCTGAGTTAAAGGAAAGTATGCAAAGTTTTAGTAATCTATGAAAGGGAGATAGTGATAGGGCATATTATGTTCTTGCAACCATAAACCCAGTTAGTTATAAGTAATGAGCTCCTTTATGAGTGAAATAAGAAATAATAAGGTTGTAGAGAGTTCGTGATAAGAGGAAGAGTTGCTATTCAAGGTGAGATAGTGCAAATTTTAACCAGGATAAAGTTGATGCCGATGTGACATCGTGTTAGAGGAGGCTAAATATATGTGTTGAATAGAAGCACAAAGTATTCATGAAGTGATAGATCTAAACTACACTTATGATTTGTTTTGAAAGGGTCATGATGCTTAGAAGGTTATAGAACTGATTAAGAAATGAGGCCTTAGTACTTGCTTATGTAGAGTTCGGATGAGGTAAAGTTATCCCGAGTATTAGAGTAAAGAGGATGTAGACCAATTTAGAGATGATGGAATAGGTCTGTAGCTTTCAATTGTCAGCTTTAGACCTAAGTGGGAGATGATAAGATGACAAATCTAGTCAAGTCTTGAGAATAAGATAGTAATGAGCTCAAAAGAGTATGGGAAATATCTTTTCAGAGATCTTTTAGTAATGGAGTGATGTTAGAAAAAGAAAGTTATTGTTCTCATCTTGATAATGATGGTGTGATAGTTCCACATAAGGTTATAAATGAAGAGGAAGAGGAGGATGAGGTTTTTACTATGAGAAATAGTTAAAATGAGAGTCATTAGTTGGTCCCGAGTAGTAATGCGGGAAATTCTAGTTGATATTGCAGGGATGATGAGAGAATTAGAACTTCTTAAGGAGTTGGTTAGTAAGAGTCCATGGAGTTGTTAGAATACTAAGCTTGAATGTGGTGTTTGATTATTGACGTTTCGAAGACACTTCATCCAATTCTAAGTGTCAACGGTCGTTAATCAGTATATAACACAACTAAATGAGTTGGGGTCGAATCCCACAGGGAGCGGTACACGTTCAAGATTTAATAGTAAAGTGTAAACATGGTCAAATCAGTCATAGGAATAAACATTATCGAATGTAAACATAATTTAAATCAGGGGTGACACGAATGTCAAATAAAGGGGTTTTGGTTTTAATTATCAATACAACAATAGGAAATAACACAAAAATGACAGTAATGAGACGAGTTGTTAGGATTTGATTCGATTATAGGCTAATGTAGACAAATGGGTAATTGCAACTATTTGAAAATAGCCAGATATTAGTGATTAAGCTAGACAATAGAGGAGGTAAACTTTCTCTCGAACAATTTACCCCGAATGAAGTCAATTTCTCTCGAACATCGACAAGCATGCAAAATAAGAACAACTTATGCCTTAGTCCATTCACTCTCTTGAGCTGAATTTGTGGAAAAGGGTTTAGGATTTACTCTATCGAGCTGAACCCATGAAAACCCAATACCCACACACCATCAATCAATAATCTTTGTTTAAAAACCTCTCTCTCGAGTAAGCCAAAAACACAAAGGTAGAACTGCATTTGCCACTACTATTCTTAAATTAACCAATAATTACTGATTGAAATCATTTCTAAACAACATTTAAACTAACAATTAGCAATACCCATAAGCTAAATCGTCCCGTAATCACATAATCACACCGCAAGAATTGGGGTTTTAGCTAGTCATCATAAAAAGATAAAAATCATTACCAAATTGAGTTTCCATCAACTAGGTAAGATTAATTTTGTCCTTACAATGGTCCAAGTTGAAGAATCTCAAAAACCCACTTCCAATTTCACAAAAGTGAAAAACTTCAATTCTTCAAAGCTAAGGAAAAATCTAGAGAAAACATGCCTCAATACTCAGAAGAATTATAATTCCCAAACTAAAAATTCTATCTAATGAAAATATGAAACTAAACTAAATGTTCAAACATGTATTTATAGTTGCCAAAAATGTACTGCAAAGAGCCATTCGACACAGTAAGTCGGGCTCACCGATCCACTCGGCGATGCGCTCTTTAGCCAATTTCATCGCCTTTCTGTCTTGGCCTTCAGCATCCTCAAGGTCTGTAACTTTGGGCGATCCAACACTGCATCATAGAACCACTCGGTGATCCACCGGCTCCTCCTTTCTCTCACTGACTTGAATTTCTCCTTCATAGCTTGGCACACTAGAACTTTAGGCAGGCAAGAAGCCCTCCGGTGACTCGCCAAGTAGACTTGGCGATCACAAGGCATCATTTTCTTCACTTTTTCAACTTGCTTCATGTTTTTTGCAAATTAGTGTCCTTCAATTGTTCCTCAATCCATATACTTGGAAATCAAGGGTTTTACACCAGTTATTGGCACAAAACAAACATTTGAGGACACTAAATCATTATAGATAAATCCCCAAATGAGTCTAAATCTCAGACTAATCAATGTTGTTAAACATGAGGTAGTTCTTGATATGAGCGTATTATTGATTAAATTAGGTAGTAAAGAGTAATGTTCTTGGAATGAGACTCCCTGTAAAGAGGTATAGAACCAAAACCTTAGGATGTGGGCTAAGATTGAATATGGTAATAGCATGTCGTTAGAAACAGGCCTTGGTAAGAGAAGTCATGCGCCCTTGAGGGAACTAGGAGTTACAGCCAATATGGTATGGTATAGGGAAAGAAGAGCGTAGTTGAGGACTAGTGTTGCTAAGCTTAATATTTAGTAGTCATATTACCCTAAGCATGGTATTCCTATTCTTACTTCATTCCCAGATTTTCTTTGTTTCGAATAAGGTAACTTTAGAGAGAGTGTGGCTATGGTCACAATAGCATCGTTCTTGATTTAGGTGCTATAGAAGGTCCCAACTCTTGGTATGAATCATTCCAGCCTGTGTTAGTAAGCAAGTTCATGAGGCAGAAGAGATAGTGAGAGTAACCCTGTGCCATAATCAGTCCAGCCATCATTCGAGGATGAATGATCCCAAGGGGGAGATATTGTAACACCCCAGAATTTTTTTGAACTAAGACTCGAATCCTCCTTCGTTGTGAGTAGGATTTTACCAAGGAATTTAAAATTCTTAATTGTTAAGGTCAGGATAATAGATATAGCACCTTAAGTTCCAAAAAGAATTAAAGAGAATTCATTCAAGTAGGGCTGGAATTCATTTTGACCTAAGTGTGTTTATTATATGAATCTAAAATAATTTGGAGGAAATCATTAGAGTTTAGACGAGGTAGGGCTAGAAAATTGAAGAGGAAATCCATCGAGTTTTTCTTCTGGAACATGGTTGGGGAGGCACGCCCTTGTTGCACCTAAGGGGCAGGCGCCCTACGCCTGTGGTGCGCCCCAGACTAGCCTCAGTCAACTGAGGGCTGGCTCGATACGCCACTACTGCGCCAAGGACGTGAGGTCCTTTCCGCATTTATTCTTCGTTCTGTATTCGTTCTTTCAGAACATGTCTTTGTTCTCTTACTGATATTTAGTATCCAAACCACATTTAATTATGAATAAATCATATATATCAAGTCATGATCTTTGATTTCATAATTCAAATTCAAGGAAGATTTAAGAGTACAGTTTGAGAAGGTCCCTTTGAGTCTTTTTGAGGAGTCTTCTACATTAACTTATAAATTGTTTCAAGACTCAAGTAAGTGAGTATGAGAATGAAGATAATGTATTCACGAGTCTATATTATCATTGAGATCCTTTAGTCGAGTTAAGTCATGTCCTTAATTCCTCATGAACTCCATAAATTGAGTATCTTGGAGAGGACTAGTATCTTCAAGTTCTAAGTTCTTGAGTATTGAGTTCCTAATCCTTTTTGAAACTATATTTCATAAATTATGGATTACTCTATGTTATGCAAGGAGATCCTTGAGTTGAGTGGGTCATGCCCATAATCCGGCTTGAACCCTAGAGTCGAGTATTCATGAGATGAGTAGTATCATTGATTCCTTGAATTCTGGAGTTATTGAGTTTTGAGTATTGAGTTCTAGATATAGTTATTGAATATCTTGAATTGAATCGTTCACGTCCATAATTTGGCAGGAACACTATTTTAAGAAGTCTTTTACAATTATTCACAATTTGTTTAAAGGCTTGAGTAAATGTGTATGAGAAAGAGTAGAGTCAAGTTTCATTTTCCTTAAAATGTTTGAGCAGTTTGAGTACCATCGCTTTTGAGAGAAATATTTTTAAGTAATAATGTCAAAACACAGAAAGAGTTATGTTTTCTATAAAACATATGAGCTAAGTATATTTTTTTGAGTAGTATTGAGCACCTATATGGGGGAGAGTCCATACAACTCACAGCCCCCATAAACCATGTTGCCAACGTGGGTAGAAAGGGTCATACTTTTTAGATGATTCCTTATTGATTTTGACCATAGACTAGTGGATCCACTTAGTTAGTAGGTTCTATACCCCAACAAAGTATATGATAGTTCTGGCAGCGTGGGCTAGACGTTGTATCATCACATAGCTCATAGTGATGGTTCCCAAGCAAAGTTATTTTTTATCTTGACATACAATTCAGTTATTATTGTATTTCCACATACAAATGAGTTATTATCCACTGTTGTAAAAGCGTTCCAGATATTGCATCTTTTATTATTGCTTGATCCTTGAGTGTCTCGAATTGAACTATGTTTGACATAGTTGAGTTGAACTATGTTTCACAAAGTTGAGTATTTTATTTTTGAGTTGAGCCCTATTTTCTTTGACTTGAGTTGAACTATGTTTCATTGAGTTGAGTTTAATTGAGTCAGTTGAGAAGATGTAAGTATGTTTCTTTTCCATTAGTTCAAGCTTATGTTTATGCTTTAGAATTCCCCTTACATGCTCGTATATTCCATCTATTAAGCCATTTGGCCTGCATCATTTCATGATGCAGATAGATGTATTCAGGATCATCAAAAGGCGATTCGTTGAGGTCGTGTGATATTTCAGTTAGTTTTGGTGAGCCATCTTGTATTCTGAACTGCACCTTTATGTTACAGTTAGTAGTTTTGAGATGTCGTGGGTCTTGTCCCGATATCCTTCTATAATAGTAGAGGCTTCATATATAGACAATATTTAAAAAGGTTGAGTATTCAAGTTTATTGAATTTAATTCTGTAGGACTCTGGAAATGTGTAGACTTAACTAGAGCTAAAATGAATGGGGTAAGAGTCTAGAGCGAGGGGTAAGGGCCTAAATCACCTTAGAAAAAGTGAAGGAAAACAATTTCTCCCTCTGACCACTCGGCGATGGAGTAGCAACATCGCCCAAGTCCATTGGCTATTATCCAACTGGACCTCCCTCACTTAGTGGCCAGCCTCCCTATGGCCTAGCTACTGGAATTTTAGGCGAGCTAGGTTGGGGCTCGCCAACCCACTTGGTGCATCGCCCAAAGGCCCTCCATATCGCCCATGGGAAATGCTCTATGAGGGAGCATTATGGAAATTTAGGTGAGCCAAGGGTCCATTAGGTGTGTCGCCTAGTGCCCTTGGTGACCTAAGAAGGGCCATTAGGCAAGCTAAAGCGTGGCATAGGCTGATTTTTAATCCAAGCCTTAGGGTCTTTAGTTATTCTTCGAAAAATCGAACCCACATTACTTTAGTCTTTTCCTAATAAATACATAAGGTTTTTAGACTTAAATTTTCCCCAATTAAGTCACTTTTATAGAATCAAAAATATAACCCAAGAACTTTTTCTTCCTCAAAAAATTTCTCTATCTAAAACTCAAAGAAGAAGAAAGGTGGAATTGGAGCTAGCGTTTGGAGAATTCAAGGTTTCTTCCTCAAATTTCTTGGAGATTCTTAATCAAGGTATGATGGATTTTCATCTATTGGTAGCTTCCACCCATAGAATCCCTTCAAAATTTGATTTCAAAGCATAAAATTTCCCCAAAACCTAGGGTTTCAATCTAAGTCAGGGGTTCTCTTTCTAGACGTTTTCAATTGTTGATTTATGATAGATTATGGTAGATTATGATTGAATTTATGTTTAATTGTTGATTATGATGAAATCCCCCCAAGAACCCATGAATCCCACATATTACTAAATCGTGAATTCATGATGCGGGTTGATTGATTTTAGAAGCATGTCAATTGATTATGTGTAAATTGATTGATTTATTGAATCATTATATTCCTCCTATCAAATGTAGTAATTCTAAATGTTTGGGTTGTGTTTGATTCATAGCCTTGAGTGGAAAATTATGAACGTTTGTACCTGTTGATGAAAATTGTGTATGAGCTTATGATTCACTTAGAAAGTGAAGATCCTATGACTATTGTGTAATTGTGGTGTTGTTGCAAGATCCTTCTCCCCATACCCTTACATATGACTATGCATGAAATTTCTATGAATATGATAATGTTGTTGTGTTGATTGAAAGGTTATTCTCATGAACACACTATGAACATGATGTGAAAGGTTTACTCACAGTGGTATGATTCTAAGGTTGAAAGACCATTCTCACCTAATGAATCTATGAGCTATCATGATACCATGTTGGTTTGAGTGCTAGGGAATTCTTTCATGAACATGAACTTAAATAAAGACTTAACATGAATTTAAAAAGAATTATGCTTAGCACCGAATGTATATGAATATGAGATGGGTTCCTTCACGCTAGTAGTCCAAGTTCCAAGATACTTATCTCATGAGATGGAAACCTTCACGTTAGTAGTCCGGGTTTCTAGTAACTATCTCCATATCCCATAAGTATGTGCCTACATAGGTCTTTAACTTGTGGATCCTCCTAAAAGCTAATACATGAAGTTCTACCTTAGTTACGTAAGACATTCCATGTAGCTCACATGGTCTATGTCGGTTAAGGCTATATTTCCCTACATGACAAGAATATGAATATGACAAGAGCATGAACATGAACTATACTTATGGCTTTTCAAGGAGTTCTGCTTAGTGTGAGTGGGGGTATGGGACTTCACTTATGCATTGAACAAGTAGGCTTTGGAAAGGGGTTATAGGGTGGTTTTCTTATGCTATGAAGATATGTGAATTATGCATGTATGATATTGATTGTTTTTTATGAGTGGCTTTCTTTGTTACATGTTAATGGACATGAATGTTTCCTTGTTTATGAGTGTCAGCTATGGATGAGGACAAGTTATGAAATGTATGATGATTATGGCCTAAAAGGTGATACTTCGTTTTAGATAGGATTATGGCATCTTGTCTATGCATTGCACAAGTATGGATTAGGGTTGCTTATGAGTTGGTTTTACTTGTGTATTTACACTATTGTTCATGATGACTCTTAAAAAAATGTTAAAGTGCATGGTTTCAACTAAATAGTCCTTTTTTCATGTTTTTAAGGATTTTTACGCATGGCTTCCATAATTAGTACATTTTTGTGCGAACCATATTTTCTACATTTTTTATTATTGTAGGTCCCGGTTGTTGTAGTTGCTTCTCTTGGGTTGAAAGCTGGGATTGATTCTCTTCTTGCTTTGGTGAGTCCTCATGGTTCGGGGACAAGGCTTATTCATTTTTAGTTTCTACATTTCTTTCTCTTTTGAGATGATGTTGGAAAGGGCTGTGACCCTTATTGAAATCTTTATTGTATTATATGGTTAATGTCTAGATTCCTATTTTGATTTTACGAAAAGACTTCGATTGTAAAACGTTTTAATTCCACATCATTTCTATTACTTATGTTTATATATACTAAGGGCTTGTATGTGACCACTTCGGGGTCAAGTACGCCTGGTTACATCTAGGGGATACTCCTGGGTCGTGAAAAACTTTGTATCAGAGCACAATGTTTAGAATGATTCTAGGATGATATCTCATAAACCATGTCTAGTAGAGTCTTGTTCATAAGTGTGAAGTGCGACACATTTATGAATGAGAGGCTATAAGATGCTTAGGAAATTTCACTTCTTTCATTAATCTTTAGTCGTGCCTTAGAATTTTAACTCTATGAAGTCCTTTTCCTAACCCTTCTCTTGTGTCAATAGGATATGAATACAGGAAGCGCGAACTCAAGAGGGATGGAAGAGGAGATTGTGAATGAGGGAGTTCCTCCCCAAGGTCCCCAAGGTCCTTAAGTTCCTCAAGCTCCTAGTGATGAGTGGGCTATGAAAAATGTGGAAATTAGATCGGCTCTCCAAACATGGACTCAATCCATGACGGCTCAAGCTCAAGCCGTGACAACTCAAGCCCAAGATATGACAACTTAAGCCACTGCGGAGGTTAGGCCCTGTGTGAAACCTTATGTGAACACCATGGCTTCAAGGTTGAGAGACTTCACAAGAATGAACCCTTTTATGTTCTTTGGTTCCAAAGTTGGTAAAGATCCCCAAGAGTTTGTGGAAGAGGTCTACAAGATAATTGATGCTATGAGAGTGAGTTAAATACAGAAAGCGGAGCTAGCCGCTTATCAATTGAAGGATGTGGCCAAAGTGTGGTATACTCAATGAAGGAATAATAGGCCGCTGGAAGCGGCTCCCATAGATTGGGAGGTGTTAAAGAAAGCATTCCTTGATAGGTTATTTTCCCTAGAGAAGAGGGAAGCAAAAGTGGAGGAATTTATCAACCTTCATCAAGGAGGTATGAGTGTTGAAAACTATTTTCTAAAATTCAGTAAGTTGTTCAAGTATGTTCCGTCTTTGGTCTCTAATACGAGGGATGAGATGAGTCGGTTTGTGATAGGTGTGATCGAATCAATTAAAGAAGAATGATGTGCGGAAATGCTCCGTTATAATATGGATATCTCACGTCTAATGGTGTATGCACAACAAGTCAAGGATTCAAGGCTTAGGAATAAGAATAGAGAGGTAAAAAGGGCAAGGTCCGATGATGGAAATTCTTCCAAGGGTAAATTCGAGGGTAAAGGTAGACCAAGGTTCAAGAGAAGGTTCCCCAACCAAGGATCCTCTAGTGCTTCAAGGGTCAACAAAGATAGGGCATCTAAACCTATTCCTCAAGGAGGCAATAATGGTGGATCTTCTATGATGAGGCTTACTTGTTCCAAGTGTGGCAAGAAACATGATTGTAAGTGCCTAGTTTGAACCGATGGTTGCTTCAGTTGTGGGAAGAGCGTTCATATGATGAGATATTGTCCCATGTTAAAGGCTCAAGAAAGAGAGGGAAAGCAAGTCCCTCCTAGTGGTTCAAATTTCGATGCTCCTAAGAAAAACTGCTTTTATGCTCTTCAATCCCGAGGTAACCAAGAGAACTCCCCGGATGTTGTGACCAATATGTTACAAGTCTTTTCTATTGATGTATATGCATTGTTAGACCCTGGTGCCACTTTGTCATATGTTACACCTTTTGTAGCTATGAAATTTGAAATATTCCCTAATGTGTTAGAAGAACCTTTTTCGGTGTCTACCCCGGTGGTTGACTTAGAAGTGGCAAAAAGAGTCTATAGAAGTTGTCCTATTTCTTTATCCCATAAAGTTACCTTGGTGGATTTAGACATATTAGATTTTGATGTGATTTTGGGTATGGATTGATTGCATGCTTGTTATGCCTCTATTGATTGTAGGACTCGGGAAGTAAAGTTCCAATTTCCCAATGAGTCCACTATAGAGTGGAAAAGGGAAACTCTATCCCTAGAGGTCAATTTGTTTCTTGTCTCAAAGCTAAGAAAATTATCTCCAAGGGGTGTATTTACCATATTGTTAGGGTTATGTATATTGAGTCTGAAAGCCCTTCTCTAGATTCGGTCCCCATGGTGAATGAATTTCAAGAATTCTTCCCCGATGACTTGCCCGGCATTCCACCCCATCTGGAAATAGATTTTGGCATTGATCTCATGCCGGATACGCAACCTATCTCTATTCCTCCTTATAGAATGGCTCCCGCCGAGTTGAAAGAGTTGGAGGAGCAAGTCAAGGATTTGCTAGACAAAGGCTTTATTCAACTGAGTATATCTCCATGGGGTGCTCTGGTATTGTTTGTTCGAAAGAAGGATGGGTCTCTAAGAATGTGTATCGACTATTGCCAACTAAACAAAGTAACCATAAAGAATAAGTATCCCATTGCGAGGATTGACAACTTGTTTGATCAACTAGAAGGGGCTAACTATTTCTCCAAAATAGATCTTCGTTTGGGTTACCATCAACTAAGGGTAAGAGGGGTTGACATTCCCAAGACGGCCTTTAGGACCTGGTACGGTCACTATGAATTTGTGGTTATGTTATTTGGGTTGATGAATGCCCCGACAACTTTAATGGACCTAATGAATAAAGTGTTTAGGCACTATCTTAATACGTTTGTGATTGTGTTTGTTAATGATATTTTGATCTATTCAAGGAGTGAAAATGAACACATGAACCGTTTGAGGATTGTATTGCAAGTCCTTAAAGACCACCAATTATATGCGAAGTTTAGTAAATGTGAGTTTTGGCTAAGTTCCGTAGCCTTCCTTGGTCATATTATGTCAAGCAAGGGTATTGAGGTAGATCCTAAGAAGATAGATGTTGTCAAGGGTTGACCTAGACCTCTAACTCCTACCAATATTAAAAGCTTTTTTGGTTTGGCCGGTTACTATAGGAGGTTTGTTGAGGGTTTTTCCTCCATTGCTTCTCTATTGATGGCATTTACTCAAAAGAAAGATAAGTTTGTGTGGTCGGAAGCTTCGTGAGAAAAGCTTCCAAGAGTTGAAAGATAAACTTACTTTCGCTCGGTTGTTGACCTTACCGGAGGGTACCGATGGTTTTGTTGTGTATTGTGACGCCTCTCGAGTGGGATTGGGATGTGTGCTTATGCAACATGGTAATGTGATTGCCTATTCTTCAAGGCAACTTAAGGTTCATGAAAAGAATTATCCGACCCATGATCTTGAATTAGCGGTGGTGGTTTTTGCTTTGAAAATATTATCTATATATGGTGCATGTTGATGTGTTCACTGATCACAAGAGTCTTCAATATGTGTTTACCATAAATACTTGAATCTCCGACAAATAAGGTGGTTAGAACTATTAAATGATTATGACATGAGTGTCCTTTACCACCCCGACAAGGCTAATATAGTTGTGGATTCCCTAAGTCGATTGTCCATGAGTGGTGTGGCCCATGTAGAGGATGAGAAGAGGGAGTTAGTTCATGATGTACATAGGTTGGCCTGGTTAGGTGTCCAACTAGTGGATTCCACCAAGGGTGGTGTCATGGTCCGTAATGGTTCCGAATCATCCTTTGTAATGGAAATGAAGTCCAAACAAGACTTTGATCCCATGTTAGTTGAATTGAAAGAATCGGTACTCAACAATCCCGTTTAGGCTTTCTCCCAAGGGGGAGATGGGGTGCTTAGGTACCAAGGTCGATTATGTGTTCCGGATATTGATGGCTTGACAGAGCAAATTCTAGCAAAAGCTCATGGTTCATGGTATTCTATTCATCCGGGATCAACCAAGATGTACCGTGATATACAGGAAGTCTATTGGTGGAATGGTATGAAAAAGGATATAGTGGCATTTGTTGCCAAATGTCCAAATTTGCAACAAGTTCAGGCCGAGCATCAAAGTTCGAGAGTCTTGTCTCAAGATATAGATATTCCCACTTGGAATTGGGCGGATGTGAATATGGATTTTATTGTGGGTTTGCCTCGAACTCGAAGGAAACAAAATCCACCCACTTTATTCCCGTCCAGGTTTCCTTTTCGGCAGAAGACTATGCCAAATTGTAATTTAAAGAGATAGTGAAGTTGCATGGGGTTCCTTTATCTATTATTTCGGATCAGGGTACTCAATTTACTTCACAGTTTTGGAAGGCATTCCAAAAAGGGCTTGGTACCAATGTTAAGCTTAGTACCACTTTTCATCCTCAAACCGATAGTCAAGCGGAACGTACCATCAAAAACTTAGAAGATATGTTGAGGGAATGTGTTATAGACTTCAAGGGTAATTTAGATGACCATCTTCCATTGATAGAGTTTGCCTACAATAATAGTTACCATTCAAGTATTGCCATGGCTCCTTTTGAAGCTTTGTATGGTAGGAGGTGGAGATCTCTAGTTGGTTGGTTTGAAGTAGGTGAAATTGCTCTAGTTGGTCCCGAACTAGTTTATGAGGCCATAGAAAATGTTCGACTTATTAGAGAGAGGTTGAAGACGGCCCAAAGTCGGCAAAAGTCGTATGTCGATATTAGTAGAAGGGATCTAGAATTTGAAGGTAATGATTAGTTCTATTTAAAAATCTCACCTATGAAAGGTCTGATGAGGTTTGGCAAGAAAGGGAAACTTAGTCCCCAAAATGTAGGCCCATATCGAATCTTGAAGCATATTGGGAAAGTTGCATATGAATTAGACTTGCCAAATGAAATGGCTCCGGTTCATCGGGTATTTCATGCTTCCATGCTGAAGAAGTGTATTGGTGATCTGGTATCTATCATTCCTTTAGAGGGTTTGGGAGTTGATGAGAGTGTTTCTTATGAAGAGATTTTGGTAGAGATTTTAGACCGGTAAATTAAGAGGTTGAGAAACAAGGAAGTATCTTCGGTAAAGGTGTTGTGGAGGAATCATTTAGTTGATGGTGCTACATGGGAGGCCGAGGCTGATATGAAGTCCCGCTATCCTCATGTTTTTCCTTCTACTCTTAACCAAGCTTGAGGTAAGTAGTTCTCCTGAGTTTGGTGTTTTAGGAGTCATGTGTGCTATATGTGTTCCTCATGGTTTTTCCTTATGACATGCATGTTCTTGTGAGAATTAATATTTAGAATTCATTGAGTTTTCATGATTTATATGTCCCTCATGTTGATTTGCATTTTAGTATGATTACTGCATATTTGACTTAATGAGATGATTTGATGAACATGCTTAGTTATGCTTTTGATGAAATGACATATTGGCTCCATAATGTTGTGTTAAGCTTGCTTTGAGTTGGAGAAGGTAGTTCCTCCTATGATTATGTGAAATGATGAGTTTTTGTGCATAATGGGTTGTGGATGTAGCCCCCACTTCCTTGTTTTGCAATGTTTATGTTTTGAGACGGAGTTGATGTTTCCTCCTTTACATTTGGCATTATATTTTTGGTATTGCATGCATGATGGGCTGCTAGTCTTGAGTCTTTGATGCGTAGGGTGTCTAGATCTCCATTCGAGGACGAATGTTCCCAAGGGGGAGATAATGTAACACTCCGGAAATGTGTATACTTAACTAGAGCAAAAATGAATGGGGTAAGAGTCTAGAGAGAGGGGCAAGGGCCTAAATCACATAAGAAAAGGTGAATGAAAACAATTTCTCCCTTGGACAACTCGGCAATGGGGCAGAACATCGCCCAAGTTCATTGGCGATTAACCAATTGGACCTCCCTCGCCTAGTGGGCAGCCTTGGGCTAGCTACTGGAATTTTAGGCGAGCTAGGTCGGGCTCGCTAACCCATTTGGCACATCGCCCAAAGGCCCTCCACATCGCCCATGCAAAGTGCTCCATGAGGGAGAATTCTGGAAATTTAGGTGAGCCAAGGGTCCATTAGGCATGTCTCCTAGTGCCCTTGGCGACCTATGAGGGGCCATTAGTTGAGCTAAAGCGTGACATAGGCTGATTTTTAATCTGTGCCTTAGGGTCTTTAGTTATTCTTCCAAAAATCGAACCCACATTATTTTACTCTTTTCCTAATAAGAATATAAGCCTTTTAAATTCAAATTTCCTTCAATTAAGTCAATTTTATAGAATCAAAAAGAAAACCCAAGAACTTCATCTTCCTCACAATATTTCTCTCTCTTAAACTCAAAGAATAAGAAAGGTGGAATTGGAGCTAGGGTTTGGAGAATTCAAGGTTTATTCCTCAAATTTCTTAGAGATTCTTAATCAAGGTATGGTGGCTTTTCATCTATGGGTATCTTCCACCCATAGAGTCCCTTCAAAACTTGATTTCAAAGCTTCCAATTTCCCCAAAACCTAGGGTTTGAAATCTAAGTCATGGGTTCTCTTTCAAAACATTTTCAATTATTTATTTATGACATATTATGGTTGATTTATGGTAGATTATGGTTGAATTGATGTTTAATTGTTGATTATAATGAAATTCCCCTAAGAACCCATGAATCCCCCATATTACTAAATTGTGAATTCATGATGTGGGTTGATTGATTTTAGAAACATGTCAATTGAATATGTTTATATTAATTGAGTTATTGAATCATTATATTCCCCCTATCCAATGTAGTAGTTCTAGACGTTTGGTTTGAGCTCGATTCAAAGCCTTGAAGGGCAAACTATGAGGGTTTGTACATGTTGATGAGAATTGTGTATGAGCTTATGATTTACTTGACTATTGGGTAATTGTGGTGTTGTAGCAAGATCATTCTCCCCATACCCTTACACATGACTATGCATGAAATGTCTATGAATATGATAATATTGTTGTGTAGATTGAAAGTCTATTCTCATGAACACATTATGACCATGACGTGAATGGTTTACTCACATATGAATGATTCTAAGGTTGGAAGGTCATTCTCACCTAATGAATCTATCAGCTATCATGATACCATGTTGGTTAGAGTGCTAGGGCATTCTTTCAAGTTAAGGGTGACACAAGTGTCAAATATCTGGGGGATTTGGTTTCAACTATTAGCTACAATAGCAAATAACACGGAAATAGCAAGTATAGAGACTGGTTCTTGGGATGTGATGGGATTATGGCCTAAGGTAGACAATTGGGTAATTGTAATTAATAGTGAATAGTTGTAAATTAGTGAATACACTATACTTTAGTGGGGATAAACTTTCTCTTGAATAATTTACCCCGAATCAAATTGGTTTCTCTCGAACACCAATAAGTAGCAATTAAGAACAATCTACGCTTTAGTCCATTCACTCTCTCGAGCTGAATGTGTGGAAAAACGTTTAGGGTTCACTCTCTTAAGCTGAACCCACGATAACCCATTACCCACAGACCATCAAATCAGTAATCTTGATTTTTAAACCTCTCTCTCGAGCAAGATAAAAACACGAAGGTAGAGTTGCATTTGCAGCTACAACCCTTTAGATTAAGCCACAATTATTAAATGAAATCAGTTTTCAACAACATTTACACTATCAATAAACAATACCCATCAGCTAAATCAACCCATAATCACATAATCACACCCTAAGAATTGGGGTTTTAGCTAGACATCATAAAAAGGTAAAAATCTTTACCTAATTGTGTTTCCATCAACTGGGTAAGATTGATATAGTCTTTACAAAGGTCTAAGATGAAGAATCTTCAACACCCACTTCCAATTTCTTAGAAATGGAAATCTTCAAATCTTCAAAGCTAAGGAAAAATGTCTCTAAAGTCAGTTTAAGCTCTCAAACTTGAAAGCTGAACAATATCAATAATAAATTCTAAATTGCATACTAAACTAAGAATTTAAAAACGTATCTATAGTCGTCCAAAAATGTGCTGCGAAGGACAATTTGGCGTAAAAAGTTGGGATAGCCGATCCACTCGGCTTCGGCGATCCGCCCTTTGGTTAATTCCATCGCCTTTTTGCTTTGACCTTCAGTATATTCAAGTTCTAAAACTTTGGGTGATATGGCACTGCATCGCGAAACCGTTCGGCGACTCGCCAACTACTCTTTCCTATTGCTGACTTAATTTTCTTCTTCAGGGCTCGGCACACTATAAAATTAGGCGAGACAATGGCCATTTGGCGACTCGCCCAATAGATTAGCCGATCCTCATGCTTTATTTTCTTAGTTCTTTCAGCTGCCTTGTTCTTTTTTGCTCATTAGTGTCCATGCTTTGTTCCTCAATCCAAATAGCTGAAATTCAAGGATTTATATCAATTATTGGCACAAAGTATGCATTTGAGGACACTATATTTATTAAAATGAAGCCCTAAATGAGTCCAAATTGTGGACTCATCAACACCCCCAACTTAAAATTTTGCTTGTCCTCAAGTAAAACTCAAGCTCAGCAGTTCAAAAAAGATGTCTCAAACAGTGCTACACAAGACTCAATCATGAATGCACACAAGAAGACTCAACTTACTCATGCAAAGATTAATTGTGCACTCAAAGATTCAAGTTGTGACTCACTGTTATCTAAGAATCTCAAGCTCACAATACTTGCTTCAAATGAAAGTTTAAGCTCAACAAATGTACTCAAATGCCCTCACACAAAGAATGATTCCATATTCACGCACAGTGGTTCACAATTTAAAGGTCTAGAATTAAATGCAACACTCACACTCACAAAGGTGAACACAATGCATGACTTCACCTGTAGGTTTGCCGGTATTTTCCAATCAACCCTTGTTTTAGCTCACTCAAGATTAAAAATGTCTTCTCAAGGCTTGTAATGGGGCTGAGTGCAAAGGTATGGTCATTTAGGCTCAATGGCTATAATCCTCATGACATATGGTGTGAACAACACTTTCTTTCCTTTTTTTCATCATTCTCATTCGTGCTCAAAAGTCACCCTATTATTCATTTTCTATGAATTTCTTGGAAACCCCATTTTCTTTGCACTTTCACAACTTTATTCCACAACTTTTTCATTCTTTTCTTCTTTTTCTCTTTTTTTATATGGAGGGGTTCCATTTTTCTAAAAACCATGGGTCAAAGGGGACTTTCTTGCACTTCTTTATTTACTTTTTCTTTTCACCACACCCCCAACTTAGGCTTTTAGCCTAAGTTGGCTATTCACACAAACAACAAATCATGAGTAATATGGGTAATGGGTCAAGAAAGGTCACAATTTCATCAAGTTTCTTCCAAGAAAAGGCTAAGGCTCAAAGGGTGTTCAAACGTGGTTTACACACTCACAAGGTAGGCCACAAAAGAGGTATAATTTCAAATTGTTTCAAACTCTTCAAAGTTGCCTCAAACCATATCAAGAGATTGCATCACTTAATCAACCGGACCAACAGGAAAAATTCTAGGTGTTATTATACATGGTTCACAGTAAGCTCATCAGACAAGGCATTGACAATAATGTCAAACAAGACTCCACACTTTCGCTAGTGTGCAATGCTCATCATAAGAGACTCAATTCGATATTTGGTTAGTCACATTGAGATGTAAAGAGTTCACATATTGTCTATTCAACTTCATTTGGCCTTATCGTAGCCACACATTCATTTTTGTTCAATTATGAGCACTATTCAAGTCATTGGTATTGATCAAGACCGATACTCGAATTTTCAAGAGAACAACCACATTCAAACATAAACAAGAGGTGGCACAATTTTTCAGAAGGGTCCAAAAATCATTTGCAATTAAAAACAAGGAGCCACAAGCTCAATCATCCACAAAAATAGTAACACACAATTAAAGCTCAAACCCCAAATATATACACAAAACAAGAGAGTCACAAAAGGTGGGCCACATCCCACCACAAATAAAATCATTTGTCCTTAAATGCAAACAAAAATATCCAAAAGTCAAATTAAAGTAAGACTGAGAGGGAGGTAAAAAAGGGATCCTATGTACTCAGTCATTCCATCTGTCTGGGTATCAGTGCCCGGTGCATTAATCTGGACTTGGGCATCACTACCTGTAGTCAACTTAAAAGGAACAACTCCACTTGACCCACCCATGGATGTCTATGTCAGTGATGTCTGGATCACCAACTGCACAATCGTCTCCTCAATATCGACAGGTCTCTATATATGCTCTTCTCCCTAATCTTGATCAGCTCCTCGTCGCTCTCTGCCTCTGACTCATCAACTACTGTATCATCCCTATGCACATCTCCGGTGGTAGCCAGAGGAATCTCTAAAGTCTACGTCCTTCCTCAAATTTCCTACCTCGACTTTCAACGTCGTAACCTCAGAGGTCTCCCCTGCCTGCTCGCATAAGCCTCTGCTCTCGTGGTAAGAGTGTCAATAGAAGTCTAGAGGGTGGTCAGTGCAGCCAAAATAACAGCCTAAATTATCAAGGGGATAGATTTCTCTAGCTGGGTCGCCCTCACATCAGTTGAATGGGCCAGATGTCCAATCTTCAGGATCATCGCCTGTGTAATCTTGGCTGGCTAGGACGAGATGGAGTACCCAGGACTTGTGAAAAAGTAGAAGGGGCTGAAGTACCTAAAGGCCCGGAGGCCGTAGTAGGCAAAGATACCTCTACAGGTATTGAATTAATATCTACCTCCGGGGATGTATCTACCGGAGTTGCCCTCCACCTATCAGCTTCCTCACGAGTGTACTCGACCTCAATACGCCGAATGTTAGTGAAGGAAGAAGGTGTCATCTCTATATCTCTCGTATCGTCCCGGGGTACTCCAGCTCGCCGACATAACTCTGTGATAAAAACTGGGAAGGGTAAGGAAGTCTGCCTCTTCTTTGCCGTCACGGCCATTTCCTACTCAATAAGGAGTCCCAGGTCGATGCTCCTCCGGGATATGATAGCTCCAAGGCAGGCTGCCTTAGGATGGCGTAGAATTGGACTCATTCTTTTATGGCATTATCGTGCTGCTAATGAAACCAAATCAGAAACGAGCAACAATACTCAAATTCCTCTTCTTTATCGGGATCCCTGCTTCGATCCACCTCGACGTGGTATCAAAAATCAATGTAGCGAACCAGCCCTTCAATTCATCTAAGGACTGAGCGATAGCTAATCCATCAAAAGGATGTGTAGAATGCAGAGCTCTACCCAATACGGTGTTATTGTGCTCACTATTGCATTCGACTTCCTTTCCTCGGTCCATGACCGACTTCACCTGTCTGAACTCGCTTGCCTTCTTCTTGATTTTCGGAACTAGATCACCATAAGTTGTATAGAACTCCCGGACCCATGAAGGAATATAGGGGCCTCGGGGCCTGGTGAACTACTTAAATCGGTGGAAATGGAGGGTGTCCCTCACATTTGAGTACTTTCCCTCAAGGCCTTCTGTCGATAGTAACTTCTCCTCGAGGATGGTGCGCAAACCATCACCTTTCAATCTGTTCAGAAGCCTGAGAGGAGGGATGATTTGTGGTACAGGAGCTACAGAAGGTGCCGGAGCTGGCACTGAGTCTGCTGGTGTGGGAGCTGGAGGGACTTTGGCTGAATCAGGGTTAGATCTATCCCAGATCTCATTCCGCTGGGACTGCAAAGGATGGTCGTGCCCAGGTTCAGATAAAGTAGCCTGGGAACTAGAAGTCACCCTGTCAGATATGGGCCTCTTGCCCCTGCTCTGACCTCCAGTTGGAGGTTCTTGCCTTCTTCTTTTTAGAGGATTTGATCCCCCTACATTTATTGTGGTACCCTGTACTCTTTCTCGGGGAGGCATGTAAATGTTGGTCTTGACCATGTCTGCAAAATATCGGGAAAAAGTTAGAAATATTTCAATAAACAACATAGAAAAATTATTGCAGACAGACTCGCTGAATCGGTCGGTGAGTCGCCGAATTACTTTGGCGAGCTAGATTAGGCTCGCCGAAAGGATTAATTCAAAATTCACAGAAAAATTTGGGAAGTTGGCAATGGAAGGGCCTTTCGGCCAATCACCGACAACATTCGGTGAGCAAGGATTATCCCACCGAAAGTTACAGTGCAATTCAAGGCTCAGGGGTGCAGAGAAAGGGCGATCAAAAAGACTTTCAGCGAGTCACAGATTACCTTCAGCGACCTCAAGCTTCTCGTCGAAAGCTACATAACCAAACTTCAAATAAATCTAGAAATTAAAGGTGAGATGGGGAACTTCGGCGAACCGCCGAGTGGTTCCGCGAGCTCGTCCCAGCTCGCCAAACGACCCAACGTGCCTACTTTCAACCCAACTTCTCAAATTCAACCCCACAACCTCTTGAAAACAAAATCAAAGTATGCATAACTCAAATTAGGATGAGACCCATTACACCCATTACCCCGGGATACTCAAACTTTCCCGATTTTACCAAATTTGGGCATTTGATAACTTTTGCCCTTAAGAATGACGCCACCCGCTCTATCATTGGACAAATTACGTCATTTAGAACAACTATGGGTTACTTAGACTTTATTTGACTAGACTAAACAACATGCAAGCACAACCTCACAAGATTTAACCAATTTTAAGGCACAAAATTAGGGGAATTCAACAATATAAACATTACAGGCAAGAATATCAAATTAGAACAGGCATTCAAACAACAATTAAGATAAGAGAGGCCCAGCACACAACACTAAGATAAGATCATTTGCATAAGAGTACAAAGTCACCAAAAAAAAAATCGGGGTTTGGAAAACCAACCTAAAATACTGAATAATCAACACTGAAATACGATGCGGCTAAGTTATCCACTCCGAACACAATTCCAACAACTAAAACATGATAGGAATGCAAAAAGATAGAAACTAAACTGCAGGTGTGAGTTTGTAAAGTTCAAAAGTGAGGGAAAGTGAAAGAGTTTGGCCTTGAAATATCGTTCAGTTCTCGCCCATTCAGCGACATTAGTCGTGCTAGCTGACCCACTCGGTGACATGCCTAGTGGTCACTTACCTCAGCGAGTCTTAAAAGACCTCCAGTTAACGTAGGGGTTCAAAAGGCGGACTAGATTGCGATCGCCGACCTGGTCGGCGACTCACCAATCATTTCCTTGGCTCGCCGAGTTTTACAGACTCCAATGTAAAATTGTCTTGAGTCCAACGACGGTCTAAGTCAGGATGGCCGACCTCTTCGGCGATGCACCGTCTGGACCTTTAGCTTGCCAACCTACACTTTTCAAACACTTTCAACACTTTGACCTGCACAATGAACACACCATTATTTCAAACTTAAAAAGAAAGAAATTAAAACTTGGGTTGCCTCCAAAGCAGCGCCTTAGTTAACGTCAAGGCACGACGCAAGTCCATACTAAACCTCATTCTTGAAGTTGGCCATAGTATCACTATGCAAACCCCCTTACTGTCTTGGGTTCAAATGAGACGAGATATGACCCATTTGGGTCATTAATTTCTTGATTGAAACTGAATGGGAGGTAACAGTCTGGCTAAGTTTCACGACCCAAGGCTAGCCCCTAGATGCGACACAGCGTACTCCACCCCGAAGGGGTCTCATACAAGGCGCATAGTCTTTCATTGCATTCAACATAGAAATAGTGCAGAATTAAAAACTTATTTAAAACCAAAACATTCCAAAATACTCATTAAAATCTTTTGGAAGACATAGCGGAAGTCTAAGTCTCACATGGCCATCTAAACAATGACTTGAAAACTAAAGTAGGGTCACGACCCTTTACAATTGAGAAGACTAAAATTGTCTATTACATGAAATAAATGAAACTTCTAAACACTTGTCCTCGATCTATGAGGTCATACCACTTGATCATGCAGGAATAGCAATCCAAGCACTTAAATCTAGATAGAAGCAATCACTTGTCAGAACCTACACTTGTAGTAAAACATGAAGAAGAATGGGGTTAGCACAATTAGGTACTAAGTATGATAGCCATGCAAAAACATACTTAAACGGACATTTTGTTTGAATGTCATACTAGTATGCCATTTTGATAAATCTCATGAATATAAGCATAAGAGACATAATATTCAAATGTAACTAGCATACAAGTCATTTATCAACAATAGAGACACAATCCACATATAAGGCATTACCTTCACATTAAGACTTCACCTCAACTAACCCTCATGCTATACCTTGTGCAATGTATGGATAGTGTCCCGTACAACCATCCACACCAAGGTACCACATTAAGGTCACCAAAAGTGAACTTACCATTCAACCTTTCCATCTTCAACAATACTCACTTATAAGAGACACACATTACATAAGTCATATCATCAATAAGACCATCACCTAAGACAACTCTAAGTCATACTTGTGCAATGTGCAAGTAGCATCCCATACTACTACTCACACTAAGTACTCATTTGAAGTCACCATAAGCAAGGCACATTTATATACAACAAGTCATGACAAGGAAATAACTCATAATACAATCCAAGTATAGCATGCATCATTTACATTTAAGCATAGAAGAGTCAACATCACTCAATAACATCATTTAGAGAACTTTCATACAATAGTCATTAAGACTTAGAGAACTCACTATGACCCTCTCAAAGTCTACTCGTGCAATGCATGGATGACATCCCATACCACCACCCACACTTCATAGAACTCATCAAGAAACATAATGCACATCTCACATGATGGGAATGGGAATTAACCTATATAGACCATGAGAGCTAACTCATGGAATCCGGTGTCATGTAATCCTACATTAAAGGAAGGTGTTCTACTTGCCTAGGATAGAACTAGTAAACATCCTATATGCCAAGAAAGAGATGTTCATTGGACTCTAACCTAGCATTGGGAAAGTCACCATCTTAGCCATATCCACTCGGTGCGTAGCCTCTATTCCCATAGAGTAGTTCATTCACATTACATTGTGGTACTTGAGAGGGGCACCAACATTACGCCTACAGACCTAAGGGACATTACACATGAAAGGGCCACCAACATTAGGTCTACCGATTCAAGGTACATTAAGGATAGCTCATTGAATTTCCAAGAAGGGCCACCAACATTAGCTTTACCGATACAAGGTTCATCATTTCACACATGATAGAGCCACCACCATTAGGTCTACCGTTTCAAGGTTTAACATTCATACAAATAAGAGCCACCACCATTAGGTGTACTGATCCAAGGTTTAACATCACATTAGTTCCTACACTCCTTATGAAAGACCACCAACATTAGGTCTACCAATCCAAGGTTTAGCCTAGAATACTTCCTCATTCATTCATTCATTTATGAATGGCTACAAACATTAGGTCTACCAATTCAAGACATTAAGACATTTAGTCAAGATACATTCATCATACAAGAGGAGGATACCTAAGCCTACCGACTCATGATACTTCATTCAAGATCGCTTTCACTAATACAAGAAAAGGATGCCTTAGCCTACCAATTCAATATACAATGATGATCACATTGCTTTCATTTATACAAGAATAGGATGCGCAAGCCTACCAATTCAAGATATACAACATTACATTATAGAAATCTTCACATTCCATCATCTACATTCATGAGTGTTAGGTTGAGAAATAGCCTTTCAATAATAACATAACTTCATTCTATATAAGATCATAATTCTATCATTGGAATCACATGCATATCCTTCACTTTATAATCACACATTAAACATTCATATTTTCCCTTTCAGGGCCATGATCACACTATAAATAGTGAGTAAACACCTCCACCTTCAAGAGGATCAATACAATTAGGCAAGGGTAATAGCATAATTACAACATTCTATATCCATATAAACATAACCAATTGACATTCCATCATGATTAATCAAATCCCAATCTTACATCAAAAATGAGGAATTAGTGGGAAAACATGGGTTCTAGGAAGAATTCACCTTAAATCATCTTTAAATACAAAATTCATTCAATATTCAATGCAATAATTCCTTTAGAAATCGTTTTGAATCGAGCCCATGCATAGATTGAAAACTAGGGTTTTGGGGAAACCTTTGGAGATTTGAAATAACTTTTAAATTGGCTCCTTGAAAGATAATAAGTCAAGGATGAAGACCACCATACCTTTTTAAGAAGAATCCCACGAAAATCCCCTGAAAAACATGAAGATTTGACCTGAAAAGCTTGAAGTCTTCACCTCCATTGGTGGTTTCTAGAGAGAAAACTTTTGGAGGGGAGGGGAGGTTTGATTTGAGTAATGAAATCTAAATGAGTGTTTTAATACTCTTAGAATATCATAACAAACCTAAAATAACCGTCCATCACTTAAAAGATCATAAAAGGAATTTACCACTTAGCCCCTACTGAGGCCGAACCCAAACCAAAATCACATGTGTGACTCACGCCCTAGACTCACGGATAGTGGATGGACCTACGGGGCGTGGACCCCTTCCGTGGTTCACCCCAGTTTGGCCAACTTCAAGGTTCTTTGGGGTTAGACTAAGGATCCTCCTCAAAGACCCCTAGGGTGGCCCTTGGGCGTCTTACCTTGACGTTTAACCCTAAACCCCTCAACCATAGATCGAGACAACATTAAACCACCTTAAACCTCATTACAAGCTCACACACTTAGTAGTTAGGCTCTAGTTTCACTCATTCACACACTGGAATGGCACTTTAAACACATTAAAGGGTTAACGACTCAAGACTAGCAGTCCATCAAGAATTCAACATTATCTACTCCAACTTACATCATGCCTTCCACAACATCATTAGGCACGTTATGCAATACTCTCAATAGCACATTTAGGCATGTTCAACATTTAATCTCATGAAGCATATAAGCAACTCATACTAAATGCACCTTAACATGAGGAACATAATTCATGCAAACTCATTTTCTCATATAATCTAGAATTCATCTAGAACATGCATAACATAAGCAGACCACGGAAACACATATTAACACATGACTCCAAAACATGAAACAAGCTACAAGGAACTCTTGGTCTCAAGCTTGAATAAGAATAGAAGGAAAGAGATAAGGATATCACAAACCTAGGAAAATGATCTCCAAGGGGTGTATTTACCATATTGTTAAGGTTATGGATGTTGAGTCCGAAACCCTTTCTCTAGATTCGGTCCCTATGGTGAATGAATTTCCAGAAGTCTTCCCCGATGACTTGCCCGATATTCCACCCGAACAGGAAATAGAATTTGGCATTGATCTCATGTCAGACATGCAACCTATATCCATTCCTCCTTATAGAATGGCTCTGGCCGAGTTGAAAGAGTTGAAGGAGCAACGCAAGAATTTGTTAGACAAAGGCTTTATTCAACCGAGTATCTCTCCATGGGGTGCTCCGGTATTGTTTGTTCGAAAGAAGGATGGGTCTCTTAGAATTTGTATCGACTATCGCCAACTAAACAAAGTAACCATAAAGAATAAGTATCCCCTTGCGAGGACTGACGACTAGTTTGATCAACTTCAAGGGGCTAACTATTTCACCAAAATAGATCTTCGTTCGGGTTACCATCAACTAAGGGTAAGAGGGGTTGACATTCCCAAGACATCATTTAGGACCTGGTATGGTCACTATGAATTTGTGGTTATGTCATTTGGGCTGATTAATGCCCCGACGACATTTATGGACCTAATGAATAGAGTGTTTAGACACTATCTTGATACATTTGTGATCGTGTTTATTGATGATATTTTGATCTATTCAAGGAGTGAAAATGAACACATCAACCATTTGAGGATTGTATTGCAAGTCTTTAAAGACCACCAATTATATGTGAAGTTTAGTAAATGTGAGTTTTGGCTAAGGTTCGTAGCCTTCATTGGTAATATTGCGTCGAGCAAAGGTATTGAGGTATATCCTAAGAAGATGGATACGGTCAAGGGTTGACCTAGACAGTTAAATCATACCAATATTAGAGGCTTTTTGGGTTTGGCCGGTTACTATAGGAGGTTTGTTGAGGGTTTTTCCTCCATTGACTACTTTGACTCGAAAGAAAGCTAAGTTTGTGTGGTCGGAGGCTTGTGAGAAAAGCTTCCAAGAGTAGAAAGATAAACTTAATTAAGCTCCGATGCTGACCTTACCAGAGGGTACCGATGGCTTTGTTGTGTATTGTGACGCCTCTTGAGTGGGATTGGGATGTGTGCTTATGCAACATGGTAAGGTGATTTCCTATGCTTCAAGGAAACTTAAGGTTCATGAAAAGAATTATCCGACCCATGATCTTGAATTAGCGGCGATGGTTTTTGCTTTGAAAATATGGAGACATTATCGATATAGAGTGCATGTTGATCTGTTCACCGATCACAAGAGTCTTCGATTTCTGTTTACCCATAAAAACTTGAATCTCCGACAAAGAAGGTGTTTAGAAATTTTGAAAGATTATGACATGAGTGTCCTTTACCACCCCAGCAAGGCTAATGTAGTTCTGGATTCCCTAAGTCGAATGTCCATGTGTAGTGCGTCCCATATAGAGGATGAGAAGAAGAAGTTAGTTCGTGACGTACATAGGTTGGCCCGGTTAAGTGTCCAACTAGTGGATTCCACCAAGGGTGGTGTCATGGTCCATAATGGTTTCGAATCATCATTTGTAATGGACGTGAAGTCCGAACAAGACCTTAACCCCATGTTTGTTGAATTAAAAGAATTGGTACTCAACAAGTTCGTTGAGGCTTTCTCCTAAGGGGGAGATGGGGTGCTTAGGTACCATGGTCGGTTATGTGTTTCGGATATTGATGGGTTGAGAGAGCAAATTATAGAAGAAGCTCATGGTTTGCAGTATTCTATTCATCCGGAAGCCACCAAGATGTACCATGCTCTATGGGAAGTCTATTGGTGGAATGATATGAAGAAGGATATAGCGGGTTTTATAGCCAAATGTCCAAATTGCCAACAAGTTAAGGCCAAGCATTAATGGCCGGGAGGCTTGTCTCAAGATATAGAAATTCCCACTTGGAAGTGGGAGGATGTGAAATGTATTTTACTGTGGGTTTGCCTCAAACTCGAAGGCAACATGATTCCATTTGGGTCATTGTGGATAGAATGAAAAAATCCACCCACTTTATTCCCGTCAAAGTTTCCTTTTTAGCGGAAGACTTTGCAAAATTGTACATTATAGAGATAGTGAAATTGCATGGGGTTCCTTTATCTATTATTTCGGATCGGGGTACTCAATTTACTTCACACTTTTGGTAGGCATTCCAAAAAGGTCTTGCTGTACCAACCAAACCGTAGAAGATATGTTGAGGGGATGTGTTATAGACTTCAAGGGTAATTGGGATGACCATCTTCTGTTGATAGAGTTTGCCTACAATAATAGTTACCACTCAAGTGTTGCCATGGCTCCTTTTGAAGCATTGTATGGTAGGAGAGGTAGATCTCCGGTTGGGTGGTTCTAAGAAGGTGAAATTGCTCTAGTTGGTCCTGAACTAGTTTATGAGGCCATTGAAAAGGTTTGACTTATTTGAGAGAGGTTGAAGATGGCCCAAAGTCGGCAAAAGTCTTATGCCAATATTAGTAGAAGGTATCTAGAATTTGAAGTTAATGATTGGTCTATTTTAAAATCTCACCTATTAAAGGTGTGATGAGCTTTGGCAAGAAAGGGAAACTTAGTCCCCGATATGTAGGCCCATATCGAATCTTGAAGCGTATAGGGTAAGTTGCCTATGAAATAGACTTGCCAAATGAATTGGCTCTGGCTCACCTAGTATTTCAAGTTTCCATGCTTAAGAATTGTATTGGTGATCCGGTATCCATCATTCCTTTAGAGGGTTTGGGAGTTGATGAGTCTTTGTTATGAAGTGATTCCAGTAGAGATTTTAGACCAGCAAGTTAAGAGATTGAGAAACAAGGAAGTAGCTTTTGTAAAGGTGTTGTGGAGGAATCATTTAGTTGAGGGTGCTACATGGGACAACGAGGGTGATATGAAGTCCCACTATCCTCATCTTTTTCCTTCTGCTGCTATCCAAGCTTGAGGTAAGTAGTTCTCTTGAGTTTGGTGTTTTAGGGGTCATTTGTGCTATATGTGTTCCTCATGATTTTTCCTTATGACATGAATGTTCTTGTGAGAATTCATATTTAGCATAGATTGAGTTTTCTTGATTTATATATCCCTCATGTTGATTTGCATTTTAGTATGATGATTGCGTATTTGACTACACGAGATGATTTGATGAACATGCTTATTTATGCTTTTGATGAAATGACATATTGGCTCCATAATGTTGTGTTGAGCTTGCTTTGAGTTGGAGAAGGTAGTTCCTCCTATGATTATGTGAAATGATGAGTTTTTGTGTATAATCGGTTGTGGATGTAGCTCCCACTTCCTTGTGTTGCAATGTTTATGTTTTGAGATGGAGTTGATATTTCCTCCTTTGCATTTGGTATTGCATGCATGATGGGCTGGCTGCTAGTCTTGAGTCTTGGACCCGTAGGGTGTCTAGATCGCCATTCGAGGACGAGTGTTCCCAAGGGGGAGATAATGTAACACTTCGGAAATGTGTAGACTTAACTAGAGCTAAAATGAATGGGGGTAAGAGTCTAGAGAGAGGGGCAAGGGCCTAAATCACCTAACCAAAAGTGAAGGAAAAAAAATTTCTCCCTTGGACCACTCGGCGATGGGGCAGCAACATTGCCCAAGTCCATCGGGGATTAGCCAAATGGACCTCCCTCACCTAGTGGGCAGCCTCCCCTTGGCCTAGCTACAGAAATTTTAGGCGAGCTAGGTCGGGGATCGCCAACCCACTTGGCTCATCGCTCAAAGGCCCTCCACATCGCCCATGGGAAATGCTCCATGAGGGAGCATTCTGGAAATTAAGGCGAGCCAAGTGTCCATTAGGCGTGTCGCCTAGTGCCCTTGGCGACCTAAGCGGGGCCATTAGGCAAGCTAAAGCGTGGCATAGGCTGATTTTTAATCCAAGCCTTAGGGTCTTTAGTTATTCTTCCAAAAATGGAACCCACATTTATTTTACTCTTTTCCTAATTAGTATATAAGGTTTTTAGACTCAAATTTCCCCCAATCAAGTCACTTTTATAGAATAAAAAAGAAAACCCAAGAAGTTCATCTTCCTCGCAATATTTCTCTCTCTAAAACTCAAAGAAGAAGAAAGGTGGAATTTGAGCTAGGGTTTGGAGAATACAAGGTTTCTTCCTCAAATTTCTTGGATATTCTTAATCATGGTATGGTGGATTTTATTCTATGGGTAGCTTCAACCCATAGAGTCCCTTCAAAACTTGAATTCAAAACTTCCAATTTCTCCAAAACCTAGGGTTTTAAACAAAGTCATGGGTTCTCTTTCAAAAGGTTTCCAATTGTTGATTTATGATATATTATGGTTGATTTATGGTAGATTATGGTTGAATTGATGTTTAATTGTTGATTATGATGAAATGCCCCCAAGAACCCATGAATCCCCCATATTACTAAATTGTGAATTCATTATGTGAGTTAATTGATTTTAGAAGCATGTCAATTGATTATGTTTATATTGATTGAGTTATTGAATCATTATATTCCCCCTATCCAATGTATTAATTCTCGATGTTTGGGTTGAGCTTGATTCATAGCCCTGAAGGGCAAATTATGAGGGTTTGTACATGTTGATGAGAATTGTGTATGAGCTTATGATTCACATAGAAAGTGAAGATCCTATAACTATTGTATAACTGTGGTGTTGTTGCAAAATCATTCTCCCCATACACTTACACATGACTATGCATGAAATGTCTATGAATATGATTATGTTGTTGTGTTGATTGAAAGGCTATTCTCATGAACACACTATGAACATGATGGGAAAGGTTTACTCACATAGGAATGATTCTAATGTTGAAAGGCCATTCTCACATAATGAATCTATCAGCTATCATGATACCATGTTGGTTTGAGTGCTAGGGCATTTTTTCATGAACATGAACTTAAGTAAAGACTTAACATGAATTTAAAGGGAATTATGCTTAGCACCGAGTGGATATGAATATGATATGGGTTCCTTCATGCTAGTATTCCGGGTTCCCAAGATAGTTATCTCATGAGATGAAAACCTTCACGTTAGTAGTCCGGGTTTCTATTAACAATATCCCTATCCCTTAACTATGTGCCGACATAGGTCTTTAGCTAGTGGATCTACCTAAAAGCTAATACATGTAGTTCTACCTTAGGCAAGTAGGACATCTCTTTTCGGTGTGGGACATGACACCGGATTCCATGTAGCTCACATGGTCTATGTTCGTTAAGGCTATATTTCCCTACTTGACAAGAATATGAATATGACAAGAACATGAACATGAACTATACTTATGACTTCTCAAGGAGTTCTACTTAGTGTGAGTAGGGGTATGGGACTTCACTTATGCATTAAACAAGTAGGCTTTGGAAAGGGGTTGTAGGGTGGTTTTCTTATGCTATGAAGATATGTGAATTATGCATGCATAATATGGATTGTTGCTATGAGTGGATTTCCTTGTTACAAGTTAATGAACATGAATGTTTCCTTGTTTATTAGTGTCGGCTATGGATGAGGAAAAGTTATGAAATGTATGATGATTGTGGCCTAAAAGGTGATACTTAGCTTTAGATAGGATTATGGGATCTTGTCTATGCATTGCACAAGTATGGATTAGGGTTGCTTATGAGTTGTTTTGACTTGTGTATTTACACTATTGTGCATGATGACTCTTAAAAAAAAGGTTAAAGTGCATGGTTTCAACTATATTGTCCCTTTTTCATGTTTTTAAGGATTTTTACCCATGGCTTCCATACTTAGTACATTTTGTGCTAACCCATATTTTCTACATCTATATTACCTTAAAAACATGAACTCCTAACTTGAATGTTGAATTACTATAAAATCCCTAACTTAGATTGTGACTCTTTCGTTGAGTTGTGACTTTTCCGATAAGTTGTGACTTTTTTCAAAGGGTTGTGATTTTTCGATGAGTTGTGGCTTTTCCAAAGAGGGGCTTCCTCTCATTTTCCAACCACAGTTTTTTTTAATCTTCTACTAGTGTTCTTCTTGCATTTTTTTTGTGTGATTTATTGTCATTGAGTGAGTTTGAAGTTTAGCAGAATATGAAGTACCACTATTTTGATGAAGTAAGCCGTTCTATCCTAAAAGGGTATATTCCATAACCTTGAGTACTTGAGGAAAATAATTTTGATGATATAATACTTATTTTTTTGCTTAATATATACATTTGTATGTCATTTTCCAATATATGAAGTTAACATGATGTAGTCTAAATTCAATTATTTTTGTTAACAATTTCTCTTGTGATGTAGATATATGCTTCTAAATATCTTTTTCAAAAATTAAGAGAATTGTCACGATATTTTTTATGCTTAAGACAAAAGAATGACTTTATTTATCAATGCTACTTATGTGATTTTGATTGTCAGGAAGTTTGCTTCAGAATAGTTATTACTATATAAATATTGCCCTTTTGTTTTACTTATTTACTACTCCCTCCATTTCAAAAAGAATGACCTCCTTTCCTTTTTAGTCCATTTGAAAAAGAATGACCTTTCTTTTTTTGGCATTTTAATTTCAGCTTTCCACGTGGAATGTTTACGGCCACAAGAATAAAGGGGAATTTTGTACATTTGACATACTTTAATTTAGGACCACAGGATTCAAAAGTCGTATTTATTTTCTTAAACTCTGTGCCAAGTCAAACTAGACCATTCTTTGTGAAACGGAGGGATTATTTTTTAATATTTCAATATTTCAGACGAAGAAAAGTTCATATAACTTGTAATAACGTCAGTTGAAGTTTGTATTAGTTTAATTTTTATTATATATTTAATAGCTAATTTTTGTGAGATAAATATTTTCACAAATGCAAATATAATAACATCAATTATATTTGTATATCAAATCTTTCTCGCTTTATACAAACACAAATTTTACATTGTATTTTGTATAATTTGTGTTTGTATAAAGCGACAAAGAAAGAAAAACAAAAGAGAACTAGGCAGGAGAAGATTTGTATTTGTATAATTATAGTGTATAGGACGAAGAGATACGTATTTAAATTTGAATATACAGTTCTCTCTCTCTTTATACAAACACCAACACAGTTTATACATTTGTGTTTTATATAAAGTGAGAGATGCGAGGGAGAGTGGCGAGCGAGATTCAAGGGAGAGAGGCAAATGGCAAAGTGTTTGCCACATATCAAGATTAATTGAAACTGTGGTTATAACATTTATTTTGATTTAATAGTTTCCTATTTTATTCAATTTTACCATTATGAATTGGATCGTGATTGCGATTTATTTACATACTTGAACAAATAGACATTTTCAAGGTGAAAATTCTATAAATGTAGTGTCAATAGGCTTTCTCATAATCTGGATATACTAATTTGGGAGCAGAAGGTGAGGGTGTCCAACAGACTCCTTCTCTGGCTTTCCCTTTAAGGGACGTGCTTCCTAAGGTGCAAGAATTTCCTCCCTCTCGTGTTGTCTCCTCACCAAGCACTCTTCTTGTCATTTCATCCTTTCTTCATATCTAATTTGGCTTGAAGTCTTTCTTTAGCTATGTTTGGAAGGATATAAAGGTACTAACTAATATTAAGGGTGTACATATAGATTCTTCTTTAGTTCGGTTTTTTTATTTACCAAATCAAACCATCTATGTCGGTATTATAACTTCATAAACCAAATCAAATCAATAGTGTTAGTATTTTTAGGCAAGGGGTGTCAATTCATTCCCCTTTTTATATGATTCATAACTTTATTTATCTTTTAGAAAGTTATTTTTCGTTTACCTATATACATATTGTATCTAATTTTAAAAGCATTAATATGTTTTGGTACAATTATATTTGTAGAATTTAGACTCCAAAAGCCTGAGGATTTGCTGGAGATTGGAAAATACAACTATTATGCATGCAATTCCAGCACTCCTTCAAAGTAGTACAAAGATAGTCCAGCAATAGCATTCATGTTGGTACCTGGAGATTATTTCTTCAAATCCGGCAATTTTGGTAGCTGCATCAATAGCTAGAAGCTATATGTAAATGTAGCAGCTCCAATTGAAAATGATGCTGATCATAAGATTTGAGATAACTAGCAAGGCGTATATTTCAAAGTTAGACAATAATAATCGGTTAACGAGTTCAAAATGACTGTGATCTTATTATATGTACGTATACATTTTCTTTCTTTTGTTTTTGCGCACATATAGCTAGAGTCGAAGACAATAGGTTCAGTTGAACTCATAGAACCTGTGGGAGCTATACGCCTTTTACTTCTTTAAGATGGCGGAAGAATGTTCATGGAGACACTCTCTTAATGTTTTGTTTCCAATGTGAATTCTGATATGTATTACATGAAATCAATTTTACCTTTGTTGTTTTGTTTTCAATGTGAATTCTGATATTATTACAAGAAATCTATTTTCTGAAACAACTAAAAACCACATTGGTTATTACTTTCACAAGACAGGGAGTTCACATAATATGTTAGAAGTGGGTGTTTAAACAGAAAAGTGATCCTTTTAGACCATATATACCATGTAATTGAAATAGTCCTTAATATATGAAAAAGTGATATATTAAGGGCAGTGACGGGAGGAAAAAGGCCACTTTTTCTACACATTTTGATTACGAGGTATATATAAATGACTAAAATAGTCTAACCCCATATATTAAGAACCATTTCGATCATTTAATTGATAAACAAATCTTCAAAAAACCATCTTCAAAAAACCAAGTGCAATATTGATATTAACAACCTATCTAGTTTTTATATAAGTGTAGGTCCCAGTTGTTGAAGTTGCTTCTCTTTGGTTTAAAGCTGGGATTGATTATCTCCTTGCTTTGGTGAGTCCTTATGGTTCTAGGACAAGGCTTATTCATTTCTAGTTTCTTCATTTCTTTCTCTTTTGAGACGATGTTGTAAAGGGTTGTGACCCTTATTGAATTCTTTATTGTATTAGATGGTTATGAGACAATGTCTCAATTCCTATTTTGATTTTACAAAAATACTTTAATTGTAAAAAGTTTTATTTCACATCATTTCCATTACTTATGTTTATGATATGTTAAGGTCTTGTATGCGACCCCTTTGAGATCAAGTACGCTATGTTACATCTAGGGGGTACCCCTAGGTCATGACAAATTCAGTTTTAAGCTTTTGTATGCTTGAGTTAGGCATCCGCTTGTAGGAAGGATGACGGTTCACTTGGGGAACAATAATGGTTCTCAAGTGCCGGCCACATCTTGGGTGTAGGCTCGGGTCGTGACAGATACTTTTACAATGTTCCACTTTATTTTATATCACTAATAATGCTTTAGATCATAATATATTTTCTATCCTCATTGATAAATAAAATACTTAAAGTAACGAGACTCTTTCTTCATCAACCTAGTGAAACAATAAACTTTTGAAACACAAATATGACCCTTAATTTTCAAAATGCCATTTGAATCCAACATTCCTTCCTTATATCCCTTCTTTAACACGTTGTCTTGAATTATATTCAATTTATCATTTTCGAATTGTCTAACCTTGATATGAATCACTAGAAGAGAGTGTCCCTCAATATAAATAACAATCTTATCAAGATTCAAAATATCACGTTTCATAAATCTATTAACCAAGTAGTGAACATATATTCCCCTCGCAACATAATCAACCTACTTATACTGACAGACTTTCATCTTAATGCATTTGCTAACACACTTACCTTGTCCAAGTGAGATAAGATAGTGATTTCATAATCTTTAAGCAACATTAACCATCTCATGTGCCTCAAATTTGACTCTCTCTACTTAGAAATATATTGTATACTGCGATAACTCTTGAACACCTCATATTGATTTTCAAGTAAATAATGCTTTCCAAGCCTTAAGTTTTTGAAAGCTAGTCTCACGCTCCATAGATTATTAGAAAATTAAATTCTTCCGAGTTATTTTTTTCAATATCAATACAATAAAAAGGAAAGTCGTCCAAATTACATCTCTAGTAACCAATCAAACCAACTAAACTCTTGATCTCTACATATGAAGTATACCTAGCTCAATCTCTAATTATCTCAATTCTATAAATCTACCATATTGTCATCCTTATTCACCACATGCCCAAAAAAATCACAAAACTTAAATAGAACTCAGACTTAGAGCATTTTGCATAAGGTCACCTCTCTTCAAATTTGGAGTACCATTCTCAAATGCTACTCTTGTTCCTCTGTACTATGAGAGTAGGTGAAAATATCATGAATGTAGACTATAGCAAGAAATTCCCAATAAATCATGAACATCCTATTCATTAATTCCATACAAGTTGATGGGGAGTTAGTCATCTCAAAAGTAATAATTAAGAGCTTATGAGGTCATAAGATGTTCTGAAGGCTATCTTAAGGATATCATTCGCCCTAACTCTGAATTGATTGTAATCAACTCTCAATTCAATTTTAAAGGTTACCAAACTCCTAGATAGGTCCTCAATATGCGAAATATGATACTTGTCCTTAATAATCTCTTTGTTAATTTTTTTTTTGTTGATGTACATCCTTCTTTACACAATTAAGACTAGAGAAATTCAAGGAGGACTACTTGATCGAATAAAAAAACTTACTCAACAAGTCTTATTACTATTCTTTTAATTCCGTTGGAGCATTCCAATAAGAAATGATAGAAATGGGCTAAATTTTCAACTCTAAGTCATACTGAATCAAAGCCACAATCAGGTAGAACACCTTCAGAAACTCTTCACCATTTATACGAATTCTAAAGAAGAAGTATTGATACTCATAACATGAACATAAGTCAAGCAGGTGGGACATTGCTTCTCAATGATAGAGTGAGTCTTTGAAAATGACAATACCTTCCTCAAATAGGGACTGGAAGTGTCTTGTCACTTATGTTTAAGAGTATCTGACATATCTAAGGTAAAAATTTGGAATTTCATAACATAGATAAACTTAATCTATACCCAATGTGATTGCAATGCCTAAAATAATTAGGTGTATCCATGTGTTTTGTCCTATCAAATCAACAACTTAAGATCGATGTAATCGATCCACCACTAAAAATCATCTAAGGGTGTTTGAATATGTACAAACCTAAAAAGAGAGTTACAAAACGTATCCAAATTCAAAACAAGGTACATATAGGAAAGTAGACCCATAGACAAAATAAAACTACAAAAATTGAGAGCATACTAAACAATACTTAGGACAACCTTGATTACCCAAATAATGTTAGTTATTTGTCGTTATAATATTTTCAACTACCAAAATACTAGTCCATGAATTGTAAGTGATTCTTTCTCACTATGTTCATGTCTCTATGAATATTTCCACAAGTGGCATACAAATATCATTGCCCAAACTTCTTTAACTAAAGAGTTCTCTTTCCCTTTTAGTGTAAACTAATACTAGTGATCCTGAATTCAATTTCTGAAAAAGACCTCACAGGTTCAACATGTCAATATGTACCATTAAGCACCACTTTAAGTATCTTTGCTAATTGATCATATCCATCTTAGCTCCTATTTCTTGATGAGATATACTCAGACAACCTCGTGACTTCCATCCAACGCACAATACACCAACATGGTCATTATGCTACTCAACTTGAACTATTTAACTTTGTTTTGGTACATCTCCACTCTAGAGGATAGAAATATAGTCCTTCATACAAATATTATAACAAGTTCTACCATCCCATACTTCACCTCTTACATTTTTGTTATTCCTCAACCTTTCACTGTTGCCTGATCATAATCACTATGCTCTTACCTAATAAATTGATCCTCCTAAGATTACACTTATATTAATAGAATCCACATTATACCCTTCCAATATTAAATTATTGATCTATCAATAATATATCTATACCATGAGATTGTTGTAATAAATACCAACAAAATTGAAATATTTTTGTCAAAATTACATCTCAAGCAAATCATTCTTACTATTTCTAACCTTCTCAATCGAATTATTCAAATTGCAATGCTTATTACCAAGTCAGCTTGCTAGCCATACCACAACATCTAAAACTATACTACATAACATCATTAATTTCGTGGACATATGAATTTGAGAACGTCTCAAAACTATTGACGAGAGAATGAAACAATGAAATTTAGATCTTAAAACGAACCACATATGCAGAAATAAAAATGAAAGAATGGAAGTTTTCTAAAGTCTCATAGCCTCTCGAAGATATGTAACAGACGTCTCTGCACCAATCCGCAAGACTCTACTAGACATAACTCTTATACTCGTCAGAACGATGAACCTAGGGCTCTACTACCAATTTGTCACGACCCAAAATAACAAGTCGTGATGACACCTATGTTCCCATCCGATAGGTAAATTCAATATTTAAAGTAGAAAGATAAGAGACAAAATAATATCAAAACACTAAGTCATTTACAAGTATGAAATGGGGAAACCTAAAATACCATCCCAATATTTAGTGTCATAAGTACAAGTGCTTCTAAAGTTAATATGAGTCTCTAATTATTTAACAAGTCTAAACATACGAAATATCCTATCAGAATACCAACAAAGCCTAAGTAAATATCGATAGATGAAGATATGGTCCCTAGAATATCCAAGCAGCTCACTGCAACTCCTAGATAATCCAAACTATGACTCAAGCTCCAAGAAATGCTATTGAATTCAAAATACAATCTGCACCACAAAAGAGGGCAATAAGTGTATTATCATTATGAAACCACGTGTACCCAGTATATCTCATAGACCGACAATGAAAAAGTAGTGACAAAAGTATATAAGAAAATAATTATTTAATATTACAGGTCCATATAATACTTATCAACCAACTTTTCATCCAATAGGAATAATCAAATGTCACGTAATGTCCAACATCAATTAAGTACATAATCAAACAAGAATGAAGAATGCAGTGAGATGCAATGTGACACCATGAAGTGATATGCCTCAAATGCCCTGTACTGTCTCAACCATATATACATGATACTCATTGAATATTCATCAAGAGTGCATGGCCCATGGGGACTCGCGAGGTCCATATATTGACACTAACGATCTTTACGTGTCTGTACGGACGATCTCAATGCACTATCATAAAATCAACAATTTTCGCATAAACGATCTCCATGTGCCCAAATTATAATCATAACTTCTCTCTCGCACGGACGATCTCTACATGCCAAAATTATAATCATAACTCGATCTCAACACGGATGATCTCCATGTGTTAGATCATAACTCATACTCAATCTCATGTCATTGCATGTACACAATATGATATCAATCAAAAATTGATGATGCAACATCTCAATAAATCAAACATCGCTATGACAAATAATCACCTTAATTATCACAATTATACTGGTTCAATAAGGAAACACAACCACACCAAAGAAACAGCTAATGCCCATATGCTTTGACATTATCGAATTACAATCTATCATATTAGAATACTCCTAATAAACTTTCCATTTAATAATACCGATACTCGTACCAATGTCCATCACACCATTGGTACGAGATCCCAATATTTTGTCCTTACCCATTGTCTATTCCATTTTTATTCTTTAATTAGAAAATATCCCTCAATGAAGTCTAGGAAGTCTTAACATACCTCAAAAGTAGAACACGTGCCACAAATTCTTCAAAACTTTGCCTTTCCTTTTTGTTAAGCTTTCAAGCCTTTCCAATCTATCAAATATGTAATCCTCATAAGAATACGAATCTAATGACAACCATATTACTATATTTAGTTTTGGGTCAAAAAGTCATCCCGAGCCACAACATTCGAATCTGAAATTTTCTTTCAGATTATGTTTACCCATATGATAAAACAAACTCACATGTAAAATTGCAGCTCAAATAGATTGTTAATCGACCTCTAAATCAAGATTTTATTCTAAGAATCCTAAGACTATATTTTCCTTATTCAGTAAAAACCATACACGCTTCTACCCAAAACAATCTGTTCAAAATCATGTAAATATTTGATAGAAAGGATGAGAATCATTATCTTAACGTTTGGGGATGAAAATCTCAGTTTTTCTCCTCCTTTTTCCTTTTATTTTCATCATTTCTTTTCTTTTCTTGCACTGCATAAATTTTTTCATTGTTGCGGTGTTCTATTTCTCTGAACAACATTCTTGCACTTCACCTTTATCATTATTATTATTGTTGTTGTTGTTGTTGTTGTTGTTGTCGTCGTCTTTGTTTTGTCATTGTTGTCGTCGTCGTTGTTGTTGTTGTTGTTGTCGTCTTTGTTTTGTCATCATTGTTGTCGTCGTCGTTGTTGTCATCGTTGTTGTTGTCATTGTTGCTGTTATTGTTGTCGGTGTTGTTGTTGGTGTTGATCTTGTTCTTGTTGTCCTTATTCTTCTTCTTGTTGTTGTCATTGTTATTGTTGTTGTTGTTGTCATTGTTGTTGTTGTCATTGTTGTTGTTGTTATTATTGTTCTTATTGTTGTTGTTCTTGTTCTTGTTGTCCCTGTTCTTGTTGTTGTTGTTGTTCTTGTTGTTGTCGTTGTTGAGGTGAAAGGTTACAAGGTTATCTTCACAATGGAGAGATAATTAGTCATAGTAACTTCTTGGTGCAGTGGACATCCATACCATAATATTTTATAACAAGGAAAAAGATAGATAAAATTCTTGGCCAAAGAGAGGCGCACCTTCATTTTTCTAACGTCTAGATTATATTACATATAGATTTTCAAGTACAACATTATCTAATAGCTATGAGAAATCTACTATAGAAAATATACCTTTCAAGCATGACAAAGTTTTGGAATATTTAAATCAAAACAATACATTAATGAATATTTAAAATATTGGAAACATTCAAACTTTATACTAATATGATTATCTCTCTTGATGAATATTTGAACATAATTAAATTTCCTCCTTCATTTGATGGACTTGTACTAAACTAATGTGAACATTTCTTTGTAATGAATCTTTGAAGAATATATCTTTGCTCTTCACCAAAGTGAAGGACATATCATGTCACTATCTTTTCTATGATTTCTTACGAAAAAGATGAAGAATTAAAAAAATTTAAAAGAAGAGAAAAAAAACTATACTAATAGAAATAATTAATAAGAAAATGAAAAATGAAAAATGATATTCAACATCTTCATGGATGATAGTTATTTATAGATTTGATAATCCATAAAAAAAATTAGAAAGGAGTTGAAGAGGCATGTTATTTAAGTAGAGAATATACATAGATAGAGGTTTCTTTTAACTTATTAGATATAACTAGTATACGTATACGCGTGTTGCACGGATATTTTTAAATATCATAATTCTTTTAAAATAAAAATAATTTATATAATTTATTATTCACTTGTGGAATGACCCGAAAAATCATTTAAAGAAATTTTCATAAATTACCATTTTTACCTCTCTCAATAGTTGTCCCAAGACATTTAAGATTAGCCTGTGAAGTTCGTTTGAAAATACTGAACTATTTGATAAGTACTGTTCTTTAATTGATGGGTATTTTAGTCGTTTTTTAAATATTACCCACTTTTTTGAGTTTAACCCTTTTAGTAGCCCTTACAAATAATTTATGACTTGTGAGAATGAGTGATATAATTTTCAAATTTCAAAATAGATTATTTTGTTGCTACTAATAAAAGAATTTAAGAACGAGGGATCAAAAGATTAAAAAAAAAAGAAGGGCTAAGCCTAGACAACAACAACAATAACAACAACGCTTGAACAAGATAAAAAGGAATCACATAGAAGAAGAAAGAGAGAGAATGTAGCGACCCTTTCGAAAGGATACTACCACTTAAACAAGAAATCTAATTAAATACTTGCGACATTTAAAAGAGGTTGACTATGGCCATATTGATTTTAATCTAGTAGAGGGATTAGATGCATAATGACCACCGAAAAGTAATTTAAGTAAATAACTGATGAGATTTTCATGTATATATATTATTCTCACACTCAAGGATGAAATAACAAGAATATTACAAGCTTCCGAGTACCGAAATCAGTCTGCTCATGCTTAACACAAACATTCATAAAGTAATAGTAGATTTAGGATATTACAAGCCTTGGGTTTACAAACCCCAAAAAGAACAAAACATATAGCCATATTTATATTATAACTGATGGTGACATGATCAAATCAGCCCTCAAAATCCCATGTAAATATACAACACAGAATATGTACAAGTTCCAAGGTTTATACAAAATATAGATGCCTATATGCAAATGTGATCTTCCTTAAGGCTCTCAAAACATCCATCTCCAATGGCCAACTTCAAGCATCATCACGAACAGCCCCTACGATAGAAACAACTATCGCTAAGCATATAGCTTAGTGGTGTAACAACTATAGGTTTGGAGCCCTCCAATTCAACAAGTTATCATTCTCAAGTCAAGGGCAGCATAATTGAACATAATAAATAAATCAAGTAAACAATATATAAGAGTATCAAGTTTTATATTTAAAGATCCAAATGACAAGAACACTCATAGCACAATTTTCCAAGAGATTCAACAAAAAGGCTCGCCCAATGTATACATCATGTCGTCTCACCAAGCACAAGCAGGTATCAAGAAGGGTTAAAACCCAATAATCAAGAGAACCAAGAACCATATTAAAAATGGCTTTTTGGTTCATACTTAAAAATGGACAACTTCCATTCTTAAGACGGACTAAAAATTCAAAGTCAAGATGGCAAATGATCCGAATAAAGAGGCATGCCAATAGTGACAAAGTCACAGCCACAAGAAGGACAAGGTCCCAACAAGAGTGCCAAGTGATCAAACAATCCGTACAAGTGGGCGAGTTACACAAGAGTCTTATTAAAGAATACCAATACGACAATGCAAAGTGACAAGAGGTAGACAAGGTACCAAAGTAAACTTTCAGATATACCAGCAAGTAGAAAGAGTACAAGTATAAGTTTATACACAAACCTCAATTCTTTAGCACAAAAAAAGTACAACACAACTTCACGAGTTAAAATCGTAGACCAACCAGCGTATCAAAGTCTTCAACTCGTACACGAGGATATACAACCTTAAAAAATGAATTCAATAACTTATTTACTTTCTACTAGCTCATTAATGATGGTGTAACACAGAGTTATCATCACAAGTAAGCTTAGCCTGTACAAATACAACTATGCTCCCAAAACAGTGATTCTGGCCAGCCTAGCACCTCCTGTCGCAACTTAGATTTGAAAAGGAAAACGAAAAAACTAGACTTTACAACCTTCATGAAAGATGTAGATACATATCTTAGGGTTGCAAAAAAACAAGAATCACCGCAAAATATATTTTGTACAACAAGATATATTCAAAATACTAACAGTTGTTCATACAGGATTTGTAATTTCAAAATCTGGACAAAACTTGTCCTATGTTGCATCCCATATTTCGAATCCATAACAGCTAAATCAGAGTATTACATATACATAAGAGTTGTAGGTATACAAATTAACTCTCCAAATCATATTTATGCACTGTAAACTAAGTTCTAGAGCAAGATATATGCATAAAATACCAAACACTACCCAACTCAGAAACAAATTTCGTCGCATACCAAAAAGAAGTGTGTGTCTCGAATTCCAACCAAAAGGGCCAAGTTTTTCTCTTGTGATTTTGAAGAAAAATCTGTTTAGATATGTTTCTAAGGTTCTAAGACTTGAGGAAAATGAATTTACTAAAGGAGGTGTGAAAATATATAGTCAAACAAGTGATGTTTATCACTTGGGCAGCTGTCCTTCAAAGGTGTTGCCCAAAATGTATACATATACACCTATATGTATATAATTGATACCAACACTTTCAATTCATATGAAATTTTAATTACAAAAATTACGTAAAACCCCCATACAATACCTTAAATTATGAGCACAATTTATTTTAAGCAAGGTTGCAAATATCACAAAATTTCAAGTTCCCAATTTAAAAGTAAAACATATTGTAGTAATTAAGAAATGATGCATCGACATGCAAGCGTTGGTCTAGTATTTTAGGGGTGTTACAGAGAAAGGGAGAAAAGAAAAGGAAAAAAGGAGGAGAAAAGTTAGAATTTTTATCTTAAAGTGTTAATGTAATGATTTTTGTCCTTTCTATTAAAATTTTATGTGATTATGAACAAATTTTTAGGGTAGAAACGTTTATAATTTCTACTGATTTACGAAAATATAGGCCTAGGATTCTTAGAACAAAATCTTGATTTGGGGTTGAATAACGTTTCGTTTTACCTGAAATTTTACATGCAGATTTGTTTTGTCATGGGTAAACAAAATCTGAAAGAAAATTTCACATTCAAATTTGGTGACTTAGGATGACTTTTTGACCCGATTTTTCTAGCCGACACTAAATATAGTAATATGGATGTCATTAGATTCGTATTCTTATGAAGATTATATATTTGGTAGATTGGAAGAACTTTGAAGCTTTATGTAAGGGGAAAACTCAAGTCGTAGAGTAATTATTCGACTATTTGAGGTAAGTAGATTTCTAAACCCTTGTTAAGTGCATAGAATCGTGTATTTCTTTGTGGAATGTATTGGGGAGTAAAGAGACTTGGTGATGGGTTGACTTGTCCGTATTGAATAATTATAATAATGGAAAAAAGGGTAATGAAAGGCGATGTGATTAATTATTGGTGTGTGATCTGTTGAGAATAGTTTGAAAGGGTTATTGACTAATTGGATGTTGTATCACGATTGTGTTGTTGTGAGTTGTGCATTGTTATGAAAATTTTCATCTCCTTATTATTTGTGTGAACATGTCATTTGCATTTGTTTTGAGACATGGTTGTGATAAGTGTTATGTGAATTGAGGAAGAATAAAAATAAAAGAGGTTGTACTATTTCGAGTGACGTGTCACGCGTTGTGACGGATACTATTATTCAAGGGACGTGTCGCACATCGAGTTTGATTCTATTATCGAGAGATGTTTCGCACGCTGCAACCGAATTTATTATCAATGGTTGTGTCGCACGCCGCGATGGATATATGGACGGATGTCCCCCATGGGTCCTGGACTGTGAGACAGCGGGTATGTATGATTATGTGAGACATGTACAACAATACTTGGCATTGGATTTTATTGCATTGCACATCCTTATCATTGGTGAACTTGATATTGTGTGTTGCTGATCTTGTGAGTCTTGTTGCGCCCAAATCGCACACGCAAGTGTACGTGGCCGTTTAAGAATGAAACTGGCTCTTAAGAAGAGCCGGGTATCGTACCCACAGAGACTTACGATTAGAATACCTTTATTTTTCCAATACTTTCAGTTAAACACAAGCGTTATCCAGGTTAAAAGAGTGATTGGTTTTATAACTATAATTCAAGGAAAAGCTTAACAAAAGCGATTGAATTTCTAAAGGGTTTAAACAATGATTTGGCAAAGTCCAAGGCTGTAGCTCACATCAGGAATCATGCAGATTATCTTATAAAATGGATATTTATGAACTATCGAATCAATGATCACAAGGGTAAATATATGATTATGGTCTCCCAACCTCTAATTGCCTACATAAAAGGCAACCTAACTACATCGTTGAGCGGGGACAGGTTGGACCAATTACCGAGCATTATGATTACCAGCACCTATGACATTCTTGGCCGTGATGTCTAGCTCGGTCATCATCTTTGCCATGTTTTGGTCTCTCTCTTGATCTTTTTCAATTTGTTCCTTTGTCAATTTGTACGTCAGAGGAGACACTTGATCTTCATGGGTGGTGTACCATGCCCGATTAATCTTGGTCATGCCATCAAGGAGTTGGGCTGCTATCAGATAAGGTTGTTTCATCAAACCTCCTAAAGAAAGTTGATCAGCCACTCCCTTGTTTAACGAATCGAGGCTTCTGTAGAAGTGTTGCAGCACTACATTGTCAAACAATCCATGAGTTGGGCATTGCAGCACCATCTTCTTAAACCTTAGCCAAGTCTCATGGATTGGCTCACCCTCCAAACGCTTGAAGCTTTGAATGTTGTCCCAAAGAGTTATCATCTTCGAAGGAGTGAAAAATCGCTCTTGGAATGCGGTAATAAGTTCTTCCCACGAAGTAATGGAATCTCTTGGCAACTCTGCCAACTACTTGCACACTTCTCCCATTAGAGAAAATGGGAACAACCTCAGCCGGACCAACTCTTGATAGATATTTTTAAAGGAGAACAGTCCGCAAACATCAACATAGTTCCTTATATGCTCATGGGGATCCTCATGAGCCATCCCACCAAACAACCCTTTCAATTGTAAGATGTTCAACATGGGGCTTGTAATGTTGAACAAAGCGTTCCGTTCAGCTGGAGGCAAACGAATGGCACCAACTCCACCCACTAAATTTGGGTCATTGACAGTTGGTTCATAGCCATCAATAAGATTTCTTGTGTCATCTTTGTGGCTCACTTGGCTATCATTGCTTCTGTTGACGCTCATTTCCTTTGTTTTAAATAGCAATACAAAAACCAAAACTAAAAGTAAGTAGATTCAACTATGAATAATAAGATCACAATTCAACTTCACCAAAAGAATTTCAAACAACACCACTCCCCGATAGTGATGCCATTTTGAATTAACGTTTGAAGCACACCTTATCCAATTCTAGGTGTTCAACGATCGCAAATTAGTATAAAACCCAACTAAATGAGTTGCCACAGGGAGAGGTACGTGTTCCGGATTCTATTGGGAAGTATATATGGGGTCAAATCAGTCATAGGGTTAAATTTAATCAAATAAAGACATTATTCAAATCAAGGGGTGACGCAAATGTCAAATGGGGGTTTTGGTTTTGATTATCCACTACAAAAAACAGTCACAACAATATGAATTAACAATAGTGAGACGGGTTCTTGGGATGTGATCGACTATAAGATAATATAGATATATGGGTAATTGCAACTATTAGTAAATAACTAGATATTAGTGAGTAGGCTAGTCTATAAGGAAGGTAATTTTCCCTCGAACAATTTACCCCGAATCAAGTTGAATTCTCTCGAACATCAACATGCATGCAAATTAAGAACAACCCACACCTTAATCCATTCACTCTCTTGAGCTGAATGTGTGGGATTGGGTTTAGGATTCACTCTCTCGAGCTAAAACCAAGTCAACCCAATACCCATAAACCATCAATTAATAATTTTAGTTCTAAAACCTCTCTCTCGAGCAAACCAAGCACACAAACATAGAACTAAATTTGCAACTATAATTCTTAAATTAAACCACAATTAATGATTAAACTCACTTTTAAATAGCATTTAAACTAACAACTAGCAATATCCATAAGCTAAATCAGCCCATAATTACATAATCACACCCCAAGAATTGGGGTTTTAGTTAGACATCATAAAAAGATAAAAATCGTTAACAAACTGATTATCCATCAACTGCGTAAGAGTGATTTTGTCTTTACAATTCTCTAATTTGAAGGTTCTGAAAGACCCACTTCCAAATTCTCAAAAGTGGATTTCTTCAATCCTTTAAGCTAAGGAAAAACTAGAGAAAACTGTTTCCAGATGCTCAAAACTTAATAACAAAATTGTTCTAAAGGGTATTAGATCCAAAGATAAGATCCAAGATACTAATCTAAATGCTCAAAAATGTATTTGTAGTCGCAAAAAATGTGTTGTGAAGAGTCAATTAGCAAAGTAAGTCGGGCTCACCGAACCACTCGGTGACCTGCCCTTTGGTCTCTTCCATTGCCCTTATGCCTTGATACTCAGCATCCTCAAGGTTTGTAACTTTAGGCGATCTATCTTTGCTCCGCGAAATCACTCGGCTGTAAGATATCAAATGAAATATCTCTCAGTATTCTTTCCAATGCCGCCGAGTTTTCTATAATCTGAGTTTGGATGAGAGAGATATGCCCATTTGAGTTCAGCCTATCCAGTTAAGGAAATTTACCCGAATTATTGAGGAGTATTTTGGTCTTTTCCCAACCTCATCAGCTTTAAATGATTTTTGTAATATTTTAGGGGTCTAAACTGGTTGGAATGAGTTTTAGTTATTCCTAAATACACTTAGGGTTTTTGAGAGGTGTTCAATAGGGGAAAAAGGGAGAAAGGTTTCAAGCGTTCAAGATTCTTTCGATCTTCGAGGGATTTAGCCAAGGATTTGATACCTCAAGAGGTATGTAAGTTTTCATAGTGTTGTGTCCATTCACCCACACGCCAATCATGAGTTTCCACTTTAAAATTCATCCATGAGATTAAGTATATAGAGGATATTAATGAAATTCTTGAGGTGTTGTTCTTCATTCTTGAATTATCATTGTTGATTGAATTCTTAAGCCGAGTATGTTGTTCGTGAGTATTGTTCTTGAGAAATTTTCGAGTTGATTTTCATGTAATTAATTGGGTAAACGAATCTAAGAGATTTTGAAAGAAACAATTCGTTTCTAGGTGAATTAGGGCCAAAAAATTGAAGAAGAAAATTTGTCAGATTTTCTGGGAAGGGGGCTGGTGCGCCACACCAGAAGTGTGCTAGAAAGTTGATTCTGTAGTTTAAAGGTTGGCGCCCCATGCCACTTAGTGTGCCAATGTCGCCTGCCCCCATCCTTTTTCCTTCGTTTGTGCCATCTGAGTGTTTTTAAAGTGTACCTTCACTCTTTTCTAATTCTAACTACACTAAACTACATTTAATCTTCACGAGATCCTGCATATCATTAATTTGAACTCTGAATTCATAATTCAAATTCAAGAAAGAGTTAAGAGTAGAGTTTAAGAATGGCTTTGAGTTAAATTGTGATTCCCTTTAGATTAACTATCGATTTGAGCTAAGTTTGACGAAGTAAGTACGAGAATGAGAAGAGATGTACCCATGAGTTCTATATTTTCATTGAGACCCTTGATTCAAGTTTTTCATGTCCATAATTTTTCATGAACTCTATGAATTGAAGGTTATTCAGAGGGACTATTGATTTCCAAATACCTTTGAGTTCTAAGTTCTTGACTATTGATTTCCAAATACCTTTGAGATGATATTCCTAATTAAGGGACTACCATATGTTATACATGAAGGTTCTTGTGTTGGGTTGTTCATGCCTATAATTTCGCATGCACCCTTTGAGTCGGGCATTCTTGAGAAGGGTAGTATCATTGAGTCCTTCAGTTCTGGAGTTGTTGAGTTCTAAGTATTGAGTTCTATATATGATTATTGAAAACCTTTAATTCAGTCATTCACATCCATAATTCGGCATGAACCCGACTTTGATTAGGCTTTTACAATTATTTATAATTTGTTTTCAGACTTGAGTAATTGGAGATGAGAATTAAGATAGTTGAGTTTCATTTTTCAAAATGAATATATGGGAGAATTCCCAAGAATAAATGTTTATACATTTAAGATGAGAGGAAACTTCGATTTCCAAATGAGTTCATGAGGAGTTTTGAGCACTGTCTCTTGTAAGAGAACCTTTTGAGTAATAATCTCAATGTTTTAGGACAAGGAAATATTTTTAAACCTATGCCCGTGAGTTATATTATTGGGAGTAGTATGGAGCACTGATATGGAGACGAGTTCAGACAACTCAAAGTCCTCATAAACTATGTATGCCAACATGGGTAAAAGGGTCATACTTTTTAGATGATTCCTTATTGCTTTTAAAGCATAGCTTGGTGGATCCACTTAGTTGAGGATATCTTATACTCCGGCAAGGTATTGGACAGTTCTGGAAACGTGGGCAAGACGATGTATCATCACATAGTTCATGGTGATGGTTGTTAGTTAGAGAATCTCCCAAACAAGAATTATTATTGTATTTTAACATACAATTGAGTTATTACTGTATTTTTCTATACAATAGAGTTATTATTGTATTTTACATACAATTGAGTTATTATCTACTGTTTTAAAAGGTTTTCATATATTGCATCTTTTATTGTTGCTTTATTCTTGAGTACCTTACCTTTTAGTTTAGTATCTTATCTTTGAGTTGAGTATCTTGAGCTGAGTATCTTCGAGTAGAGTATCTTACCTTTGAGATCAGTATTTTTTCCTTGAGTTGAGTATCCTATTCTTGACGGGAGTTTGAGTTGAGTTGAGTGAGTTTCAGAAGAGGTAAGTATGTTTCTTTTGTATTAGTTGAAGATTATTTTTATGCTTTAGAATTCTCTTTACATGCTCATACATTCCTTGTACTGATGCCATTTGTCCTACATCTTTTATGATTTATATACAAGTATGCAGGGTCATCAACAGGCGCTTCATTAATACCACTTCTAGTTCGAGTTAGCTTTGGTGGGCCTCCTTGCTTCATGAGGATTGCATTTACTTTTCATTTTTTTAGGATGTCATAGGTCTTGTCCCAACTTCCATCTTTGTCATTTAGAGGTTTCATTGATAGACAGTAGAGTTTGAAAAGTCTATTTCATTTATTTTTTTAAATATTTTAAACACTTGAATTGCGTATATCTGGCTAGTTGAATATTCTATTATATTCTGAGTTAGTCATTTTAGACATTTGAGTTAAAGCTTTATATTTGAGTTTATCTTATGTTGAGTAAGTCTTCCACTGAGAGTTGAGTCAGGACAAGGGTTCGCTTGGGGCGAACAATGGTTCTCGAGTGCCAGTTACATCTAAGGTATAGAATCGAGGGGGGGGGGGTCACACACTTCGTATCGGAGCACATAGTTTAAATGTCCTAGGGTGCCAATGAAGTCATGTCAGTAGGGTCTTGTTTATGGTTGTGAGGGCCCTACTTCTATAAATGAGGGAGTACAAACATTTAAGAAAAGTTACCATTCTTTCATACTCTAAAATATGCAGTAGAACTGTGTTATAAGGAATTTACTCTAACTCGTGCGTTCTCATATCTATTCACTACCCCTCACACTAGAGGTGGTTGAAAAGAAAAGTTAGTCCTTTATCAATGAGTTGATCTTAGCAAAAATCTTGGGGAAGTCATGAGACTGTAGAGGGGCTTGAGAGGAGCCTATGAGTGAGTTAGCTATTGAGTTCGAAAGAATGCATTAATAATTATATGAATCGTGTGTTTGATCTAAAAGTGAGATGTACTTTCTTCTGTAAGCCTTGTTTCAGTTGAGACCCTTATGAGGAAGTGTGTCGTAGATCTTGGGTAGTATTTTCTCTTGAAAAGATAATATGAATTACCATATTATGAGCAATAGTAGTAAAGAGTACCCTTAAGTTACAAAAAATCAGGCAGAGGTATAGAAATCTATGAAAGAGAGACAACGATAGGGCAAATTATGTTATGCATTCATGCACCCAATCAATTATAAGTGATGAGTTCCTTTCTGAGTAGAAAAAAAGGAATAAGAATGTTGATGTCGATGTTCTATCGTGTTAGAGAAGACTAAATATATGTGTGAAATAAGAGAGTAGAGTATTCATGAGGTGATAGACCCAAGCTAGGTATATGAACTTTGAAGGGGGAAAGCCCATGGTATTGAAGAGATGATAGAACTTTTTGAGAGGTAACGCGCGGTAAGGGAGTAAATAGTACTTAAGTTGTGAAATGGGAGGTGAAGGTAATTTGAAGGTAGGTAGACGAAGAGCTAAAAATTTCCTACTTGTCATGAGATCTTAGTGGGTGAGTTTTTCTTGCTTTTTCTGGTAGTCGCAAGTAGTATAAAGTGTGAGTAATCATATTGATATCCGTTTTTAGGACTAGACACAAGGTTGAACCTGAGATGTGTGTTATAATCAAGAGAATGGCAATGTCACACCCCGAGCTACCCCCGAGACGCGGACACGGGACCTAGGACCACAAGTGATCCCAAGCTAACCCTGCTGGCATGATCATGAGCATACTAAAGATAATAAACTGATGCGGAAGCTAAATCATAAATAAATCTGAAAAGATGGGGAATGCCCATATACTATAACTGAATATATCAAATCTAAGAGTTTAATACAAAAGAAATATCAAACTCAAATACTAAGCTGAATCTAACTATGTCTGAAATAAGCCTCTAAACTGACTAGAAGTGTTGGGACATGCCCCAACTAGATCTAGCAAAACTGAAACTAAAGACTAAAAGCGATAAAGATAAACATGTCTCTAGTCCTCGAAGAATGAGGACTCACCACTGATGCTGCTGAACTGAAGATCAGGAATCGATCTAAGCGTGATCTGGATGCTAAGAACCTGAACCTACATCACGAGAAGATGTAGCGCACGTATGCGTCAGTACTTGAAAGGTACTGAGCATGCAGGATAGAGTAAAGCTGAAATAACATATAACTGAACAAAGCAATAAAGCAATGAAATAATCTGAACATGATATAGATACTGAATATACTGAATACTGAGCTAACTGATGCAATGACCAATTTATAACATGCTGAGACTGAATACTGAATATACTGATAAATGGTCAATGCAATAGAGTCTGCCTGAACTGTGGAAGCTACTAATAACCGACATAAAACCACATGAGCTAAATGTGGAGTCCGATGTATACGCCCCATCGAGAGGACCCAATATACCCTGCCCTCGTATAGAGGCATGCTGGCGTGATCACTAAACTGATGTTGCCCACAGAGGGGACTTACACCTACGTGGCTCGTAGTTCTAGGACTATATGGGTACGCTGAAACCCTAGTCCAACTCGGTATTATGCCACTCCCAATGAATTAAGTGGTTAACTGGTTATGACTGAATTTCTGTAAATACTGGATAGCTCGAAACTGAACATGCAAATTGAGAATGCAACAATTAATCTGATAATGATGCATTCATAAACTGAGGCATGTAAAACTGAATACTGAAATATCTGACCTAGCATGTGTAATTCAAGAACTAAAGAAATACATAGCTAGGGTTCTGAAATTCATGCAATAAGCTGAGCAATAACATGATAATCTAATTTGGAACATTTAAATAACTAAATCATGACGATCTGTTGAGATTCTAGAAACCCTAGGTCTATTCATAATAAGGGAATCAAGAATCTGACTGAATTCTAGGGACCTAATGGGCGAAAGGAACCCACTAGTGAAATCCCACATACCTGGTGACGAATTCCACGGAGAAATCTTTCGATTTCAGGGCTGGAACTGAAGAAACCTCGCTGCGTTCTTGAACTAGGGTTCTTGACCTTTTTCTCCTTTCTTGCTTCTAATTCTTCTAAGTTTGATTAATGATTTGACTTAGGTAAGTTCTAGTTATGTTTCTAGGCTTAAACTGATTAAAATCTCATGATTTAGGGTCTAAACGACGTATCTTAGGGGTTAAATGAAATAGGAAAAGACCAAAAGACCCTTGAATTAACTGCTGTCGGAGTGATCGACGGAATGGACTGACGGTCCGTCAATCAATCGACGGTCCGTCGATTGGGTCCGTAGGTCGAGTCTGCCCGACAGGGCTTCACTAAAACGGGCATAACTTTTTACTCGGATGTTGGAATTTAGCAAACTCGGTGGCGTTGGAAAGATAATTCAATTATCTATCTAACTATAGTTGATGGGATACACAATTCATTTTTTGCTAAGATTTATTACCATCTGAAGTTGACCTATCAGAATTTTCAGCTAACTGGCTGCTAACCTTCGATCTACGGTCTGACCTACGGACCGTGGATCGAATGACGGTCCGTGCTGGTCGACCGTAGTTCGTGTCAGAGGCTGGGTAAAGGAGGTCTCAATCCACGGACACAGACCACGGACCGTGGTCTGATCTACGGACCGTGGGTCTGTCCGTGAGTCGGGACTTGGCCAATTTTCTGAGCTGGTTTGGGGAGGGGTTGCAGTGGTGAACCATGGACCACCAGCACGGGCCGTGGTCTGACCTACGGTCCGTGGATGGTGACCGTAAGTTGCACCTGGAACTTCTCAAAATCTGTATTCTTGGTCTGTTTCGAATACGGGGTGTTACAAGCAATATGTGGGTGATGATGTTAGTCTTGAGAGTTGATCTGGTAGAATCGACATAGAGTAGGTGAGGAGTTGAGATGTTAGCTGCAATAAATATGAGTGGTACAAGTGAGAGACCCTAACCTTTAGATGAAGGCAGTAAAGTGTCGCTAAGTCACAAGAGTAACAAGAGCATTAAGAGGTGTACCAATATGGTATTTTACGAGATGAGGTTCAAATTAAGTTAGTGATTTTCCATATGTGCCTCCATAGAATAATTGAGTTGTCAATGTGGGATAGGCTGGTGCGAGTATAATTTTCCTAAAGAGTTAGATGAAGAAGCCTTAGGAGCCATTGAGAAGAGGTCAAGAAAAAACATCTTAGAAAGGTGTCTTAGTACCTGCTTATGGAGAGTTTGGTAGTCATCAGATACATTTTTCCTGAGTTTTAGAGTAAAGGGGGATGTATACCAGTTTAGAGATTATGGAATAGGTCCGTAGCTTTCAAGTGTCAGCTTTAGACGTAAGGGGGAGATGATAAGATGAGAAATCAAGTCAAGTGTTGATAATAAGATAGTAATGAGTTCAAAAGAGTACGGTAGATATGTTTTCAGAGGTCATTTTAGTAGTGAAATGATGTTAAAGGGAGAAGGTTAATGATCTTATCGTGATAATGATGGTGAGATAATTCCATATAAGGTTATCAATGAGGAGGAAAAGGAGGATGAGGTTGTAGTATGAGAAATAGTTCAATGAGAGCCTTAGTTGGTTCCGAGTAGTAATGTGTGAAATCCTAGTTGGTATGACAGAGAGATGAGAGAATGATAACTTCTTAAGGAACTGGTTAGTAGGAGTCCATGGAGTTGTTAGAGTACTAAGCTTGAATGTGGTGTTCTTAAACATTAGCTGGTTCTTGATATGATTCCAATGTTGAGTAACTGAGGTAGAAAAGAGAAATATTCTTGGGATGAGATTCCCTATAGAGAGGTATAGAACCTGAACCCTAGGATTTGGGTTAAGCTTAAATATAGTAAGAGTGTGTCGTTAGACTTAGACCTTGGTAAGAGAAGTCATTTACCTTTGTGGTAACTGTGAGTTACAACCAATGAGGTATGGTGATAAGAAAAGAACAACATAGTTGAGGAGTGTTGCTAAGCTTAAAAGCTAGCAGTCATATTACCCCAGACATGGTATTCCTATTCTTACTTCATGCCTAGACTTCCTTTGTTCCAGATATGGTAACTTCAGAGAGAGCATGACTATGTTCACAACAACATCATCCTTGACTTATGTGCTATAGGAAGTCCCAACTCTTGGTATGAATCAGTTCAGCCTATGTTAGTAGGCAAGTTCATGAGTGAGAAGAGATAGTAAAAGTAGCCCCTTTACATACTCAGTCCAGTCGTCATTCGAGGACAAATGATCCCAAGGGGGAGATATTGTAACACCCCAAAAATTTTGAGCTAAGACTCAATCCATTCTTCATTGTGAGTAAGACTTTTACTGACGAATTTAAATTTTCTAAAGGGTAAGGTCACTAGATGTAGTACCTTGAGTTGCAAAAAGAACTAAAGAAAATTCATTCAATTCATTCGTAAGTTCTTATAAGTTTTGAGTCAACTTCAAACAATCATAACTTTTAGCACATGATGAGTTAGGATACCTATAAGATATCAAATGGAAGACCTTTGAGCCCTCCTTTGAATGCTGCCAAATTTTCTAAAATCCGAGTTCGGATGAGGGAGATATGTCCGTTTGAGTTTAGCCTGCCCAGTTAAGGAAATTTACCTGAATTAGTGAGGGGTATTTTGGTCCTTTCCTTACCCCATCAGCTTTAAACGTTTTTGGTAATATTTTAGGGGTCTAAACTAATTGGAATATGGTTTAGTTATTCCTGAATGCGCTTAGGGTTTTTTAGAGGAGTTCAAGAGGAGGAAAAGGGAGAAAAGCTTGAAGCGTTCAAGATTCTTGTGATCCTTGATGGATTTTGCCAATGATTTGATCCTTAAGAGGTATGTAAGTTTTCATAGTTTTGGGTTCGTTCACCCACACACCTATCATGAGTTTCCACTTTCAAATTAATCTATGAGATTGAGTATATCGAGGTTATTAATGAAATTCTTGAGGTGTTATTCTTCATTCTTGAATTATGATGGTTGGTTGAGTTCATGAGGTGAGTATCTTTTTAATGAGTATTGTTCTTGAGAATTTTCGAGTATATTTTCATGTAATTATATTGGCAAAATAAATCTAAGAGAGTTTGTAAGAAACCATTCGATTCTAGGGAAGGGGGATGGTGCCCCGCGCCAACAATACGCCAGAAAGTTTGTTCTATAGTTAAAGAGCTGGCTCCCCGCGCCACTCAGTGCGCCAGGGTCGCCTGCCCCAATCCTTTTTTTTGTCATATGTCCAGTCTGAGTTCTTTTAAAGTGTACCGTCACTCTATTCTAATTCTAACTACTCTAAATTACATTTAATCATCACGAGATCCTTCATATCATGAGTCATAACTCTTGAATGCATCATTGAAATTCAAGAAAGAGTTAAAAGTAGAGTTCAAAAATGTCTTTTGAGTTAAATTGTGAATCCCTTGAAATTAACTATCTATTTGAACTATGTTTTGAGGAAATAAGTATGAGAATGAGAAGAGTTATACCCGTGAGTTCTATATTTTCATTTAGACCCTTGAGTCAAGTTGTTCATGTCCATAATTCCACATGAACTTTATGAATTAAAGGTTATTTAGAGGATTAGTATCTTCGAGTTCTAAGTTCTTCAGTATTGAGTTCCAAATCCTTTTGCGATGATATTCCTAAATATGGGACTACCATATGTTAAACATAAAGGTTCTTGAGTTGTTCATGCCTATAATTCTGCATGAACCCTATGAGTCGAGCACTCTTGAGATGAGTAGTATCATTGAGTTCTTTAGTTCTGGAGTTTTTTAGTTTCGAGTATTGAGTTGTATATTTGTTTATTGAAAACCTTGAATTGAGACGTTCACATCTATAATTCGGCATAAACCCTATTTTGAGAAGACTTTTACAATTATTTATAATTTGTTTTAAGACTTGAGTAAATGGGGATGAGGATAGTTGAGTTTCAATTTTTTAAAATGAATATATGGGAACTCAATATTACCAGGAGTAAATGTTTTTACATTTAACATGAGAGGAAACTTCGATTTCCAAATGAGTTCATGAGGAGTTTTGAGCACTATCTCTTTTAAGAGAACCTTTTGAGTAATAATCTCAAAGTTTGAGGATGAGGTAATATTTTTAAACATATGAGCATGAGTTATATTATTGGGAGTAGTATTGAGCACTGTTATGGGGACGAGTTCAGACAACTCTAAGTCCTCATAAACCATGTATGCCAACATGGGTCATACTTTTTAGATGATTCCTTATTGCTTTTAAAGCATAAATTAGTGGATCCACTTAGTTAAGGAAGTCTTATACTCCGGCAAGTTATAGGACAGTTCTGGCAGCGTGGGCGAGATGATGTATCATCACATAGCTCATGGTGATGGTTGTTGGTTAAGAATCTCCCAAATAAGAATTATTATTGTATTTTTACAAAGAATTCAGTTATTATTGTATTTTTACATGCAATTGAGTTTCTCTCTATTGTTTTAAAAGCTTTCCATATAATGAATTTTAATTGTTGCTTTATTCTAGAGTATCTTGAGTTAAGTGTCTTACATTTTAGTTGAGTATCTTATCTTTGAGTTGAGTATCTTGAGGCGAATATCTTCGAGTTAAGTATCTTACCTTTAACGTAAGTATCTTATCCTTTAGTTTAGTATCCTATTTTTTAGGGGAGTTTGAGTTGAGTTTGAGAAGAGGTAAGTATGTTTCTTTTCTATCAATTCAAGTTTATGTTTATGCTTTAGAATTCCACTTACATGCTCGTACATTTCATGTACTGACACCATTTGTCCTGCATCTTTTATTATATAGATATAGGTATTGAGGGTCATCAACAGGTGCTTCGTTGATACCACTTGTAGTTCGAGTAAGCTTCGGTGAGCCTCCTTTCTTCCGGAGGATTCCATTTACTTTTTCAGTTTTGCTAGGATGTAGTGGGTCTTGTTCCAACTTCTATCTTTGTCATTTAGAGTCTTCATAGATACACAGTAAAGTTTGAGAAGTTTGTATCATTTATTTTGTTAAATGTTTTAAATACTTGAGTTGCTCATTTCTGGCTAGTTGAATATTCTATTATATTCTGAGTTAATCACTTGATACATTTGAGTTAAAGCTTTATATTTAAATTCATCGTATGTTAAGTAAGTTTTCCGTTGAGAGTTTAGTCTGGCCGAGGGTTCACTTGGGGCCAGCAATTAGGCTCAAGGCGTGACAATTTAAGTTCACCACGATAGCAATATGTTGACTATGAAGGTGTGTTGAATTAGTTTGAGCCAGTTCAATTTTCAGCATTTAGTCCTCTTTTAGCCTCAATTTCTCTTGGTTTCTTCAAATAACATCTAATTTCATTCTTCACTTCATTTTCTTGCAAATATGAAGAAAACCACATTAAAAACACCAATTCTCATCTAAATAAGACAAATACATAAGCTTAAAGACAAGATAAGTTGGAAAAAATACCCACTTATCACACCCCCAAACTTGAACTATTGCTTGTCCTCATGCAAGATAGAATCAAAGCATCAAGAACCTATTCAAATCAAGCATACTAGTGATCCCTTAAGCACTAGAATGTGACTTCGGTTCGTACTAACAAATAGTTACCACATGCAAAATTTTCACCTAACAACTCCCCTCATTTCTCATATCAAATATTAAAAAACAAAGAATAATTAAGTGAGAGCAACTCAAACTCAAGAAGTGACTCTAATTCACTAGTTCTTTCACATGCTCATTTAACTTAATTAGTACTTTTAATAATCATCACTATCTCAATTTACACTCCCTCACAAGAAAGGAAACGTTCCAAAACACACAAAGTATTTAAAAAACAAGAGACAATGCCACAAAGAAACATGTCATGAACGCAAATACTGCACCATAGGTTTGCCCTCATTTCATTCATCACTGACTCAAATTCATCCAGTTGGAGATCATAAAAGATTTTATCAAGCTTGTAATGTAGGTTTAGGGAAGGTTAGGATATCATTTGGGTAAAACTAACTACACCATCCTCGAACACTACACAAAACAACTCTTTCATTTCACCACTTTTCATCTTTTTTCAAAGCAATGTACACTTTTTCTCATATCACAACAAGATGCCTCACGTGCAACAATTTTATACATAGTTTATTTTCTTTACTATATTTGTTTCTTTTTCAAGACTTTTCTTTGTTCAAAAAAATTTCCTCAATTTTTATCTTTATTTTTTTTATTGCTCAAAATGAAGCTCTCATGTGATAAACATCTCATTTATGAATTTCCAAAAACACCCTCAAACTTAGTCTTTTAGCCTCAACTTTCTCAATTCTCAAGTTTAAGGAGAGAAGATTTCAAATGAGGATTACTTTTTCAAAATGGGTAAGGCTTATAATGAAGTTGCTAAGAAAATGGTATTAGGTTCAAAGGGGCCAACTAGGGGTACATTTAGTTAAAATATGGGATTTTTAGGTAAAGAGGACTTCAAAAACAATCACAAATGATGCCTAAGTTCATTTATGCAACCAACTCAATCAAGATCAATATTGAAAGACTAATTAGGTAAGTTCTAGCTAGCACAAGTGATTATAAGGAATTATTCAACAACTCACCACACATGGCACACAAATCAATCAAGATGGCTCAATTTTTTCGTTCCTTCTCAAAAACAAATGGCATCGAACATTTCAACCACTGACGAATTAAAAGACCCAAAAAGAGTCACAAGAGTTGTCACAAAATCATCCATTCACCACATTCATTAAAATTGGAGGGGTATGCTCAACTTTCTCATAATGCACAAGTATATTGATAGTACCAACCAAGTCATATTCTCCTAGAAAGATGACGATTTGCCCTTCAAAAAAACGTCAACCAATCCATCATTAGGAAAATTCATGCATCCGTTTCAGGAATGGCTACACAGAATTCACCACACAAAAATCTCATCAATATACTCACAATGAAATCGCGATTTTCCCTTAAGAAGGCCGTCACTCTATCATAGATTGGGTATCGTCACTCAACATCTCCACATCAAAAATATGAACAAAAAAGCTACAAGCTACAAATAAAACTGAACAACAATAAGAAACAAAAATAAACCTATTAATACAACATAATATCAATCAAAGCTCGACAAGGGCACATCATCTAGAAAATCCCAAACCAATCCATCACAAATCAAAACAAGCCCGACAAGGGCACAATCAAATCCAGAAAAAAAAACAATATAAGCCCAACAAGGGAGGCACCTGAGAATTCAAGAGCTCCCTGAAATGATCTCAATCATAAGTGAAGGTATCAGAGTCTTAAAGGACATCACCAACATCATCACCTGACCCACATAACTTCTAGAGCGTGTCCATCATCGTTTTTATAAATTTGGTCTTCTTCTTTTCATGCTCCATCATCTTTTTGTTCCTTTTCTCCATCATTTCATCAACAAACTGCTGATCATGTACTAAAGTGGACAAGGTGGAAGAAACAATACTTGAGGCTGAAGATCTCTCTCTAGGCCTAGTGGGAAGGTGCTGCTCTATCCCCAAAATCTATGAGTGGATCCATGCATCAAAGGCATACACCTATCCTTATATGTGGATTGTGGTGGGGGGGTCCACTTAGTAGTGTCCTGAAAAAGTAGAGGTAGAGTCTAAGCCTCTGAAGCACTGCCCTTGGCGAATGTACCAAATGCCTGATATCACACATCAATTTTTCTTTTTTTCATCACATGCGCTAGATGGATCATTTTTTCAGGATCTCTCATGTTTTCCCCTTCTTTTTGGTCTACCCCATCTGTCTAACATAAGTAAGTGATTAATAAAGGAAAAAGAAGACTCATTGTACCTTCAATGACCAACTCATGCATGTGTTGTACAATAATCAATATGAAGTCCCTTCATGATAGTATAAATATATAAGGTTCTATCTGGAGACACATCGCTCTCATTCCTTGAAGGGATGACTTGTCTACATATAGTAGAAAGCCAAGTCTTGGCCTCGATTGTGAACTAGTGGACTCAACGAGTGGTTGTTCTCGATGCATTTTGGCTTATGGCCATCATGAAGGTGCCTCATGAATTACTTTTTCCCTTTCTTCTTGTGCCCTTTCCTTGTTAATGTCATTATCTACATTGGAAATGTTGTAGTATGAATTGAATACGATAGGGGTCAAAATGCACTTTCTTGTCCCTTACCGTTGCTACCAAGTCTTCAACAAAGATGGTTTTGGCGGAATCGTCATCGAACTCATGCACCACTGTATGATTAGCATTGATAGGCTCACCAACAAAGCATAACCATCTGATGTAATTCAAATGTCCATACAAATCGGGCATATGTTCTTCAAGATTTTTCAAAAGAATTCCCCTCTCCTTGGTAATATTTTTGGTAAAGAGGTGGTCATAAAATTGGTGGTATTTATAGAAACAAACTGTTTATGATCAAAGTATTCCTCCTCATCAATGTTTTCTTCCATTTGTTTCTCACCTTGGTTGACATTATCGGCAATTTCTTTGAAAATAAAGTACCTATAAAAGATGCAAATTCCTTATATGAGTGTATAGGTATGTAAAGCAATGTATTATCAAGTAATTAGGCAAAGTAAATGAGTGAAAAATGAAATAGGGGATGTGGGGCAAAGCTACTCTTTTTGGCAAATTAGGTTGCCAGGCGTCCAACTCATTGCGATCATGGGATGGACCATCGTGATTGCGAGCCTCGTCTTTTTAAGTCTTCACCATAGTTAGATAAGACATCGTGATCGCGGCATTTCAAAATTAGACTCATCGCGATCGCCAGATTAAACATTGTGATCTGGGAAAACAGAATTACACTAGCAAAATATTTCACTTTGGCATTTCATCGAACAGGTTGTAGACAACATATCCTCATGGAATTTTAAATACAAATTACACACCTCCCCCCCCCCCCCATTTCATTTGGCACTAAAACAACAACAACAACAATCAACAACAAATTCAAAAAACATCAAATTTCAATACAAGTTGGAATCAAAATAGATAGGCGAGAATTAAACCATTTCAACAACTTCCCAACATCAAGAATTAAGAAGGAAGAGAGAAAACACGACATACCTTGAGGGAAGAATGAAACAAGAAGGAGAATTCTTGCCACACATGATTAAAACTAATCAATTTTTTAGAGTTGGGGAGTGTTGGAGTTATTTTGAAATTATTGGAACACTAAACAAAGTTTTAGAAACTTCTATGTTTTTAACTCGCACGAGTCATCACAGTCGTGACCCGCTCCATCAATCACGATGGTTAGTTTAATTTACCCTTCGCAAATGTGGCCTATGGCTCTCACGATTGTGACACTTGAGATTTGGTGCATCGTGATCTTGGCCATCAGCTCTCCCGATCACGATGAAGAGTATGCTTCTAGACTTGCTGAGCTTACTATCATTTTTTGGCGAGGTTAGGGTGTATTGGGTGATTCGCCCAATCCATTTTGACGAGCTTAAGTGCCCAAAAAGTGTTCCAACTTCCATTTTGAAGGTGTTTCAACCCCAAACTTCAATCCCAATCAACTGTTTGCTTCCAAACATGTTCAAACAATCTTCAAAAACATTGAAATAATAAGGGTTAGTCAAAAATAAATTCTAATCTAATCTAAAAATTTAAACACCAAAAATAAAAGTATGAATCAAAAATTTTGGAAACCAATGGGCTTCCTCACATCAAGTACACAATTTAACGTTGCGGCACGATGCCGATTGCATCAACCTTTATGTTTCCATTTCGAGACAATGGACCTTTTCCCAAACTTCAAATCAAATTTTCATTGAAATGCATGGGGACAACATGAGAGTACCAGGAGAGTCACTCGATCTCTCCATTTTGAAGACTTGAATTTCCTACCCAACTTCATATCAATTTTCAGTTTAGATTGGGCATGAGGATTATCATCGCTAGGTTATTTGAACCTTCAACTTCATATCTTTTGGCCACGAAGTGAGTGACACTCTCACTTCCAAATGAACTAAATTTTCATATACGATCTTTTTTGCTTTTTCTTGCAACTTTAGTATCATTTCTTTGATTTCGGCATTTTTGAATTTTATTGGTTTAGTTTGGTTGCAAAGACCCATAGTTTCATTAATGTTAATCAGATTCACTTTTTTTTTAGACTCCAACTCTACTTCACTTTCCTTGACAATTTGACAAGGAGCACCATATACCGCCATTCTTTTTCTCACATTGCCTTAAAAATCTCAATTTCACACTCAAGTTGGATCCTCTAATAACACCGAATTATGTGCAAATTTTAGAGCTCATCCCTCATTTGGGATATTAGATGTTGTAGCCTCTCACCACGTTCAAGCTTTTGGGCTAAGCAAATGAGCCAATTTTGACTCACCACTCCCATATATTCACACTTTTTTTTTTATGTAGAGAGGCCTCTACCTAACTTTCAAAAACATAAAGTCCTCCACAACAAGTCCATGATTCATAAACATAGGTCTTATCATCCCCAAGCATTTTCTTTATCAGAAGAAGTCATAGAAACAAAAAAAAAGAAAAAAACAAATATTCACAATTTAGATAGAAATAAGTAAACTAAAAATCCTAAATCAATTAAATATGCCTAAATGTTCCCCAGTAACGGCATTATGTTTGATAACACTCAAATTACTTGCAAAATGATTATATCCATAAGCGGTCCTTAACAATCTAATAACCCAACTTATGAGGTTGGGGTCGAATCCAACAAGGATCAATATATCAGGAATTGAAAATATAAAGGATTACAAGCTACTAATTTGAATCCAAACCTAAAATACAAAATTATAATAAGAAGGTGATTTGAGTAACAACTAAATGTTGGGGCAAAGATCTTTTCTAGCAATGGATTAAAGGAGATTAAGTAATGGAAAATTAATTGACATTCAAATGATAAATTTCAACTTAATATCATGCAGATTAATTTATCAATGGATATGCTAGATTTCACTAAAACACGAACATGCATTCCTCAATCGCACATTTGTTTATCATAGGGGTTCCTCTTATAAACTCCCATGCATCATACAAAGCAACCCAATACCTTAATATATATTTTTTTCTCAAGAAAATCTAGCATTTAATAATGAAACCATAAATACCTTTCTCAAGAAAATTTAGGAATCAAAGCCAGTAGGAAACCATAAATACCTTTCTCATAAATTATTTCTCAAGAAACACATGAAGATATAAGTTAGACTTGAGAGTGCACTCTCAAATCATTGATCAAAACATGATAATTCAATTGAACCCATATCATAAATGAAAAGTAATTAATAAATTACAAAACCAATAGAGTGAAAATTATGCAATAAAAAGGAAAAAGAAGAATGTTTGAAAAGATAATTACTATTAAAAACTCAATCTTCAATCCAAAAGTTGAATTGTAAGGACACTTGCTATCCAAAATCAAAACTCCTTGCTATGAACTCAAAGAATTCCTAATTCAAAAGAGTAGATTATCAAAAATATATATGATTAAGAAAAAAAAATGTCTATCAAAATGGTTGTGCATGAGTAGAAAATGGAATTTGGGATCAAAATGTGAATTTCAAGTTCTGCCAAGACGCACCTAACATTTTCTCCTCGCGTTTGCGTGATTTAACCCACGCGATTGCAATGGGTTCATGTTTAGTGGACCATGATTTCGACTATTGACCATGTGATCATGAGGCTACTGATTCCAATTGACCGCTATCATGAGTTGCTGACCATGCAGTTGCGATGAATAAGTTTGTACCAGTTTAATTGTCAGCATTTGGTCCTTTTTTGCCTCAGTTTCACTTGGTTTCTTGAAATATCATCCAATTTCATTCTTCACTTAATATTCCTACAAATATGAAGAAAACCACATTAAAAGTACTAACTATCATCTTAAAAAGCCTAAAACATAAGTTTAAAGACAAGACAAAATGGTAAAAATACTCACTTATCACCCAACTATCAACACATTGCCTTTTCCATTGGTCCCCTTTTTATTCAGTAAGATTAATATAATCAAGTTGAATAATTGAACCCATCACCCTATTCTGATTACTCCCCAACACACACAATGAAAGGAAATACAAGATTCTACAAGTTTTAAAAGGTTTAGAAGTTCACTTGCCTTAATTACATCTAAAGTTAATTCGAGACATCAGCTTTTCTTTTTCGAACAATATCCAAAGCCACACAGTCTAATTCATCAGGTAATCTCAATAATATTCCATATATAATATCACACATATCATACAGTTTGAAAAATGAGTCAAATCGACTCAAAAACTGAATTCCAAAATGATGTTTTAATTTGAAAATTTATACTTGAAAATATTATCCAAGGCACTTGGCACTCATTGGTAAAAACCATTTCGAAAAGGGAACTTAAATCAGTTCATTATCACCATTTTGCTTTAGAACTCAAGTACTTGAATAACCTTGCAATTTGCCAATCAAAATCCCATTCTTTGATGCTAAAATCCATCATGCCCCGAGCCTACACCTTTGACGTGGCCGGCACTCAAGAACCATTACTGGTCACAAGTAAACCCTAAAAAGGATTGTTAGGTTGAAAGACTTTCTCACCTAATTGAATCAAAGAGTAAGAGTTATCCTAATGAAACTAGCTTGGATTGGTTATTCTAGGGTACCTATCTATGGATTATGAGATAAGCCAACACTTAATAACTATTTCGTGGAATTTATGGTTTGCACCGATGGGATATTGAATTGAGATGGGAGCTCTCCAGTTAGTAGAAGTCGGGTTTCTAGAAGCAATCTCTTGAGATGGAAGCCCTAACATTAGTAGAGACCGGGTTTCTAGTAGTAATCTCTGTATCCCTTGAACTATGTGCTCCCATAGGATGATTAGCTAGTGGATCCACTTAAGCTGGAAGTTCATGGTCCTTACCTTGGCAAGTAGGACAACACTTTGCGGTGTGGGAGACACCTGGGGATCATGTTATAGCTCACATGGTCTCTATGTCGGTTAAGGCTAATTCCCCACATTAATAATGAACAAAGGTTATTTCAAGAAGTATCCCATATGTGTTAAAATGTTTAAAGATGATGTTAGCTTGCATTGGCCTTATTTTCTGAAGTATGTTTCCTAACCTTCTTATATCATGTTTAAACTTGGTCAATTGCATGTCATGAAATGAAATGTCCCTTTTTGCATATTCTAAATGTTTTATGCTTGGCTATCATACTTGGTACATTATTTTATACTAACGCTTACTCTTGCCTACTTTTTTCAAAATATAGGGTCCGACAGTTAGCGTCATAAGTTTTGTGGCTAGTGTTTATTTCAATATTTCCGAGCCTTGGTGAGTTGTCATGCTTCAAGGATGGATTTCATTGTTTTAGTTTCTTTCATGTGTTTTCTCTTTTGGACATAATGTATGGGCTAGGCCCAATTACATTTTATTGTATTAGATGGCTATGATGAGACATGAGTTTAGACTTCCGCTTTCTTTATAAAATGTTTTGGACTTAAAATGTTGTTTTTACTCTTATTGTTCTATTTCTTATGTTATGAGAACTAAGTGGCTTGTACTTTGCCATATATATAAAATATTATTATTATATTGAAGTTAATCTATTAAGATGTCTACTTGATTTGCTTCTTCAATCTTCCATCTTTAATTCGTTTTAGCTCCAAACTTCTTTATATTTCCATCAATTTAATCCAACAATAAAATACACTATTAAGCACAATTCATAAAATCCATGCTCAAAAAGGACAAATATAAATAATAAATGTGAGGAAAATAATGATTAAAAATATATATTTTGGCCTCACATCAAGAACTCATGGCAGTCCGGAAGAACTGGCTCACCCTTGAATTCGAACGCGATCACTGATCTTCTAAGCAAGGTCTATCAATATCCTCCTGAAGATGCCCCGTACTCAACAAAGAAAGAGCAAGTGCAGTATCAGTAAACAACCACAGTGTACTCGTAGGATCTCATGACTATCTCACTAAGTGCAACATATATAAGCCATTACAACAATATAATCACATGCATATATCGAACATATACAATATTATCAACTTTTACGAACAAGGTACAATTTCAACATTTCTCAAGATACACAATTATATCAAATCATTGGTCCTCACATGGAACCCAAACCCAAACTGTTAGCATACCGGAATGTGGTACCCAATCCAAAGATTATACCAGAACATGGCAACCAATCCCATATTTATGCCGGAATGTGGCAACCAATCCAATTTAGTGTGTCGGAAGGCAGCACCCAATCCATTCAACAAGCCACAATTACAATCACAAGTACATTTTCAAGATCATACAATGAAGTCATGATTCATGTCTTTCATCATTCATCTATCTCATATACAACAAGTGTGATCAATAATGTATCATTCGCATACATACACGTATTAGAATGAAGCAAGAGCGAACATATATCACACAATCATGTAATCCCAAACATCACCTACCTCGAAACAAGCTTAAAACTATAAGAAACTTGATTCTTCCCTTTCCGGATTCGTTTCGCTTGTTCTTGGTCTACAATCATAATAACAATGACATCTATAAACAATCAATAATTACCCGAATTATTTACAATCCTATCAACCCTTGATCATACTTATGATCCCAATATCCAATTTAGGGGTTTTCCCACCATAATTCGCAAATTAGAACTCTTCCCCATCATTAATTAGTCATTAGATTACGTTCTACAGATCGAAAGATGGATTCGGGGAGTTAAAATCATACCTTTAGCCTCAAGAATGGTGAAAATCTATTAAGAAAACCCCTGGGTTCGTTCCTTAGCTCTCAAGTTTGAAAATTGCAGAATAAAACATTTTTGGGGTTTATTTACGACTTTCAGTCGCATCGAACCCGCTACGTCGGTCCTCACCCTGCTACAGCGGCCCACCCTGGTGGTAGAAATCCCGCCCCAGCGTCCTACACGGAACCAATGAGCTATTTTAACAATATCAAGACCCCCATTTCACAACACACCTTCCACCAACGACACTCAGGAACTACCCATTCACGCTAAGATCGATTCTGGGAGTTCTACTCGCCCGAATTGAATTCCGTAAAGTCGTACGTGTTCCTTAACGACTTATCTATCCACCCATGTGATCAAATTCATAATTAGATCACCCAATTGTTACTAGATTTCCCTAGACCTTAATGACTCCAATTTCGTCCAAATCTGGACTAGGTTGGGAAATTCCAAGTTACTATGAAAAAGTTTTCCGATCCAAATTTTTTCCCCGTTGGCTTTTCTATAACGATGGAATCCGGTCGTTACAATAGATAACAATTTATCCATCACTCGTCCCCCAGTGAAGAAACATAGGAAAATAGGCTAAGGAAGGAATGGAGTAGTACCTGAATCGACGAACAATTGAGGATACTTGTCTCGCATATCCCTTTTAGTTTCCTAAGTAGATTCCCTAAGGTAGAACTAACATGCTTAGCATTGCGGTGGATCCACTAGCTAAATGACCTATGTGGGCACGTAGTTATGGGATAAGGAGATTGCTACTAGCACTACAAGAAAAACACTCTACAACGAAGGGAAAACTGGTCCCTAAAAGTGAGATTTTGGTCCCTAAAGGTCAATAGCGACTAGCAAAACTGGCCGCCAGCCCATCCTTATCGCATTCGTCGCTAAAGGTCAATAAGGACGGGGTGGACTAGCTGGTCCTTAAAATGTATTTGCGACTAGTATAAAACTGGTCCTTATAATAATTTTAGGGATGGTGGTTCTGGTCCTAAAAATACTTATGGGGACTGTATTTACTGGTCCTTACCTGTAAAACCAACTGGTGCTTAAAGATTTTCAACCACTAGTTTGCTGGTTCTAAAAAGCCAATTTGGACCAAGTGTGGTCCATATCTATACACATGATCTTTAATTTTATATTCTTGGAATTATAATACAATTATTAATGGCAATAATCAAATTGCATATATACAGAATTACCACAACCTGCTTTATATATATATATATAAACACCATAATACATCTGTCCTGCCACTGTTTACACAAATACTTCACGGAAAAAGAAATCTAACATTCTCTATAAAATAATATTAATGTAGATGTCTTGTTGGCTTATTCAGATGCCTAGGCCCTTTGAGTTTCAGCACCAACAATTCCCATGTTTGTAAAGTGTCAGGTCCAACAGCTATTTAGAACACTCCCAGGTCTAGTTTGTGTCATATACGAGAGTTGATCTTCACGTAGATTCCAGCCTTTTAGGAGTTCAGTAAAGTGCCATATTTGTCTAGTGTAAGGTCTAGTTATTCACAAAGTTCAGGAGAGTGTGAATCCTTGAAACATGCTATTGCACTGAACGTGATTGTCAAGGCCAACAATGTATTGCCGATGCCCTGTAATTTAATGTAGCTGCAATAGTAGAGGACATACAAGATTTGACATTATGAGCTGGGTTTAATATAAAAATCAAAGGACCTAATTTGTTGGCAACCAAGGTGATATACAAGCATGTCTATTCCATATGGTTTATACAGAATGTAAAGGCTCAATGATGGTGCAACTTTAATTGAGCTACAGTCAATTTCTTGAGGAGTTAAATTTTAAAAGTATAATTATATGTAAATATAATATGTTAACCCTTAGCTTGTATGACCTTAGTAAGTTGCATTAATTTATTTAACTAAAGAACAATACGACGAGATCTAGAAGAAATAACAATGACATACCAGTGTGATCTCACTAGTGACGTCTGAATAGGATTGTGTAAAGTAGAGAGGTTGTTTCCAATATTACGAGATCTAAAACATGCTAAAGATACAATACGATTAGTTGTAGAAGTTCGACACTAGTGATATGTAAAATGGCGAGGTAGTAAAATAAAGGACAAAATATAACTATACCTCTTGACTTGAATGCTTTCATCAAAGATAGCTTGGCAAGACAAATGAGCCATAATGCATTTGTGGATATGTTGAGAGACACCTTGTGGTTGATCCAAGACTAGTCTACCATGTTGATCTTATGTTTGATCATAGACACACATATGAATCACTAATAACTAAGTTACCAGGTTCGAACCAACCTACTGGATATGAATATTGTAACTGCTCAACATTCATCCAGTATTTACTTCTATATGTTTGTATTTGCTAGTTGATTCCTGAAAATAATCAGCTCAACATTATTAAACTTAGTTACAGCTCCCATAAATATTTAAAAGATGTGTCTCTTTCTTAAAAGACCAAATAGTAATATCTAGTTATTTCAAGTTACTCAATAATTAGCTCGATACATATAAAAATTAGTAAGGTAAAAGACTCTATAGTAACTCATTGTGCAGTAGATACTTGCTTCAAAACATTTGGAAATGTTGTAGAATACAATAGGATAGATAGTCTACTAGTATAAGAAATCCAAAGCATTATCTTTTCTCCTCAACAATTATTACTTAAGAGCTTTGTTTAATTTACAATTATAATGAACAACATGAAAAAATAATTCATTACAAGTTACAAACTAAAATATAGCACACTGCTCCGCAACATTCAACTATGTTGTCCTGCCAACTCTTTATATAAAAAAAAAGTATATTCTCTTTAACCCAAACATACAATCTTAAACTTGTTCTATTACTTGGTATTTGAAAAAGTCAATTCAATGACAAAATTCTTACTTCCTAACCCTTTCGATCTTTTGCATTTTCCAGCTCTATAATTGCTTGTGTCCCTAGCTCTGCCCCTACTCTAGTTATTTAAAACACTAGATACCATAGTCGTAAAGCAACTATAATTACAATATAGTATACTTTTGATCTTCCTCATACAACCTGCACACGAACACTGCCTCGTCATTCTCCTTCTCTCAAATTTTTAAATGTAAGAGTCGATTCGCATGTTATATATAATTAAAGTGAAAAACTGAAAATGTAACTTTTCTTGGGGTCTTTGAGTTCTCTTTCTTACGAATTAGGTCCAAAAATAAATCACCTCTTCAATTATATAGGCTACATATTTTACTGCCAAACAACACAACTATTTTCATGTCAACATGTCTTCTACATTGGCCAAGTTAAAGTCTCTATCAACTAATCTATGGATGCTGGAAAATATTATGAAAAGAGATCCCAACATAACTACTTTAGATCCACTTTTCCTACTTAACTAAGCACATCAGTATCGATATAAATGCATTGTGCAGCCAATAAAGTAAAACTTTTGGCTATTTGGCAATTTCCCTAAATGATTTAAAGTTGTAACTTCTCATTTCCCTCAATATGCCAGTTCTTCTACAAATTAAAATCCATCCAAAATATCCACCTCCACTTACCAAGAACTATTTCAAATCAGTGTCCATAATATATTTTTATCCTATTCATTAGCCCCAAGTTCCACAAATTTATGTTGTGTGTTACTTCTTAGAATGCACTTTCTCTTCCACATTTAATAATAACTCACAATCCCATTAAAAGTTCTTTCATAAAATTTATATTTGTATACAATGACTGCTATAATGTATTCAATAACAATGATGATGTACTCTTTCTTACCTATCATAACAGCTCTTGCGGGAGCAGCTTCGCCTTAACAAGAAATGTTGTGCTTTGAACAGAAAAGAGACAGAATAACGCTATAGAAATAATTGAACACGCTAGTTAAAAGCAAGCTTGAATACATGTCTATTGCTGCTGCATTCCATTATTGTTTCAAGGGTTCTCAAGTTCAATTATATAAGAGAAAAAATCAAATTGTATACAGGGTATAATTTTCTGATTGATCGTCCTAGCTTTTCTGTTGGCTAGATCTATTTTTTGTCTTTGTAATACTTTTACAATCTATATTTAACCACTCATATGGTGATTCCCAATCAACTAGAACTTAGACCCATAATGATAACCACAAGTTTATCATAGATAACAACAAAAGGAAAATAAAAATTTATACTATAGAATCTTTGGGAAAAGACTAACCCATACCCTTAAACATGAACTTCCATCATCATCACCAAAGAAATTCATGAATCGCAACTAAAAATGGTACTCCACCTTAAAATGCATTTAATCAAATACCCTAATGTAAGTGGGAGCTTACCATAGTGAAATGAACAAGTACATATATATGAAATCGATGATACGTATATTTCCTTCATTTTGAGAAATCGCTGATGCAACGGTTTGCGTCTCCAAAAATACCGAGCGATTCAACAAATACCAAAGATCTAGGGACTCCTATATGGAAAAAAAGAACTACAATCTCATCCATGAATGGAACTTTCAAAGAGTAAATCATGGTTTAGAGACGCTAAGTGTTTAGATTAGGGTTTGAGAGAAGAAGATTTAGGGCTCGACTTTCCGATGGAAATTATTTTGTGAGGAAGCGTTCTTTGTGATGAAATAAAGTTATAGAGGTTTTGAATTTTGATTTCTTTTTTTTGAAGCCAAAAGTCAAATAGGCCTTTTTTGTCCACTCAATTTAGATTTAGGACCATATCTCAATTACTTTAGGACAATATTTTTTCCCTTCTCTAACTGATTAAGAATTAACCACCGGAAATAAATCTTGTCCTTATTAGTATACTTTCAAAGACCAGTTTTTTAACAGGTCTATATATTTTGGTCTCTAAAGAGCCATTTTCTTGTAGTGTAGAAACCCAGACTAACTGAGGTAAAAGGTTTCCATCTCATGAGATAACTTGAATTGGGAAGCCCAACTTACTAACTGATTAACGTTTCAAAGACACTTCATCCAGTTCTAAGCGTCAACGATCCCTAGTCAATATATAACACAACTAAATTAGTTGGGGTCGATCCCACAAGGTGTAGCTTTTCCTTCGAATTCAATTATAGAGGCATGAAAACAATCTCTTCAACTACATAATTGGCAAAATCAGCATACCAAGGAGGTTGTTTGAGAGTTACCGTGAATACCTGCTAATCGGGAAAAACATCATTTATGTATATCTCTAGCTCGTCATTCTCCTGCCTTCCAATCTTGATAAGTGGTCTGGCACCTGATTTTCACAACCTCTTCTATCTTTGAACTCAAAGTCAAATTCTTGCAATAGAAGAAGCACCCACCTTATCAATCTTGTCATGGAGTGTTTGTTTGCCATCAGGTATGACAATGCCGCATGATTAGTGTGAACAATCACTTTCGTACCTAGCAAGTATGCTAGGAATTTCTCAAACGCATAAACTAGTGAAGTAACTCTTGTTTTGTAATTGTATATTTACGTTGAGCACTATTTAGATTTTGCTTGTGTAGTAAATGGGGTGAAAAAGTTTGTTGCATTTTTTCCCTAATAGAACATCTAATGCCATGCCGCTTGCATCACACATTGCTCCAATAGATTCTGATCAATAAGGTATAGTGATGATCGGAATGGAAACCAATTTTTCTTTCAAGCACTTGAAAGCTACCATGCACGCATCCTCAAAGTGAAATTTCAGCTCTTTCTCCAAGAGTTTGCATAGAAGGTGTGCAATTTTTGAGAAGTCTTTGATGAACCTCCGGTAAAGCCAGCATGTCCCAAAAAACTATGAATACCCTTCACCGAAATTGATGGAGGTAACTTCTCATTCACTTCAATCTTTGCTTTGTCAACCTCCAGCCCCTTTTGCGACATTTTGTGACCAAGCACTATACCTTCCTTAACCATGAAATGACATTTTTCCCAATTTAGGACTAAATTTGTCTCCACACATCTTTGGAGAACTTGTCCTAATTTCTCTAACCATGCTTCAAAAGTGTCACCCACAACCGAGAAGTCATCCATAAATACTTCCATTGAATCCTCCACCATGTCAGCAAAAATAGATAACATGCAACGTTGAGATATAGCCGAAGCATTACATAAACCAAACGTGATTCGTTTAAAAGCAAAAGTATCATATTGTCACATAAAGGTTGTTTTCTCTTGGTCTTCCGGAGAAATGGAGATTCTATTATAACTGGAATACCCATCCAAAAAGTAATACCAACCTCTCTCAAGAGTCAATCAAGAATTTTATCCATAAAGGGCATGGGAAAGTGATTCGTTTCAGTCCACAAATTTAGCTTCTGGTAATCCAGCATACTCTCCACTAGTCACCGGTCTCATAGATATAGCTCCCCTTTTTCATTTGGGACTACCGCGACGCCTCCCCTTTTCGGTACACATTGTACTGGACTTACCCATTTGCTATCTGCAATAGGGTAGATCACACCTGTGTCCAACCACTTTATTATCTCATTTTTCACCACTTCTTGCATTGGTGGGTTCATTCTGCGCTGATGTTCAACACTTGGGTTGCAGTCACTATCAAGTTGAATTTTGTGAGTGCAAGTACCGGGAAGAATGCCCAGTATGTCTGTGATAGTCCACCCTGTAACCTTGATGTGCTTTCTCAACACTTCAAGGAGCAAATTTATCTACCAATCAAGAAAATTAGCTACAATAATCACCGGTAAAGTGTGATTTTCCCCCAAGAAAGCATATCAGAGATGGGAGGGAAGTACTTTAAACTCTAGATTTGGTGGTTCTTCTGTTGATGGTTTTGCGGGAGGACTTTATCAATTTTTTAAATCAATGTCCAATTTCAATGGAGTCATTGAATACCGTACCCCCAAACTTGATAGAGCCGCTACTACCTCTTCATATCCTTAAATTTCAAATTCATCATAGTTAGCAAACACGTCTTCAAGTGGCTCACTCATACACCCCAAATGGCTCACACTAGCCACCGCCTCATCAATAACATCAACAGTGGAAACCAGATGAATATCACTTCGGTGTTTCATTGATTTACACACATTAAAGATTACTTCATCTTCATTCACCCGACACTTCAATTCTCCGCTCTCAACATCCATCAATGCTCTTCCGGTTGCCAAGAATTGTCTTCCCAAAATGAGGTGAATTTAAACATCTATTTCACAATCTAGAATGACAAAATCAGTCGGGAAAATAAATTGGTCAACCTTTACCAATATGTCATATAGTATCCCCACAGGATGTTTAATTAATCGGTCCGCCATCAAGAATCTCATTGTTGTGGCTTTTGGTTCCCCCAACCCAAGTTGTTTATAAATCGCATATGGAATCAAGTTGATGCTTGCTCCCAAATCGCATAGGACTTTAGCAAATTGGAGCATGCTGATGGTGCAAGGGATGGTGAACTCTACGAGATCTTCTCTCTTTTTGATCAGCTCATTAGTCATAATTGCACTACAACTATGAGAGACTTCAACTGTTTCAAATCCAAACTCATTTTATATGGATTATGAACATGAACTATACTTATGACTTCTTAATGAGTTTTACTTAGTGTGAGTGGGGGTATGGGACTTCACTTATACATTGCACAAGTAGACTTATAAAGGGGTTATGGTGTGGGTTCCTTATGCTATGAAGATATATGAACTTATGTTATGCATGATCATGGTGGCCTAGGAGTGATACATAGTGTAGATAGGATTATGGGATCCTATCTATGCATTGCACAAGTATTGCTTCGGGTTACTAATATGATAGTTCTATTATGATTATATGATCTTGGTATGCAATTATGCATGCGAATTATGTCTTGTGAAGTTTGGAGTATGCATTATGTTGTGTTGGAGACTATTCTTGTGATTATGATGATATCTTTTATCTTATGATGAATTGTGTATGGTTTGTCTTATGATCTACATTCTCCAACTATTTCGAAGATGATGTTCAAAAGTGGCATATAGCATGGTTTCAAACAAAATATACCTTTTATGCATGTGTTTAAGGATTTTCTTGCATGGCTACCATACTTAGTACATTTTGTGCTAGCCCATATTTCTACATTTTCTATAAGTGTAGGGTTTGGAGATATTGGATTTTACCCTCGTGGCTAGGACTATTGTAGATCAAGATGAAGAAAATTGGTGAGTCCTCATAGTATTCGAGGGCTTGACCATATGTCGTTTATGTCTTTCTTTTATGTTTTAGACTTTTTGTAAGGGTTGTGTCCCTAAGATTATATTCAAGAGTTTTTAATGCAAATGTTATAGATGGTTTGATACATAGTGTATAGACTCTCTCTCATTTTATAAAAGACTTCTATTGTAAAGAAAAGTTTTAAATTTTCCTCATTTTTCCCTAAGTTCTTATGTCATGATATGCTAAGGGCTTGTATGAGACCCCTTCGGGGTCAACTACGCCGTCTTATGTCTAAGGGGTACCCCTAGGTCGTGAAAAACTTGGTATCAGAGCATAAAATTTTGGGATGGTTTGAAGATGTCTCCAACTACATCTAGTAGAGTCTTGTTCATAAATGTAAAGCGCGCCACATTTTATGAATAGGAGGCTTTCGGATGTTAGGAAAACATCACTTCTTCATTCTCTAAGTATTGCCCTAGAGTTTAGCTTTATTATATCTTTCTTCTAATGTAAGCCCTATGGTTTTCAGGATATGACAACTTCAAGGGCCCATGTTGAAAGCAATGAGGACGACAAAGTGGAGCAAGAGGTTCCTCTCCAAGATCCTATTGTCCCTATAGGGGAGTATGTGTCTAATGAGAAGATTATGTATCATTTTCTATTATTGACTCAAGTCGGAATAAAGATTCCAATATTCTATGGGTCAAAGATAGAGGAAGATCTTCTAGAGTTTATAGATGAGATATCTAGGGTGTTGAACATTGTAGGAGTAACTTCGGTAGAGAAGGTGGAATGGGCCGCTTACCAATTAAAGGATGTTTCTCTAATGTGGTTTAGTCAATGGAAAGGAGCGAGGCTGGTAGAAGTGGGTCCCATAGAATGGGAAAGATTTTAGAATGGGTTCATTGATAGTTTTTGCCCTTCAGAAATGAGAGAGGCTAAGATACTTGAATTTAATAACCTTCGCCAAGGTAGGATGAGTGTTAAGGAGTATGCTCGGGTGTTCACTAAGTTGTCAAGATATGATCCATCCATAATGTCCAACCCTAGTGCAACAACCCTAAAAATGAATAAGTTAAACTAGAGCCTAACGTGTGTGTGTTTGAGTTTGGTGTGAGGTTTGATGGTGTTTAATGTTGTCCCGAGTTTTGGTTGAGGTTCTTAGGGGTTAGACGTCAAGGTACGACTCCCCAAGGACCACCCTAAGGGTCCTTGAGGAGGACCCAAAGTCTAAACCCCAAGACCCCAAGGAAATCATGAGGATGCCTAAAATGGGGTGACCTACGGAAGGGGTCCACGCCCCATTGGTCCATCCCCGCCCCGTCGATGGCCTCCGTAGGTAAAGGGACCCAAAAGCATGCCACAACCATGAACCATGGAGGGACAACACGTCTCGTCAACCCATCCACGGTCCATGGACGGGGGTCCTTCAATTGGAACAACAATCTGTCAAGTGACACGGCCAAGTGAAGGGTGAAATGGTAAATTCACCTTTTGCTTAGTTAAGTTTTTGGACGGTTATTTTAGGGTTATTAAGGTATTTTAAGATTATTAAAACCCTATTTTAGATTTCATTATTCAAATTCCCCAATTCAAAACCCCTGCCTCTCAAAATATCTTCTCTCTAGAACTCCATTGAAGACCAAGAGAAAAAGAAGACTTAGGGCTTGAACAGGAAGGCTAATTGAGTAGATTTTAGTGTATTTCATCTATTAAGGTATGGTGATCCTTTATCTTAGAGTAGCCTTCACCCCTAGAGTCCATTGAAAAGAAATTTCAAAGTTTTCAAGTTTCTCAAAAACCCTAGGTTTTACTCAATCTCATGGGTTCTTTCATCAAACATTTTCAAATGGTTTCAAATGACAAATTATGATTGTATTGGTGTTTAATTGATGATTTAAGATGAAAAAACTCTATGAACCCATGATTACTCTCAATTCCTAATTTTTGCCTTAATGAAGTGGGTTTGTTGATTATGAATGAATGTTGATGGATTATGCCTAAATTGATTTAGATTATTGAATTGTATCATCATCTATGCCTAATTATGGTGAATTGAGGATTTATAATCATAGACTTGAAATGGAAAATTGGACCGAATTTCATATTGAAGTAGAACTGTGTTTGAATTGTTGATCCACTTGAAAGGTGGAGGTGTTTACTTACTATGTACATTGTGATCATGGCCTTGAAGGCATAGTGTGAGGAATTTAGGTATTTTCCATGATGTTGTATATACGAATGTGATATGAACAATATTCATGTGATTTCAATTATAGAATTATGGTCATGTATTTAATGTATTTGTGTTAGTATTGAAAGGCTATTTCTCAATTTGACACTCATGAATGATAATGATGGAATGTGAAGGGTTCCTATAATGTGAATGTTGAATCTAGAATTGGTAGGTTCATCTATCTTTTTCTTGTACAATGAATGTGTCCTGACTTAATGGATATGAATCGATAGGCTTAGGGCATTCCTTTCATAAATGATCTAATGTAATGAAGACTCTAGAATCGATAGGCTAGTGGCATTCCTTTCTTGATGAGTTAATGTACCATGAATCGATAGGCTATGGAATTCCTTTGATGAGTATAAAAATGTAATGATGGAACATGAATCTATAGGCGTATGACATTCCTTTCATGGGGACTCTAGAGCTATCCTTGAATGTACCATGGATTGATAGGCTTATAGAATTCCTTCCTTGTGTAATGATGTATCATAGGTCGGTAGGCCTATGCCATTCCTCCCTAATACACTAATGTATTGTGGATGAAATAATATATGTGAATGTAGGCTAAGCACCGAGTGGATATGGTTAGATGGAAACTCTCCCAATGTTAGGTTAGAGTTCCAATGAACATCTTCCTATCCTATAACTATGTGCCCACATAGGATATTAGCTAGTAGATTCCATCCGAGTTAATGTTACCGTTCTACCTTAGGTAAGTAGAACACCTCTTTACAGTGTGGGGCTATATGACATCGGATTCCATGTCTAGCTTGCATGGTCTATGATGAGTCCACAATTTGGACTCATTTAGGGTTTTATTTGGATAGATTTAGTGTTCTCAAATGCATATTTTGTCTCAATAACTGATGTAAATCCTTAAGTTTAAGGTATTTGGAGTTTGAGGTAAAACATGGACACTACTAGGCAAAAAGGAACAAGGCGGCTGAAAAGATGAAGATAATAGGGCCTGAGGATCGCCTAATGCATTAGGTGAGTTACCGAATGGCCTTAACCTCACCCAAAGTTCCAGTGTGTTGAGCCATGAAGGAATAGATCAAGTTGGCGATGAAATTAAGCAGTCGGCGCGTCGCCGAACAGATTTGTGAAGCAACACCATATAGCCCAATGATTCAAAATGAGAAGATGCTGAAGGAAAAAGCTGAAAGGTGATGAACTAGACCAAAGGGCGGATCACCGAGTGCATCGGCGATCCCGACTAACTTCGTCGAGTGGTCCTTCGCAGCATAAATTTTTTAAAACTATAAATACCCATTTAAATCTGTAGCTTAGTATCATGTTTTACATTTTAGAATATCTCAGTTTTAGTTCTTAGAGTTTTTGGGAGACATTGTTCTTGAGCTTGAAGGTTTGGAAGGTTTTCAACTCCAAGAAATTAGAAGTGGGTCTTAAAGAATATTCATCCTTGACATGTTTAAAGACATTATTTATCATACCCATTTGATGGAAACTCTTTTTGGTATAGATTTCTATCTCTTTTTCATGTCTAGCTAAAACCCCAATTCTTGGGGTGTGATTTTGTGAATATGGGTTAAATTTACTGTTGGGCATTGCTCATTAATAGTCTATTTGCTGTTTAAATATGATTTCATTTAGTAGTTGTGTTTGAACTTCATGTAATTGTAGTTGTAAATATGATTTCATCTTCGTATTTTTCGCTTGCTCGAGAGAGAGGTTTTAAAACCAAGACTACTAAATCCATAGCCGGTGTTTATTTGGTCATCATGGGTTCAGCTCAAGAGAGTGAATCCTAGACCTTCTCCTATACATTTAGCTTGAGAGAGTGAATGGGCTAAGGCGAAGGCTGTGCTTAATTGTTGCAACTCGGTGTTCGAGAGAGACCGAGTTTATTCGGGGTAAGTTGTTCGAGAAAAAATTTACCCCCACTAAAGTCTAGCTTAGTTACAAATACTCAGCGATTTTCTATCAATACCATTTACCCAATTGTTTATTTTATCCTGTATTCCTATCACATCCAAGAATCCCGTTTCCCTATTTCGCATCGTTATTTTTGTTGTTTTTGTTTCTTAGTTGAATACAAACCCCCATTGATAATTGACATTCGTGTCACCTTTAGATTTAGTATGTTTTTATTCGTTAATATTTATCGCTATGATTGATTAGAACTAAATTACTTTTCTATTTGATTCTCGACTACTAACCGCTCCCTTGGGACTCGACCTCAACCCATTCGGTTGGGTTATACTATTACACACAATCGTTGACACTTGAACTGGAAGTGGTGTCTATGATTACTTCAAACATCAGTCTATGTCAGTTAAACACTTATTCCCATCATGTCAGATATGCATTATGGTTTCTTCAGAGGTTGTACGAAGTGTAGGTGGTAGTATGGGATGTCATCAATACATTGCAAGAGTAGGCTTTGATAGGGTCATAGTGAGTTCTCTAAGTCTTAACGACTAATGTGTGAAAGTCCTCTAAATGAAGTAATTGAAGAATGTTGACTCCTAAATGCTTAATGTGATATGCATGCTATACTTGGGTTAGATTATGAGTTATTCTCCCTTGTCGTGCCTTATGGAATGTTCTGACTCTTATGTATGATATTGTCTAAAGGTTGAAAGAATGAATGGTAAGTTCAATTTTGGTGACCTTAAGGTGGTACCTTAGTGTGGGTGGTGGCATGGGACGCTATCCATATATTGCACAAGGTATAGCTTGAGGGTTACTTGAGGTGGAGACTCAAGGTAAATGTAAAGGTTTATATGTGATGTTGTTCAAATGTGTAAATGTGACTTGTCTGTTGGTTGTGACTTATATTATGCCTCTTTTATTCAATCTTCATGAAGTTTTACTAAAATCGCATAAAAGCATGACTTCCAAACAAAATGTCCCTTTCAATGCATGTTTTTGCATTCTCATCATACTTTGTGCTAAGCCATTCTTCTATGTTTTTACTACAAGTGTAGGTTCCGTTAAGTGATTGCTTCTACCTAGATTTTATGTGCCTCGATTGAGATTTCCTCTAAGGCTAGAGTGGTACATCCTCATAGATCGAGGACAAGTGTCTTGTTGAAGTTTCTTTCCTTTTCATGTAATAGACTACTTTAGATTTCTATTATAAAGGGTCGTGACCCTATTTTTGTTCAAGATTGTGTCTAAGATGGCCAAGTGAGATATAAACTTTCACCTGCGTTTAAATGTGTTTTTGAATGATAGATTGTATGGTTTTAAATAAAAAAATGTTTTAATTTTGTACTATTTTATTACCTATGCGATGAATGAATGCTATGACGCTTGTATAAGACCCCTTTGGGGTTGAGTACATCGTGTTACGAATAAGGGGTGCTTTCGGGTCGTGACAAACATAGAATCGCAGCATAAGGTTTTGGGAATGGTTTTAGGTTTGATGTCTTACAAGCCACGTCTAGTATAGTCTTGTTCATCGGTGTGAGTTGCGACACATCTATGAGCGACAGGCTATAGGACGTTAGAAAGTTACACTTCTTTCATATTATTGAAGTCGTGCCTTAGAGTTTAGCTCCATAAGTGTCCTTTTCCTAATCCTTCTCTTGTGTTTATAGGCTATGAATACAAGAAGGACGCACGCAAGAAGAGTGGAAAAGGAGATTGTTAATGAGGGAGTTCCTCCTCAAGGTTACCAAGTTCCCCTAGGCAATCAAGGGAATGAAATTTTAGTTGAAGCTCCAGCCATGACCAATGAAGAGATTAGGTCGGCTTTTCTAACCTTAGTCCAAGCCATGACGGCTCAAGTGAATCGGGATATGGGGCCTAGGGTGAATGCTATTGAGAGTACCATGGCCTAATGGTTGAGAGACTTTGTGTGGATGAATCCTCCTATATTTCTTGGCTCTAGAGTGGGAGAAGATCCCCAAGAATTCTTGGATGAAGTCTATAAGATAGTCAATGATATGGGAGTATCTTCTAGGGAGAAAGTGGAGTTGGCTTCCTATCAATTGAAAGAGGTGGCCCAAGTGTGGTTCACTCAATGGAAGAGAATAGGCCTTTATAAGCGGGTCCTATAGAATGGGAGGAGTTTAAGAGAGCTTTCCTTGGTAGTTATTTTCCCCGTGAGAAGAGGGAGTGTAAGGTTAAGGAGTTTATAAGCCTTAGGAAAGGTAACATGAATGTGGAGGAGTATTCTTTGAAGTTTACCCTATTGTCCAAGTATGCTCCATCCTTGGTGTCCAACCTAGAGATGAGATGAGTAGGTTTGTGACCGGTATATCCAACCTAGTTAAGGAAGAGTGTCATACGGCGATGCTCCATGATGATATGAATATTTCTAGGCTCATGGTTTATGCTCAATCTATTAAGGAGTCCAAACTTAAGAGGATGAATAGGGATTTGAAGAGGGGTAGATCCGATAATCAAGGTTAACCTAGGTTCAACAAGAGAGCTCCTAACTAAGATTCTTCAAGTGCTCCTAATGCTAATGAGGAGAAAGGTGGTGGATCTCAATGTTGTAAACCTCTTTGTGCCACTTGTGGGAAGAGGCACCATGGGAAGAGCCTAGCCGGTACTAGTGGGTTCTATGGGTGTGGCAAAAGTGATCATCAAGTGAGACATTGTCGTACTCTTACAGGTAGAGGAAGGGAGGCCAAAAAAGCTTCTTATGATGGTCCGGATCTCAATGCTCCAAAGAACAACCATTTGTATGCACTTCAAGTCAAAGAGGGCAAAGGAGCTAATCCGGATGAAGGTACCGATAAGTTATAGATCCTTTTGTTATATTGATGTTCCTATGTTGTTTCATGATAGCCTTACTTGGGTTTTCTCCTATGTGGGGGATGGTATGTTGAATAATAAGGTTGTTGAGAGTGTTGATATCCTTATCTCTTTCCTTCTATTCCTATTCAAGCTTGACACTGAGAGTTCCTTGTAGCTTGTTTCATGTTTTGGGAGTCATGTGTGATTATAAGTTTTCATGGTCTCCTTATGTTGTGCATGTTCTAGTTGAATTCATGTTTAAATGAGAAAATGATTTTTCAAAATTGTGTTCCACATGTTGATAAGCATCTATAATGAGTTGTCTAAATACTTCGTGAGTTGACTTGTTGAACATGCCTAAATGTGTTATTATGAAGAAGTTGCATAATGTGCTTTTATGAGAAAATTGCATAGTGTGCCTAATGAGGTTGTGATGAGCATAATATGATTTGGAGAAGGAAGTTCCTCCAATGAAATGAGAAATGAGATGTTTCGCTGCATAATGAGTTTGTAGATGTAGTTCCTACCTTCTTGTGTGCATTGAGCCTTTTTGATATGGAGTTGATGTTTCCTCCTATGTTTATGCATTTATATTGATTTTGCATGATTGTGGGCTGCTTATTTACTTGAGTCGTTAACCCCTTTATTTGTTTAAAGTGTCATTCGAGGACGAATGTTCCTAAGTGGGAGATAATGTAACAACCTTTAAAATGAATAAGTTAAACTAGAGCCTAACGTGTGTGCGCTTGAGTTTGGTGTGAGGTTTGATGGTGTTTAATGTTATCCCTATCTTTGGTTGAGGTGTTTAGGGGTTATACGTCAAGATACGACCCCCCAAGGACCACCCTAAGGGTCCTTGAGGAGGACCCAAAGTCTAAACCCAAGACACCAGGGAAACCATGAGGCTACCCAAAATAGGGTGACCTATGGAAGTGGTCCACGCCCCGTAGGTCCTTCCATGCCCCGTGGATGACCTCCGTAGGTCAAGGGCCCCCAAACCATGCCACATCCACAAACCACATATGGGCAACACGTCCCTTCAACCCATTCACGGTCCGTGGATGGGGGTCTGTCAATTGGACCTGTAATCTGTCAAGTGACACGGCCAAGTGAAAGGTGTAGTGCTAAATTCACCCTTTCCTTAGTTAAGTGTTTGGACGGTTATTTTAGGGTTATTAAGGTACTTTATGAGTATTAAAACACTAAAGATATATTTTAGATTTCATTATTCAACTACCCCAAATCAAAACCCCTCCCCCTAAAAATATCTTCTCTGTGGAACTCCATCGAAGAGCAAGAGAAGAGGAAGACTTAGGGCTTGAAGAGGAAGGCTAATTGAGTAGATTTTCATGGATTTCATCTATTAAGGTATGGTTATCCTTCATCTAGGGGTATCCTTCACCCCTAGAGTCCATTCAAAAGCAATTTCAAAGTTTTCAAGTTTCTCAAAAACCCTAGGTTTTACTCAATCTCATGGGTTCTTTCATCAAACGTTTTCCAATGCTTTCAAATGAAAAAATATTATTGTATTGGTGATTAATTGATGATTTAAGATGAAAATACTCTATGAACCCATGATTACTCTAAATTCCTAATTTGTGCCTTAATGAAGTGGGTTTGTTGATTATGAATGAATGTTGATGGATTATGCCTAAATCAATTTAGATTATTGAATTGTATCATCATATATGTCTAATTATGATGAATTGTTGGTAAATTGAGGATTTGTGACCATGGCCTTGAAATGGAAAGTTTGACCTAATTTCATATTAAAGTAAAATTGTGTTTGAATTGTTGATGCACTTGAAAGGTGGAGGTATTTACTTACTATGTACATTGTGATCATGGCCTTGAAGGCATAGTGTGAGGAATTTAGGTATTTTCATGATGTTGTATATATGAATGTGATATGAAGTATATGCATGTGATTTCAATGATAGAATGATGGTCATGTATTCAATGTATTTGTGTTAGTATTGAAAGGCTATCTTTCAATTTGACACTCATGGAATGTGAAGGGTTCCTATAATATGAATGTTGAATCTAGAATTGGTAGGCTCATGCATCCTTTTCTTGTACAATAAATGTCTCTTGACATGATGGATATGAATCAATAGGCTTAGGCATTCCTTTCATAAATGATCTAATGTAATGAAGACTCTAGAATCGATAGGCTAGTGGCATTCCTTTCTTGATGAGTTAATGTACCATGAATCGATACGCTATGGAATTCCTTTCATGAGTATAAGAATATAATGAGGGACCATGAATCAACAGGCTTATGGCATTCCTTTCATGAGGACTCTAGAACTATCCTTGAATGTATCATGGATCGATAGGCTTATAGCATTCCTTCCTTGTGTAATGATGTATAATGGGTCAATAGGCCTATGGAATTCCTCCCTAATACACTAATGTAATGTGGATGAAATAATTTATGGGAATGTTGGCTAAGCACAGAGTGGATATGGTTAGATGGAAACTCTCCCAATGTTAGGTTAGAGTTCCAATGAACATCTTCCTATCCCATAACTATGGGCCTACATAGGATACTAGCTAGCGGATTCCATCCAAGCTAATGTTACCATTCTACCTTAGGCAAGTAGAACACATCTTTACGTTGTGGGGCTATATGACACCAGATTCCATGTCTAGCTTGCATGATCTATATTGGTTAAACGTTTATTCCCATCATGTGAGATATGTATTATGTTTTCTTGTGAGGTTCTATGAAGTATAGGTGGTAGTATGGGATGCCATCTATACATTGCACGAGTAGGCTTTGATAGGGTCATAGTGAGTTCTCTAAGTCTTAATGACTAATGTGTGAAAGTCCTCTAAATGAAGTAATTGAAGAATGTTGACTCCTAAATGCGTAGTATGTATTATGAAATGTCATAGTGAGTTCCCTTGTCATGCCTTATGAAATGTTATGTCTCTTATGTATATTATTGTCTAAAGGTGGAAAGTATGAATGGTAAGTTCACATTTGCTAACCTTAAGGTGGTACCTTAGTGTGGGTGGTGGTATGGGACGCTATCCATACGTTGCACAAGGTATAGCTTGAGGGTTACTTGAGGTGGAAACTTAACGTAAAGGTAAAGGTTTATATGTGATGTTGTTCAAATGTGTAAATGTCACTTGTATGTTGGTTGTGACTTATATTATTCCTCTTTTATTCAATCTTCATGAAGTTTTACTAAAATGGTATAAAAGCATGACTTACAAACAAAATGTCATGTTTAGACCATGTTTTTGCATGGTCATCATACTTAGTACATTTTTCTGTGTTAACCCATTCTTCTATATTTTTACTACAAGTGTAGGTTCCGGCAAGTGATTGCTTCTACATAGATTGAAGTGCCTGGTTTGAGATTTCCACCAAGGCTAGAGTAGTACGTCCTCATAGATCGAGGACAAGTGTCTTTTTGAAGTTTATTTCATTTTCATGTAATAGACTACTTTAGATTTCTATTGTACATGGTCGTGTCCTTATTTTATTTAAAGATTGTGTCTAAGATGGCTATGTGAGATATAGGCTTCCATTTGCGTTTAAATGTGTTTTTGAATAATAGATTGTTTGGTTTTAAATAAAAAAAGTTTTAATTCCATATTATTTCTATTATGTACGCGATGAATGAATGCTATGAGGCTTGTATAAGACCCCTTCGGGATCAAGTACGTCGTGTTACGACTAGGGGGTGCTCTCGGGTCGTGACAACTAGGATGAAGATGAGTAAGTTTGTGTCAGGTGTATCTGACTTGATAGCAAAATAATGTAGTATGGCTATGCTTAAGAATGAATATAAATATTGATTGTCTTTTGTTCCATTCTCAATTATTTGCTTGAAGAGAGGTCTAGAGGAACAAAGAGGTATAGATTAGGTGATGATAATTCCTATCAAGAAAGATTTTATGGGCCAAGCTCTTCCAAGGCTTGCCCAAAGTTTGGCCAAAAAAGAGTTTCTAACCCTAATCCTAAAAGAGGAAGCAATAGTGAATCGGTGTTACTTAGGCGTACTTGAAAAATATGTGGAAGGAAGCATTACGGTAGGTGTTTAGCAGGTATGGTAGGTTGTTATAGTTGTGGTGAAAGTGGCCACAAAATAAGAGATTTCTCGATACGTAAGGCTAAGGGAATAGAGAGGAAGAAAATTAGGTCCGATGCTCTTTAAGCTAGAGGTGAACAAGAGTGTCCTCCTAATGTTGCTCCTGGTATGTGTTTCATGCTTATTTATAATCCGGTAGTACTTGTCTTTTGTGACTTGATAAATTGGACATAATGAGCTTTTATTTTGTCCTTAGCATACTTGGGTGTGATTATGGTTTTGTGTGTATGTTGGTGGAATGAGTTTTAGGATGTGATGGAGAATTTGATGAATAATTGTGTTTAAGTGATGCCTAGAGAATGTTGAGGGTGGTAATTTAGTAAAGGGTTTTAGTTGAGGGTGCTACTTGGGAGGCCAAGGGCCAAAGAGATATCCCAATATCCTTATGTTCCCTTCTATCCCTCCTCTAGCTCTAGATGATAAGTCCTCCTTAACTCTTTTCATGATTGTGGAGTCTTGAATGTTATATGTGTCCCATGATTCTCTTGTCTCATAGAGTTACCCTTGTTAACCTTGGAAGGGTTTGGATTCATGGTAATTAGACCTCTATTGTTTTCAGAACCCGGTAAGGTTATAACGAGTCTTGGTAATGCTTTGGGTTTGTTTGAAAGGAGTAGTAATTGAGGTTTTATAAAAGGGCTTACTCCAAAGGGGAGATCATATTGTTAGATAGCAAAGTTAATTGTGAGTCCCGATATCCTCATCCCTTTCTTCTATTCCTATTCTAGCTTGAGACCAAAAGTTCCTTTTTGGGCTTGTTCTATGTTTAGGAGTCATGAGTGTTTTAGAAATTTCCATAATCTCCTTATGTTATGCATGTTTTTGAAAGATTCTTATTTTGTATAAAATGGGTTTTTCATAATTTACATGTTCCTCATGTTGTTGTACATTTTAGCATGATGATGGCATAATTGATCTCATGAGATGATTTGATAAGCATGAATTGTTAAACTTTTGATGAAATGGCATATTGGATCCATATTGTTGTGTTGAGCTTGCTTTTAGTGGGAAAATGTAATTCCTCCTATGATTATGTGATTGATTATGTTTAGAAGTGTTGGTATAGGCTCACTCCTAAGGGGGAGATGGTGTGCCTAGCTAACAGTGTTGTTATGTGCTTACATGTTGTCATGACTTCCTTATATGATGCATGTTCAAGAAAACTTGTGTTTTAAAAGAAAATGACTTCAAGTGAATTGTTTTCCTCATGTTGTAGTGCTTTGAATAAGGGTTGCCCAGTTTACTTCATGAGAAGGATATATGAGCATGCTTCAGTTAGGAGTTGAGAAATTCCTCCTTTAATAAAATTCTTTTGAGAAGTAATTGCGTATGAGCTCCATGACAGTATGTTGAGCATGTTGTGACTAGGAGATGGAAGTTCCTCCTTAAACATGATTAGTTATGAAAATCTCATGCATAAATGGGTTGTTAGATGTAATTCATACTTCCTTATGTTGCATTGAGTATATTGAGATGGAGTGATGTTTCCTTCTTGTTTATGTGCATTTTGATGTTTCATGCATGATGGCTGCTAGTCTTGAGTCTTTAATTCCATAAAAGTGTTTAAAATGTCTTTGAGGATGAATGTTCCTAAGGGGGAGACAATGTAACAACCCGGAAACTAGTAAGACCAAGCTAGAGCCTAACGGAAACTAGTAGGTGAAACTAGAGTCTAACGAGTTTGATGTAGGGTTTTAGGTTGTATATGGACTTCCCGAGATTAGAATGAGGGTTATAGGGGTTAAACGTCAAGGTACGACCCCCGAAGACCAACAAAGGGTCCTTGAGGGGGACCCTAAAGCCTAACCCCAAGGCTACCCCATTTGACAAAAAGCTGTAAGTTTGAGGCCACCTACGGATAGCACATACGCCCAGTAGGTGGACCCACGCCCCGTAGGTGGGATTCATGTAATAGGCCCCAAGGTGAGGAGTTGAAGCCACCATCCATGGACCTGGAGAATGAGGCGTCAATGCACCCACGGTCCGTAGGTCCATTGGCATGGATGGCACCTGTAGAAACTGCCCAACTCAGCCAATCAAGGGGTCATTTAGGTAATTCATTTTTAATTAGTTTTAAGTAGGGGTTGTTTAATATAGCATTTATAAATATATATATATACACAAAGTATTTTATGTCATTAAACACCATATTAATTCATTATAACCTGAGACCCCAAACCAAATCATAATCACCCCTCCTCTACAAAAATCTTCTCTGTAGAACCACCATTGAAGAACAAAGAAAGAGATCAAGTAGAGCTTAAATAAGGGAGCTTTTCAATACGAATTTGGTTGGATCCTACACCTAAGGTATGGGAGTTTTCATCCTTGGGTAGCCATCACCCAAGGAGCCCCTTCGCAAGCTTTTATCTCAAATCTAGAAAACCCAAATAGCTAGGGTTTCAACTCAACCCCATGGATTCCTTTTAAAGTTGCATTTAAAGGTTGAATTATATTTGTTTATGAATGAATTACTGATCTTACATGATCTCAACTTTAATTCTTCAAGAATCCATGAGTTCCCCAATCCTAGCTATGATTCTTCTTTACATTATGATTGTTGTTGAAAGTTGGTCCAATTGATTGGATGTGAGTAGATTATGATGTGATTGCATGATTTTAATATAATTCTACATGTATACTTGATTAACTTAAGATGCTATGATGAAATAGATATAGTCTAGGGTTATGTAATGAAAGAGGAAAATTGAGGGTTTAGATGTGACCTTCTAAGAATGATGAACTTCTATATGAATTGCCTTAGATTAGATGACCTAGACATGAATTGAATTGATTAAGGGCTTATATGATAGACCATGGATGTGTAGTATTGATATTGGGTTGTATGCCTTCTATATGGCCATACTTGATCAAGAATGAGGCATGTTGTTAGTTTACCTTGAGAGTTAGGTTTACATGATGAGCATGTGAGGTGTTGCTTGAGAGTAACGCTTGTAACATGAATATGACTCCTAGGGCTTAAAGGTAAAAGGCTAAAATGACTAAGCTAAGGGTGTTAAGGCTTCAAGAAGGAAGCCATTATGTATGTTGAATTGTATATGGCCCTATTGTGAAAAGACTTCACCCACATGACCTATACTATGATCAGATGAGTTTATGCATGAAATGAATGGATTACTTGAGTCATGGTTGTATCTATGTTTCATGTGTTGACCCAATGTGACCCTTGAATGCAAGATATGAGGTGTATTCATGATTATGATATTATGTGCATGTTTATGAATTCTTTGAGAATAAAGTATCTATTATGATAATGTTATTGTTGTGTCATTGGAAGGACATTCACACACACATACACCCCATGCATGAATATGACTATGATGTGACTAAGGTGTTGGTTGTGGTTCATGGCCCTTGAAGGGCAAAGTTATGAGGGTTTGTACATATTTATGAGAATTGTGTATAAGCTTATGATTCACTTAGAAAGTGAAGATCTTACGATTAATGTGGTATTGTGGTATTGTTGAAAGGTAATTCTCCCCATACCTTTAAACTTATTATGCATGAACTATTATGACTAAGCTGATCTTGTTGTGTTGAATGAATGGCTATTCTCATGAACACACTATGAATATGATGTGAAAGGTTTACTGACATATTGATTATTCTAAGGTTGAAAGGACATTCTCACCTAATGAATCTATGAGTTATGATGATGTTATGTTAGTTTGAGTGCCTAGTGCATTCTTTCATGAATATGAACTTAAGTAAAGCCTTAATATGACTTTTAAAGGGAATTAAGCTTTGCACTGAGTGGATATGTAAAGTGAGATGGAAGCTTTTATGTTAGAAAGTCTGGCTTCCCGATGTAAGTTGTCTCATGAGATGGAAACCTTTTACGCTAGTAGTCCGGGTTTGTAGTAGCAATCTACTTATACCATAACTATGTGCCCACATAGGTATATAGCTACTGGATCCACCTAAAAGCTATTATGTACGTTCTACCTTAGGCAAGTAGGACACCTCTTTTCGGTGTGGGGGTAGAACACCGGATTCCATGTAGCTCACATGGTCTATGTCGGTTAATTCTATTTTCCTTATATGATAAGAATATGAATTATGATAACAACATGAGTTATGTATTATGGTTCCTCAAGAGGTCCTACAAAGTATGAGTAGGGGTATGGGACTTAATTCATACATTACACAAGTAGACTTTGAGAGTGGGCATGGTATGTCTCTCTTATGATATGATGATTATGAGTGAAATATATGCTTTATATGGATTATGAACATGAACTATACTTATGACTTCTTAAAGAGTTTTACTTAGTGCGAGTAGGGGTATGTGACTTCACTTATACATTGCACAAGTATACTTATAAAGGGGTTATGGTGTGGTTCCGTATGCTATGAAGATATATGAACTTATGTTATGCATGATCATGGTGGCCTAGAAGTTAAACTTAGTGTACATAGGATTATGGGATCCTATATTTATGCATTGCACACAAGTATGACTTAGGGTTGCTTATGTGATAGTACTATTATGATGATATGATCTTGGTATGTAATTATGCATGTGAATTATGACTTGTGAAGATTGGAGTATGTATTATGTTGTGTTGGAGACTATTCGAGTGATTATGATGATATCCTTTATGCTATGATGAATTGTGTATGGTTTGTCTTATAAGCTACATTCTCCAACTATTTCAAAGATGATGTTCAAAAGTGGCATATATCATGGTTTCATACAAAATGTCCCTTTAATGCATGTTCGATATTCTTGCATTGCTTCCATACTTAGTACAGTTTGTGTTAACCCATATTTCTACATATTCTATAAGTGTAGGATTTGGAGGTATTGGATTCTACCCTCGTGGCTAGGACTATTCACTACAAGAAAAATGACCTTTAGCGAGGGGACATTTGGTTGTTAAAAGTCCTAATCCGGTCGCTAAAGGTATTTAATGACATGAATAAATCCGGTCATCGCCCGTCGTTAAAAGCTCCGACGTTAAAAGTTTAGCGACAAGTTTCTGTCCGGTCGCTAGATAAACTTTTATTGTCGACATAAAATCTAGTCACTATATGTCCTTCAATAGCGACTACATTTCCCTACACTAATTAAAAAATTCGGTTGTTAAAAATCATTAGGGGCAACTCACATCCAACCAATACATGTATTTTTAACGACCAAAACACCTTTCGTTAATTGTATGCTGTTGAGATTTTTCATCGCTAATGGTCATTTCAAAATATTTTCGAGAAGCCATTCATAAAAGAATATAAAATACCACATCTAAATTTCTGATTTTATGAATATTGTATGACTAAACTAATAATATTAACAAAAATTTAACACATCCAAAAATAAAATAAATATTAAATTGATATAAAACTTCATTGATAAAAATAAACTAAAGAAAGTTATATATCCCATATCCAAATTGTGTATATCAATACTTTAATCAACTCCTAGTTTTAAAAAAATGAAATTTGCAACATATATATACATAAGATAGTCTTTTAAAATCCTTGTGAACTTCAACTTGCTCCTTACTTTCTTGAATGATAAATTCTTCACTTTGAAATTCTTGAGCTGTAAAAAAAAACAAGTGTATTAGTTTGATAACAAGTAATTGTACTGAAAACAACTGCACAAACTAAAACAGAGTATGGCTCACTAATGAAAACAATTATTGTCTAACTGCTAATAGGAAATTATCAATATCCAGGGATTATGTGGACATAATAGGTAATGCACCAGTGCTCCCAACTACTGAACTGATATGGAATAGGATTGCATTACCAACATAGGTTTATACAACAACTAGTTGTTCGTGGCAGACTGCTAACTAAGGAGAGACTGGTGAGAATGGGCATATCATGTGATAATAATACTTGTGTTTTGTGTGATGGGAACTGGCTAAAGGATGTAACACATATGTTCTCTAAATGTCACTGGCTGAAGAGAGTATGTGATGTAATACAAACCTGGATTGAGTTCAGAGTATAGAACAGATGTGTGGATGGTGCATTATTGCAGATTAGAGTGAAGAACTTCAATAGATTCAAGAAGGAGGTTATGAAAGCCGTGTATGGAGCTACTATTTATAATATCTGGATGGTCAGGAACAAGAAGAATTTTCAAGGACAAAATGTGAATACCAATCATGTTATGCAGCAATTTCAAAATGTAATTAGGAAGAGGGTTAGATATGGTTACTGTTGCTGCATACTACTAGTACTACTGTATGGTTCTATGGAAGTATAAAATTTCAAAACACAAAAAAATTCAATTAGCATTATCAAGGTTCATTACAACTATACTAATACAACAATTGAAGAGTACAAGAGACGTAATACACGAGCAGAAACTATCACAGTTAGCATTAGTTTCTCTCCTCTTTATGAGCCTTCTTATTCTCACAAAAAGTATGATAATGACAGTTGTTCGTCCACATAAATCTATGTTCTTGTACAAACAACGGAAGATAAATTCTTTTTCTTAATTACATGCAGTGCTACAGATTAGGGCATGGAAAATGATCAAAATTATGACTATAAAACAGAACCAATATCAAGAAGAGAGTATTGGGGAAGTGAAATTGATAGAAAGATGAAATATTCTACAAAAAAAGTGATAGAAAGATTATGGAAATAGCAGAGGCTTCCGTGTTTGGCTGATCTACTCTATACAAATGAAGCAGAGATGGAATAGACTACCAATACATAGGCTAGGGCAATACTAGAGGCTTGTAGACACTATAGCTGGAGTAGACCAGTAATACATAGGTAAAAGCTAAGGCAATCAAAGTCTTGTAGACAGTTTCAAGAAATGATAAATGAAGGGAGAAAACTCATAAACATAGATAAATTACATTGCTCTCATATCAGAATTGCCACACTCTCATGGTAATAAAAAGACATTAATTCAAGGACATTAAGACACAAATATTTCAAAGAGCAGCATCCAATAAAAAAGAACACCATACAATTCATCTACATATACAAAACAACCATTAAACTTTACAACCTTATTTCAGCTGAAACACCAAGAGAGGGAAATAATTCGAAAGAAAATGAAAGTAGAATTACACAATATAGTAAAGGCGTAGGGTATCAATGTAGATTTATTGATGCAACAACAATCTAAGGGGACACATCCTCTGATGTTCAACAAGTAATACGCCCACCACATAAGGAGAAGAAAGAAGAGCCATTAGACGCCCACTGTTGAACTAAAACAATTTCATATAGCATCACAATCATTTCATCATAGAGAAAAAAATCAATCTACTAGCCTGTTAACTGGTTCATCTATTGATCAGTGGAAGATGGCGGTGATGTAGGTTCACCAAACACTACACTTGCAAGTTGTTCATATTTGCTCTCGAGCTCATCCATGCGTTGACATTTATTCTCCAACTCATCCATGCGTTGACATTTATTCTCCAACTCATCCATGCGTTTTTTTAATAATTCATTTTCTTTTTCACTTGCGCTCAACTTATCTAGCAATGCAGCCTTTGAAGAGTTACCACTTTTCAACTCCTTAGTTGTTATCCCACCTCCAAATCCAATCACATGACTCTTACGTTGAGGTCCAAAGCACGTTTCGATGACCTCAATATTTGTAAGATATGAATCAGATTGAACCAGTTTCTGGATCGCAACCTATTAAACACAAGATAAATGAAAATAATAAAGCACATAAGGTAAAATTATGTAAAATGAAACTTATCACTAAACATACATATTTTGCATTTGTTTCAGGTTCAACAAGCTTGTTATCCTCTTACGTGTCTCGAAGAAGATAGTGTCCCTGTTTGGTGGCTTACCATCTTTTCCTCCCTTCACATATAAACAAACAAGTAAAATAAAAGAATTTAACAACAAATAGGATTTCTAAAGAGTTTCTAGCATTACTTACCAATTCATAAATAATCTCTCTAATAGGCTTACTACCCGTACGATGAGGCATACTCAGCTTAGACCTATTCACTGAGTTTCTTGTACTTGTTTCCTATATTAATAAAACACCATGAAAATTATAGTCAAACACTTAAACTAACGTTAATAAATAGTAGCTATCAAGTCATACCTTAAACTTGTGACTTAGAAAATGCTCTTTAACTAGCCATTCACAATCACCCTTGTCTACCTCTTTGGGCACATATTTTAGAGCATTGCAAAATGTCTTAGAGTTCACATTCCTGTGTAGTAATCCTCTCCAATTATCCATAACCTTCGCATATGTTGCAAGACATGTTCTTTTTGATCATGCATGTCGTCACTGACAAATTTATCCTACAATATTTCACCAGTATCATTTTTCATGTTGTTAAGAAAGATGGAATATTAGATTCAAGAAGGTTTTATAAGCACTAGAAATGTTAAAGCATGACATATGTTTAGGGCCAACCGATCTGGTCGATTGAGCCTAAACAAGCTTTGTGGATTTTCAAAGTAAAGGAGTAGAAATAGGACATTTGCAGCTTGTGTGTACCATATTTGGCATGAAAAAACAAAATGATCTTCCGGCACCAAATGAATGTAACTGAAAAGCTCACTAGACATATTATACGGAGATGCACTTTAGGGTCATACGAAGAGCAAACTAGCACAAAGATTTGAGCAGTTGAGTTTCTATCCATAGTGTAATGAATTTCTTTATTTTTGGTATTATAGGCTAGTCAATAGTAGAAAGTTTTGTGGTCTGGAAACTAGTAGTTCATATGTTGTAATGGCGTTTTACATTTCAGCTTTTTTTATACTAGTACATAACTTATGCTTGGTTAATAAAATTTATATATTATGCCAAAGAAAAACTATGGTGGGAGAGTTTCATTAAAGGCACACTACCCTTGAAGTACTTGGGGGTTCCTTTGTCTTTCAAGAAACTAACAATAGCACATGTATGCCTCTTATAGAAAAAATTACTAAAAAAAATTGAAGTGTTGGACAACTAGACTCGTCATCTTTGCTGGCAAATTGCAGCTTATATAGTCAATTGTTTTTGGTGTCCAAACCTATTAGGCACAAATTTTCATCTTGCCCAAAAGGATCATGAAACTTATAGATAGAACATATAGAACTTTCCTATGGACAAGCAATCTAATAGCTTCAAAAACAACTTTGGTCTCTTGTGTAAAGAGTGTCACTATAAGACTGTTTAGGGACTCAATGTAGCACCTAAAAACTCAGAACATGGCTGCAGTTTTGAAACGATTATGGGTGGTTGCTAACAGAAAAGATTGTTTGTGGGTTAGATGGATACACTCTTATCATATGAAACATTATACTTTGGATAGCTTCTCAATCTCTAGGGTTGTAAGGAAAATTATTGAATGTAGGAAAGCTAATCATTAATGCAACTACACATATTACGATCACAAACTAAAATCCCCAAGTGTCTGACAAATGATGTATGATGATTTCCAACAACTCGATTCTGATAAAAAGTGACTCTCAATTTTTCACCTTGTTTGAGTCGTCCAACATTTTTACAAATGTTCTTTCCTCTAACTATTTTTGGCTCAGCAGATTCACGAGGACCTCCTATATAATACAAGTCAGACATAAAATATACAGATTATTACACTAACAACAAGATAAATGACAATGTGAGATAATAAATACTTATTTCATTTGTCTGGATATCTTGCATAACTTCAACTTCTGGAGAGAGGGGACCATCATCCTCAATTGGATCAAAAGCAGAAGGTACAACAATAACATTTTGTGCTAGATCTTTTTAATAACTTGATGCTTTTAAGTTTTTATTTTGACCAATTGGAGTTGTTTCTTCAGCCATTACTCTCTTGAAGCGCATAGATTTTAAGCTTTTTCCTCGTCCCCTTGCTAAGGCACCAGGTGGAATGCATGCCTGCATTTTAGTCTTGAAATTTGATCCTATTTGGGAGTTCTGAAATTTTGCTGGATTCATTTCAACCTAATACAAAAAAAAAATTAAAGTAATTGTAAGTTACCCAATAAGATAAAAATAATTCAACAAGTCTTTAGTGTTTTTTTTGTTAAACTTCCAGGAGGTAGTTTGTGTGGTATTCCTGCAAAAAGTTACAAAGAGGGGGTCTTTGCCAGGCCTTAGAATATAACACTTGACTTGTAAACTAATTTAGTCAATATGCCAAAAAAAGAGTAGGATTTATTAACAAAGTTTTCTACTCTACCTAAAAAAGAAAAAAACTTAACTAACAATTTTTTTTCATTATCAGAACGTATCATGAGACTAGGGAGTTGACACTTATCCAATTGATAAGCTCCCTTGACATTTTTGGATACAGAGGTAGGAGTCAAAATGTAGCCCAATGCGTTGACTTGAAGGTAGCTACCAAAGCCATCTGCCACCTCATTGGCATTTCTGTTGTAATGCTTGATTAAATTAGCATTCATCAGGCTCAAATGGTTCAGAATCTTCTATGTTCTCCTTTTCAATCTGAGGTTCTTGATGGTCTTGTTTTGAAGCATGATTGTCATAATTTGAGAGTCTAGTTCTTGGTCAGTGTGTTCAAGTCTGTTGCACAATTCCACCCTATAACTGACTGCAATTGTCTTAGTCATATTGTCACTATTGCATTTCACTAAGAGAACAAATGCCAGAATGAGATCACCTTCTTCATTACTTAGAATACCTGTTAATCCTGCCTTCCCGGAGTCATGTACATAGCTCCCATCAGTTTTAAGTTTCACCCTATTAGACATAGGTTTCTCCCATCCTACTTTTTTGCATATAAAATTCTCAATTTCTCGATGTCACGTCCCAAATCCCATTAAGATGGACATGCACCCGATGCCCTCTAGGCCAGAGAGAACCAACATGTAACCTGTGCTTACTATGCATATAACTATGACAATCTTGTGACAAGTTCACATAGGATGCAGCGATACGAACCAACATAAGTAGACCCAAAACTTATATACAAGACTTGGCCGTTGAGGCCACAACTTGTTAAGACTCAACTGAACCGTAAACATAAGTCTACAAAGCCTCTGAAAGATAGAAAAACCTTAGAGTAGGTCGGGACAAACCCCGCCTTACTTTTAACTATGATACAATACCCAAAATGAATCTACCAAAGACTCAGTAAAGCTCCGAATCAATCTGGAGCTCACCAAAAGTAGCTGAGTGTCGTGTGCTCCTATCGAGGAGGTCTACTAGCTGAAGTACATGTGCCTGCAGCATGAAATGCAGCGTCCCCCGCGAGGGACTTCAGTACGAGAAAATGTACTCAATATGTAAGGCAATAACATATATAAAATAAGAGTTCGAATGAAACCAATTATCAATATATGTGTGCATAAATCAGAACAGAAGACCACCTTTGTTAACTCTTGTGGGATCATGTATGTTACATTCTTCTCTTTACCTTTCTCTGTGTTATTATCTTTATAAGGCATGTGATACGAAAGACCAGTTGATTAGTGGTAGAAGAGGATGACCCATGCTAGGCATTTTAACCCCTGGGATGCGGTCCTCATAATTACACAAATTAGGATCGGCCCATGCTAGGCTTACGCCCCTGAGCTGCCACCCTTCTATACCAATTGGGATCGGCCCATGCTAGGCTTTCACCCCTGAGCTGCCACCCTTGAAAATAATACTTCAAGGCAGTAACAATGTCATAAGGAGCTATGTAACATCAATGCATTACTTGTGAGCTTAAATGACACAATTGACTTCAACTGACTAAGATGAGGATTCACTAAACTTGCTTTTGAAAATACCATTTCTATACCAACACATAGGAGGATAATTACACAAGTATAGAGTACTAAACATAGAATGAAGTAATTCTATACACTAAGGAAAGGGGGAAAATACTGTTAGCTATTTGGAGATCATACACTGTCACTATGTTTCCTTTACTAGGAATAGAACTTAGGAAATACACTTATTGATATTAATCTCAAGTATCAGATTTCATGCCGAAGAATATTGAATCGAATAGCGTTACATACCTTATCTTCTGATCAATACAACTATCACGATTCAGCCTCCCCTTTCTAGTTTTAATCTACAATATAAGTCATGATAAATTTAAATTAGCAGCTATCACACCGTGAGCCTTATAAAATAGTACCTAACTTTGACGAATAATGAGCCCATATAGCCCATAAAACAATGTGTATCACCACACCCTCCTTCTCTGCCCAATACATACATTATATATCCTTTTCCAAGATTACCCAAACTGCACCAACAACAATACACATAAAATAGCCTCAAGTATTCTTTATCATACAACCAATTATTGAACTCAGCACCCCCTTGAGTTCTTTATGACAGCACACCCATAATTCCTCACTAAAACTCATACATAAGGAGGAAGAAAATGGAGTAGTCACCTTACCTCAATTTCTGCAACTTCTCCTTATAACTTGAATTCCTCTAGAACTTAATCTTCCCATCACACTTAAACCAAAGAAGAATACAAAAGTATCTTAATAACCAAGGAAGTGAGCAGTAGCTTCTGGAAATATTATGCCTTTATACTTATACTTGAGCATGAATAACATGTTTTCCTAATCATCCATGGGAGAATTAAGCTAAATCCATAAGTGTTTTCACTTACCTTGTCTTGCAGAGATGAGGGTTTCTTCAAGAACCGTAGAAGAGCTTTTAAGGCTGCTGTTTATACCTTAAGAGAAAAGAGAGAGAAAGAGCTGGAGCTAATCCTCAATAATGTGTATTAAAATGAATGAGAATAGCAGACAATATATCTTTATATTGAGCTTTCTTCACCTTTAAGAATATCCACTAGAAAGCTTCATTTTCAGCCACTAATTGGTCAAGTAGGTGATGCACCTGCTTATGTATATCAAGCAGCTCAAATGGTCAAACTAGGTGATGCACCTACTAGCTTTCACTTGGGCTTAAATATATTGGGTCTTGGCATATTTGGCTGCTGGGCTTTAATTTCATTTTGTTTTATTTAACATAGTTTGGGCCTCAAGTGAGTCCATTAGCATAGGCCCAAATCTGATCCATAAACTTTGGCCTTTTTAACTAGATCCATATAGCTCAAGTAGGTGATGCACCTACTTGGTTCTTTGGACTGGTCTATAAGTCAAAGTAGGTGATGCACCTACTTGTCACCTACTAGCTTAGTTAAGTCAAGCAAGAAACTCACCTATTTTATTCCATTCTCTAATTATTAATCTCTTTTTCTTTAACTTAGCACTTAACTTTCACCTTTCAGCTCAATCACCACCTTCCCGTCTCGAGTTTAAATACTTCCGTTGGAGTTATAACATGCAGTACACATGCTACAACGTGCAAGGCATCACATCACATCACCTTTCGAGCTAGTTTAAACCAATGCTAATCATATAAGAAACATGGTCCCTCACCTATACTATAAGGCTATGTCAAGTATCACAAGAATAGAATAAGCATATGCATAATATGGGTTGTTACACTCTATCAGCTCACATTTAATTGTGCGAAGGCTATATTTTCAACATGGCTTCACTTAAATCATGTTACTTCTAAGTGACAAGGTATAGTACTTAACAACAACTATGTTCTTTTTTTCTTTTAAAAAAGGTAAAGTTGTGCTGGCAACCATCAAAAAGATTTACATCAGTGACTAAAAAAATGAAAGTCTATGCTTGAACTGTAAAGAAGTAAAAAAAATCTAAAATATGCATCATCTGTAGTATTCTCTTTACACAAAAAAACAGAATGTTCTCATGCAGTACCATTTAATCTTTTGTACTGATTCTGGAGTATTGCCTTTTGTTTCTTTTACTCCAACAAGTCCACCATATACAGGAGAGTACTTAAAGTGAGGTTAAAATTCATCTAAACTATCATACTTGATTCATGTTATCTTATTGGCAAAACTATAGGTACTTTGTGGCAACAGAACCGCACAAGACAACACCATAACAAAATAACTAATTCAGTTCTAGTAATAAGTTTTCATGAGGTTTTGTTTCTTAAAAACTTACCTAAAAACATATTTTCTAGAGGAATCAAGGTCTTCTGTTCATGTAAGTTGTGAGTTAATTAATGACCACCTTTCAACATTCTCTAAGAGATGATTTACACCTTGCTAAATACTATACAAGAATTATTATCTAAATAGACACTAAGAACAAATCTGTAAAAATCAGTAAGAGAATAGTAAAGAAAATACTTTAATATAGAATCATATGTAAGAATCAATCAAAAAATCATGAAGTAAATACTTGAAAAGAGAAAACAAAACAGCAAAGAGTATTTTGGGATCCAATAAACACCATAGTAACAAAATGAGAAAAGTCTAACATGAGTACACAGTAACAAAATATAATATCCTAAAATGAAAATCATAAAGTGAAACTTATAAAATCAATAAATTCCATCAATCCATTAAATTATTATGAGAGACTAACAACCATCCTTGTAATTGCTTCAACTAACTCTTCCATACCCAACAACTTCCTAGATTTCTGACAGATTATCTACATCACCATCATTGTTTTCACCAACATCAAAAGAATCACCAGGTTGAACCTTTCGCACATCATGCCATCCTTTATTCGAAAGATCGTCAACATAAAATAGTTGTGATGCTTGGTTGGCTAATACAAAAGGCTCATTTACTTTCAATAATCATTTTCGGTTAACACTTACGAAGCCATATTCATCTACTTTAATTCCCCTTTCTTGGTCATACACATCAAACCATGCATATCGAAACAACATCACTCTTCTTCCACCAACAAATTGTAATTCATGAATTTCAGTTAACTCTTCATAGTAATCAATAGTTTTTATTCTCTTCATCAGTCTCACCAACTACAATCACCCCGCAATTTTGAGTTCTCAAGCCTTTATCATGGTCTTGCACGTGAAATCTATATCCATTAGTAACATAGCTTTTGAAACTTGTCACATATGGCAGAGGACAACGTGACAGTGAGAACAAATCTTCTATTTGCTTACTATCATCATGCTTGCGCAATTTTGCAACCTATCAAACAAAGTATGTATACACAATTTACCAAATGCTATTCGCAAATTAATTTAAAATATAAAATCTTAACTACTCACCTTAATCTGTAACCAACTAATGAATTGTCTATTCCATTCGATCTCTGAATCATTCTTAGAGGTATCAATGGAACTTGTGAAAATTCTCTACAAAGAATTTAAAGTATAATATGTCATTTTAAGTATGGAAATATGGAAAGGTAAAAGTCAATTATTTGAATTAGTTATTACTTACTCAAGAAATGATTGAATTTCATGACAATTCTTTAGAATATAAAAGTGTGCCTGCTCAAATTCGTCTGATTCAAGACTTCCTGGAGTGGCACGATTTGAAGTTTTTCCAGGTTGAGAAAAAATTGTTAAACATCCATCAGATTCAATAGAACCACCATCATAATTCCGCTCAGTGCGATTATATCTTATTTCCACCGTATGCAAATACCTTGAACATAAAGTCATACATTCAGTTGCTATATAGCCCTCGGCAATAGAGCCTTCTGGGTGAGTCCTATTACATATAAAAGACTTTAAGAAGTATAACCATTGCTCCACTGGATACATCTATCGATATTGAATAGGTCCAGCAATCTTAGCTTCATTAGCTAAATGAATTGGCAGGTGAACCATGATATCAAAAAATGAAGGAATGAAGACCTTTTCTAACTTGCATAAATTTATAGGAATTTGGGCTTCTATTTTCTCTATCTCATCTACTCTCAAACATTTTGCTCCGAGCATGTTGAAAAGCATACCACGTATTGCAGGTAGGAGTAGACGTTGCAGAATAACGTGGCAATCATGACTTTTCAATCCTGAAAGTTTGCGATCTTTAAGATTGACACACTGAGATATATTGGATGAAAATCCATCTAGGACCTTCAAATTCTTCAATAAATTGAAAAATTTATGCTTCTCTTCATGAGATAATGTGTAACATGCTGTTGGTAACTCATATTTATCCCCTTTTTTTATCGGATGCAATTCTTTCTTTATGTCTATTACTTCCAAATCCAATAGAGAATTTATGGTATCTTTGGTTTTTCCATTGACATTTAATATTGTTCCCAAAAGGTTATCACATATATTTTTCTCAATGTGCATCACATCTAAGTTATGTCGCAACAATAAAGTTTTCCAATATGGAAGATCAAAGAAAATGCTCTTCTTATTCCAATTATCACCCCCCTATTATCATGTGATATTTTAGTCTTTTTCTTTGGATACTTTGATAGTATGTTAGCATCTAAATCAGCCACTTGATCAAGTATATCATTACCAAATAGCATTTTTGGTGGTAACTTATGCTCTTTAGTGTCATCAAAAGAATCTTTATCGTTCCTCCATTTGTGATTACGAGGAAGAAAGCGTCTATGCGCGCATATAACACTGTTTATTCCCATTTTTCAACCAAATTGAAAGAGTTTCTTTATTACAACATGGGCAAACCAATTTTCCTTTGGTACTCCATCCTGACAAATTTGCATATGCAGGAAAGTCATTAATGGTCCATAACAAAGATGCATGTAACATAAAAATTTTGTCTGGATGATGCATCAAAAATCGTCACACCAGTTTCCCACAATTCCTTTAATTCTTCTATCAAAGGTTGGAGATAAACACCAGTTGCATCTCCAGGACTTTCAGTGCCTGGAATAAGCATCGATAAAATGAATTTTTCTTGCTTCATGCATAACCAAGGTGGTAAGTAATAAGGAATCAATACCACAGGCCAAATGCTATGTGGAGTTTTTGAACTTTTAAAAGGTTGAAAACCATCACTAGCAAGTCCAAGTAGAACATTACGTGGTTCAGTAGCAAAAGATGGGTGAAGTTCATCCAGTGTCTTCCAAGCTACTGAATCAGTGGGATGCTTCATTATTCCATCAACTCTCTCATCATGATGCCACCTCATCATAGAAGATGTTTTTGAAGACATAAACGTCTTTGAAGTCTTGGCTTTAGAGGAAAATAACGCAAAATCTTGCATGGTATCTTTTTCCCACACTTAAATTTTGTTTCCCTATTACGTTTATCCTCCTTCCATCTATATGTTCCACATACTTTGCAAGATTCAAGAGGCGCATCATCCTTCCAATACAACATGCAATTATTCTTACATGCATCAATTTTCTGGTAAGAAAATCCAAGCTCCCGAATTATCTTTTTTGCATTGTAATATGAACTTGGCAAATTTGATCTATCTGGCAATAAATCTTCCTTCAGCATCTTCAACAACATTGTAAATGACGCATTACTCCATTTACCAATACTTTTTATATGAAGTAATTTGACCAAAGTAGAAAGTTTAGAATCTTTGAAACCTTCATAGATTGGTTGCTCAAAATCTTTTAAATGACTATAGAATTATTTTGCTTCAGGATTTGGTTCCTCCTCAATAAAATCATCACCACCTATGTTCATATTGACTTCATTCAAATTAGGATATAAATCCCCTAAAATCTCATGTATTTCATCCTCCTCATCATCCCTTTCAATGTCATTATTCTCTACAAATACAGAATCTGATTCTGGTTCATGTAACCTCTCCCCATGATGATACCAAAAAGTATAACTTCGGACAATTCCATGTACCAATAAATGTGACCTAACCATCTCACGAGTTCTTGAAGATGCATTACAACATTCAATACATGGACAACATATTTCTTGTTTTTCTCCTAACTTTGTAAAAGCATAACTCAAAATTTTCTCCACCCCAAGCACATAACCATTATCAAGTCGATCATCAAAAAGTTGCATCCATTCTTTATTAGGTGCCATAGTCTTGAATCACGAAAAATACATAACAATCATATTAGTATAACAACAAAAAGGAGTAAGAACTAAATTTTTGTTTTGAATAAAATGTAATACTATGTTTATTTAATGTTACTATCTTTTTGTTCTAATTTTCAATTAATCAAACAGTGAGTATATATGTACTCTTGTGTAGTATTTTCTTTTAAATGTTTAAGTCATCAAGCTAGCAAAAGCAAGTATAGTACTAACTGAATTAGTTTTCTCCTAACAAAATCAATGTATCTAACACATCTATGTGTACCCCTAACATACCTTAATGTATAACATCAACTCAATAGTTGAATCAGTAAACAACTTAGACAAATCAGATTCAAATCATGTTGTCTATATAACTTTTCTTGTATACAGTGTATTTACTTACACTAAACCTTTCAGTCCTAAAAGATTATATTTTATTCATTTTTGCAGCAATCTTTCAGCTGTCTTTTTAATTTTTAGAATGAACTTTCATACTCCAAAATCTCTTGAAACACTCTATATTAGTTTCCATTCACAAAAGCTATCGCAAGAGACAGAATAATAGGCACACATTTGCACATTAATCCAACTAGAAGCAGGCCTATTTCATTTCATTAATGTGGAAATACAATCAAGATAGTAGGAGACAAGCTAAGGATAAATGGAAAAGATGAAACAATAGTCTTGTTTAAGCAGAAGGGCTTCATCATAGAATGGGAAAAAAACAAAATACATGCACAAAGAAAGAATATTGTTATTTGCAATATACTTATTCACTTGGAAGTTATTTAACATGTGGTATTAGTGCACTTAAACGAGAATTTTTCTTCCTATTTCCTACTGCTATTCAAGTCAATAAAAACAACAACTTGCTTCCAAGATTCAGTTGCAATCCATTCTTTACAGAATGAGATGAAAATCACTTTTCTACAATAACAGTCATCATCTCACCTCATTTTATTTTCAATCAAGTATACTAACAAAAGTTCTCACATTAGGACATTCAACATATATATATGCTTACTACTAATATGCTCAACCGCACAAACACCAAAACAGAAAAAAAAACTGATATGAAATCATACAGTACAAGTTCAGATTTGAGAAAAAAGAGGCATTTCACAAATAAATTCATAGTTATAAGCATCCAAACTTAACTTTAAAGAGATGGAAATTCCAAGAATGTGTCCAGATTATTAGTCTGAGCAAGGTAAAGATGAATAGTATGAAGAGAAGCTGTCAATTTAACACGACAATATAAGTTATAACTGTGGTTGTCTTAGAGAATCCACTATGCATCAGATAAGTAAAACAATAACCATCTATTAAGAACTGATGTGGTTGTCTAAGAGAATCCATTCTTTATTATGAAGATAATCCATTTTTCTTCCTATTTCCTACTGCTTATCAAGTCAATAAACAACAACTTGCTTCCAAGTTTCAGTTGCAGTCCATTCTTTACAGAATGAGATGCAAATCACTTTTCTATAACAACAATCATTATCTCACCTCATTTTATTTTCAATCAAGTATACTAACAAGAGTTCTCACAATAGTACATTCAACATATATGCTTACCACTAATATGCTCAATTGCACAGACACAAAAAGTAGAAAAAAAAACTGATATGGAATCATACAATACAAGTTCAGATTTGAGGAAATTGAGGCATTTCACAAACAAATTCATAGTTATAAGAATCCAAACTTACCTTCAAGAATGTTTCCAGATTATTAGTCACAGCAAGGTGAAGATGAGAAGTATGAAGAGAAGCTGTCAATTTAACACGACAATATAAGTTATAATTGTGGTCGTCTTTGAGAATCCACTATGCATCAGATAAGGAAAACAATAACCATCTACTAAGAAGTGATTTGGTTGTCTTAGAGAATCCTAAAACCAGTTAATACATGAATCAATTCTAAGCAGAGACAAGCATATTAAGGGAATAGTTATTGCAAGGATATACATAGTGACCTATGACTAGATTTTACAGAGACAAGGATTGATAATTAAAGTTAAGGCTAGAGATTAATAACTTTCTTGTTGCCTTCCCTATTTTCATTCAAAAATACTAAACTTATGTACAGAGCAAACAAAATGAAATCGTTATCAATTTTGTTGCCTTGTAAAATGAATAGCCAAAATATGTAATGATGGGTTGATTTATATATATTTTCATTTGGCTTTCAAGTAAAAGCAAACTTCAAAAAGACACAGATAGCTACAGGACAGACCTCTTATGATAGATAGCTATTGAACTAGAGAATGATTCCATAATGGATCTTCAGTACATACTATGCAAACATATTTCAAAACTATAGGTGATTTTGATTCTTCTAAAAGTCAATTTTTAGCTCCTTGGCACCTACATAATAAAGTTATAAGACAAGATGGATTCTATCTCAAGCAAATATCGAGTACATCATTGTCAAAGAGAGGCATTTGAATGAAGAGATATGATGATATCATTGCAAAGAAACAATAGCATCAAGAAAATTTCTATTTCAAGTATCACGACACACCTATCCATAGAGATAAGACAAGATTCAAACGTCAAATAAGACAAAGTTAAAAGAATGTCCAAGCTCTATCCTTTTTTCAGATTGATGCTTGCCAACAAACTAGTCAAAATGGTAACTTTGAAGGTGAACTCGGATGCAGTGAATCACAATTAGGTTACACGTTAAGTCGAGAAAGAATAAGCTAAATAAATATTTGTTAAGAGCCAGAGAAAGAAGTTAACTCTAGTCTGTACAAACAAATCATATTATAATTTTTTATTTTTTTTTGATTTGCACCGGGTGTCCGAGTCTCTTTGAGCCCCGACTAATCCCGGGGGTGCACAGGCCCTCGGCAAGGAGTTTCCCGCAAGTGCACCACGGTTAATTCAGGTTTTACCCAGTCCGATGGCCCTCAGAAATTGTTTGCACCCAGTGGGTTTCGAACTTGAGACCTTGAAAGGGAGCAAACCCCAAGGCTCAAGTCAATTGCCAGCAGGCTAACCCCTGAGGGTTAATCATATTATAATTGACACAGTTTTATCCTTTACATTATCAAAAGAAGAAGTGAGACAACTATGTTTTTCTATGACCTGAACCATAAAAAAAGAAATCGAAAAAACATGGATGCAGAAGTATTAAAGGATTCAGTTCACACATTAATTAAGGATATGACTGAACTACACTAGTGCATAAAACAGAAAAACGTTTTACGTTAAAAAGAGAAAAAATAAACCTAAATGGAAACTGAAAAATCAGGGAAACTACAGAATTTGGAAAAATGAATTATTCCACAAAGCAATTCAAAGTAAAAATAGCATAAACTTACCCCAAAGAGAAGAATACTCAATCATCCAATAGACCCATAAGCCGAATAGAAGTAAGAAACAAGAACCATTCTCTTTACAACAAATTAGAATGTGTTCTGCAATCAAAATAGAGATACATGATTTCCTTAAATAGATGGAACTGAGAAACCCATGACTAATTTTTCTCAACAAACCTAGAAATTGACGCAAGCTTTGGATCTTATCTTTTTGCTAATTTTCCTCCAACAAACTAAAGATCATTATTTTAAACTGATAGAGATGTACGGCTGATATAATGTGGGAAGATGGAAATCGAGAATCTCCAAACCTCTGACAGAACAAGAGAGAAGCTCCATATCCTCCAAGCTGTTGAATTTTCTCTAACTGTAGAGGAGAGCTGATTCACCTGTAGATTGAGTAGATCGTTCCCCTGATTTCTCTAAAAACAAAGTGAACAAACCTAGAAATTTAACAATATTAGTGTTTGTTGTTCCAAACAGACGGGAGGAGTGAGGTATGTAGAGAGACGTGTGATATTGTTTTATAAAATAATTAAAGAGGGCCCTTCTTGATTATTAATTAACAACTGGATACTAACTTTTTTAACATCCGGAAATTATTTGGTCGCTGAGAATAAATTAAAAATTAACTTTTAACAACAAAAAAAATATTTTGTCGTTATAGATATAATATTAACGACCGAATTCATATTTTGTCGCCAAGAATTGGTCGTTGAAAATGAAATTTCTTGTAGTGATTACATATCAAGAAGAAGAAGATTGGTGAGTCGTCATAGTATTCGAGGGCTTGACCATATGTCCTTTATGTCTTTCTTTTATGTTTTAGACTTTTTGGAAGGGTCGTGTCCCTAAGATTGTATTCAAGAGTTTTTAATTCAAATGTTATAGATGGTTTGAGACATAGTGTATAGACTCTCTCACATTTTATAAAAGACTTTATTGTAAAGAAAGTTTTAAGTTTTCTACAATTTTCCCTATGTTATTATGTCATGATATGCTAAGGGCTTGTATGACACCCCTTTGGGGTCATGTACGCCATGTTACGTCTAGGCTTTACCCCTTGGTCGTGACACTTTGATAGGGGAAAGAATCTTGTAGTGAATGTTATAATCAACTCCTCCCATGATGTGATGGAGTTGTTTGGTATCTCGGCCAACCACTTGCTAGCCTCCCCCGTCAAAGATAGTTGAAATAACCGAAGACTGATTGACTCTTGTGACACATTATTGAATGACAACAGGCTGCATACCTCTGTAAAACTTCCTACATACTCATGCAGATCTTCGTGCTCTAGCCCTCCATAGAGTCCTCTCATTTGGAGGAGACTAATAGTCCTGCCATTGACTTCAAATAATCCATTCCCATCTGCTTGTGGTATGCAAATTACACCCATTTCACCTGCATAAGATGTGTTGTAAACACTATTGATATTATCTACACCATCTCGATGACCTGCTTGATTGCCATTCAACTCTTCCTCACTTATTTTTACTTCTATATAGTCCAACCAACCCTACACAATGCAGCCTAAGTCAATTCAACTACATCCAAACAATTCACAAATCAAATCTTCAATCAAATAATTCTAAGTAACACTACTCCCCAGTAATAGAGCCATTTTGATTAACGTTTAAAGACACTTCATCCAGTTCTAAGCGTCCACGATCTCTAGTCCATATATAACCTAACTAAATGAGTTGGTATCGATCCCACAGAGAGTAGCTTTTCGTTTGAATTAAATTATAGAAGTATGACAACAATCTCTTCAACTGAACACTTACTGCACCTTTTTGGTTTAAGCTTCGAATTTCAGGTTATAATTATCAATCCAATTCAACACTTGGCACCAAATGATCAAATAAAGAGGTAACACTTGGGGAATTGACCAACCAATTATTGAATTCAAATTAGTGGATGAACATTGTTTCTCACAATGGGATAAATTGTCGTGGGTAGGTTGGACTATATGTAAAGTAATTTTCTCTCGAACAATTACCTTATCTTTGTCGAATTCTCTCAAACTTCAACACTAGACGGAAGATGGCCAGTCCTTGTCCTCATCAAATCCACTCTCTCGAGCTAGATACAAAGGATAGGTTCCATGTTTCACTTTCTCAATTTGAAATCATGGTGACCTGATATACCGTGAGTTTACGGTATTTCTAATACATTCCACTTACAAGTTGTGTGTCTAGGGCCTTTTTGTATTGGTATTTAGGTGTTTTTATCATATTTTGCAGGAAAGATATTCAGGCGCGGAAGTATAGAGACAGCTGAAAGAAATGCAGAAAAAAGGCATTCACGAAGGTGATCTACGGACCGTAGGTCCATTAACGGTCCGTAGGTGATGACCGTAGATCAACATACGAGGCATGGAAGGCAAATTAGGGAAATCTGACCAAGTGTGGAACCACGGTGGCCAATGACGGTCCGTAGATTAATCTACGGACCGTACTGTTGATCCGTAGATTCATACTGCGAGGGTTCCAGTACCTAAATTTTGAAGATTCCAAGTGTGGAGCTACGGAGGGGGATTAACGAACCATAGATCGATTTACGGTCCGTACTACATTTCCATCGTTTGCTTCTGAGAAGTTGATTTTTGGAAGGTGAAATATTTTCTAAGTCCTGGCTGACGAAAGGGACTCATGGACTGTGGATACATTGACGGCCTGTGAGTCAGTCTCGTGGAATGAAGACGTGTGTCTGAACAAACTTTCCTTAATTTGTTACCCTTTTAACTTAGGGTTTATTTTCTATAAATAGGGCATGTAAACCTCGTTTTTGGGGGTGAGACATTATTATTCTAGTTTTACTTTGTAACTTTGGAGACTAATTTCCAAACCTATCAATTATTGATTTCGTAAGTTCATTTTGAAGATTGTGGCTTTGCAAATCAAGTTGAATTTCTGGGTTTATTATTCCCTTTACGTAAGTTCATTATTTCTTCATCTAAAACTATGAATTGTGTTCTTGCTAATATGGGTAACTAAATCCACAACTAGGGTTGTGGGAACCATGAGCGATTAGCAAAGTATGAATAGTAAGTAAGCAATTCTTGACTAGTATTTTGCATGCATTGATAATTCTTTCGTTTAGAAGTCTTTTTAACGGTGGCCAACGTTAGAACTTGCCTTGTTACTACTTGCCGGACCAAGGAGGTAATTAACAAGAAAAGAATCATTAACATAGATTTAGTGTGATACTATCTAATAGTCTAGTGTCGATTGGTGCGAAGTAATAACTAAGTCAAACATCGATTATGATGGCTAATATGAGGTATAGGTAAGGGTTAGTAAATTATACACACGTAGCCGGACCAAGGTGTGGGATGAAATTCTCTAGATGCTGGACCAAGGATTTAGAGATACATAACTTACCACTTTGCATATATATAGTAGGAAAGGATTGTTAATACTAGGATTACTGTGTTATGAGTTTGTGGGGAACACATATACCCTAGTTAATTCTCTTATCTTGACAACAACCATAATTAACTTTTGTTTACTGAATTCTTAAAATTTGTTTTACAAAATCCCCCCCTTTTAATTACCTATTTCTGTAAGTAATTTGACTAATTGAATATAAGTCCATATGGACTGGGCCATTTTTGCTCACAAAAGTGCTCCCCCATGGAGCAGTTGAGCTTAAGAATAGGGAAGGAACACGGTTCATGGTAAATGGACAAAAGATCAACATCTACCTGGGAAATGCTGAGAGTGTGCAAGAAGTGATTGAGGCCTACCATCTTGATGAAGTCAGAGAATCAAGAGACCGGCATCGTGCCGCGACGTTAAATCAAGCGCTGCTTGGGAGGCAACCCAAGATGTACAATATAGCCAACGATAGCTTTTTGGTTCCATCTAGCAATTTTGTGTTTTAGTTGATTCTCTGTATTAATTTAGATAAGTGTCTAAATTTTAGTTTTTTTTTTTGCTAGAATTAGCATAGGGTCCGTGTCTAAAAAGTGTTCAGAAAATGTAAAAAGAATAGCCTAATGGTTGCTACATATGCAGGGCCAAAATGAGAAATCTGCAGAAAAAGGTCTGGTGCAAAGGTCTACAGGCCCTATTGACGGTCCGTGGTTCAATCCACGGACCGTAAATGGTGTTCGTAGATCCCAGGTATGTTCTGAAAATTTTCAAGTGTAATGTCATTTATGATCCCAATCTACGGACCGTCAATTGACCCACAGACCATAGACGGGGTCTCGTGGGTCCAACCCTAAGGCCGTCTGACCCGACCCGGACCCCCTATTTAAAAATCCCTATGTTTGAAACCATTCCACTTCCCTCCATTACTCCCAAAACCGTTTCTTAACTTCCCAATCTCTTTAACTCACCCAATAATCACTCCATCCTCCCCAAATTAATCTTCCCTTCCTTTCCCCCAAAATCCTAAATTCCATTTCCTCTACAAAAATTCCCACAAGGTCCGGTGTTCGGGTTAGTAACCAAGAGGTAATTCTTTGGTCTTGTAAAGCTTAGTGTCATCACGCAATCACCCCACTCCTCGTTGCTTGTAAGGTAATAGACTTTCTCTTCACTTTGAATTTTGATTCACTGATAGATTATAGAAAGTTAAGGATTGGGTCTTGACCTTGGGTAATTGTAAGATAAAATCCCATGATAAAATTGGAAATTACAATGCCCTTGGAACGATAGATAGTGATTGTGTTACCGTGTCAAACGAGAGTATTAGTCTAAATGTCAGTTTCGACTTAGGGTTTAAAAGGTTGTCTTAACTACTTGGTAAAATGATCATTCAGAATCCTAAGAATGAAGAACTAGCATAATTGAATGTTGAAATGTATGATTAGAGTTAGATAATGTTGAAAAAGAAGGCCAAATATGTATGCTCAGAAGTATAGAATTGCTGAAACCTGGCACAAATGGCATCCACGATACCTCGTCTATGGAACGTAAATCCATCTACGAACCATAGATGAGGTTAGTGACTGGATGCACATGAAAATTTTCATGAAGTGTGAAACCACGGATGTGGACTACGGTCCGTAGATCAATCTACAGACCGTTCTGCACATCCGTGGTTTCCATCTGCAACCAGTATTGTTGGCCCTCTGATCTACGGAAGGATTCCACGGACTGTAGATCAGTCTACGAACCGTAGGTCTCCTCCGTGGATGACCAGTATAGCCTCTGTCTGAAATTTTCATGGGACTTTGTCACTGTTCGTTTATACTTCTAATTTTTATTTTCGGGTGTTTATGGTTCGTTTTGGCACTAATATCACCTCTACGGGTACGATGGCACCTAAAAAGCTAGTCACCTACTCAAAACAGGGGAAGTCAAAATATGTTGCCCCTAGCTTCAGGTTAATCGATGAGGACACGGACACAGAAAAGGACCCAACATACGTTCCTCCCAACATACGGATTTCTCCGAGTCTGCCCAAGCTTCAGTCTTTTAGTCGAGCAATGCTTCAGGACATGCTTCAGGGTCCGAATCTGCCCAGGTTTCAGGGTCTACATCTGCCCATGCTGCAGGGTCCGGTGACAATGAGCAAGTAACCTCGTCTGTTGAAGCTACTAGCTCGGAGCCAATACCTTCACCACGGAATGATGATCCTATTCCAATCACCGGGGAGCTAAATAGATGGTGTGTAGAGGGACAATAGCAAATTTATCGGAATGCCAAGATGTTAAATGACAAACAGAAGATGGCCCAACTTATTACAGAGGAGCGCAGAGTCCTCACGGGGAGCTTACATACTGTCCCGGACATTCACCGGCTGTGTAACCTTCACAAGTGTGACTGGATGGCTCGAGACCCAGGGACGTATAGAGAGGAGATTGTGCGGAAATTCTACACCTCCTATTCTGCCACTCACCGAGGTTCGATTTCCAAGCGGTCAAAGCCCCTAGCCCAAGGTCCGCTCACTTCCACTATGGTCCGAGGTTGTCCGGTGGACATTTCACCTGCCACCATCATCCATTTTCTCTATCGTCCTACCACGGGTCACTCGTGGTCTCTAAACACTGCGGAGTTTGATTACAGATGGGACATCGTGCGGAGTGGGACTTTCCAGAGGAATGCTGAGCAGCTAGAGGCTGTTATATTATGGTTGCCTAGGTTCATTGTTGCAGATGGTGAGCATGCGGTATGGGTCGCCACTCCACGATTGGGTATCAGAAAGGCCAGTTTAAATTTCATGGCCAAGTTCTTCTGGTTGTTGGTGTGTAACAGGGTGTCGCCTACAAAAGCTGACAACTAGCTCACATGGGACAGAGCGGCTATGTTTGCAGCATTGGTAGCAGGAGTGGAGATTGACTTTGCCCGCATGCTGCTGGCAGAGATTCACGAGAGGGCATTCAAGACCTCCACTACTTACCCCTTTCCATGTTTGATTTTTCAATTGTGCAGGGACACTGGAGTGCCGATCTGGCATTGTGACGGGTTAATCTGCCCTACAGGGGCATTAGATATAGGCCTCATTCGAGATGAGGCAAATGTGGCGGCACCTCGAAGAGAGCCCCAGGTTGACGTACCTCTCTTAGGTGCTGATCTTGCAGACACAGTGGGGCAGGCACTGGGCGGTGACCCCAGTATACCAAATCACAGCGATACTGTCCCGGCCTCCTCTGCTCAGGCAGCTAGTATGGCTCCTAGCTCATCGCGGTCCACACCACAGTTCAGGGTTGTTGTTGTCCCATTGGCCAGAGTATAGAAATTAGAGGCTCAGATGGCCACACTGCTGCATCACATCCAACCTTGGATGCAAAAGTCGATAGCAAAGTCCGAGGCCAGAATCGAGCGAAGGATGTATGGCATGATGGATCGAAATATCCAGGCCATTAACAAGTGTCTTGATGCCTTTGAACTGAGAGTCCTTGAGCGACCAACCCCGACCATAGATCTAGCCTCTTTATAGTCCGAGTTAGCCAGTCTCCGAACCGATGTTGATGTTATTCTTGCTACTTCTATAGTTGACCCTCAGGCTGCACCTACTGCATTGGCTGATGATACGGTGATGGATGCATTATTTAGTGGGATCACCGAAGAGAGGCCTAAGTCTACACACACTAAAGGAAAGAGGCACCGTTCTAGTCGCACTGAGGAGGAAAAAGCCTAAAAGAGACAGTGTAGGCAGGAGAAGGCGGCTAGGAAGGCTTCAATTTTAGATGAGGAGTTGCGCCAACAAAGGGTGCGTGAAAGTATTGCAGGGGCATCTGGTTCTGCCCCAGTTGTAGAGATCCTGCCTGTAGTTAGGGACGTTGTGCGCACTACTGATGGAGCGGTTAGAGTGACAGAGAGCACTACTGAAGGTGCTATGATAGATGATGTGGGCACTACTGAGGGTGACCCCACTATTGTTCCAGCGGACGTCGGGAAACCGGACCCACCCGCTTGTTGATTCATCGACGCTATGCGCCATAGGTTTGTTTCACCCACTCCATTTGCTTTATTGCTTTTGTATGCATTGGGGACAATCGCATCTATTTTTGTTGGGGGTGGGGTAAATGGAATATGAGCGATAGGGTGAAGCCTGAGTAACCCAACTCATACATCCTCTCTTGGGGTTTTCTTGCCTGTTGTAACGACCCTAAAAACGAAACTAGTGAAACTAGAGCCTCACATGTGAGTTTGGAGTCGAGAACTTAATGAAATGATTATAATTGAATTTGACCCAAAAAGTTCTTAAAATGTGCTTCGGAAACTTGTTTAGTATATATAAAAAGATCCGTTTCGTTTTTCGAAAATCCGACTTCATATTCTTGTTTAGGGGGTCAAATTGAGTGGGAAATGGGTCTAACCCAAATTTTAGAGCAACCGTATCAAAATCCAAAATTTCCAAGTGAAGCCTTTTTCGAGGGTCTACTTTGGAGGGTCATATCTCCTAGCACACAAATAATTTGGTGGCCCATAACATATCCATGGAAAGCCCTTTGAGTTAGCTACCTAACGCACTTCGTTTCACCTCATTCGGAGTTCGGACGAAGAAGTTATGTGCATTTTCGTAAAATCTGTCCGGTAGGAAATGGCAATTTCCAGAGACGGAAATCACTGTTCACCCGCCTGATTTTTTCTAAGTGTTGGACCTTTTTTTTTTCAAAGGACTTATATTAATTCCTAGATACCATTAGTTCATTCCCATCCCAAAAACATTTCCCTCTCTCAAAAACTCTCTCAAAACCCCAAGGAAGCTCAAGGTGAAAGATGGAGCTAGGGTGGATGGTGGCTATTGATTTCTTCACCAATTTCGTTTGGTTCTTGAAGATTAAGGTATGGGGATCCTTTATCCTTGATTATTCTTTCTTTCAAGGAGCCCAATCAAAAGGTTTTCAAGGTTTTTCAAATACACAAAAATCCTATTTCGAATTCTAAGCATGGGTTCTTGCATTAAATAATTTCAAATGATGTTTCATGTGGTTATTAATGATTATTTATGGTTTTAAGAAAGAAATATTTGTGAACCCATGTCTTCTCAAATTCTTTAAATTTAGCCTAAAGTGAGTTTAATGATTTTGAGTAATTGATGTAGGATTATTGAGTGGTTGATGTGGGCTGTTCTTATATGATCTTAGCTATGTTGAGTTGCTAGAAATTGTTATTGAATGGTATAATGTGAGGTAGTAGCCTTGAATGGTCATAAATTGGGATTTAGACTTTATGTTGGTTATTGGATATTGTTTAGCTTAGCTTGTATAGTTGATTGTTGTTATTATCATTGTTATTGTATTGTTAAATTGTTGGAAGATGAGGATGATGAAGATAGCCATGGAAAGAGGGTAAGTTGATCAAACTTGATAAATATTGTATAATTGGCATGGAATTGAGTATTGTGGCTTATGGCCTTTGAAAAGGGTGGTGAGATGGCTTGATCTCTTAGTATTAATAATATTGTTATTGATTGGCTTGATCCACCTTTGGTGGAGGTGGTTATTTGTTGTATTGTTGTGGATTGAGGCCATGAAGGGCATTATGTGAATGTTATTATATTGTTGTATTATTATACACATATGAGGCTAGATGTAAAGTCCTATATGAAGCTATATGTGAAGGTATGATGTGAATGAGTTATATGTGAAGGTATGATGTGAATGAGTTTTATGTGAAGCTATATGTGAAGGTATGATGTGAATGAGTTTATGTGATCTTGTGATGATCCTATTATGGTCTATTTTGCATATTATCATGAAATGGAATTATTATGTGATGTTTATGGTTTTCATGCTTCCATGATCAAATTATGAAGGTTGATATATATATGTATGTTGTTGGTGGGCTGATTTATATGTATTTCGAAATTGGTTGGACTTAGTACTCTTGAAGTACATGATTTCATTTACATGAACAATAGCCCATCATGTGTTTGATAAAATGCCCATTTATAGAATCCTTAGGAAATGGAAGGTCCAATGTACGTCCTATGAATCGAATAGTTATATAATTATTGAAATGATGATGAAATGGACACATGTATATGATTTTCTCTATATAAGTGTTGTGAGTCGACCAAGCCTAGTACGGGGGGTAGTAGGCCCGTATAACCGTATCGAGGGGTTGGTACCTTGGTTGCCTAGTACGGGGGGTAGTAGGCCCGTATAACCATATCGAGGGGTTGGTACCTTGGTTGCCTAGTACGGGGGGTAGTAGGCCCGTATAACCATATCGAGGGGTTTGTACCTTGGTCCCTAGCTCGGGGGGTGGTAGGCCCGGGTAACCACATTGAGGGGTTTGTACCTCATTCGCCTCTCCAAGGGGGTGGTAGGCCTTGGAAATACTATATAGATGGTCACTCACCACACATGTACTATGCCCCACTAAATATGATTTATTTCATGTAAGCATCATTATACATATCATCTCATTAATATGCTATCTATCGGGTATGATTATGCACTTTGCCTATAAAGTCCTTATCTAAGGTAATCTTGGGGAACACTTAAGTGTGCTTGAAGAGGATTGTGTGGGCGGTCACTTCTTGTCTCACTCAAGTGTGTCTTAAGGTTATATTAGGTAGAGGTCCTATGGTAATGAAATGACATGTGTCCTTCTAAAGTTAAGCATGAGTTGTATATGGATTTATGTTAAGTATATGTATGGTTGGCTATGGTCTAATATGTTAATGATGACTTGTATTATATCTCTTATATTTGTAAAGGAAAGGTTTTATCAAAGGACATGAAAGCATACATTTCTTGTAAATGTCCGTTGTACATATTTTCTTGCATGGTCTCCATACTTAGTACTTAATTGTGCTAACCCCTTTCTTTCCCTTTTTGGACTAAAGTGTAGGGATTTGGAGAAGATGACATGTCATGGCTTTGATAGGTTTCTAAGTGTTGAAGATGAAGACTTGGTGAGTCCTCATAGATTCGAGGACAATACCCAATATGTTCTTTTAGGTCTTTTTAGTTTTGTTTAAGTTGTGTACGGGATTAGTCCCGAATTTTATACTCTAAAGTATTAGATGGTTTGAGACATCATGTATAAAGTCTAGAAAGTCTTCCGCTTGCTACTTTTTATGAAATGTTTTCTTGGTAAAGAAAGTTTTTAATTTCCTTATGGTTTTTAGTTTTATGCGATGAATGAATGCTAAGAGGCTTGTATTTGACCTCTTCGAGGTCGAGTACGCCGGTTACGACTAGGGGGTGCTCCCGGGTCGTGACACCTGTGTTCTTTTTCCCCAAGAGACTGTTTAATTTATGTTGAACCGGCATGTGTTAGGATCGTATGTGTAGAAGCATGAAAAAAGAAAAAAACATGATGACTTATGAAAAATGATACCTGTCAGATTTTCAATTGTGTGCTAGAATTTGTAGGCTACGATAAGTTGAATGTTTCGGCTCTAAGTATGACATAATAATGAACCAACTTGATGGCATGACTTAAGCTAAAACTTGAACTGCCAATCTGACAATCTGATATGAAACTATGTGCCAAGAGTGAGTGAGAATAGTTGATTGTTCAAACAGTTTTTCTGCCGATTTAGAACTTGCCCGATTAGTCCTGATAAGACAATCTGTTCTAGAGGCTAGGAAGTGGTCATAGGCCATTATTTTTGATAAGTCCACAAATTACCTAAAAGAATCCAACCAAACGAAAGAAATGCTCCCTTTGATCGAAATACTTTGAGCCTAAATTAGACCATTTTCTTTCTAAACCACTAACTCACCTTCCCATAATCTACTATGTTGTCCCTGTTCCATCCTTGGACATGTGCACTTCGACTTAGGCTAAAAGCCTAAGTTGAGGGTGGCTAATGTAAAAAAGTAACTTCAATCTTGGCCCTGACCCGACATCGGGTATTGCGCACCTCAGCTAATGGAAAATCCATAAGTTGAGAGTGGCTATGAAAGAGGAAATTGAAAGAAAAATGGGTATGAAAAGAGTTTGATATTGAAAAAGAGGGAAAGGATGTGACTTGTTGAAAGCTAAAAGAAAAATCAAATAAAAGTAAAAAGAGCTACAAAGTCTAAAGTCACATCCGTGGTTGAAGAAAATTAAGGGAAAGAAGGTAAAACAATAGGATGGCAATAATAAAATGAAATTAAAAAAAAAGAGGTTGAAAGAGTAGTGCTATGTCAAGGAGGGCAAAATGTCACTAAGCAGTACCCAAATGCATCACACATAACCCTGAGCCAACGTTACAAGCCAAGAAAGTCCTATAGTGATCCTAGAGTCTAGTTTGGAGAGTCTAAGCAGTGAAAATAAGGGCAAGGTTATGGCATTGAGCACTAACTGTATTTGAAATTATTTCTGAACGTGAGTGTTGAATAAATCCTTGTACGTTGAATGACATTTATTTTTGTGAAAAGGGGATTTCGTTTGAGTAAAGGGCACTAGTTACATTGTCTAAAAGTTGGTACCTTGGTGATAGTGATACGATGTATGTTGTGTGTCAGTTGGTCGATCTGTGTCATGGTTTGATCCACATGAATTAGCTTGTCGAGTCGAAGAGAATGAATTTTGTACCCGAAAGGAGAGGGGGGTTAGAGCCATGTGATTGCTTGTGCTTGAAATGCTTGCTTCTACACAAGTGTCGTTTAGAGTCTTAGTGCGTCGCTTGAGGACAAACAATGAATTTAAGTAGAGGTTGTTGATATACCATGAGTTTACGGTATTTCTAATACATTGCACTTACAAGTTGTGTGTGTCTAGGGCCTTTTTATATTGGTATTTATGTGTTTTTATCATATTTTGCAGGAAAGATGTTCAGGCGTGGAAGTATAGAGACAGCTGAAAGAAATGCAAAGAAAGGGCATTCACGAAGGATATCTACGGACCGTAGGTCCATTGCCAGTCCGTAGGTGATGACCGTAGATCAGCAAGCAAGGCATGGAAGGCAAATCAGGGAAAGCTAACCAAGTGTGGAACCACGGTGGCCATTGACGGTCCGTAGATTGATCTACGAACCGTACTGTTGATCCATAGATTGATACTGCGAGGGTTCCAGTACCTAATTTTTCAAGATTCCAAGTGTGGAGCTACGGAGGGGGATTGACTGACCGTAGATCGATTTACGGTCTATACTGCAGTTCTATCGTTTGCTTCCGAGAAGCTGATTTTTGGAAGGTGAAATATTTTATAAGTCCTGGATGACAGAAGGGACTCACGGACTGTGGATCCATTGACGGTTCGTGAGTCCGTTTTGTGGGGTGAAGACACGCTCCTGAACAAATTTTCCTTAATTTGTTACCCTTTAAACTTAGGATTTGTTTTCTATAAATAGGGCATGTAAACCTCGTTTTTGGGGGTGAGACATTTTTATTCCAGTTTTACTTTGTGACTTTGGAGACTAATTTCCAAACCTAGCAATTATTGATTTCCTAAGTTCGTTTTGAAGATTGTGGCTTTGCAATTCAAGTTGAATTTCTGGGTTTATTATTCCCTTTATGTAAGTTCATTATTTCTTCATCTAAAACTATGAATTGTGTTCTTGCTAATATGGGTAACTAAATCCACAACTAGGGTTGTGGGAACCATGAGCGATTAGCAAAGTATGAATAGTAAGTAAGCAATTCTTGACTAGTATTTTGCATGCATTGATAATTCTTTCGTTTAGAAGTCTTTTTAACGGTGGCCAACGTTAGAACTTGCCTTGTTACTACTTGCCGGACCAAGGAGGTAATTAACAAGAAAAGAATCATTAACATAGATTTAGTGTGATACTATCTAATAGTCTAGTGTCGATTGGTGCGAAGTAATAACTAAGTCAAACATCGATTATGATGGCTAATATGAGGTATAGGTAAGGGTTAGTAAATTATACACACGTAGCCGGACCAAGGTGTGGGATGAAATTCTCTAGATGCTGGACCAAGGATTTAGAGATACATAACTTACCACTTTGCATATATATAGTAGGAAAGGATTGTTAATACTAGGATTACTGTGTTATGAGTTTGTGGGGAACACATATACCCTAGTTAATTCTCTTATCTTGACAACAACCATAATTAACTTTTGTTTACTGAATTCTTAAAATTTGTTTTACAAAATCCCCCCCTTTTAATTACCTATTTCTGTAAGTAATTTGACTAATTGAATATAAGTGTTGGTTAAAGTAAAGTTTAAACCATTTTTCCTCTTGGGATCGACCCCAACCTACAAGTTGGGTTCTTTACTTGATAACGATCACTTATGCTTCTTTAGGGAGGTATAATTTGAGCGTATCATGACCCACTACTAAGGATGCTAAACTTTCTACTTTGGCTTTGCACTTCTCTCTCGAGCAAGCACAAAACACTAAACTAGTGACAATAATCATGCAAGATGACCTAAAAATGCAGCAGCAAATCAGACCCATTTCAAATTAACACCATTATTCACAAATCAATGACACCCACTTAGTAAAACACAACAATTGGTCACATAGTCAAAACCCCAAGGAGTGGGTTTTAGCCAATCATAGAAAAAATATGAAAATCAACATCTGCCATGTTTTCCATAGCTAGGTAAAAACGAAAACTAAAAGTTAAAATCAACTACAATCTTCTCTATTACAAAATTTCAATGAAAAACCTTGCTAAAATCACTTGAATTCCACAATGGTACTGATTTTACTCTCTATCTTGTGTTCCTCACGTTTCTCAAATCCTTCTCTCTCTAGGAAAAATTAATTTATGCAAGTTTGATGTGTGACCATTTAGGACTAATCAGCGAGGTAAGTCGGGCTTCGACAGTAGTTCGGCGACTCGCCAATGTTCCTTCCTCTCACCTTCATTTTTCACTTCCTCTTGGTTTAGCCACTGTAATTTAGGCTATCCAGATCCGGATCGCCAAGTGGTTCCGCGAGTCTCCCTCTCTCCTTTCATCTCACCAATCAGCACTTGTTTGGATCTCCGTCAGCATATTTGGCGACCTAGTCATTCAACGTCGAAGCGATCAACGATACGCCTAATAGAATTACTTCTCGCCGAAGTGACCCCTAATTTAGCCTCAACATTCTATAACTTTAGGCAGTAGAGTGGCAACGTGGCGAGTCGCCAAGTTGAATCGACGATCATGAAGCCTGATTTTCCCTTCTCTTCTTTGCTTGTGTTGTATATATTTCCCATTTCCGTCCTAGCTTTCTCCATCACTCCAAGGACCTGAGAATCAAGGGTTTTGCATCAAGTATTTGCACAACATAAGTATTTTAGGACACTAAATCATTGTAAATAAAGCCCTAAATGAGTCCAAACTTCGGACTCATCACTAATGTAAAAGCTTCCATCTCATATTCATATCCACTTGATGCTAAGCTTAATTCCCTTTCATATTCATGTTAAGTCTTTACCTTATACTCATGTTCATGGAAGAATGCCTAGCACTCAAACCAACATAGTATCATGGTAGCTGATGGATTCATTAGGTGAGAATATCCTTTCAACCTTAGAATCATTAATAAGTGAGTAAACCTATCATATCATGTTCATAGTGTTTCATGAGAATAGCATTTCAATCAACCCAACAACATTATCATATTTATAGACCTTTCATGCATGATCGAGTGTATGGGTATAGGGGAGAAGAATCTTGCATCAATACCACAATTACACAATGGTCATAGGATAATCACTATCTAAGTGAATTATGAGTTCATATACAATCCTCATCAACATAAACAAACCCTAACAAATTGCCCTTCAAGGCTATGAATCAATATCAACCCGAACTTCTAGAATTAGCACATTAGATAGGGGGATTTCATGATTCAACAACCTAATAAATTTAAACATAATCAATTGTCAAGCTTCCATGATCAATGAAGCCACACCTTAGTTCACAATTTAGAAAGACGGGGGATATCATGGGTCCAAGGGAGATTTTCATCTAAATCCAACAATACTCCATTAATCCAATCATAAATCATCATAATAAATCATAATAACTAATTAAACAACTGAAAACGTTTTGGAGAAAGACTCATGACATAGATTGAAACCCTAGGATTTTTGGGGGATTTGGAAGTCTTAAAACATAGTTTGAAAGGGCTCCTTGGGTGATAGCTACCCAAGGATGAAAAACATCCATACCTTAGGTTGATTTCCACAAGAAATTGGAGAAGAAAGTCCACTTATTGAACCCCTAGCTTGACCTTGTTCTTGTTGTTCAATGGAGTCTTAGAGAGAGAATTTTTGGAGAGGAGAGTTGGTTTCTAATTTGAGTCTTGTGAGTTATGAGGTGTTAAAGAGGTGGTTAATAGTTAATAACTACTTATATATGTATAAATAACCAATATAAACCGTCCCCACCTTTTAATAATTAAAATAAGAATTACTTAAAATGTTTCACCCTTGGCTGAGATTGAGGCAGCTTTGCAAGCCCCCATCCACGATCCCCACCCACAAGGCATGGATGGTTCCATGGACCGTACTGGTAACTTCGTAGTTTGGGTATGCAGCTCCTCTTTTGGCCAATCTTAAGTCCTCACTCACAAGACCTTACCCACGAGGTGTGAGTGAGTCCACGAAGCGTACTGCTCATCCATAGATTGGACAGAGACTTTGGGGAAATTGGGGGATGTTTAGGCTTGAATCACGACCCTTACGTATAGGGCGTGAGTCCACCCACGAGGCATGGGTGCCCATTTCGTGAGTAAAGTTGTTTTTGACAGATTTTAGGGCAGTCCATTGGTCCTCCTCAAGGACCCTTGGGGGGGTCCTTGGGGGGGGCATGCCTTGACGTTTAGGGACTAAAACATTAGTACTAACTTAGGGAGGTTATTTTAGGACTCTAATCATGACGTTTAACCCCATTTAGGCTACTAGACTACGTGTTAGGCTCTGGCTTAGGTGATTAGATTTCCAGGGTGTTACATTATCTCTCCCTTGGGAACATTCATCCTCGAATGATGATCTAGACACCAAACTAAGTTAGAAACTCTGGACTAGCAGCCCATCATGCATGAAACATAAAAAATGTGCAAAACTAACAACTGCACTATTCACCCCATGCACTATTCAAAAGGGGGAAACTTCAACTCCTTATCAACACATGGTCAATGCAATACGAGGAAGACAAAACTACATCTATCAACCCAATATGCATGAAACTCCTCAACTCACATAAACATGGGAGGAACTACCTTCTCCAACTCAAAGCAAGCTCAACACAACAATATGGAGCCAACATGTCATTTCATCAAAACATAACTAAGCATGTTCATTAATTCACTTCATGAAGTCAAATACGCAATCATCATACCAAAATGTAAATCAACATGAGGAACATATAACTCATGAAAATTCAATTTATGCTAAACATGAATTCTCACATGAACATGCACAACATAAGTAAATTATGGAGAACTCCTACAATACACATGACTCCTAAAACAGTAAGACTAAAGAGAAACTACTTACCTCAAGCTTGAATAGGAGTAGAAGGAAAAAGATCAGGATATCGAGACTTCATATTGGCCTCGGCCTACCATGTAGCACCCTTAACTAAGTGATTCCTCCATAGAACCTTAACGGAAGCTACTTTCTTGTTTCTCAACCTTTTCACTTGCCGGTCCAAAATCTCTATCGAAACCTCTTCATGGGATAGACTCTCATCAAATCCTAAACCCTCTAAAGGAATGATGGATACCAGATCCCCAATGCACTTCTTAAGCATGGAAACATGAAACATTGGGTGAACCGGGGTCAACTCATTTGGTAAGTCTAATTCATATGCAACTTTCAAAACACGTTTTAAGATTTGGTATGGGCCCACATACGGGGGACTAAGTTTCCCCTTCTTACCAAACCTCATCACACCTTTCATAGGTGAGATTTTCAAGTAGACCCAATCACCAATCTCAAATTCTACATCCTTTGTTCTAACATCGGCATAAGATTTTTACCGACTTTGGGCCGTCTTCAACCTCTCTCTAATGAGTCAAACTTTTTCAATGGCCTCACAAACTAGTTCGGGACCAATTAGAGAAAATTCACCAACTTCAAACCAACCCACTGGAAATATACACCTCCTACCATATAGTGCTTCAAATGGAGCCATGACAATGCTTGAGTGGTAACTATTGTTGTAGACAAACTCTATCAATGGAAGATTGTCATCCCAATTACCCTTGAAATCTATCACACATGTCCTCAACATGTCCTCTAAGGTTTGAATGGTGCATTCCGCTTGACTATCTATTTGAGGGTGGAAATCTAGCTTAACATTGGTACCAACCCCTTGTTGGAATGCCTTCCAAATATGTGAAGTATATTAAGTACCCTGATCCGAAATAATAGACAAACGAACCCCATGCAACTTCACTATTTCCTTGATATATAAGTTGGCATAGTCTTCCGCTGAAAAAGAAACCTTGACGTGAAGAAAGTGTTGATTTAGTCATCCTATCAATAATAACCCAAATAGAATCATGTTGCCTTCGATTACGAGGCAAACCCACAACAAAGTACATATTCACCTCCTCCCACTTCCAAGTGGGAATATCTATATTTTGGGACAAACCTCCCGGTTTTAGGTGTTCAGCCTTAGCTTTTTGACAATTCGGACATTTGTCCACAAAACCCGCTATATCTTTTTTCATACCATTCCACCAATAGACTTCCCATAGATCACGGTACATCTTGGTGGCTCCTGGATAAATAGAATACCGTGAACCATGAGCCTATTCTAAATTTTCTCTCTTAAGCCATCAACATCTGGAACACATAATGTACCTTGGTACCTAAGCACCCCATCTCCCCCTTGGGAGAAAGCCACAACGGACTTGTTCAGAACCAATTCTTTCAACTGCATTAATATATGATCAAGGCCTTGCTTAGACTTCACATCAATCACAATGGATGATTCAGAAGTATGATGTTCCATGACTCCACCCTTGGTGGAATCCACTAGTTGGACACCTAACCTGGCCAACCTATGCACATCATGAATGAATTCCTTCTTCTCATCTTCTACATGAGCCACACTACACATGGACAATCTACTTAGGGCATCCGCAACTACATTAGCTTTGTCGGGGTAGTAAAAGACACTCATATCATAATCCTTTAAAAGTTCTAACCACCTTCTTTGTCGGAGATTCAAGTTTTTTTGGCTAAACACATATTGAAGACTCTTGTGGTCGGTGAAAACATCTACATGGACCCTATATAGGTAGTGCCTCCATATTTTCAAGGAAAACACCACTGCCGCTAATTCGAGATCATCAGTTGGATAATTCTTTTCATGTATCTTGAGTTGCCTCAAAGCATAGGCAATCACTTTACCATGTTGCATAAGTACACATCCCAAACCAACTCGAAAAGCTTCACAATATACCACAAACCTAACGGTACCCTCCGTTAAGGTCAACACCGGAGCGGAAGTAAGTCAATCTTTCAACTCTTAGAAGCATTTCTCACTAGCCTCTGACCACACAAACTTAGATTTCTTTCATGTCAAGGCCGTCAATGGATAAGCATTGGAGGAAAAACCCTCAAAAAACCTCCTATAATAACCAACCAAACCCAGAAAGCTTCTAATATCAGTAGGAGTTAGATGTCTAGGCCAACCCTTGACCGCATCCATCTTCTTAGGATCTACATCAATACCCATGCTTGACACAATATGACCAAGGAAGGCAACTGACCTTAGCCAAAACTCACATTTACTAAACTTAGCATATAATTGGTGGTCTTTAAGGACTTGCAATACAATCCTCAAATGATCCCTATGTTCGTCTTCACTCCTTGAATAGATCAAAATATCATCGATAAAGGATCACAAACGAATCAAGATATTGCCTAAACACCCTATTCATTAGGTCCATGAATGCCATCGGGCCATTTGTTAACCCAAAAGACATAACCATAAATTCATAGTGACTGTACTGGGTCCTAAAGGACGTCTTGGGAATGTCAACCCCTCTTACCCTTAGTTGATGGTAACCCGAACAAAGATCTATTTTGGAGAAATAGTTTGCCCCTTGAAGTTGATCAAACAATCGTCAATTCTAGGGAGAGGATACTTATTCTTTATAGTCACCTTGTTCAATTGGCGATAGTCTATACACATCCTAATGGACCCATCTCTCTTATTTACGAACAATACCGGAGCACCCCATGGAGATATTCTTGGTTGAATAAAGTCTTTTTCTAACAAATCCTTGAATTGTTCCTTCAACTATTTCAATTCGGCCGGAGCCATCTGATAAGGGGGAATGGATATGGGTTGTGTATCTGGAAAAAGATCAATGCCGAAGTTTATTTCCCTTTCAGGAGGAATACCAGGTAAGTAATCGGGAAAGATTTTTGTAAACTCACTCACCACAGGGACCGACTCTGAAGAAGGAGTCTCAGACTCAACGTCCATAACCCTACATTGTGGTAAATGCACCCCTTGGAGATCATTTTTCTAGCTTTTAGACACGAAAAAAATTGACCTCCGGGGATAGAATTTCCCCCCTTCTATTCTAAAGTATGCTAATTTGGAAATTTAAGCTTAACCACCCAGGTTCTACAATCAATAGACGCAAAACATTCATGCAACCAATTCATCCCCAAAATGACATCAAAGTCCAATATGTCTAATTCTATCAAATCAACCAAAGTGACTTTATGAGACAAAGAAATAGGACAACTCCTATATACTCTTTTTTCTACTACCAAGTCACCAACCGAGGTAGACACCGAAAAAGGCTCTAATAGTATTTTGGGGAGTATTTCAAATTTCATAGCTACAAAAGGCGTAACAAATGACAAATTGGCACCGGGGTCTAACAATGCATAAACATCAATAGAAAAGACAAGTAAAATACCGGTTACCACACCTGGGGTACCCTCTTGGTCACTTTGGGATTGGAGAGCATAGAAGCGGTTCTTCATGGGAGCATTGGAGGTTAAACCACTAGGAAGGACTTGCTTGCCCTCTCTTCCTTGAACATTTAGCATGGGACAATCTCTCACCATATGAACACTCTTCCGATATTGAAAGCAACGATCCGTTTCAACAAAACACTTACCCTCATGTTTTTTGCCACACTTGGCACAAGTAGGCCTTGTCATAGAAGATCTACCACTATTGCCTCCTCGAGGCTTAGGGTTAGGCACCTTATCCTTCTTGACCCTTGGAGTATTGGATGAGCCTTGGTTGGAGAACCATCTCTTGATCCTTGGTTGCCCTTGACCTTCAAACTTACTCTTGGAAGAATTTCCATCATCGATCCTTGCTCTCTTCACATCCCTATTTCTTCCTAAGCTTTGTCTCCTCTTTGTTTAGCATACATCATTAGACATGAGATATCCATGTTATCATTTAACATTGTCGCACGACATTCTTTTTCAATCAACTCGGACACTCCGGTCACAAACTGACTCATCTCTTCTCTCAGATTTGCCACCAAAGATGGAGCATATTTGGACAAATTACTGAATTTTAGAGAATATTGTTGAACACTAATACCTCCTTGATGAAGGTTGATAAATTCCTTTACCTTGGCTTCCCTCTTCTCACTGTGAAATAACCTATCAACGAATTCTTTCTTGAACACTTCCCAACTTATGGGACCTGCTATTATAGGCCTATTATCCTTCGATTGAGTATACCATACTTAGGCCACATCCTTTAATTGATAAGCGGCTAGTTCAACTTTCTCAATAAAAGTCACCCCCATAGCATGAACTATCTTGTAGATCTCTTCCACAAACTCTTGTGGATCTTCATTCACGTTGGAACCAAAGAACATAGGAGGGGTCATTCTTGTGAGGTATCTCAACCTTGAAGCCATTGTGCTTATATTAGGGTTCACACAGGGCCCAACTTCCCTATTTGCTTATGCCGCCATGGCTTGGGCTTGAGTTGTCACGGATTGTGCTTATGCCGTCATGACTTTAGTCAATATTTGGAGAGCCCCCCTTATTACCACATTCATTATAGCCCCATCATTATTAGGGACTCGAGGAACTGAGGCTCTTGAGAACCTTGTGGAGGAAGTCCCTCATTCACTATCTCCTCTTCCATTCTTCTTGTGGTCGCCCTTCTTGTATTCATATCCTATATACACAAGAGAAGGTTTAGTAAAAGGGCTTCATGAAGTTAAAACTCTAAGGCATGACTAAAGAGTAATGAAAGAAGTGAATGTTCCTAAGCATCTTATAGCCTCTCATTCATAAGTGTGGCGTACTTCACACTCATGAACAAGAATCTACTAGACGTGGTTCATGAGACATCATCCTAGAATCATTCTAAACCTTGTACTCTTATACCAAGTTTTTCATGACCCAGGGGTACCCACAGACGTAACATGGTGTACTTGACCACGAAGGGGTCTCATACGAGTCCTTAGCATAATCATGAACATAAGTACGTAGAAATGATGTGGAATTTAAAACTTTTAGAATAGAAGTATTTTCATAAAAGGAATATAAGAGTCTAGACCTTATCTCAAAGAAACCATCTAATACAATCTTAGGGACATAGCCCTTTACATCATAGTCTTGAAAATGGAAAGTACAAAGGTAACTAGAAAAGAATAACATCTTGTCATCGAATCATGAGGACTCATCAAGCTTAGGGAATAGGCAACCCAAGCTTCAGTGGAAAGGAGAAGTACGTCTCAACGACCGGAACCTACACTTATAAGAAAATGTAGAGAATATGGATTAGCACAAATAATGTGCTAAGTATGGAAGCCATGCATAAAATTCCTTAAAACATGCATAAAAGGGACATTTAGTTGAAAACATGCCTTTATCAAGTTTAAAAGCCATCATGCACATTTAGAGTAAGTACATAGTCAAACTATACCATAAGCAACCCTAGGTTACCATAGTCATACAAAACTTACCTTGACCTTATCCATAGCCAACACTCATAGACTAGGAGACATTCATGTTCATAACTCATAATAAGGAAAGTCACTCTTAAAATCAATTTATATCATGCATACATAGATTCATTCATCTTCATGTCATAAGAAAACCACAGCATAACCTCTTTATAAGTCTACTTATGCAATGTACAAGTGAAGTCCCATATCCCCACTCATACTAAGAAAAGTTCATTAAGAAATCATAGGTATAGCTCATATTCATGATTCATGTTCATTTTTCATATTCATGTAAAGCATACATTCACTCATAAAGCATCATGTCATCAAGCACATACCACAATCAATCTCAAAGCTTACTTGTGCAATGCATAGGTGAAGTCCCATACCCCCTCTCACACTAAGTAAAGCCCGTTAAGTAATCATAATACATAACTCATGTTCTTGTTCATAGTTTATATTCTTGTTCTTGTCATGGCATGGATCATGTTCTTGTCATGTAAGGAAATATAGACTTAATCGACATAGAAAATGTGAGCTACATGGAATCTGGTGTCATGCCCCACACCAAAAAGAGGTGTCCAATTTGCCTAAGCTAGAACTAACATGTTTAGCATTTAGGTGGATCCACTAGCTAAAAGAACTATGTGGGCACATCGTTATGGGATAAGGAGATTGCTACTAGAAAACCAGACAAACTAAGGTAAAAGGTTCCATCTCATGAGATAACTTCTTTCAGGAAGCCGGACTTGCTAACGTAAAAGCTTCCATCTCATATTCATATCCACTTGGTGCTAAGCTTAATTCCCTTTAATATTAATGTAAAGTATTTACCTTATATTCATGTTCACGGAAGAATAACATAGTATCATGGTAGCTCATGGATTTATTAGGTGAGAATGTCCTTTCAACCTTAGAATCATTAATAAGTGAGTAAAAATTTCATATCATGTTCATAGTGTTTCATGAAAATAGCCTTTGAATCAACCCAACAACATTACCATAATTATAAACCTTTCATGCATAGTCAAGTGTATGGGAATAGGGGAGAAGGATCTTGCATCAATACCAAAATTACACAATATTCATAGGATCATCACTATCTAAGTGAATCATTAGTTCATATACAATCCTTATCAACATAAACAAACCCTAACTAATTGCCCTTTAAGGATGTTAATTAAGATCAACCATAATTTCTCCAATTATCACATTAGATAGGGGGATTTAATGATTCAACAACTTAATAAATGTAAACCTAATCAATTGTCAAGCTTCCGTGATCAATCAAGCCACAACTTAGTTCACAGTTTAAAAAGAAGGGGGAAATAATGGTCCAAGGGAGATTTTCATCAAAATCCAATAAAACTCTATTAATACAATCATAAATCATCATAATAAATCATTATAACTCATAATTAAACAATTGAAAACGTTTTAGAGAAAGACCCAAAACATAGATTGAAACCCTTGGTTTTTTGGGGGATTTGAAAGTCTTAAAACATAGTTTGAAAGGGCTCCTTAGGTGATAGCTACACAAGGATTAACAGCATCCATACCATAGTTGATTTCAACAGAAAATTGGAGAATAAAGTCTACTTCTTGAACCCCTAGCTTGACCTTGTTCTTGCTCTTCAATGGAGTCTTACAGAGAGAATTTTTGGAGAGGAGAGTTGGTTTCTAATTTGAGTCTTGTGAGTTATGAGGTGTTAAAGAGGTGGTTAATAGTTAATAACTACTTATATATGTATAAATAACTAATATAAACCATCCCCACCTTTTAATAATTAAAATAGGAATTACTTAAAATGTTTCACCCTTGGCCGAGATTAAGGCAACATTGCAGGCCCTTTTCCATGACCCCCACCCACGGGGCGTTGATGGCTCCATGGACCGTACTGATCACATCGTGGTTTGGGTCTACAACTCCTCTTTTGGAAAATCTTCAGTCCTCACTCACGAGACCTCACCCCCGAGGCGTTAGTGAGTCCACGAAATGTACAGCTCATCCGTAGATTGGACAGAGACTTTGGGGAAATTGCGAGAAGTCTAAGCTTCACTCACAACCCCCACCTACGGGGCATGATTCCACCCACAAGACGTGGGTACCCATTTAGTGATTCAAGCTATTTTTGACAGCTTTTAGGGTAGTCCATTGGTCCTCCTCAAGGACCCTTCGAGGGTTCTTGGGGGGGCCTTGGCTTGACGTTTAGGGACTAAAACATTAGTAATAACATAGGGAGGTTATTTTAGGACTCTAATCTTGACGTTTAACCCTATTTAGGCTACTACACTACGTATTAGGCTTTAGCCTAGGTCAGTAGATTTCCGGGATGTTACACAATCAAGAATAAGTACCCTATCCTTAGGATTAATGACCTGTTTGACCAACTTCTGGGTGCTAGTCATTTCTCAAAACTAGACCTCAGATCCAGTTATCATCAGCTCAGAGTCAGAGATAGTGACATTCCAAAAACAACCTTCAGAACACGGTATGGTCATTATGAATTTGTAGTTAAGTCGTTTGGACTAACCAATGCTCTGCAACTTTCATGATTTAGATGAACAGAGTGTTCAAATAGTATTTGGACTTGTTCATTGTCGTCTTTATTGATGATATCCTCATTTACTCTAGGAATGAGGAAGAACATGTGATTCATTTGATGGTTGTCCTGTAAACTCTCAAAGATCACTAGTTATTCGCTAAGTTTAACAAATGTGAGTTTTTGTTGCAATCAGTTACTTTCCTTGGTCATATTATGTCTAGAAAAGGGATCCGCGTGGATTCTCAGAAAATAAAAGCAATGAAATAATGGCCCAGACCTACCTATCCTACAGATATCAAAAGTTTCTTAGGTATAGCGGGTTATTACAGAAGGTTCGTGGAAGGATTGTCATCCATAGCCTCTCCATTGACTAAGTTGACTCGGAAGAAGGTCAAGTTTCAGTGGTCTACAACTTTTATTTTGACTCTACTAGAGGATTCAGATGGTTCTGTTATCTATTGTGATGCATCCATAGTCCGCCTAGGTTGTGTGCTGTTGCAGCGAGGAAATGTTATAGCTTATGCTTCTAGACAACTTAAGGTGCATGAGAAGAACTATCCTACTTGGAAGTGGGAAGTGATCTACATGGACTTCATTACAGGTTTATCTCGTACTCGCAGACAACATGACTCTATTTAGGTGATAGTTGATACAATTACTAAGTCTGCGATTTTTGGTTGTTAAGCCTATAGATTCGGCGGAGGCCTACGCCAAACTTTAAATTAATGAGATAGTCAGGTCGAATGTAGTTCCTTTGTCTATCATTTCACAAAGAGGTCCTCAGTTTACCTCTCATTTTTGGAAGTCATTTCAGAAAGGTCTTGGTACTCAGGTTAATCTTAGCATGATATTTCATCCACAGACGGATGGCCAGGCAGAGCATACAATTCAGACATAAGAGGACATGTTGAGACCTTGTGTGATCAATTGTAAGGGTAGTTAGGATGATCACCTTCCTCTTATAGAGTTCTCCTACAATAATAGTTACCATTCCAGCATTCAGATGGCACCTTATGAGCCATTGTATGGGCATATATGTAGATATCCAGTTGGTTGGTTTGAAGTGGGTGAAGCAGTCTTGTTAGGGAAAAATTCAGTTCATGATGCTATGGAGAAAGTGCAACTCATTATAGATAGACTTAATACAGCCCAGAGTCACCAGAAGTCTTATGTAGATGTAAGGAGAAGGCAATTAGAGTTCCAAGTTGATGATTGGGTTTTATTGAAAGTGTCACCTATGAAGGGGGTGATGAGATTTGGCAAGAAATGGAAGTTGAGTCCTAGATATGTAGGCCCTTTCAAGATCTTGAAAAGAGTTGGTAAAAGGGGCTTATGAGTTGAATTGCCAATATAACTAGTAGCAGTGCATCCAGTTTTTCACATTTCGTTATTGAAGAAGTGTGTAGCTAATCCAACATTGATTGTACCTTTAGAAAATGTGGATGTGAAGGATAGTCTTACTTATGAAGAGGTACCAGTGGAAATCTTTGATCGTTAAGTTCGAAGGTTGAGAAACAAAGAAGTCACTTCAGTTAAGGTATTTTTGGAGGAGTCATTCTGTAGAGGGAGCTACCTGGGAAGCAGAAGCAGCCATGAAGGCCAAGAATCCTCATCTCTTTCCTTCTGTTTCTGTTCCAGCTTGAGGTGATCGTTTCTCTTTAGTTTTTCAGCCATTCATATGTAGCTTTAGCCTTAGTATCATGTTCCTTCAGTTTGTACCTGCATTTACAGTGTATTTGCATGTTCTTGGAACTTAATTCGGTTAGAAATCAGTCTTTGACACTTAGTGGTAGGGTTTGCAGCTCTTTCTCTCCCTATTTAGCTAGTTTAGTCTTCATTCGAGGACGAATGTTGCCAATGGGGAGATAATGCAACAACCTATATGCTAGAACTATCAAAATGAAGATCTCAGAAGTTGTAGGGGGAACCGACGGGCACCACCCACGGACCGTTATAGTGGTCCGTGGTTCACCACCTGCGATCGTTCCCTCCAAACCCTCAGAAAAATTGGCTAAGGGTAGACACATGCCACGACCTACCAACCGTAGGTCAGACCCCAGTTGGTGGTCTAAGGCCGTAGGTCAAATCCTAGATTCAGCTCCCAGTTACCAAACGACGGTTCACTAGCACAGACCATTGGTCCTGTCATGGTCCATCGATGGCCCCGACAGCTTTTAAATCATGGGTTGTTTGGTCTTTTCCTTATGTGTTAGACCCCTAAACTACGTAGTTTTTTTCCAGTTTTAGTCTAGCAACTTAATTAGAACCTACTCTAGTCAATTCTTTCTCAAAATAATCGATCAAACTTAGAACCAGAGAGGAGAAAGAGTCGACCTAAGCTTTCCAAGAATGCAGCAAAGTTTTCTTCAGTGCCAGCCCCAAAATCAAAAGATTTCACCATGAATTTCGTCACCAGGTATGTGGGATTTAACTAGTGGGTTCCTTTCACCTATTAGGTCCCTTGATTTCAGTCAGAATCTTAATTCCCTTAATATTATCTAGACCTAGGGTTTTTAGAGTGTTAGAAATTGTTGGATTTTAGCTATTAGAATGATCCAAATCAGATATTATGTTATTGCTTAGTTTCTTCTATGAAATTCAGAACCCTAGCCATGTAGTTCTTTTAGTTCATGAATTACACATGCTAGGTCAATTATTTCAGATATACATACTTTAGCTTACGAATGTCAAATTATCAGTTATAATTGTTACATTCTTAGATTTTGCATGTCAATAATTGAGCTATCCAGTACTTCACATTTAATTCATAAAATTTCTTATATGCATTCTAATTGGGAGTAGCTTAATACCTAGTGGACTAGAGTTCAGCATACCCGAATAGTCCCAGAACTACGTGCCCCCATACGTTTATAAGTGCCCTATGTGGGCATTAAACTTTAGTGATCACGCCAGTCATGCCTCTATACTTTTGACAGGGTCTATTGGGTCCTCTCGATGGGGCATATACATCAGACTCTACATTTAACTCATGTGGCTTTATGTCGGTTATTAGTAGCTCCCTTCCAGTCAGTTTCTAGTGCATTGACCAAGTTATCAGTTTTAGTTCAAATTTCAGTTTCAACATGTTATAAACTTGGTCATTACATTAAGTTATTTCATATTCAATATTCTCAGTTTAATATCATGCTTAACTCATATCATTGCTCAGTCATATGCTCTGGTTAAATTATGTTTATTGATCAACTTTATTCTATCATGCATGCTCAGTATCTTTCAAGTACTGACGCATACTCTGCGCTACATCTTCTCGAGATGTAGGTTTTGGTCATCAGCTTCTAGATCACGCATATATCGGTTCCCCATCTTTAGCTTAGCAGTATCAGTGGTAAGACTTCATTCTCCGAGGATGACAAACATATTTCCTTTGCATTTAGTCTTTAGTTTCAATTTTCCTAGACTTAGTTGGGGCATGTCCCAGCATTTTTATTCAATAGAGGCTTCTTTCAAACATAAATTTAGTTTCAACATTTGAATTTGACTTTCACTTTTCAGTTGTTGTTAAACTAACAGTATTAATTTATTCAGATTTAGTATGGGTATTTTCCATTATTTTAGATTATTTATTTACTAGCTTCCGCACCGTATTCATTGATTCAGTATATCTTTAAGTATGCTTATGATATGCCAGTAGGGTTAGCTTGGGGTCACTCGTGATCCTAGGTCCCGTGTCCACATCCTGGGGGTAGCTTCGAGGCGTGACAACCTTGTATAGCTCTTCATGGAGGCATGATATGAAAGATATGCGCAAACACGAATTAGAAAGAAAATTTATAGATTTGAAGTTCATCGGACGAAAAGAGTATGAAAAAACTAAGATATTTCCTAAATGTCGCATCCTATTAATTACAAATGTGGCGCGCTTCATACCGATAACTAGGACTCTATAGACACGATTTCATAGACACCCTATGACACTTGAACTCTATGCTTTGATACAAAGTTTTTCACGCCCCGTGCCTACACCCTAGATGCGACTGGCAGTCAAGAACTATTGCTTGCCCAAAGAGAACCCATGGTCTGGCTTAACTCTCAGCGAAAGACTTCTTCATCAATAAAAAAACTCAAAGGAAAGCTTTAACTCAAAAGTCTCAGATACTTTAACTCAGAATATTTAGAAATAAACATTCTACTGGCCCAAGAGGTAACTCAAGTCTTTAAACATGTTTTAAGACATTGTAAAACACTTCTCAAAATTACTCGAAAGAATTCCCAAAACTCAACTTTTAACTCTACCTTTAAATGTTATAATTCATGTTATGAATGATCTCTTGATGTTTAGATGTAGTTTAGCATAGTTAGAATCAGAAAGGAGTGAAGGTATCCTTCAATAGAACTCAGACGGGCCAAATGACGTAAAAAGAGGTGGGGTGACCTTGGCGCACTGAGTGGCGCGGGGCGCCGTCCCCTAAAATACAGAAACTTATCTGTGGCGCACTGATAGCGCAACGCGCCTGCCCCTACCAAAATATTTCCAGTCGAATTTTCTTTCTCGTTTTCTAACCCTTATTCACCTAGAATCGAATGGTTTTTTTCCAACTCACTTAGATTCGAATACCCAACATAATTACACAAAACTCTACTCAAAACGACCCTCAACTTACTAACATTCATCTCAAGGATTAATCAAAGCCTCAACAATCAATATTAACGAATTAAACTTCAAGAAAACTCATCAAAAACTCAAATCCTTCATCTTTGAGAAGAAAATTGCATTAAATTCACATGATTGGCATTTGGGTGAACGAACCCAATACTATGAGAACTCACATACCTATTAGGGATCAAATCATTGGCGAAAAAATCCTTGATATTGGGTTAGGCTTGAACATAGTAAGAACATACCTTTAGGCTCAGTCTTTGGTAAGAGTAGTCATGAACCTTTGTGGGAATTATGAGTTGTAGCCAGTGAGGTTTGGTAATAAGGAAAGAAGGGCATAGTTGAGAAGTATTGCTAAGCTTAATAGCTACCATATAACTTTAGGTAGAGAGTGACTTGGTTCAAAACAACATTTTTCTTGACTTATGTGTTATAGAGAGTCCCAAATCTTGATATGAATAAGTTCAAACTATGTAAGTAGGCAAGTTCAGAATTCAGAAGAGGTAGTAAGAGTAAACCCCTTTCCATTCCCAGTACAACCATCATTTGAGGATGAATGATCCCAATGGGGAGATATTGTAACACTCCAAAATATTTTACATTAAGACTCGAACCATGATTTATCTGTGAATATGAATTTACCGAGAGATTTAAATTTTATTAGGTGTTAAGGTCGCTAGATGGAATACCTTGAGTTTCAACAAAGAACTAAACAGAAATTCATTCAAGTAACCCAACAATTCTCTTATGTTTTGGGTCAACTTCAACGACCATATATTTTCGCACATAAAGAGTTAGGTGGCCCATGAGCTATCAAATCTATGGTCTTGGAGTCCTCCTTCCAACGCCACCAAGTTTTCTCAATTCCAAGCTTAGATGAAAGAATTATGCCCATTTGAGTGCAGCCTCTCTAATTAATGAATTTCTGTCATTTTAGGAAAAGGTATTTTGGTCTTTTCCTTACCCCAATAGACCTACCCAAGTTTTTACTCACCCAATTAAGGGTCTAATCAGACTCTAAGATTATATTTCACATTCCAAAACACTTGGGGTATTAGAGCGAGGATTCAAGAGGAGAAAAAGGGATAAGTCCAAGTGTTCTTCAAGGCATGTGGATTTCTCCAAGAACGATAGTTCTTTCCAGGTATGTGAGGTTTCCCATAGTGTTGGATTTTTTCATTCTCACGTCAAGCATGTGATTCATTCATTAATTCGTTCATGAAATTGTTTATGTAAAGATTCTTGAAGAGTTCTTGAGTGTTAACCCCATTCTTTAATAATGGAGGTTTTAGAGTTCCTGTGGTGAGGCTTTGTGAATAAGTGGTGGTTCTTGATAGAATTTGAGTGAGTTTTAATTCATTTTGTGTTGGGTTTATGAATCAAAGAGAGTGTGGAAAAAATCATTATATTCTTGATGAGTTAGGACTTGAAATTGAGCAAGAAAGATAGTCAGGTCTTTTGGGTTTGGGGGTGGGGCGGCACGCCACCATAGCGCCAGAGGGGATAGCACCCTACGCTTGTAGTACTCCCCAAAGCAAACCCATTAAGTATGGGGCTGGCGCGGTGTGACACTGATGCGCTAGGGGCTTTTTCTTCTCTGTTCTTTGTCCCATACATGTTCCTTTGAATCGTGTCTTCGCTCTCTTCTTGATATTAACTCTTAAAGTGTTTATTAATCCTTGAGAGATCTTTAATATCCAAATAACATGTCTTAAATTACGTTACAAGTTGATGTAAAGTTAGGAGGAAAGTTCAAGAGGTCTTTCGAGTCAAATTAAGAATATATTTGTGATCAACCATCGTTTTGCCTAATTCTTGATAGAGTAAATATGGGGATGCTAAGAGTGTATTCATAAGTCTCTATATTGTTAATTTATTCCTTGAGTGGAGACTGTGCTCCTTTCTTCCTCTTTGTCCCATTCTTGGTGATAACTGTGCTCCTTTTTCGCCTTCACTTCATGGTACTCCACTTTCAATTATTCTTAATAGCTCTAAATACCTCAGTTGTGCTTCGTGGTTCCTACCCTTGTAAGAATATGATAGTCTGTTTGTAGAGAAAGATTTTTTCTTGAAGTGACTGCAGAGTTATTACGGTCACAGTCTCTAGCCTTTTGATTGTTCAAATTGGCGTAAAGATGGAGTTTTTCATAACCCCTATGGAAAATAGATAAAGTTGTGAAGGCTAATTTATTTTGTTGTTGTTGTAACATATTCATTTGTTTGTGTACATATTCTCACAAAAAATATAGGGGGAAAGAGCTTAACTGTGTGCCCCAATATGGGCATCTGCAACCCAATTTTTTCGTTTCCACTTGTCAAAATTAGAATTAAATCACTTCTTACGTAGCATGTTCCGAGGTATATTATACAATGATTTTACAAAGAGCATAGCATATGTGAGAAGCCCCTAGCAAAATATATGATTTATGGAGTGTTTTCTCTTCCGAAAAGTGATACCGATAATTTCCAATCTTTTTTTGATCCCTTCCTAGTATTCTCGAAATAAATTTACTTTACCAAACTAACTGCTTCCAGCCTGAGAAGCATAGTTTTAACTGATTTATAAAAACAAGTTGCTTTTAACTTAATCTTTTATGTTGTTTGAGTCATGTTTTAGGAAGAGAATATTTTAATCATTGCCAATATCAATCAAATAATATGAAAAAAACTAATGAAGTCCAATCAAAATTTGTTCAGTTTCTTCTGATTTCATGTCCCAAGTGTTAGTCACTAGTAGAAGGATCCAGATAAACTTAAATTAGCGCTTCTTTGTTACCACCTAAGTAAACTCAGAAAAAGTATGTATGTGTGTTAAATCATAAGGGAACAATTTTGTTCCTTTTGATGCTATATTTTAATTCTTTTTTTCGTTGTTAATATTGTTGTGGTTCCTAATTTGTCATACTAGTTGTTGGGTGTGTCTATGGGGGTGGTCCAAGGTCTTAAAGAGCTACAGGAAATATAACGATTCTGAATAGTTTTTGGATTCTCTCACACTCCATGAGCCACACATTACATTCTCAACAACAACAACATACCCAGTGTAATCCCACAAGTAGGGTCTGGGAGGGTAGTGGTATGTACGCAGGCCTACCCCTACCTTTGGAGATACAGAGCATGTCTCTGATAGACCTTCAGCTCAAGTAAAAGCTTGTATATTTTGGAGCCCATCACTATACTTTTGAATGCTTTTGCAATCCCCAATGAGAAAGAAGCCTTTCTTCCCCTTCGTCCCATTCTTGGTGATAACTGTGCTCCTTTATCGCCTTCACTTCCTGGTACTCCCCTTTTAATTATTCTTAATAGCTCTGAATACCTCAGTTGTGCTTCATGGTTCCCACCCTTCTAAGGACCAAGTAAACTCTACCTTGAAATCAATACAAGGTTTCAAATATCTTGTAGCGCTTGAAATTAATGGATGATGCAAATTTATAAATCTGGCCTGATGAACAGGGCTGGTACCTGCAAGATTAACAGACATTTACCTGGTATGTTAGGAAGGTGGGATTTTCCAGCAAGATCATAGTTTCTTTAAGTTTGATTGTTGGGGACTATTATTTTTGCTCATAAGTCATATAGTTAATATGTTCAAAATGTTCTTTCATTGTGTCATCTCCTTTTAGTTTTAAATTTATGTTTGAATTCAGACTCGTATTGATTGGAGTAGAAAGTGTTGGGATTTTCTCATGATACCTAGCGTGCTATATAATGAGATCATGTTTATCAAGGGCTATTATATTTTTGAAGGTTTACTTATCCTACTAGTACATATCTTTTGTTTCCATATGTGTGCTTTTCTATGGAAAATTCCAAGGGCCATGTACCATGAGAAATATGAAGTAAAATGGGAAGCGCTCTTTACTGCCACCTAAAAGTCCCTACCTAGTGTGGCCCCATCATATGTCGATTTTTTCCCTAGTTCTACTTTAAACCAAAAGTACATTCAGTAACCCAGAGAAGGGCATATGTTTGTTAATTTGATATTTGCTTGACAACTTAGTTCAAGATATCCGTAATATTTGATCAGAAAATTTTCTTTTTGTGGATAACCGAGAGCTATGGCGTATGGTTTGAAACTTGGTGGAGTCATAATATACAGGAAATTTTCTCAGCGGTGAAGAGTCAGAAAGCTTCAATATATAGCTTAATTGGAAAGAAATGTACAAGCTTTGTACGCATTTATCAGTTGAACCTTTGAAATATATGAAATGGATGTCGCATTTTGGTAACTTGTTAATTTGACTAGTTTTTGTGATTTCAGGATGAAGGTTATGAAGAGTCTGCTAAACTTGAATTCCTTAACCAGCAGAATCTTATCATCGGCATGGAGAATAAATCCCTAAAGTAGCACTTAGAATTTTTTTCCCATAAAGTATTGTAAGTTTCTTTATCTGTTATAATGAATTATTCTACAATTGTTTCTAGTGCTTGTAGTCTTGGACTATTTTGATAAAGTCGATTATGCAGCAGGTCTTGTGAGTCCAAACCTTACATATCTAGGAATTAGATTTATCTGAAATAAGGATTATATAAGGGTGAATAAAACTACTGCAAGTGAGTGAGTATTGGTTCACGTGAGCTGGGAAAGTGGACACAATTTTCTTGGAACTAAAACAAAAGTTTTTGAGTAATGTTCAACTTGATTAACAAAATAGCCGTCTCTAGGGAAAATGGGGACAATTATTGGTCATCCCAAATACATCAATTCTTCGTAAGAGGATGGAATGATCTTGTTGTAGCCAAGTATTGTGGCCTAGCGGTGAATGACAAGCAGGGTGAAAATCCCAGCAGAGACAAAGTGCTAGGTGATTTCTTCGGTAGCAAGTACCCTATGAAATAAGGAAGGTGTGCGCGACAGGTGGCCCAAACACTGTGGCTTTTTAGAAATGAAATGATCTTGCTGATAATCTTAAAGTTCTTTGAACCAATAATTAAGAGAAAACTTGCCTTATTTTCCAGTTGTTTGGAAAACTAGAATTGTTTTTCCTGTGACCCCGTTCTACTATAATTATTTGAAATGTTTTATATCACTTCGAAAGGAATAAATGTACTCTTTACTATATATTAAGGTTGTCTTAGGCTCTTAGCACTGAAATGAAAATGTATTTGTTAGTTTAAATGATGTTGCTTGCTGCGACTTGATCCCTTATGATCTCCTTTTTAAGATGGACAACCTAATACTTGATCCCTTATGATCTCCTTTTTATGATGGACAATCTAACCAAGGTAAAAATTTCTTAGGGGGGAGCGTGAGTAGTAGTACTCTTTTCTACTGCATCTAGATGACCTTAATGTGCTCACCTCTAACGGGTTTGTTCTCCTTCTGTCTAAATTGATTCTAGTTCTTGTTACAACATGTGTCTTTTACATCCAGATTTGTTAACCTTTTATGTGCACCTGGAGGTCAATGCTAAAGAAAAGCATTTGTCACAGTTGACTCACTTGAGGTGGTTAAATCCAACATGATATATCGTGTCTTTCTATGTTTGGAATGATTAAATTTATCAGTTTCCCTTGGTAACATTTTCCAGCTTCTGATTCCCCACTAATTTCCATCTTCATGAACCATGTAATGTAAGCATTGATGGAGGAGCTCCTTTCTGCTCAGTCCTTGTTTCTTCTTAGTTCAATAAAAGCATTCTTGTTAATTTTTAACTTTGTATGAAGTTATTGTCTTATGGAGCATGGCACCCAAGCCTAGCAAACCCTAACCCTACCCTATCTAATATCTGGCATTAATTTTTCATGTAAGTATTACATTTTAATTAAAATCATATGGGTTTTCCATTCTATTAGAGGGATTAATCCACCATTCCATTCAATACATACATAAGAATAAAAAGGGTTAAATATGGGTTGTATTCATATTTGGACCAACTGCTGATAAAACAAGCATTACAAAGGAAAAAAGGATCTGCAAATCAAAGATAAATCTTTCAACTGTTCTAAATCCTCGAACAAACAAGAAAAAAAAACACGATCCCAATCTTTAAAACATTCCGAAAATATACCGAGAATAAAAAACCCATAAAAATAAATCACTCAATTTTCTTTCTTTTCCCATTATCAGCAACAACAACATTCTTGTTCTCCACTAAACGAATTCTCATGTTGACAACAACAATCTTTGATTCAACTAGCGTCATGAGATCTTTTTCTCCTTGTTCTTTTTCTGGTTCTGGTACTGATTCCTTGTGCTTCTTTTCGGATTTCAGATTTAGAGAGTAGAGAACAAGAACTTCTTTACATACATCCAAATTGCCAGGCCAAGTTTGGAGTTCCCCATTAGGACTAGTAATAACAGTACAAACCTTGATATCATAGAGAGTTGCAAGATCCATTGATTTCGTCTTTATTGATTCTTTCCTCCCTTGATAAGACTTGGGATTTTTTGTTTTCTTCTTCCTTCGATCTTTTTCTGCCATAGCTTGATTCGATGTAGAATCATGAGAAGAATGAGTACGTATCTATAGGTGTTTTGGGGTAAATTATAATTAGTATTCCTAATTTGAATAGGAAAGAGAATTGAATACTCTTGGGAGGTTTGGTCAAAAATCTGCTAAAAGTTTTGGAATGTAAGTGTCCCGAATTGGGAAAGAAATATAATATAGAAAAATACTAATTGTAACTTCCCAAGTTTACTGACAGCTGGGTTAGACTGTCTACGTCACGCTTAGTGGGATGCGTTCTATTTTTTGGAACTTACCCAGGTAAAACCATCCAAATACAACTAAATAAATTGGGTTTATTAGGAATATGGTATACAACTTTATTAAGTAAAATATTAAATGAGAGTCCTTTTTAGATTTGGTAAGACAATCTTGTGAAAATATTAGTGGTCTTTTTGTTTAATTATGTGTGGATTTACTTTGTTATATTTTCTCCCACATTCCTTTGGTATATAAAGTAAAGAGAAGTTGATTTGGTTAAAGTTTGATGATTAATCAAGTAATTTTTTAAAAAATAAATGGGAAAATAATTTTGAGGGGAAAATTATTAGTATTACTACATACGTCCACTATTAATTGTCATACTTACGATTTTTAGAGTCAAACTATAAAAACTTGGACTAACATTTTACGATATATATTTTTCATCATATTAATATGCTAGAAATTTCAATGCTACAAACAAATAAGAAAAACAAAAGGAATATGTATATGTAGGTTTTTAGGGGAAATTTTGTACTTTTGGTAATAGAAGGTGTATAGTTAAGTTACAATTACTATTTCCTAATTTGTACTAGTGGGAATAGAATTAAAATCTCTTGGAGGTTGGTGAAAAATCTGCAAAAGTTTTCGTATGCGAAGCCTCCCGAATTGGAAAAGGAATACTCCATATATTGCAACTTACCAAATTGACTAACACATGTATTAGGTTACATAATCTACGTTTTTTTCTCTAAACCTAGTTGGATTTGAATGCTTTTTTTCTATCGACTCACATTCCATTTCAACGTAAACCAAACTAAAATAATTTGATCACTCACTAAACTTTAACTAAATCATTTCCTCTTCACTTTAATATATTCAAGAATAATGTCCGAGAAAGTATAGGAAAGTAAATACATATGACATATCTAATCAAAGAAAAAGACTATTAATATTTTCATAAAGTTGTCTTACCATATCTAAAAAAGATTCTTTTTCAATATTTTACTTAACAAAGTTATCTACTGTATCTCAAATTGACCCGATTAATTAAGTAATAAGGTTAATTTGGGCTATGGAAAATTTTTTGTGAAGTAAAATATTGAAAAACAGTCCCTTTTGGATATGGTAAGACAACATGTGAAATAGCGGTCTTTTTCTTTGATTAGGTATGTATTTACTTTCATATATTTTCTTGCACATTCCTCTGGTATATAAAGTAAATAGACGTTCAATAGGTTAAATTTTCATGATTAATCAAATTATTGGAGAAAATAATTTAGAGTTAATTGAATGAATTTCTTTTTCAGGTCATCACATCAAAACTAATGAATTATGACATGTAAGTCAGGACAATATCGTATAACTTCATATTATATTCAACGTACATATTTTGTTTGATTATTCACAAATTACGTCATATTATTTTTAAAGCTACAAAGGGAAAAAAAGAATTCAATTCATCAAGACAAATTAATCAGAATAATTTCATGTTATATGCAACCTAGTTAATATGTTGGATAACTCACAAATCATTCCAGATCTTCAACAATCCCAAACCCCAACCATGGCCACCCAAAATGGGAGATCCTCAAATATGTTGTTTAACAAAGCTTTCTTTTGAAGTACAACATATAATCGTATCATATCTACATCTATGCTTCAAAGACCTCTTGTGAGAGACTATCATTGAATAAATTAATATTAATTATTGGTAAAACATACTTAAAAATATTTTTAATATCAAACAAAAGGAGAAATCAATGATGGTAAGTCTTTATTTCAGCCTTTGAAATGAAAATTTCAGCCTTAAAATGAACCCTATTTTGAGTTATAAGTTTTGAGAGCCTTTAAAAGTCGATTATTGTGTTTTAAACTAAGTTTTCAGAAAAAGTTTTAAAGAGGCGGTTTTGAGTAAAAGTGTAAGGGAACTAAGTATTCCCAAATGTATCATTTTATACACTGAGAAAAGAGAAACTTTGATTTCTAAAAGGAGTTTCTGAGTTCAAAAGATATTTCAGAGCAGTTACCTCTTTTAAGAGGATCGTTTGAGTAATTATCTCATATAGAGGAAAAGTTATGTTTCTAAACATATGAGTATGAGTTATATATATATTATTGGGAGTAGTATTGAGCACCGATATACAGATAGTTCAGACAACTCAAAATCCTCATAACCTTGTATGCCAACATGAGTAAATGATCATACTTTTTTAGATAATTCCTTATTGCTTTTAAGCATAATTTAGTGGATCCAATTAGTTGAGGTGTCTTATACCACAACAAGGTATAAGACAGTTCTGGCAGCGTGGGCTAGATGTTGTATCATCATGTTGCTCATAATGATGGTTGTCAGTTAGAGAATCTCCCAATTAAGAGTAAAGATTATTTTTTTTGTATTTTTATACATCATTGAGTAGATCTCCTTCTTTATAATGTTCTAAATATTGCATCTCTTATTGGTGTTTTCATATTGAGTTAAGTTGAGATGAGGTGAGTATGACTTCCCAGAGTATCAGTTCAGTTGCTTATGTTTCAGCTTTCCCCTTACATACTCGTACATTCAATTTACTGACGTCATTCAGCCTGCACAATTTTGTGATGTAGATACATGAGTTCAGGGTCATCAACAGGCACTCTGTTCATATCACTTGCATTCAAGCTAACTTTGGTGAGCCTCCTTGCTTCCAGAGAGTTCCACATATATTTTATTCCAATTTTGTGAATTAATCATAGTTATTAGAGGCTTCATATACAGTAATAGTTGATGAGTCTTTTCCCATTTCTTGTTATTATTTGAGACTAGAGTTGCCTTCTTATGGCTATTTGAATGTTTTCTTCAACTTATACTGAGTTGAATTATAGTTGACACATTATGAGTTAATCTTTACATTTAAAGCTCCTATTTTGATTGAGTAAGTCTTTCGTTGAGTAATGAGTCAGGTCTTCGATTAGGGACCAGCGATGGTTCTCGAGTTCCAGCCACGTCCAGGGTGTAGGCTCTGAGTGTGACAGCCTATTTACACAATCTAAACTTGCATATGATGAACTTTATGTGTACTTGTAAGTCTTTCGAGATACCCAAGGTTAAAACTAGCATCTTTCTGAGGTTGTTTCCATTATCACATTCTAGAAAAGCAACAATGTGGTTGAATGAGTTACCACATGATTCTATAACCAACTAGGGATAGTTAAAGGACACGTTTTTGGAGAGCTTCTTCCCACGCTAAAATATGTTGTAGCTGATGGATGATATCAATTATTTAAGAAACATCATAGTAAAGTATTGTGTGAGGCATGACTGAGATTTAATAAGAAAGTGAATTAGTGCCCATAGCGTAAGCTATCTGATGATCATTTGATGGAGATTTTCTACATTTCTTTGAATTGCATGACCAAGTTCATAGTTGGCACAATCTTGGAGGGTTTCTTATGACGCAGACATATACTGATGCAACAACTATACTAGGTAGGATTAGAAAAAACTAACAGGGCTTGGCATACTCAAAAATCTGAAGTCCTTGAGAAAAATTATGCAGTTTGTTTATATGTTGAGCAGCGTAAACGAAAAGAACAACGAGTCCAAGATATGAACAATATCTTAACACATATGGACTTGATGACTAAGAATCTTTTTAACTGGTGGAATGGAGAAAGTGAATGCAGTGGGAGCACATGGAGCCACCAGATGACATGGTTAGATGGAATATAAGACTGAAGAAGAGGGTATTTGAAAGACTAGGGGGTTTAAAGACCAATGATCATGGACATAAAGGTTGGAATTATCAGAAGGATAACTATACTGAAAACTGATACTCACTCATCTATGTCCCATTTTCATGGCATAGAGGGCCGTATACAAAATAATATCCAACTTTAAAGGTTGGGGTCGAACCATTAGCACTGATTGTTGGGATAATTCTCTAGTTAATTTCTCAACCCAAAACAAAATAGAAAATTATACTCCCAACACGCAATATTTTTATATATATATATATATACTAGAAATTATCAATATCAATTATCAAAAGAAAGGGTCAACACAATGACGATCTACCAAGTTTAGAAACAACAAGGGGTGTGTGTACATTAAGATGGAATTTTGACACAATAGGTAAATATTAATCACAACCAAATCAATTCATACATGTATAACGTTTGGTCTAGGCTACTTTCGATAACCTCCTGAACTATCAAGCATATATCTCTTGGATTCTCTGGAATTACATGACCCTTACCAATAAGACACCAAACGTTTCTACTAGTTAGACTATTCCTAGATTATAGCATTAAATTAGAAATTAATTGAATTATTCTATATCTAGCTCAAATTCGTAGACTAATTACCCCACGTGATCACTTTTGAGTCTTACCCAACTCCATTCTTTCTTTCTCAAGCAAAAATGATGTTAAAGAGCTTAATGTATGTTCCAAAACCACTTACTTTAGATTATAACTTTGAAACAACATTAGATCCATGCATTATTTTCCTCCCCCATGCATAAGCTTTTATCATACACTAAGCCTATACCTGAGGAAATGTGACACCAGCACGACATAAATAAAGATTGGCGGAAGCTAGTTGATTGCCCAAAATGGAAAAAATAGATGAGCAGGCTATATTTTAATATTGATGACTGGCGGTAGAAAGGCATTGCACAATGAGAGATCGATGATTCACAAATTTAACATTGGTTGATGGGAAATATTGTGAATAACCTTTTGTGATTGATGTATAACAAGAAATTTAATTGGCAATGTACATCCAATGCTAGGCCTTACCCCGATCTAATGGCAATTCTCCATAAACAAATATCGTGTCCTAATGAATCTAGTTGGGTTTCCGTGTAAATGTCGGCCCCTTGATTTTACTTCTTGAATACTATTTGTAGAGGGTGGCTGAAAATGTTCTGGTCATTTTGATTAGTGTCACCAGTAGGATATAGACAAAGTATCCTGCTGTAACGACCGAATTTCATCGTAATAGAAAAGCCAACGAGGAAAAATTTTAGGTCGAAAACTTTTTCGTAGTAACTTGGAATTTCTCAATCTAGTCCAGATTTTGAAAAAATCAGAGTCATTAAACTCTAGAGAAATCTGGTAAAAATTGAGTGATCTAATTGTGAATTTGATCACATGATTAGATAGATAAGACGTGAAGTAACCCATACAACTTTACGAAATTTAATTCGGGCAAATAGAACTTCCACAATCGATCTTTGCGTGAACGGGTAGTTCTGAGTATCGTTGGTGTAAGGTGTGTTGTGAAATTTGGTCTTGGAATTATTAATTTAGTTCACTGGTTCCGTGCAATCCGCTGAGGCAGGATTTTTCCAGCCAGGGCAGGGACGTTATGGGGGGCGGGTGCCGCATGGCGGGGCAGACGTGATGTTAAGTCGGAAAGAAACCCCAAAAACATTTTTTTCTACAATTTTCGAACTTGAGAGCTAAGGAACGAACCCAGAGGTTTTCTTGACATTTTTTCACCATTTTTAGGGATTAAGGTAAGACTTCAACTCCCCGAATCTATTTTTCGATCAATAGAACGTAATCTAATGAATATTTATCGATGGGGAAGGAGTTTGAGCTAGAAATTATGGTGGAATATCCCTAATCTGGGTATGATCTAGGGTTGATATAATTGTTAGGAATTTGTGTAATTAGTCATTCTTTATTGATTCTCGTGTTATATTGATCATTTGTAGACCAAGAACAAACGAAATGAATCTAGAAAGGGAAGAATCAAGTTTCTTAGAGGTTTCAAGCTTGTTTCGAGGTAAGTGATGGTTGTGATTTCATTATTGTGTGATAAATGTTTGTTCTTGCTTCATTATAATATGTGTATGTATGCGAATGTTGCACTATTGATCACACTAGTTGTAAATAAGATAGATGAATGATGAATGCCATGAATCATGACTTGATTGTACCATTATTGAGAATGTACTTGTGATTGTGATTGTGGCTTGTTGAATAGATCAAGTGTTGCGTTCTGACACACTAACTTGGATCGATTGCCATGTTCCGACATAAATATGGGATCGATTCCCACATTTCGGCATAATTATTGGATCGGGTACCACGTTCCGATATGCTAACAATTTGGGTTTGGGTTGCATGAGAAAACCATTGACTTGACAAAATTGTTTATCTTGAGAAATGTGAAATTGTACGTTGTTCATAAATTATGATGATATTGTATATGTTCGGTGTATGAATGTTATTATTATGTTGTAATGACTAATATATGTTGCACTTAGTGGGATAACCGTGTGATCCTACCAGTACAATGTGGTTGTTTACTAGTACTGCACTCGCTCTTTCTTTGTTGAATACAGTGCATCTTCAGGTGGCTAGTGACAGACTGTAACGACCCTAAAAATGAACTAGTGAAACTAGAGCCTCACATGTGAGTTTGGAGTTACTACTTGATGAAATGATGAGAAATGACCGTGACGTCCGGAAACTAGTCATTTGAACTAGTGAGTTGTAAGGGTCAACTTTAAATGGTCATATCTTTTAGCTAAAAATGAATTAGGTGGAGCTTTACCTATCCAATTAAAGGTCTCTGAGTCCTCTTTCCAACGCCACCGAGTTTGCCCAATTCCGACTTTGGAGTAAAAAGTTATGCCCGAAATAGTGAAGCACTGTCCAAAAGGACGAGTTTAGACGGGTTTAGTGAACATTTTTTTAAGTCAAGACTTTGTGGGTCCAACTAAGTGAGGGGTAGTTTGGGCATTTATTTTTTTAGTTGTTTTTATTATTTTAGGTATATTAGACCATTTAAATGAGGGTTATAACTTCATTCTCCTCTTAGAATTTCCAAATCATTCCCTCTCTCAAATATTTCTCTCTAACTCAAGGAAGAAGAGGAGTTGGAGCTAGGGTTGAAGATTTCGAGTGCTTCTTCTTCAATTTTCGTGGGTTTTCAACTTAGAGGTATGGGGATCCTTATCCTTGATTATTCTTTCTTTCAAGGAGCCCAATCAAAAGGTTTTCAAGGTTTTTCAAATACACACAAAAAACCTATTTCGATTCTAGCATGGGTTCTTGCATAAAAATGGTTTTAGATGATGATTTATATGGTTATTAATGATTATTAATGGTTTTTAGAAAGAAATCCCCATGAACCCATGTCTTCTCAAATTCTCTAAATTTGGCCTAAAGTGGGTGTATTGATTTTGTGTAATTGATGGACGATTATTGTGTAGATTGTTGTGGACTGTTCATATATGTATTTATCTATGTGGAATTGTTAAGAATTGTTAGTGAATCGAAGGATGTGGGATGTTAGCCTTGAATGGACAAAATTGTGAATTGGTCTTCATGTTGATTATTGGCTTATGCTTAGCCTAGCTTGTATAGTTGAATGTTGCTATTATCGTTGTTATTGTATTGTTAATTGTTGGAATATGAGGATGATGAAGATAGCCATGGAAAAAGGGTAAGTTGATCAAACTTGATAAATATTGTATAATTGGCATGGAGTTGAGTATTGTGGCTTATGGCCTTTGAAAAGGGTGGTAAGATGGCTTGATCTCTTAGTATTAATATAATTGTTATTGGTTGGTTTGATCCACCTTTGGTGGAGGTGGTTATTTGTTGTATTATTGTGAATTGAGGCCATGAAGGGCATTATGTGAATGTTATTATATTGTTGTATTATTATTCACTTATGAGGCTATATGTAAAGTCCTATATGAAGCTATATGTAAAGTTTTATGTGAAGCTATATGTGAAGGTATGATGTGAATGAGTTTTATGTGAAGCTATATGTGAAGGTATGATGTGAATGAGTTTTATATGAAGCTATATGTGAAGGTATGATGTGAATGAGTTTTATATGAAGCTATATGTGAAGGTATGATGTGAATGAGTTTTATGTGATCTTGTGATGATCCTATGTAAAGTGGATAGCATTGTGAGTTAAAGTATGACTTCTCATGATGTATATATGAAATGATGTTGGATTATGAAGTATCCTTAAATGAAAATGTTGTGACTTGGTTGGTAGACTAAAGTGTCCCTCCTTGTTACTTAAAGTCTTGAATGCATGAATGTGTGAAATGGGCAGAACTAAGAAATGGTGCCCTTTTTATAAATGCTAAAAGAGGAATTCTAGGCCAAGACTTGAATCGGCAAAACTAAGAAATGGTGCCCTTTCATAAGTCTAGCTTTCCTAAGTAAATGTAAAACCATGAAATCGGTAGACCTAATGGTGGTAGCCCTTCTCATGTGTGAAATGATGAACCTTGGACCGGTAGGCTTAAGGCACCCTTAATGAAAAATCGGTAGGCCTAAGGCACCCTTCCAGGGGGATTTAATGAGCTATCCTTAATGAACCTTGATCGGTAGATCCTTGTGGTGCCCTTCTTGGTAGATGTGCTATGGGTCGGTAGACCTAATGATGGTGCCCTCTCTAGCACATACATGTGAATGAAATTACTTTATGGGAACTAAGGCTAAGCACCGAGTGGATATGGTTAAGATGGTAGCTCTCCCGAGTATGAGGCAAGAGTACAATGAACATCTTTGGATATCCCCTAAACCATGTGCCTACATGGGATGTGTCCTAGTTCTACCCTTGGCAAGTAGAACACCTTCCACGGTGTAGGGTTTTATGACACCGGATTCCATGTCTAGCTCGCATGGTCTATGTCGGTTAATGCCTATTCCCATCATGTGGGATGTGCACTCTAGTTATTGGATAGGTTCTACAACGTGTAGGTAGTAGTATGAGATGCTATGTACACATGGCACGAGTAGGCCTTGAAGATGCTAAAGTGAGTTCCCTAAGCCTTAATGGCTAATGTATGAAAGTCCTCTAAATACATGAATGTCTCCAAAATGGTTTCTTAAAGAATGTTGGTCTATTGATGTTAGGTTGTGAAGGAAATGTCCTTATCTAAGGTAATCTTGGGGAACACTTAAGTGTGCTTGAAGAGGTTGTATGGGCGGTCACTTCTTGTCTCACTCAAGTGTGTCTTAAGATTATATTAGGTAGATGTCCTATGGTAATGAAATGACATGTGTTCTTTTAAAGTTAAGCATGGGTTGTATATGGACATATGTTGAGTATATGTATGATTGGCTATGGTCTTATATGTTAATGTTGACTTGTATTATGTCTCTTATACTTGTAAAGGAAAGGTTTTATCAAATGATATGAAAGCATTTACTTCCTTGAAAATGTCCTTTTTGGCATGTTTTTGCATGGTCTCCATACTTAGTACTTAATTGTGCTAACCCCTTTCTTTCCCTTTTTGGACTAAAGTGTAGGGATTTGGAGATGATGACATGTCATGGCTATTTGATAGGTTTCTAAGTGTTGAAGATGAAGACTTGGTGAGTCCTCATATATTCGAGGACAATACCCCATATGTTCTTTTATGTCTTTTTAGTATTGTTTAAGTTGTGTATGGGATTAGTCCCGAATTTTGTACTCTAAAGTATTAGATGGTTTTGAGACATCATGTATAAAGTCTAGAAAGTCTTCCGCTTGCTATTTTTTTTTTTATGAAATGTTTCTTGGTAAAGAAAGTTTTTAATTCCTTATGGTTTTAGTGTCTATGCGATGAATGAATGCTAAGAGGCTTGTATTAGACCTCTTCGAGGTCGAGTACGCCGGTTACGACTAGGGGGTGATCCCGGGTCGTGACACAGACCTCGCTTAGAAGATCAGTGATCGTCGTTCGAATTCAATGGTTAGCTAGTTCTTCCAGGCTGCCATGAGTTCTCCTTTCGTCTCTGTCCACATTTCAGACTTTCTAGTTATTTATTAGTATGTTAGTATGGGGTTGTACCCCTTCTTGTTTAGACTTTTGGTTCAATGTTAGAAATTTTGGTACATTGACTTTTAGGTTCTAGGCGTATTTTCCACATTTTTGTTTAGTTGTTACACTTCCTTAGCATTTAACTTGCTTTCGTAATTTAAGTGCCTTAGTATTTCGATTTAGTTGGTTAGATAATTAGTGTAAATGGTTCTCCCACGAGAGGGTTAGTGTGGGTGCCAATCACAATGGTCTGGGTCATGAAAAAGTTGGTATCACAACCTAGGCTCATTGATCTCGATGTACCAAAATGAGCCTAGTAGAGTCCTGCGGAATGGTACAGAGACGTCTATACTTTTCTTCGAGAGACTATAGGACTTTAGGAAATCTCTCTGTTTTCTCCTGTCTCCTTTCGTGCTATAACTTGATTCCAATTGGTATATGTCGATTCCAATTGGTTGTCACTCCCCGAGCCTACACCTTGGGCGGGGCTGGCACTTGAAGACCATTGTTGGCCTCAAGAGAACCCTTGGCCTAGCTTACTTAACTCAGCGGAAGACAATATTCATACTTATAATGATCAATAACACTTAACTGAACTGGATAATAAAATAACTAAGAATGTTTAAAGGTTAAACATTCAACTTGGCCAAAAGTGGCAACCCAAGTCATAACAATAAGAAATGATAATGAAAAGACTCAGAGGACTAACATCTGACTGTCTATGAAGCCTCTAAAACAATTGAGATGGCTATTGGGACAAACCCCACAATATCCTAATGAACTAACTAGAATACATTGAAAGTAGATCCTCTGGAATGCAAGGAGGCTCACCGACTGACTCTGAACTATTCACTAGATCAATAATGCGCTGGAATGCCGATCCTAGTTACATGTGTCTGCATCATAAGAAGATGCAGGCCAACTGGCATCAGTACATTGAATGTACGAGTATGCAAGTTGGAATGCTAAAACAACATAGGCTTGAAAGGTAATCTGAAAGAAACACTTACCTTGGCTCTTCTCAACTCATGAATACTTAACTGAACTCATTTCAATATGAAGTAGTTTAAAACAAGAGCAATATAAAGAAAAGTTGTTTAAAAACATAATGTCAACTCTGTGTATATACAAGGATACAACAGAACTCTGAAATGTATGTAAAAATACAATAAACTGATGTATATAAAAATACAATAACTGTTGTGGGAGTTTCTCGAACCGACAACCATCACATAAGAGTATAGTGATGATACAGTGATCTACCTCACACTGCCAGCAAATCCTATAGCCGGCCAAAGGTATAGGACCTAAACTACAAAGTGGATCCACTACTCTATTGTGAAAAAGATTCATCTAAAAGGTATGATTTCTATCTATGGTGGCTATATGGTTTATGGGGGCTTTGAGTTGTCTGAACTCTCCCCTATATCGGTGCTCAATACTACTCCCAAAATATACTAGCTCTTTATGTTTAAAAAAAAACATACTTCTTCTGTGATTTGAGATTAGTGCTCAAAAACATAGCTCAAAGGCTATCTTGGAATTTTCAGTTTCCCTTCTTGCTTTATTTAGAAAGATATTACTCTTTTATGAAAACTAGCCCGAAGTCTCTTTGGAAATCTCAGTTTTCATTCTTATTTAAATGTGAAAACAATTTTTAGATCTATTTGGGAATACATAGTCCCCATATACTTCTTTGAAGAAAAGAACTTCAACTTTACATCTTTACTGAACTCAAAACTTAAGTCTGAAAACAAAGTTAAAACATTTGTGAAAGACTCTTGGAAAACATTAAGAACTTATCTTAACTTCACTATCAACTGATCTTGACTTGACTCTTAACTCATCTTTGAATTGAATTATGGATTCAAGGATTAAGTTTTGGGTTTGGAAAGATCTCGTGTTGTTTAGGAATGATTTTAGATAGCTAAACATGAGAAAAAACCGAAAATAAATATTTGAAGGCGAGTCTGCGACGCGGAGGCATAAGTAAATTTTGGTTCCAAAAACATTTTTTGAGGCAGAACACCTCGTGTCAGCTCTGTGACGTGGAGCGGAATTTTTCAAAACTGAGTACTAGGCGCGCGACGTGCGGCCACTCTCTAATTTCATCCGACAAAATTTCTTTTGCGTTCCCCAATCCCAATTCACCCAAACTCGGTTCTTTTTCTCAAATTACTTTTAGATACAGATACCCAACAAAACGTACCTAAAACCTATCTCAAAATGACCCTATGATACGACGTTACAAACTCAGAAACTTTCCAACTCAGTCAAATTCAAGAACAATATATGAATTCAAGAATAGATATCAAGATCATCGATATTCAAATGATTTTAGGACGAATCCAAACTGAAATTAATATGCTTGGCACGTGGGAGAACGATCCAAACGTTATGAGAGCCTCACATACCTGATAGAAGTATATCCTTGGCGAAACACTAACTTTCTTGATCGATCTTGATGAATTTACCCTTTTTCTCCTTTTTCTTTTTTCTTCTCCTTTCTCCTTAGCCCTAGCGTGAAATTCCGAATTCTAAAACTGACTAAAATCTGATTTGACACATATTGAACTCCTAAAAATGGATTAAAATAATAGGGAAAGGAAAAGACTAAAATACCCCTCTAAATCCAGATTGGACGTTCCTTAATCCAACAACCCTACTTCCAAAGGGCATAACTTACTCATACAAACTCGGAATAGCGCAAACTTGGTTGCGTTAGAAAGGTCATTCCAAGGAATTTCCAACAATATCTGGAATCAGACCTAAATCATCCTGATCTAGGAATTATGGTCGTTTGAAGTTGACCAAAACCTCACTTTAACTTACTTAAAAATTTCCAGATTTCCTCATTCTTTCCAGAAGTAACTATTTCCATATTTTAAACTTCCTTCTAGTTATTTCTAGTTGCGAGATGCTACAATAGCTCCCCTTTGGGAACACTCGTCCTCGAATGAGATTACTCTTACTAGGCTTAGGGTGTAGCATCAAATTCAGACACTCAACAAGCAAATGCAAACAAAACAACATGCTTATTCATAATTTAAAGAGCACTAAGAAGAAAATTAGTACCTTGAGTTGCAGTTTCTTCGGATTCAAAGAGATGTGGGTATCTCTTCTTCATATCCTCCTCAGCTTCCCAAGTAGCTTCCTCAATAAATTAGTTCCTCCAAAGGACATTGATTGTTGCTACCTCATTTGTTCTCAACTTGCGAACTTGGCGATCTAGAATCTAAATAGGAATAACCTCATAAGATATGCTATCCTTGATCCCAATATTTTTAGTTGGTATGATCAATGAAGGATCTCCCATGCACTTCTTCAACATGGAGACGTGATATACCAGATGAACAACTGCTAATTCTTGTGGTAGCTCCAACTCATAAGCTACATTGCCAATCCTCTTCGTTATGCGATAAGGTCAAATATACCGGGGACTAAGCTTTCCATTCTTACCAAACCTCATAACACCCTTCATGGGTGAAACTTTCAAATACACCCAATTATCTACTTCAAACTCTAACGCCATTCTCCTAACATCAGTGTAGGATTTTTGATGACTCTGTGCTGTTTTCAATCCCTCTTGAATCACTTTCACCTTCTCCATAGCTTGGTGAACTAAATATGGTCCTATCAACCCTACATCACCAACTTCAAACCATCCAATAGGAGATCTGCATCATCTCCCATAAAGAGCTTCATATGGAGCCATCTGGATGCTAGAGTGGTAACTATTATTGTATGCAAATTCAATAAGGGGTAGGTAATCATCCCAATTACCTTCGAAATCAATCACACATGCCTTCAACATATCCTCTAAGGTCTGAATAGTGCGCTCTGCTTGACCATCTATCTGCGGATGAAAGGCAGTACTTAAGTTCATCTTTGAACCCAAGCCTTTCTGAAATGATTTCCAGAATTGTGCAGTAAATTGTGCACCTCTATCTGAAATAATGGAGACTGAGACCATATGAAATCTTACCACCTCCTGAATGTATAACCTAGCATAATCTTCTGCTTAATGGTAGTCTTTACCGGCAAAAAATGGGCTGATTTTGTCATTCTATTGACAATAACCCAAATAGAATCATGCTGCCTTCGAGACCTTGTCAAGTCCGTGATGAAGTCCATATTAATCATCTCCCACTTCCATTCCGGAAGTTCTATATTCTGAGCGAAACAACTGGGCCATTGGTGCTCTACTTTAACTTGTTGGCAATTTGGGCACTTACCAACAAATTCAGCAATGCCCTTCTTCATACCATTTCACCAATACACCTCTCTCAAATCACGATACATCTTTGTGGAACCCGGATGAATGGAATATCTGGAGCTATGAGCCTCATCCGTGATCCTCTCTTGGAGTCCATCCACCAATGGTACACACAATCTACCTTGATATCTCAGTACGCCATCTCCCCCTTGTTCAAAAGCTAATACTTTTTGCTTTTGAACATTTGCCTTCAACTTCAAGAAAAATGGGATCTTGGTCTTGATTTTCTTTATCTTCTGAAACTAGTGATGATTCAGCCCCATTCGTGACCACTATTCCTCCTTCCATGGAATCCATAAATCGGACTCCCAAGCGTGCAAGTCTATGGACATCTTTTGCTAACTCTCTTTTCTTCCTCAACATGGGTAGTACTACCCATAGACAACCTGCTCAGGGAATCAACAACAAAATTAGCCTTACCTGGGTGATAAAGAATACTCATGTCATAATCCTTGAGTAACTCTAACCACCTCATTTGTCTGAGATTAAGCTCTTTCTGAGTAAACACGTATTGAAGACTATTGTGATCATTAAATACATCAACATGCACACCATACAAGTAATGATGCCATATCTTCAAAGAGAATACTACAACAACCAACTCTAAGTCATGGGTTGGGTATTTCTTCTCATGAACTTTCAACTGTCTGGAGGCATAAGCTATAACTTTGTCATTCGGCATTAAGACACAACCCAAACCAACTCTAGATGCATCACAGTACACCATAAAACCTTGAGTACCTTCTAGTAAGGTTAAAACTGGGGCAGTAGTCAGCTTCTTTTTCAATTCTTGAATGCTTTTGTCAGAAGTTTCAGACCATTGAAATTTCACTGTTTTCTGAGTCAACTTCGTCAAAGGGGACAAAATGGATGAAAAACCCTCTACAAACCTTCTATAATAGCCAGCCAAACCCAAGAAACTCCTAATATCAGTTGTAGATGTGGGTCTAGGCCAATTCTACACTGCCTCAATTTTCTGAGTATCAACTTTAATTCCTTCTCCAGACACAATATGGCCTAAGAATGCCACGGACTCAAGCCAAAATTCACACTTACAAAATTTAGCATATAACTCCTTATCTTTCAAAGTCTGAAGAACTACTCTAAGATGACTAGCATGATCTTCTTCATTCCTTGAATAAATTAGTATGTCATCAATGAAAACGATAACAAACATATCTAAATAAGGTTTGAATACTCTATTCATAAGGTCCATGAACGCTGCTGGTGCATTAGTCAAACCAAAGGACATGACCAAAAAGTCATAATGACCATATCGGGTTCTAAAAGCTATCTTTGGAATATCATATTCCCTTACTCTTAACTGATCATAGTCGGATCTGACTTTTCATTAATATAACATCTAAAATAATTAATAGTTATATTCCTTATATTATTTGATATTATATATTGTAGTCCTATAAATAGAAATATTGTAAAACTATGTTGAAATGAGCACATGAACATTATAAGTTGTAATATTTTCAGGCTATTTAATGGTAATTTAGGCTTGTGGAAGTGAATATCGACAAGAGTTCGGATGATTGTACATTGATTTCATATTTTGTTTAAACGTTTTAATGATTAAATCGTAAGAATGATATTGTATTATTTATTTATTTTAGTTCTCTCATCTCTTTATTTTGTATTTTATATAAAGTTTTGATTATTGTAAGTTTAAAATTTTGTTTGGTTCAAGATATCATGACTTTGTAGGACATAATTATCTCTTTCTCTTTTTTCTTTTTCTTTTTTGACTTTTACTTCTTCAAAAATGTCTAAATATTTTTTGTTCCCTATGAATTTTCAATTACATATCCTTCATTACAAGTTTTAAATAACACTAAAATTTACACAATAATATCTCGAGTCTCTTGAGTTTTTCATCTCTACTATAATCTTTGGCTAAAATTTTAATTTATTTTCTTATATATATATATATATATATTATTATTTTTTTTATTTTTTATTTTACAATCTTTCTATTTTTTTTATCAAAAATAATAAATATATCAATTAATTGTTCTTTCAAATTCTTTAATGAAAAACTTAATGGTCATTATTTTCATTTCTCCCATAATTTTTATTATCATAACCTCTAAAATAATTAATAGTCATATTCATGAAATTATATGTTATTCATATTATAGTCCTATAAATAAGAACCATTGTAAGACTTTGGAAAAATGATCACATTAGTCTTTTAAATTGTTATGATTTCAATACTTATTTTATTCATTCTTTTGTTTTACTTGAAGAACTAAATGAATTTTATTGAATGATGATCAACTTGTGAGAATGGGTGATCAGTTTGTGGGAATGGATGTCAACACGAGCTTGAAAGATTGTGTATTATTGATTAAGATGTAGGAATTATGTTGCTTTTTTTGTAGTTCTCTTTATAATTTCTCTTTGTTTTGTATTTTATATAAGTTCTTTACAGTTGCAAGTTTATATTTAATTATGATATTCTGTGCGGCCTTACAAATTAAAGATTCTATAAAATATAATGAGGAAGTATCGAAAATATGTTGTTTATAGAATGAACATTATAGTTTAAACGAGAAAAAGCTTCGGAAAGTTCAAAACTTTGAAAAAAGATATATTTGAATTTGTTCAGCAAAAACTGGCAGATCATTTTTTTTTCTATTTTTATATCCTTTGTATATAACCTATAATTATGGTAGGATATGTTTTACTATGCAAATTACGGAGCTAAAATTGAAGGACAAGTTATAACTTGGAAATAATCATACTCAGTGGCGGAGCCACAATAGTAGCTATGAATTCCATAAAATTCAATAGATTTGATATCAAAATTTATATTTATGTTAAAGTTTTATTTAGTATACATAAATAATCTATTTAAAACTCAATAATAATAAAATTATGATCCAAATCCATTCACTTAACAACATAGTTGTGCCTCCACAGACATTATAGGTCCTTAAGATATAATAATGATAATATTATTTAGATTTTATATTTAGATATTATCAAATTTTAATTTATAATTTAGAAGTGTAAAGTTTTAAAGATTGAAATAATCTAGATAAAATCCACGTTTGCATATCATCAAGACTATTTGTAGTAAAGATAAAGATATGACTTGGTGAAAAGTATCATTTGTAGCCATTGGATTTGAACACATTTGATTCATATTTCTTATTGACATTATCTCACCTGGTGATGCATTTTTATTTCCATTGCAAACTTCAACTAGTAAAGACACAAAATTATAATTCAACATAAATAGAAGAACAAGAGGAAGAAAATAAATCATCTGATAAATCAAAACTGTTCTAAAATATTTCATACCGTCACTTTCTAAAGGAATTGTTGCCTTTGTTGAAGAGACAATAGAGCATGAAGAAACTTTCCCACAACAAAAGATTTTTTTCAAATTCAATCTCCTCATCTTTTTGTGTTATTGTGGATAACCTAATATGGCATGTTAAAAGATATCCTTGACCAAGATAAGGAGGAATTGACACGCACATACAATCTTTAGATTTAATTGACATATTCTAGCTATACAAAAATATTTAGCAAATAAAAGCCTTAAAAATTAGTATTTAATAGGAGTACGTTGTAGTCTGCATAAAAATAGGAGAGATAATTTCTATTAATACCTATCTCTCTTTTTATATTATTTATTATTTAAAATAGTAAAAGATATGTATCATCATCATTCTTTTCTAACTTTCAACTACTTCTCCTTAGAGTTCTCAAAAGATTATTTAAAAGTATATCTCTCCATAAAATTAGCAAAAGATATTTAATTATGACTATAGCTTATTTTTAAGGTATTACTACTAATCCACCATCTACAAATTATTTTTTCAACTGTTGCTTTAAGTTATGGTGAGAAACTCAATCTATATTTACTTAATAAATCTGTGTACACTTATTTGCATTTGTATTCATTGATCCACATTCATCTAATATATTGGCATACATTTTTGTTGGATACATTCGTCTGTATATATTAATAAATTTGTATTCATTTGTTTCCATTAGTATCTTTTATATTTTATGTAGGTATACATTGGTATGTACTGATCCAGGAAATTTATATGCATTTGTTTAAATCGAAATTGATTCATTTTTTCATATTTACTTAACAAAATTTGTTTATATTTACTTAAATAGAGATTGATATTCATTGATATACATTGGTCATTACTAGTCTAATAAATAGGTATAGATCTATTTGCATTACTATTTTTATTATTTTACATCATTATATATTGATTTGTATTCATCAACAAATTTGTAAACATTTGTTTGAGATAAAATAATGTTCATGATCAAATTCATTCAGAAAAAATCAATAATTTGTATAATTATCATAAATATATTAATTAATATATATGAATCAAAATTAATACTCAAAAGAAAGTTAGTATATCATATAATTTTGATAATAGGGGTGAAAAAAGGTTAAAAACTATAGAAAATTGACTAAAATAAATATGAACGGGAAACACACTGATGCAACTAAAAAAATGTAGCAAATATTTTACCTTTAATAAGCCTACAAAAGTAGGAAATAATTATAATTAAAATTTTTTTTTTGCTAATATTAATGAGAAACTTTGGTTAGAAGTTAGAAGATGTCACGACCCCGACCATCGTGAGTGGCACCCACACTAACCTTCGGGTAGGAGAACCATTTATACTAATTATCTAACCAACTTAATCAAAATACTAAGACATTAAAGTTACGGAAGTAAGTTAAATGCTAAGGAAAGAAATAGTGAGTTCCCATAATCTTCAAATCAATAGTCTAACAACTAAACAAAATGAGGAAAATACTCCTAGAACCTGAAAGTCAATGTACCAAACAATCTAAAAGATCAACCATGAGTCTAGACAAGAAGGGGTACAACCCCAAACTAACATAAAACTAACTAAAGAACTAGTCTAAGTCTGAACTGTGGATATAAACAGAAATAGAACTAATGGCATCCAGAAAGAACTCACTCACCCTTGAATTCAAACGATCACTGATCTTCTAAGCGAGGTCTTTTAATAATAGCTTGAAGATGCCATGTAGTCAACAAAGAAAGTGAAAGTGTAGTATCAGTACACAACCACAGCATACTGGTAGGATCACACAACTATTCCACTAAGTGCAACAAACATAAGTCATTACAACATAATAATAACATGCATTCACCGAACATATACATTATCAACATCATTTACGAGCAACGTACAATTTTACGTTTCTCAACATATGCAGTTATGTCAAGTCAATGGTCTTCTCATTGAACATAAACCCAAACTGTTAGCATACTGGAACGTGGTACCCGATCCAATGTTTATGACGAAACGTGGCAACCGATCCCATATTTCTGCTGGAACATGGCAACCGATCCAAGTTAGTGTGTCAGAATGCAACACCCGATCCATTCAACAAGCCACAATCACATTCACAGTATATTCCCATAATCATACAATCAAGTCATGATTCATGGCATTCATTATTCATCTATCTAATTTACAACTAATGTGATCAATAATGCAACATTCGCATAAATACACGTATCATAATGAAGCAAGAACTAACATACATCAGACAACATGAAATCACAACCATCACCTACCTCGAAACAAGACTGAATACCCTAAGAAACTTGATTCTTCCCTTTCCGGATTCGTACCGCTTGTTCTTGGTCTACAAATAGTCAATATAGTGCTAGGATCAATAAACAAGACTTAATTACCCGGACTAAAGTCAACACTATCAACCCTAAATCAAACCCCTTATCCACATACCCAGATTAGGGCTTTTTCCACCATAATTTCCAGATCAAAAACCCTTCTGCATCGATAATTATGCGCTAGATTATGTTCTACGAATCGAAAAACGGATTCGAGGACTGAAAATCTTACCTTTAGCCTCAAGAATGGTGGAAAACTATCAAGAAAACCCCTGAGTTCATTCCTTAGCTCTCAAGTTTGGCAATTGTAGAATAAAACATTTTTGGGCTTTATTTCTAACTTTATGTTGCGTCAGTCCCGCTATGGCGGCACTCACCCCGCTACAATGGCCCCGCCCTGGCAGAAAAATTCCCACCTCAGTGACTTGCACGGAACCAGTGAGCAAACTTAGTAATTACAAGACCCCTATTTCATAACACCTTCAACCAATGACACTCAGAAACTACCCGTTCACCCTAAGATCAATTTTGGGAGTTCTACTCGCTCAAATTCAATTTCGTAAAGTCGTATGGGTTTCTTAACGTCTTAGTTATCTACTCACGTGATCAAATTCATATATAGATCACCCAATTGCTACCAGATTTCCCTAGACTTTAATGACTTCGATTTCGTCCTAATCTGAACTAGGTTTGGAAATTCCAAGTTACTACAAAAAAGTTTACCGACCCAAAAATTTTCCCTGTTGGCTTTGCTATAACGACGGGAACCGGTTGTTACAATAGATACCAGTTTACCCATCACTCGTCCCTAAGTGACAAACTTACGGAAAATAGGCTCAAGAAGGAATGGAGTAGTACCTGAATGGAAGAACAATTGGGAATACTTGTCTCGCATGTCCTTCTTGGTTTCCCAAGTAGCTTCCTCAACTGGACGATACTTCCATTGAACTTTCATGGACTTAATATCCTTGGTCCTCAGCTTTCGGACATCACGATCAAGAATTGCAATCGGTTCCTCCTCATATTGGAGGCCTTTCTCTAACACAATTGAGTCTCATTAAATGATATAATTCCCTTTACCATGATATTTCTTTAACATGGACACATGAAATACCGAATGAACTCCCGATATGTTAGGAGGTAAATTCAATCTATAAGTCATTCGCCCTACACCTTCAAGAACCTCAAAGGGACCAATGTGTCGCATACTTAGCTTACCCTTTTTGCCAAATCTCATCGCTCTTTTCATCGGTGATACATTAAGAAGAACATTCTCACCAGTCTGAAATGTCAAGTCTCTTACCTTATAGTCTGCATACTTCTTCTATCTACTCCGGGCTGCTAAAAGTTTAGTTTCAATACTGCTCACTTTCTCTTGAGCATCCTTCACTAAATCGATCCCCAAAGGGTTCACATCTCCAACCTCGAACCATCCTATGTGTGATCTACATCCCCTCCTATATAATGCCTCAAACGGTACCATATCAATGCTGGAGTGATAACTATTATATTAAGAGAACTCACACAAAGGTAAGAACTTATCTCAATGCCCTCCAAAATCAATCACACACGCCCTCAACATGTCTTCTAACAATTGAATAGTCCTCTATGACTTCCTGTCCGTCTGTGGATGGAAAGCGGTACTAAAAATAAGTTGTGTGCCCAATTAATCATGTAATTTCCTCCAAAACCTAGAGTTGAACTGCGTACCACGATCTGAGATGATAGAAAAGGGCACCCCATGCAACCTCACTATATCTTTCACATACACCTTAGCCAATTGTTCAACATTATAATCTATTCTTATCGAAATAAAAAGGGCTGACTTGGTCAATCTATCAACCAATACCCAAATAGAATCAAACTTCCCTAAAGTCTTAGGAAGACCAACCACAAAATCCATGGCTATCCTCTCCCACTTCCATTCCGAAATTGGCATTCTTTGAACCAAACCTGATGGCCTTTAATGCTCATACTTCACTTGTTTGAAATTTTGACACTTAGCCACAACTCCGCTATATCCTTCTTCTTGCCCGACCACCAATAAATTTGCTTCAAATCTCGGTACATCTTGGTCACACCCGAATGAATGGAATATCGTGAACCATGGGATTCTGTCAACAATTTCTGAATCAAATCATTAACTTGAGGGACACAAATCGTTCTTTTAAAACTGAGCACCCCTTCTGCATCAAGAGCGGTCTCTTGTGCCTTATCAATCACAGTCTTCTACTTAGGTTCCTTCAAATTTTCATCCTCAAATTGTTTGGCCTTGAACTCCTCAATGAACATGTCCCTCACTTCAATTTTAGATAACACCCCACCTCTTTCTGAGATGCCTGACTGCATGAACTTAGATTCTATGGTCTGAATTTTCTTAGCCAAAGGTTGCTTGGTTACACTCAAGCAAGCTAAATTGTCCATACTCACCGCTTTTCGACTCAAGGTGTCTGCCACTACATTTGAATTACCCGGATGGTATTGAATAGTGACATCATAATCCTTAAGTAACTCCATCCACCTTTGTTGTCTCACATTCAGATCCTTTTGACTGAATACATGCTTCAAACTATGATGATTAGTAAACACTTCACACTTGACACCATAGAGGTAATGCCGCCAGATCTTAAAAGCAAACACTACTGCTGCCAACTCCAAATCATGTATTGGATAATTCCTCTCATGAACCTTTAATTACCGTGATGCATAGGCTATGACATTCTTATCATGCATTAACACCGCAGCCAAACCAGAATGTGAAACATCAGAATAAAAAATAAAATCTTTACCTTCCACCGGTAGTCCTAGGATAGGTGCCGTGGTCAAGAGAGTCTTGAGCTTTTTAAAGTTATCTTCACATTTTCCAGTCCATTCGAAGGGTACCTCCTTTTTGGTCAAATTTGTCAAGTGAGTGGCGATAGAAGCAAAGTTATTCACAAATCGATGATAGTAGCTAGCGAGCCCCACAAAACTCCTAAGTTCCGTCACAGAGCTAGGCCGAACCTAATTCTTAACCCCTCAATCTTTTGGGGATCTACCATTACCCTTTATTTTGAAACTACATGCCCCAAAAAATACAACCAAAGTCAACCAAAATTTACACTTAGAAAATTTAGCATACAACCTTTGTTTCCCAAGAACACCTAGAGAAATATGAAGATGGTTGGCATGTTGAACCTCACTTTTTGAATAGATCAAAATATAATCAATAAATACTATGACGAATGAATCAATAAATGGCTTGAACACACCATTCATTAAACTCATAAAAGTTACAGGCGCATTGGTCAAGCCAAACAACATAACTAAAAACTCGTAGTGCCCATAGCGGGTTCTAAACACCGTCTTGGGCACATCTTCAAGCCTAATTTTCAACTTATGGTAACCAGACCTTAGATCAATCTTTGAGAACACTAATGAACCTTGCAATTGGTCAAAAAGATCATCTATTCGAGGCAATGGGTACTTGCTTTGAATGGTGACCCTATTCAATTGCCAGTAATCTATACACATCCTCATACTACCATCTTTTTTCTTAACAAACAAAACTGGAGCACCCCACGGGGAAGCACTAGGACGAATAAATCCTTTATCAAGAAGCTCTTGGATTTGAGCCTTAAGCTCTCTTAATTCCACCGGAGCCATGCGATATGGAGGGATGGAAATAGCACGGGTACCAAGTTCTAAATCAATGTAGAAGTCTATATCTCTATCAGGAGGCATACCGTACAAATCCGTAGGAAACACTTCTCTGTATTCTAACACCACAAGAATAGACTCAATAAATGGAGACTCAACCTCAACATCCCGAATATGATCCAAATACGCCAAACAACCCTTCCCTACCAGTTTCCTAGCCCGAATAGAGGATATGATCTTTGCTTGCTTAGGCTTGTACACCCCTTCCCAATCTAACTTTTCCCTTCCCAAAATTTCTATAGTCACAGACTTAGTATTACAATTAAGCACAACATAATAGGGGGACAACAAAGTCATGCCTAAGAATATATCAAAGTCAGTCATATCCAAAATCACCAAATAAGCCCAAGTCTAAAAACCATAAACAAAATAAGATAAGCACGATAGACATGAGTGACTATGACAGACTTTCCAACTTCGGTAGAAACATGGATGGGGGCATCAAGTATATCACAAATCATATCAAATTTTGAGGAAAATTGTATGGACACGTAGGAATAAGTAGATCTCGGATCAAATAACACATTAGCCATCCGGTCAAAAACAAGAATAGTACCTGTGATCACTGCGTCAGACGCCTCTACCTCATTCTTGCCTGAAAAGGCGTAACACTAAGCCCTATCATCCTGACGGGTGACTTCCCTACCTAGATGCATTGTACCTCTGCCTGCATTACAATTTCCCCTACCTTCGCGACCTCACTGATTTCCTCCTCACCCACCTTGTAGATGCCCTCGGCTATTATGACAATTCCTCGCGGGTACCAATGCTCTAGTTTGCTGCTGCACGGAGTCCATCATATGTTGGTATGGGACAATATCTCCTTATATGCCTGGGTTCTCCACAATTATAGCAAGTAAGATCAGAAGATGGCATGCTGCCTGTCAAAGGTGCGAATCCCTGGCTATCCTGAATTAAATTATGAGGTGGATTTCTCGAGTAATTACCTGTAGAGGCGGGCATAGCAGATTGAATTGTCCTGGCTGCAAGAGTTATCCTCCCTGCCCCTTTGGAATAAGAACCTTGAAAGTTACCCGAGTTCTTGGCCCTTTTAGCCAATACCTTAGTTTGACTGTCTCGCCTCACTCCCTCCACTTTCTTCACATAATCTGTTACCACATTGAAACTTTTCCCTGTAGAGGTCATATGGATAGATAATGCCTGCAACTCAGAACTTAGTCCCCTGATAAATAAACAAATCATCTCTTCCTCAGTAGTCACCAATTACGTAGCATATCTCGACAATACATGGAACTTGGCCTCATAACCAGCCACAAACATACCACCTTGCTCCAAAACTATGAACTCATCCTTCTTACAATCTCTCAAAGTCCTAGGACCATATTTGCCTAAAAACAGGGCATGAAACTGGGTCCAAGTAAGTGGAGGTAAAATTGAAGATCTACATTCCACATAAGCTCTCCACCACTACTTAGCCTCACCTTGAAGTTGAAAAGTCACAAATTCAACCCCATATTGATAGACAATTCCCAACTTATGAATCCTCTCATAACAATCTAGGATGAACTCATATGCATCCTTGCTCTCGGAACCATGGAACAAAGGCGGTTTCAACTTCAAGAACTTAGTCAACATTTCATGCTCATTACCAGTCATAACAAGACCCAACAAAGGGTGGAAGAAAATGTCATTACCTGCAATTTCGCCCACCTTAGGGAAAGTGATAGAAATAGGAGGATTGGCGGGAGCTTGAGTTGCTTGAACAGAAGGAAGCACTCAAGGACCAACCAACCCTTTCAAGAATGACATGATCTGCTGAGCTAACACTAGGTCTATGGGAGGAATGCCTGTTGTCTCAGCCTGCATCTCTTCCTCTTGTCGTACATTCTCCTCATTATCAACCTCAATATTCTCCTCTACCTCTTCGTGATGGGTAGGAAGGACCTTATTTTATGGAGAATTTTTAATCGGTACTCCATCCCTAGTAGAAGCCACTCTTCGTTGGCCTCTACCCCTACCTCGACCATGACCTCTCACTACAGATTTCTCAACTGGAGCTTTGGCGGGAGCTACGGGCTTACAACATTGAATCTAGAGTTAACCATCAGTGAACAGAAGAGTGAATGAGGTTATATACCAATTCCAATCGGCAGATACCAATTGAAATCAAGTTATAGCACGACAAGAGACGAGAAAAAAGAGAGATTTCCTAAAGTCCTATAGCCTCTCGAAGAAAAGTATAGACGTCTCTATACTGTTCCACAAGACTCTACTAGACTCTTTTTGGTACATTCAGATCAACAAACCTAGGCTCTGATACCAACTTTGTCACGACCCCGACCATCGTGATTGGCACCCACACTAACCATCCAGTGGGAGAACCATTTATAATAATTAGCTAACAAACTTAATCAAAATACTAAGGCATTAAAGTTACGAAAGCAAGTTAAATGCTAAGGAAAGAAATTGGGAGTTCCCATAAAATCCAAACCAATAATCTAACAACTAAACAAAATGCGGAAAATATGTCTAGAACATGAAAGTCAATGTACCAAAATATCTAAAGATCAACCATAAGTTTAGAAAAGAAGGGATACAACCCCAAACTAACATAAAACTAACTAAAGAACTAGTCTAAGTCGGAATTGTGGACATAAATAGAAACATAACTCATCGCAGCCCGGAAGAACTGGCTCACCCTTGAATTCGAACAATCACTGATCTTATAAGCGAGGTCTGTCAATAGCTGCCTCAAGATGTCATGTACTCAACAAAGAAAGGGCAAGTGCAGTATTAGTACACAACCACAGTGTACTGGTTGGATCACACGGCTATCCCACTAAGTGCAACATACATAAGTCATTACAACATAATAATAACATGCATGCATCGAACATATACAATATCAACATCATTTATGAGTAACGTACAATTTCACATTTTTCAAGATATACAGTTATGTCAAGTCAATGGTCCTCTCATGGAAGCCAAACTCAAACTGTTAGCATACCGAAACGTGGTACTCGATCCAATGTTTAAGCCGGAATGTGGCAACTTATCCCATATTTATGCCGGAATATGGCAATCGATCCAAGTTAGTGTGTCTGAACGCAACGCCCGATCCATTCAGCAAGCCACAATCACAACCACAAGTATATTCCCATAATCATACAATCAAGACATGATACATGGAATTCATTATTCATCTATCTCATTTACAACTAGTGTGATCAATAATGCAACATTCACATACATACATGTATTATAATGAAGCAAGAATGATGATACATCACACAACATGAAATTACAACCATCACCTACCTCGAAACAAGCTTGAATTCACTAACAAACTTGATTCTTCCCTTTCTAGACTCGTTTTGCTTGTTTTTGGTCTACAAACAATCAATAAAGTGCTAGGATCAATAAACAAGACTTAATTACCCGGAATAAAGTCAACACTATCAACCCTAGATCAAACCCTTGATCCCCATACCTAGATTGGGGCTTTTCCCACCATAATTTACAAATCAACCCCCCCCTATGGATAATTACCAGCTGAATTACGTTCTACGGAGCAAAAAATGGATTGAGGGAGTGAAAATCTTACCTTTAGGCTTAAGAATTCTTGAAAAAGTCAAGAAAACCCCTGGGTTGGTTCCTTAGTTCTCAAGTTCAAAAATTGCAGAATAAAACATTTTTGGGCATTATTTTCTACTTTAAGGTCGCATTTGTCCCGCTATGGCAGCACCCGCCCCGCTATAGCGGCCTTGCCCTGGCGGGAAAATTTTTGCCTAAGCGGCTTGCACGGAACGAGTGAGAAAATGTAATAATTCCAAGACCCCCATTTCACAACACACCTTCAACCAATGACAATTAAAACTACCCGTTCACACTAAGATTAATTTCGGGAGTTCTACTAGCTCGTATTCAATTCTGTAAAGTCATACGGGTTCCTTAACGTCTTAGCTATCTAGTCATGTAATCAAATTCGTAATTAAATCATCCAACTGCTACCAGATTTCCCTAGACTTTAATGACTTCGATTTCGTCCAAATCTGGACTAGGTTGGAAAATTCCAAGTTACTACGAAAAAGTTTGCCGACCCAAAAATTTTCCCTGTTGGCTTTTCTTTAACGACGGGAAACGGTCGTCACAGAAGAGAGAGAGAATGTATTAATGATTTCCTAGAGCTTAGAGTTGAACTTGTCTACAAATAATTTATATATATATACACTAGTTTCACGGAACGTGCGTTGCATGTGTGTATCATATCATATAGTATACGATGTTGTAAAATAGAATTAATATTACTAAATTAAAGGTTTTTAGAAAATTATTATAACTGAAAGAATATTGGACAAGTGCTTTTAAATGATTAATATAAATTTTCATAGAGTTGATTGTTTTTTTAGACAAAAATGACCAGATATCATTGAAACATTTCAAAATGCATTCAAAAAATTTATATATGTGGAGAAAGTGGTAATTCTTAAGTAGTATTGTTATCTTGGTAAACAAATTTAACCAACAAAATAGAAAAACAATATCAAGATTAAAAAATGGTCAGCAATAACTTTTCCTCTTGATAGTTATGACTATAAATGATGGACACCATTTAAGTTCAATTATTCTATTAGATATTAATACTTGAAATTTAATATGTGCATGACACTAAGAACGATTGCCATAAATATTTTGATGTTTTATCTTTAAATGTGATATATCTTTTACAAATTATTATTATTCAATTAATATTTGAGTAAGGCTATGATATAGATGTAAATTTACAAAAACAAAAAGTGTACTTATATAGTGAATGTCAATACTTTTATAACTAGAATGTTATATAGAAAAATATATTACGTCAATAATTAGTTCTAAAGAAAATTATTCTTTATTTTACTGCATACATATCATATAGATGTTTTATCGTGATATAAAACATTAGACTTTTTCAATTAATAGATTAAAAGATGAATAAAATTTAAAGTATTATTTATAGAATATTTAATTTGATTTGAGATCATTTTTTGATCAATGACTATTTTCTTATAATTTTTATATAGCTAGCAAAGAGTGTATCTTGTGACATAACATTTTCTTAGATCAAAATGAACATAACATAACAGGAAATTCATACCTAAAAAAATTCATATTAGACATAAATATAAAAAAGTAAAAATATGTGGATCAATTCATAGCCATTGAAGAAGGAAGGCGGAAATATATGTGTTTCATTTGATTGAAATCTCTTGCCACCAACACTTTACTTCTCCGCTCATTTTTACTTACATATCTATTAAAAAATAATTATTATCATGGTTATTATCATATTATAAGTAAAAATGAAAATCTATTTTTGAAACAGTAGACTTAACATCAAAACCTCTAATTCAATGTACTACGTTGATGTCCAATGTTTTAGCAAAATTAGGAAGAAACTCGTTCATTTAATTTTAAAAGAATAAGAAATGGAAATACAAAGAAGAAATATCTTACCCCAATCATGTGCCTTTTTTGTATTTGTTTATAATTATTGTCTCTCCCACTTCTTTATCAATTTATTTTATTAGAAAAAATAATCATTAGTGTGTATATAAATTCTCTCTCGAATGAAAACACGAAAGAAAATTTTCAAGAAACAATATAAGAAAAATAAATGAAAATTCTCGCACACTATATATAGATGATTTCTGTGTGAAGCAAAGTTCATAGATAATTGCATATTTCTTTGTTCTATTCTTTTCTTCTTTAATAGAAAGTCAATACTTAAATTCCAATGCTAAGAACTTCGGTGAAACATATCAATTGATTGGGGATGAATTATTTATGAAAATTTTAAATGATCTCAAAATGTCACAAAAAAAGAGATCCCCAAGATTTAATAAGGAGTGAATTGTTGTGACTTATGACCGAAGATATATGAAGGTAGAAATTGTTGTGACTATTCGTAGGAAATTATTCTTTTTAATGACTAAAACATGTTGGTTAATTAAAGAGTATTAATGTTCTAAAATGATATAAATAATATTGATGTATGGATGTGATGAAAATCGTCAGAGGAAAATATGAGTGTGAATTGATGAATGATTTGCTACAATTTTTTCACCAACTCTTTTTTATGTGGTACCTCAAATTTCGTTGAGTTTCGGACTTAATCAACTATTGCAAAGAAAATTTGAGATATTTTAAGAAGAAGAGTGTAAAATCTAAAAAAAATTATTGTTTAAAAGTGAGAGGAAACCCGTCTATTTATAGCTAACAAATAGTAGTACGAATATGTTCTGATTGTGCCTTATTAGACAAGTTACAAACTTCAAAAAAGTCCCTGCTTATCGGAAAAAACATAACCCTTTGAAAAATTCACAACTCATCGGATAAGGCACAACCCTTTGGTAAAGTCACAACCCTTTGAAAAATCACAATTCTTTGGAAAAGTCACAACTCATCGGAAATGTCACAACCCGTCAAAAAAGTCACAATCCTTTGAAAAAGTCACAACTCATCAAAAATGTCACAATCCATTAATGTGAAAAGGTATCAACTTTTAATATAACATAATTAAATAAATTGAGTATTTTTAATTATGGGTATTATAGTAATTCAACATTCATGTTTGGGAGTTCATGCTTTTAAGGTAGTATATATATATATATATATATATATATATATAAAGCTAGATGATAAAAAGTTGATGTGAAACCTCTCAATGGCCAATGATCCTATTTATCTTTCTAGTATACGTACCCATGCGTTGCACAAATATTTTTAAATGTCATAATTATAAATAAAAATTAATTTATGAAATTTATATACTTGTTAATATATTTTTAAATAGATAAAATTTATTTACTTATTAATAAATTATTTAAATAGTTATAGTATTATATTATTACTATTTATAAGATCATATTAACTCAATGATTTACTATATAAATTTTTTGTTATAATATTGTTCTAATAGTTATGATCAACTACATTTTTATGAAACAATATATTAATGTTAAGCTATTAATTTTTTTTTTTCTTATAAAAAAAATTAAATTTCAACTCTCCGCATGAAATATTTAATACTATAAAAGTAAAAAAATTATTGTTAAATGTTTCATACATGTATAATTCAAAACTACAAATTTCAAAAATAATATTTACTAATTTTAATTCAAGTCAAATTATAAATGGAAAAAATTATTAAATTATGTAGACACGTAATTTTTGACCGAACTTAAGTTTACACCATTTTTAGAGCTTCAATATTTTATAAATCTAAATTAAATATTTTGATTTTTATCTTATTTTATTAAGTTTATTTTAAAGGATTTGAAAATAACAAAAATAGAGTCACACTTTAAGGTACATTTTGTTTTTAATTTATTCAAAATTTTAGTAAATAAATTAGTGAATTTAATATTTTCTTAATTATATATTTTGATCTAGCTATTTAATTTTTCTGTATTTTTATTAATTCCAAAATAATTAGTTATTATTATTACTATCATATCTTTATTTATTAAACAACAAAAAATAAAATAAAAATAACCTACCCATTTCCTCACCCCTACTTAACCACTTCACCTCACTACCCACATCTCAACCCACTCCTACCACCCACCCTATATACACACAAACACACCAAACATACGGAGGGAAAAAGAACAAAAAAAATTAACAAACAAATACACAACTGAATACTACAACAACCAACATATATACACACTACACAACAAAAGAAAGAAAGAAAAATCAGCAAAAAAGAGGCAACTATCCTAAGAAAAACGTAGCACAGAACACAAAATCCATATACATCTTTGCTAAAAACCAATAACACACACCAAAAAAAAGATTTGTGAGCATTCTAATCGAGCTTCAGTCAAGATTTTGCAGTACATATTCTCTTTACTTAAGGTTAAACATTACCTTATCTCTTTGCTTTATTTATTGAATTTGATGAAACTTTATGATAAGTTTTCTTATATTTTGTTACATTCATAATTTGACTGAAATGAATATTGACATCTTGAGTTATATTTATGTTATTTTTAGTGCAAATACCTAAAAGATGAATAAAATCTTATTATTATGGTATAATTTTTTGTTGTTGTTTAATTTTGTCGTTCCTATGCCATCGTTTTTATAGCATTGTCGTAGCTTCATGTTGATGTCAATTGCCTATTTTAATTTACATACTTTTGAAATAAATGAGTCATTACCCAATAAACAAACAAATTTTTTATGTTGTTAAACTTGAATTTACTCCATTTTGAATTAGTTTAATCAATTGACATGAGAATTAATTTAATTAAAAGTATCATCAACTAATAAAATAATGAAATAAGAAGATTAGTTGTCTAGAATTCAAAAAAAAATAAGAGTAAGTACTTTTATTACTAGATGAGTTTTATGCACATTAAAAATATTTGTTTTCAATTAAGAATGCGGTTGTGCATCTTTTTTGAGACATTGAAAAAAACTCAAGGATGCGGTGACGCACCTTGTCCAAAAATATAATAACTTTACATTAATTTAAAATAAGATCACTTATAGATAAAATTAGGTGATGCACTCGAGAGAAGAAAGCAGTTATGCTCTTAAGCTATTTATATATTGATGCCTAAGAAGGCCACGTGCTTCCTACAGGGTCATGTTGTTGCCTAAGAGGGCTATGAGTTGTCTATAGACTATGTTGATGCCTAAGAGAGCTATGTGCTGCCTATGGGGCTATATTAATGCCTAAGAGGGCTATATGACTGCCTACGAGGATCGGGGACTACCGATAGTGGTATATAGGCTGATTGTCACCTTCCGGGCTTATGGGGGCCTCAGTAGGTGGTCTTGTGTGTTTTTTGTACCTGTCGAGCTTATGGGGGCTTGGTTAGGTTGTTGTTTTATTATATTTGATAAGTTTAGATTTAGGAGCAGGTCAGTACACTTATCTTATCCTTGATTTATTTATCAGATTATAACAACATATCAAGATACCTCCTCAAAGTCTATTGCCTTTCATACTCTGTGCATTATTTTGTATTGACGCCCCACTGCCTTGGGGGCACTGCATTCTTGCATGCAGGTCCTGACAAATGACCGAGCAGACCTCCTCAACAGCAGGATTGACTTTTATTCGGTTGGCTAGCCCTTTTCCTCCAAAGCTGCCAGAGTTGGGAGGTTTGTTACCTTTTGCTGTATATATCTTTATGGGTAGGCTGGGGCCTTGTCCTACTAATCTTTACTACTCTTAGAGGTTTGTAGACTTAACTACGTTATTGCCATATTGGCCTATGCTGCTGGTTTGTTAAAGCTTTTGAGTTGTTTGATCTAATGTATTGATATATACCTATTTTTAGTTTTGGTATAGATATCATAGTGGCCTCGATGGCCCAATCAGGACTTCTGTGCTAGTAGGCTATTTATTTATATGATATCCTGGGACTAGCAGTTTCTTTTATAGACCAGTTGACAGAGTCCTTGCTGGCTGAGGGCTTAGTTTTAAACCGAGATATACCTGTTTGTTTTCTTGAATGCGTGTGGCTGCCATGCGCTAGTAGCAAATGGTTTAGCAGGGTTGGCTCGGGCCTATGTTTTGGCATTAGGAGCCAGTTGCGCCCCTCGAGTTTGGGGCGTGAAAAACTTGGTATCAGAGCAACGTCGTATCTTAGGGAGTTTGCAAGCCATGTATAGTAGAGTCTTGTTTATAAATGTGTTGAGCACCACATCTGATAAGCAAGAAGCTACCGTGCATGTTAGAATGACTATCCTTCTTTTGATCACCTCGTGCTATAGAGCGGTGTCTTAAGGGTTGAGGTTTCTGGCTTATAATTGATACTTATATGCAGATAGAGATGAATGACACTAGACAGACCTCAACTAGCCATGGGATAGATACAACTGCAAGCGAGGGTACCAGAAAGGTACCACAGGTGGAGGTTGCCCATTGTGAGACCCAGGGGGATACATTTTCTCAACCCTCTATAGCTTCTACACCGCTTTAGGAGCCTCTGAAGGCTACATGACTTTTGACTCCACTAACAGTACCATATCTAGTTCCTCCTATTCCATCTGATCAGGATTTCAAGAGTGTAGTATGTATGTTAGCACAGTTAGTAGTTGCACAGTGCCAACCAGTTGTGTCAGACGTTGCTGGACCTTCTGAAGGGCCCGAAAGTTCGAGAGTTCGTGAATTTCTTGCCTTGAATCTTCCACAGTTTACATGGACATATCGCAGAGATGACCCTCAACACTTTATTGATCAGTTTCATAGGATCTTTAGAGTCATGCATGGCTCATCGACTGAGTCAGTTGAGTTAGCAACATTTCCATTGCGTGATGTTGCAGTATTGTGGTACGAGAGTTGGGACAGATCAATGGGAAAAAATGCATCCCTACCGTCTTGGGATTGCTTTACAGAAGCTTTCATAGATCACTATTTACCTAGAGAGATTAGGGATGGCCTGGTGTACCAGTTTCTGAACCTTCGACAGGGCAGCATGAGTGTCCGAGAGTACGGGTTGAAATTTGATTCATTAGCTAGATATGCACCCGCATTTGTTGATACGATGAATGATAGGGTGCGTAGATTTATGGGAGGGCTCGACTCAGACTATATCGATGCTTGTTCTACTGCTACACTAAATGATAAAATGGATATCTCTCGAATTTAGGCATTTGCAGAAGGCATAAAGGATCACCGACATTTACAGTATATGAGTGAGAGGGATGAGAGAGAGAGAGAGAAGAGGGTTAGGCCTACTGGTTTGCAGGGAGATTTTTAGGGGGGTCCCAGACCCCAATATTCTATTAGGCCACCTCCACCTCCACCACAACAAGTTCCAGGGTAGTAGATTTGATCGTCAGGAACAGTCAAGGCCAGGTGAGGGTTTACGAGCATCAGGCTCATAGCAACAGAGGGGTTCAGGCCAGGCTAGGGCAGCCCCACCGCGTTGCGCTACTTGTGGTAGGATGCATTCCGGGAAGTGCAGACAGAGTTCCACCAGTTGTTATTCTTATGGACAGGAGAGGCATAGGTGGAGAAACTGCCCTACCATAGGTCGGGGTGGTATAGGTCAGTCGACCAGGTCAGCAGTAGGTTCCTCTTCATCAGCACAGTCTACAGGGTATGGACCCTAGACTTCAGCACGTAGAGGTAGAGGCGAAGGTAGAGAGGGAGCATCTAGCTCTGGTAGTGGAAAGAACCGGACAAATTCATTAACCAGCCGACATGACTTAAAGTCATCACCAGATGTTGTAACAGGTACATGGATTGTTTGCTCCCATTGTGTTTATGCTTTGATAGATCCTAGATTTACTGTCTTATGTTACTCCATTTATTGCGGGGAAGTTATGTATAGTAGCAGAGTCATTAGATTGACCATTTATTGTATCTACACCAGTTGGTAAGTCTATTATTGCCAGGAGAGTCTATCGAGGTTGCACGGTAGAAATTATCGACCGTCAGATCCTTGTAGATTCGTAGAGTTAGAGATGGTCGATTTTGATGTCATTATGGGTATGGACTGGTTAAGGTCTTGTTATGCTAATGTTGAGTCCAAGACAAAGATTGTTAGATTCCACTTTCCAGGAGAGGCAATTCGGGAATGGAAAAGCGATACATTTAACGCCGAAAGGTAGGTTTATTTCCTATCTTAAGATGAGGAGGATGATTTCCAAGGGTTGTATGTATCATCTTATTCACGTTTATGATATAGAAGCAGAACCACCGACTCTTCAGTCTATTCCTGTAGTTAATGAGTTTCTAGATGTATTTCCAGACGAGCTCCATGGTATCCCTCCAGAATGGGAAAGTGATTATGCTATTGATATGCTACCAAGTACACAACCCATATCTATCCCTCCTTATAGAATAGCTCCTGCTGAGCTAAAGGAGTTGAAGGATCAGTTGAAAGACTTGCTGGATAAAGGTTTTATTCGGCCTAGTGCTTAACCATAGGGTGCACCAGTGTTGTTCGTAAGGAAGAAATATGGCTTACTAAGAATGTGTATCGATTACCGACAGTTGGATAAGGAAACTATAAATAATAAGTATCCCCTTCCGATGATAAATGACTTGTATGATCAGTTACAAGGTGCTAACTATTTCTCAAAGATTGATTTAAGGTTAGGGTACCACCAGATACAAGTTCGGGAGAAAGACGTTCGAAAGACAACTTTTAGAACTAGATATGGACACTTTGAGTTATCGGTAATGTCTTTTGGATTAACTAATGCCCTAGCAGTGTTCATGGACCTGATGAATAGTATATTCAGGCCGTATCTTGACTTGTTTGTGATTTTATTTATTAATAATATTTTGGTGTATTCACGTTCAAATGACGAGAATGCAAATAATCTACGAACAGTCCTTTAGGTTCTTCGAGAGCGAGAACTTTATGCAAAGTTTTCCAAGTGTGAGTTCTGGTTGGACTCTGTAGCTTTCTTAGGCCATATTGTATCAGATGCAGGCAATGCAGTTGATACACAAAAGATTGAGGCCGTAAAGACTTGGCCCAGACCCATGACTCCGACTGAGGTTCGTAGTTTCTTAGGGTTAGCTGGGTACTATAGAAGGTTTGTAGAGGGGTTTTCTTCAATTTCAGCCCCATTAATGAAGATGACTCAAAAAGAAGCTAAGTCCAGTAGACTGAGGCTTGCGAGCATAGTTTCCAGGAGCTGAAGGACAGGCTGACATCAACACCAGTTTTTGCATTGCCAGACGGTTCAGAAGGCTATACGGTGTATTGTAATGTTTCTGGTGTTGGGTTGGGAAGTGTTCTAATGCAACATGGTAAGGTTATCGCATATGTTTCAAGGCAGTTGAGAAAGCATGAGAAGAAGTATCTGACGCATGATTTAGAGTTGGTTGCAGTTGTCTATGCGCTAAAGATCTGGAGACACTATTTGTATAGAGTTCATGTTGACATCTTCACAGATCATAGAAGCCTTCTATGTGTCTTTATACATAAAGAGTTAAATCTGCGACAACGTCTATGGCTTGAGTTACTGAAAGACTATGACGTGGACATTTTATATCATCCATGAAAGGCAAATGTGGTAGCTGATGCCCCCAGTCGAAGATATATGGGTAGTTTATTTTATTTAGGTGTTGAGAAGCGTGAGCTAGCGTGAGAGCTTAATCAATTAGCTAGCTTGGGAGTCATATTGTTAGAAGTATAAAATAGTGGGGTAACAATTCAGGACACAGCCGTATCATCTCTAGTTGTAGAAGTAAAATCACGGTAACAAGAGGATCCTAGCTTAGAGCAGCTCAGAGCCAAGGCTCAGAATCAACAAACTTTAGCATTTGATCTAGCAGGAGATGGAGTCCTTAGATATAGTGGTCGAATGTATGTTCTGAATGTTACAGGACTTACGCATCGAATTATGGAAGAGGTACAACATTCCCATTATTCTCTTCACCCTAGTTCAACGAAGATATACCATGATATTAAGGAGATCTATTGGTGGCAGGGTATGAAGGAGGACGTTGCTGAGTTTGTGGCCTAGTGTCCTAACTGCCAACAGGTGAAGGTTGAACACCAAAAGCCCACTAGAAGCAATTAATATGGATTTTATTACAGGGTTACCTCGATCGCGTCACAAGTTTGACTCTATTTGGGTAATTTTTGAGAGACTAACAAAATAAGCCCACTTCTTATCATTCAAAACTAATTTTACGGCCGAAGACTATGCAGGGCTCTATATTAGGGGGATTGTTAGGTTGCACGGTGTCCCAGTATCTATTATCTCTGATAGAGGAGTGAAACGACCCCAAAAATGCCCGAAAATGTGCTTCGAAAACACCTAAAATTGTAATTTCCATATATCTCAAAATCCGTGCATCATTTCGGAAATTCGACTTCATATTCTTATTCAGGGGGTCAAATTGAGTGGGAAATGAGTCTAACCCGAATTTTAGAACAACCGTATCAAAATTCAAAAATCGCAAAAAAATGCGATTTTGAGGGTCAACTTTAAAGGGGCATATCTCTCAGCACACAAGGAACTGGAAGGAGCTCAAACTATCAAAATTAAAGATCTGTGAGTTAGCTTTCCAACACAATTTGTTTCACCTCATTCCGAGTTAGGATGAAGGAATTATGACCATTTTCGTAAAACCTGTCCGGCAGAAAATGCAAATTCCAGTAGCCGAAAACACTGTTCACCCGCCTCATTTTTTTTTCTAAGTGTTGGGACGTTTTTTAATAAAAAGGGGACATATCCATACTTAGTCATTTAACTTCAAAACATCCAAAAACTCTCTCTAAACCCTCTCCAAAAATTCCACCAAGATCATCAACCAAATTCAAGGATCCCAAGCTTTAATTCCGGATTCAAGATTCAATCTCAAGCAATTCTCCATTCTAATCTTCATCAAGAATTCTCCAAAGTTGAGGTATGTGGGTTGATTGTGGAAACATTCCTTTCTACAAGTCCAACCATTTATCCTCTATTTTACTTCAAGTTTATGGGTCCTTATGATCATTTATGAACTCTTGAATTATAGAATTACTACTACACATCCTATTATGGTCTATTTTTGTATATTATCATGAAATGGAATTATTATATGATGTTTATGGTTTTCATACCTCCATGATCAAATTATGAAGGTTGTTATATATGTATATATATATGTATGTTGTTGGTGGGCTGTTTTATATGGATTTTGAAATTGGTTGGACTTAGTACTCTTGAAACACATGATTTTATTTACATGAACAAGTAGCCCACCATATGTTTGATAAAATGCCATTTATAGAATTCTTATGAAATGGAAGGTCTAATGTACGTCCTATGAGTCGGATGATTATATAAGTATTGAAATGATGATGAAATGGATACATGTATATGATTTTCTCTATATAGTGTGTGAGTCGACCAAGCCTAGCTCGGGGGGTTGTAGGCCCGGGTAACCGTATCAAGGGGTTGGTACCTTGGTTGCCTAGTACGGGGGGGTAGTAGGCCCGTATAACCGTATCGAGGGGTTTGTACCTTGGTTGCCTAGTACGGGGGGTAGTAGGCCCGTATAACCATATCGAGGGGTTTGTACCTTGGTCCCTAGCTCGGGGAGGGTGGTAGGCCCGGGTAACCACATTGAGGGGTTTGTACCTCTTTCGCCTCTCCAAGGGGGTGGTAGGCCTTGGAAATACTATATTGATGGTCACTCACTACACATATACTATGCCCTACTAAATATGATTTTTATATAAGCATCATTATACATATCATCTCATTAATATGCTATCTATCGGGTACGATTATGCATTTTGCCTATGATGTCCATCCCTTGTTGCATTGCATTGCATCCCATATACTTAGTACATTCAAACGTACTAACGCATACTCTATGCCTACATGATGTCACCATGTAGGGACCGGAGCACCGCTTGACCCTCGTCCTCCACGTGGCTAATACGATTTTCTATCAAGGTTATTGGTGAGTCCTCCATTCCGGGGACGTTGCTTATGATCTTTTGCTATGTATAAGACTTTTCCTTTTAGTTATGTTTTGACTATGAGGGTGAGCCCAGTCGTTTGTCTTGGCCCCCGCTAAAGTACCTATGTTTAGAGGTGGTGTTGGACAAGTTGTGTATTATGTTTGAGCTTGATTCATCTATGGTATTTATGTATCATTTTTTTTTTTCTTGCTCCCTTAGTTCCGATTTCCCCCTTGATTATGCTTATCGCTTATGGTCATTTTAATTGCTTCCGCGACCAATGATGTGTAAGATACGCTATGAGGCTTGTTTGGGGTTCCTTCGGGTTCCCCATTCGCCGGTCACGTCTAGGCCCTAGGCTTGGGTCGTGACAAGGAGTACAATTCACTGCCAACTTCTGGAAGTCCTTGCAGAAAGGACTGGGGACACAAATTAATCTGAGTACAACCTTTCACCCTCAGACAGATCGCCAGGCTGAGCGCATAATTTTTGACACTCGAGGATACATTACGGGTGTGTGCACTAGACTTCAAGGAGAGTTGGGATGACCACTTACCTCTTATAGATTTCACATACAATAATAGTTATCATTCCAGTATCGGGATGCCACTTTATGAAGCTTTGTATAGGCAAAAATATAGATCTCCCATTGGATGGTTCGAGGTAGGTGAGTCAAGGTTGATTGGACCCGACTTAGTATAGTAGACAGTGGAGCAGGTCAAGCTCATACGAGAGAGGTTACTAATAGCTCAAAGCCGATAGAAGTCATACTCAGATGTGCGACGAAGATACATAGAGTTTTGCGTCAATGACTAGGTATTCTTAAAAGTCTCACCTATGAAGGGGGGTTATGAGATTTGGCATAAAAGGCAAGCTTAGTCCAAGATTCATGGGGCCATACCGGATCCTTCGAAGGGTAGGACGAGTGGCTTATCAGTTAGAATTACCTTACGGGTTAGAATTTGTTCATCCAATTTTCCATGTATATATGCTACGGAAGTGCATAGGAGACCCTTCTCGGGTTGTCCCAACTAAGGATGTTCAGACCATAGAGGAGTTATGCTACGAGGAGACTCCAGTTTCTATATTAGATCGACAGGTCCGTAAATTGAGGACGAAAGAGGCGGCTTTGGTTTAAGTATTGTGGAGAAATAACAATAGAGAAGAGGTGACCTGGGAAGCAGAGGATGGCATGACATCCAAATATCCTCACTTGTTTCATATCCCAGGGTGATGGCATATCAGTTTATATTGGTGCAGTGAGGTAAGATACCTATCTGATTTTTTTTATATTGTTGCTTATTATTATTATTGTTGTCATTGTATATTTGCTCGCACTGTTATTGCGGAGCTATAGTGCTTAGCAATTTATGTCATCGTCTGAGACGCCTAGGTTAGAATTTTTGCTTTTTAGGTTCCTGGATAGTGACAAACTTAACAGCGTGATTCAATTTTTTTTCATTCGAGGACGAATGTTTCTAAGGGGGGAAGGATGTAACACCCCGACTTTTCAAAACGTCTAAATTAACTTGTATCTTCGTGGAAATACAAGAAGAGTGAGTTATAAATTAAAAATGATGTGGTATGTCATATTTTAAGTGTTCAAGGGTTGTATCTCAAGTTTTGAAGATAAGTAAGTGGCAAAATAAAATTTGGCGACAGTTATCGTAAGTTCCTTTTTAAAGATTTCTCTAAAATTTTGGTCAAACGTCTTGGATGTTTTCTCCCAATATATAAAGAGTTAGAAGGCCTATCACCCATTAAACCGAAGGCCTACGAGTCTAGTTTGCAACGCATAAAACCCCGTATCAAATCGACATCAGAGTAAAAGGTTATAAGAGTTTTATTAGGGAGTGTCGGGGCAGAATCCGGGTCGGGTAAAAAATATGGTATGTCGGCTTATTTAACGTTTTAAGCCATGAAAACATTTCATTTTAGTTCCAAACCAGAGTGAAAGCTTAAGAGAGGGTTCCTATGGAGTTCTAGCATGATGAAGGTTAGTGTTTGACAATTTCTACCATTAAACATTACCCCCGTGCCTAAAATCATAATCCCTACATGCTGCAATCATTTTTTCCTCCTATTAGCTACGTTTCGAGCTAATTTTTGAAGATATAAATTTGTAGTTATTAGTGTTTCTTTAAGGTTTACACTTGGTTAACTAAGGTAATCAACTCGGGACCCTTTTATGGTTGTTTTTATGAATTTCTACGGACGTTTCGACAAGTTGGGGTAATATGGAAAATCTATTGATTTAAGATTAATTACGAACTATTTATAGGTGTGTACCAGCTGTGTATATATAGTGTTTACGAAGATTAGGACATAAGGAACAATTTTCGTGAAGGAACTACAGTGTTTCGAGCATTCATTGGAAAGGTATGTTAAGGCTATTCCCTACTTACGACATGTTTCCTTAAAGCTTAGGAGCAATGTAATTGGGTTGGTATACTTGTAGCCATTATTGTTGATTGTTGGCTGCTCGAGTTGATATAATCCTCCTTTGTCGGGATTCTTATTCAGTTAGTAACATCCCTATGTTGGACACGACTTAGAGGCTATTTGTATAGATTTATTATAACTAAATTGCTCGCTTTTAGCGATTGGATTGTTATTGTTGCCCTTGGGGCTATTGTGGTTAGCTACAGGAATGTGATATATGCCTAGAGGGGCTATGTTCTTCCTACAGGTCTATATGGATGCCTAAAAGAGCTATGAGTTGGCTACAGGGCTATATTAACTCCTAAGAAGGCTACGTGCTTCCTATAGGGCCATGTTATTGCCTAAGAAGGCTATGAGTTGTCTATAAGCTATGTTGATGCCTAAGAAAGCTATGTGCTACCTACAGGGATATATTAATGCCTAAGAGGGCTATGTGACTGCCTACGGAGATCGAGGACTACCGATGGGGTATATAGGTTGATTGGCACATTCTGGGCTTATGGGGTCCTCAGTAGGTGGTCTTGTGTGTTTTTTGTACCTGCCGAGCTTATGGGGGCTTGGTTAGGTTGTTGTTTTATTATATTTGATAAGTTTAGATTTAGGAGCAAGTCAGTACACTTATCTTATCCTTGATTAATTTATCAGATTATAACAGTAGATCAAGATACCTTCTCATAGTCTATTGCCTTTCATACTCTGTGCATTATTTTGTATTGACGCCCCACTGCCTTGGGGGCACTGCATTCTTGCATGCAGGTCCTGACAAATGACCGAGTAGACCTCCTCAACAGCAGGATTGACTTTTATTCGGTTGGCTAGCCCTTTTCCTCCAGAGCTGCCAGAGTTGGGAGGTTTGTTACCTTTTGCTGTATATATCTATATGGGTAGGTTGGGGCCCTGTCCCGCTAATCTTTACTACTCTTAGAGTCTTGCAGACTGGTGTGCGGGGTTTATAGTTACGTTATGGCTATACTGGCCTGTGTTGTTGGTTTGTTGAAACTTCTGAGTTGTTTGATGTATTGTATTGATATATACCTTCTTTTAGTTTTGGTAGATATCATGGTGGCCTCGACGGCCCAATCAGGACTTCTGTGCTTGTTGGATATTTATTTATATGATCTCCTAGGAGTAGCTGTTTCTTTTATAGATCAGTTTACACGGGCCTTGTCGGCCGAGGGCTTAGTTTTAAGCTGACATGTACTTGTTTGTTTTCTTGATTGTGTGTGGTTGCCATGCGCTAGTAGCAAATGGTTCAGCAGGGTCGGCTCGTGCCTGAGTTTTGGCATTAGGAGCCAGTTGCTCCCCTCGAGTTAGGGGCGTGACAGATCAGATCGCCAAAAATGCTGATGGAGATTCAACCAAGTGTTGATGGGCGAGATGAAAAGAAAATGGGCGACTCGCGGAATCATCCGACAATCTCGACCTGGATCGCCTAAAATTAGAGTAGTTGAACCAATAAGAAGAGAAAAATGAAGGTGAGAGAAAGGACAATCGGTGAGTCGCCGAACGTTCGGCGAAGCCCGACTTACCTCACCAATTGTTCTTAAGCAGTGACATATCAGACTTGTTTAAATTGAATTTTTCTAGAGAGAGAAGGTATTCAGAAATGTGAGGAACGATAGATGAGAGAAAGACCGCTGCTAGAGGGGATTTCTAAACTATTTTAGCAAGGTTTTCTTGGAGATTTTGTAATAGAAAAGATTCTTAGTTGATTTTAACTTTCAATTTTCATTTGATCCAGTTATGAAAGACCTGATGAATGTTGAATTTCATCTTTTTGCTATGATTGGCTAAAACCCTCCTCTTTGTGTTTTAACTATGAGACCAATTGTTGAGTTTTACTAAGTGGTTGTCATTGATTTGTGAATAATGGTGTTAACTTGAAGTGGGTCTAAATTGCTGCTGTGTTTTGAGGTTATCTTGCATGATTATTGTCACTAGTTCAGTTTTTTGTGCTTGCTCGACAGAGAAGTACAAAGCTAAAGTAGCAAGTTTAGCATCCTTAGTAGTGCGTCGCCATGATTTCAACTTGAGAAAGTGAAACATGGAACCTATCCTTTGTATCTAGCTAAAGAGAGTGGATTTGATGAGGACAAGGGTTGGGCATCTTCAGTCTAGTATTGAAGTTTAAGAGAATTCGACAAAGATAAGGTAATTGTTCGAGAGGAAATTGCTTTACATAGAGTCCTACCTACCCACGACAATTTATCCCATTGTGAGCATCCATGTTCACCCACTAAAATGAATTCAATAATTGGTTGGTCAATGCCCCAAGTTTTACCTCAATATTTGATCTTTTCGTGTAAAGTGTTGAATTGGATTGATAATTATAATATGAAATTTGGAGTTTAAACCAAAAGGGAGCAGTAAGTGCTTAGTTGAAGAGATTGTTGGCATACTTTGGTAAAGGAATTCGAAGGAAAAGCTACTTTGTGTGGGATCGACCCCAACTCATTTAGTTGGGATATATACTAACTAACAATCGTTAGCACTTAGAATATGAAGAACTGTCTTTGAAACGTTAATAAAAATGGTACTGCTGCCAGGGGTAGCGTTACTTAGAATTCTTTGATTGAAGATTCTATTTGTGGATTGGTTGGCTGTAGTTGAATTTGCATAAGCTGCATTGTGTAGTGTTGGTTGGGTTACATAGAAGTAAAAATTAGTGAGGCAAAGGTGAATGGTAGTAAGGCAGGTCATCGGGATGGTATCGATGATATCAATAGTGTTTACAATCCATCTCATACAGGTGAAACGGGTGCAATATGTATACCTCAAGCTGATGGGAATGCAATATTTGAAGTCGCTATCACGACTCTTCATCTCATCCAAATGAGAGGACTCTATGGAGGGATAGAGCACGAAGACCCACATGAGCATGTAAGAAGTTTTACAGAGGTGTGCAGCCCGGTGTAATCAAGAATGTATCACAAGAGTCAATCCAGCTTTGGTTATTTTCACTATCTTTGACGGGGGAGGCTAGCAAGTAGTTGACCAAAGTTACCAAATAAGTCCATCACATCACGGGAGGAGTTTATTATAGTATTCAAAACAAGGTTCTTTCGTCCATCAAGGATGATTAAACTTAGAGACGATATTCAAGGTTTCAAGCGATAGGAGGGGGAACCCATCCATGAAACATGGGTGATGTTCACGAAACTCCTACTTAAATGCCCAAATTATGGGCTACCAAATGATTTGGTACTCCAATATTTTTACTGAAGTCTTGATTCGATTAATAAAGGGGTGGCTGATCAATTGGTACGAGGGGGCATGATGTTGCAATCATTTGAGGTGGCTTCGTTTCTTCTTGATGACATGACTAAAATAAATCAAGTGTGGTACAACCAAGAAGATCAAGTCTCTCCATTTTGTTTTATATTGACGCAAGAACAACTTAATAAAAAGAGGGAGAGGGACGAAAACATCAAGAAGATATTGAACCAAATGGAATTTCTACAACAACATATGAAGGGCACATGTGGAGTGTTTAGAGTTGAGGAGGGTTCTTCCTGCGGTTACTCAAGGCCGTGGGAGAATCAAGGTTGGAACTAGAAGAAGTACGAAGAGGGTTTTAACTCACGCTATCTACAATGGGGTGGGAATCAAGGTTGGAGCTATCATAAGAGAGAAGAGCAAAGAAGATACTATCAAGATTGGGCCGAGCACAATGACTATTGGAATAGGGAGGAAGATCATGAACAGAAACACACTCACTAAAGTGAAAATCCTAAATCGAGAGGGAGTGCAAATAGTCGTAGCGTGAAGGACTTTCTATCACGCATCCTTGATAAAGTCGAAGGTTTGGATGACTTGTTACAAGTGATAAAAGCCTACTTTACATCATTGAACAATAAAGTGAACTCTGACACGGATGCAATCAAGATACTTGAAGGTCAGTTCAGTTCACTACAACACAACTAAAACCAAAAATGATAATGAAAGATGATGATAGAGAGCTAGCTGTGGTTACTCGAAGTGGAAAGGAGCAATAGGCGATGTGACGGGACATGAAGAAGCTCAAATGCATGAAGAATATAAATTGATGGAGAAAGAAGAGGCACCTATCCATCAAAGCATTGCCAAGGGACCACAAAAGGATATAGAGAAACACAATAAAAATCCAAAAGTTGTGCAACCTTTACCTAAGATAGCTCCTCCATTTCCTCTACGTCTAAAGTAGAAGAATGAGGATGAGAGGTTCAAGAATTTTTTGTCGATGTTCAAGACATTATCAATTAATCTTCCTCTAGTGGAAGCATTATTGGAAATACCGGGGTACGCCGAATAAATGAAGGAGTTAGTCACAAAGAAAAGGAGTTTGGATTTTGAAACAATTGAAGTATCCCATAGTTGTAGTGCATTTATGACTAAGGAGTTGATGAAAAAGAAAGAAGATTGCGGAGCGTTCACCATCCCGTGCACCATCGGCATGCTACAATTCGCTAAATCCCTATGCGATCTATAAACAACTCAGCTTGGGAGAACCAAACGCTACAACAATGAGACTCTTGATGGATGAATGATCAATTAAACATCCCGTGGGGATACTATAAGATATCTTGGTAAAGGTAGACCGATTCATCTTCCCAGTTGATTTTGTCATTCTCTATTTTGAAATAGATGACGAAATTCCCATTATTTTGGGAAGACCATTCTTGGCAATCGGAAGAGCATTGGTGGATGTTGAGAGGGGAGAATTGAAGTTCTAGGTGAATGAAGTTAAAGTAACTTTTAATGTGTGTAAATCAATGAAAAACCCAAGTGATATTCATGTGATGTCCAATGTTGATGTTATTGCTGAAGCGGTGGCTAGTGTGGTCCATTTGATGTAAATGAGTGAACCACCTGAAGTCGTGCTTGCTAACTATGATGAACTTGAAATTCAAGGGTATGAAGAGGTAGTAGCAGCTCTATCAGGTTTGGGGGGTATTCAAAGACCCCGGTGAAATTGGACATTGATTTAAAGAATAGATAAAGTTCTCCCACAAAGCCATCAACAAAATTACCACCAAAGCTAGAGTTGAAAGTACTTCCCTCACATCTTCGATATGCTTTCTTGGGGGCAAATAACACTTTATCGGTGATCATTGCAGCTGATTTGCTTGAGTGGCAGATAAAATTACTCCTTGAAGTGTTGAGAAGGCATATCAAAGCAATAGGAGGGACTATAGCTGATATAATGGGCATTCCTCCGGGTATTTGCCCTCACAAAATTCAGCTTGATAGTGATAACCTGAGTACCAAGACCTTTCTAAAATGATTTCTAGAAATGAGAGGTAAACTAAGGACCTCTATCTGAGATGATATACAAGGGAACCCAATGCAACCTGACTATCTCATTAATGTAAAGTTTGGCGTAGTCTTCCGCTGAATCCATAGTCTTGACCGCCAAAAAGCAAGAAGACTTAGTGACTCTGTCAACTCTCACCCAAATAGAGTCATGTTGTCTGCGAGTACGAGGTAAACATGTAATGAAATCCATGTTGATTACTTCCCACTTTCAAGTAGGAATGTCGATCTCTTGAGTCATACCCCCTGGTTTCTGATGTTCTACCTTCACTTGCTGACAATTGGGGCACTTAGTCACAAAATCTACTATGTCCCTCTTTATGCCATTCCACAAAAAGACTTCCTGCAGATCAAGGTACATCTTAGTGGTGCCCGGATGAATAGAATACCTGGAGTTATGGGCTTTTATAAGGATATGCTATCTCAACTCGCCCACATTAGGAACACATAGTCGACCTTGGTAGCGAAGCATACCATCTCCCCCTTGGGAGAATACTCAACCCTCTGTTGATGGACTGCACCATTTAGCTCAACCAATATCAGACCACAATTTTTCTTTTCCTTAACCTCTGCTACCAATGACGATTCTTATCCATTCAGAACTATCACACCACCATCTGATATGCTTATGAGACGAACTCCTAAATGAGCAAGTCTGTGAACATCCTTCGCTAGCTGTTTTCTTTCTTCCTCAACATGTGTTACACTACCCATAGATAGTCTACTAAGGGCATCTGCTACTACATTTACCTTACACGAATGGTAATGGACACTCATGTCATAATCCTTGAGGAACTCAAGATATCTTCTCTGGCAAAGATTCAACTCTTTCTGGGTGAACACATATTGAATTCTCTTATGGTCTGTGAACACACATGAATAACATACAAGTAGTGTATCCAAATCTTGAGTGCAAACACCACTACTACAAGCTCGAAGTCCTGAGTCGGATAGTACTTCTCATGCACCTTAAGCTGTCTGGAAGCATAAGTTATAGCCTTACCTCGCTGCATCAACACACAACCTAGGCCGACTCAGGATGCATCACAATAGATAACATAACTGTCTGAACCCTCTGGTAGAGTCAAAACATGAGTTGTAGTAAACGTAGTTTTCAATTCTGCGATGCTTTTCTCACAATCATCCGACCATTGAAAATTGATTTTTTTCTGAGTCAACATAGTCAATGGATGAAAATCCTTCCAAGAACTTTCTATAATAACCCGCTAGACCCAAGAAACTTCTGATATATGTAGAAGAGGTAGGTCTGGGCCATTGTTTCACTGGTTCTATTTTCTGGGAAGCCACTCGGATCATTTCGTTGGATACTATATGCCTAAGGAAAGCTACTGATTGTAACCAAAACTCGCACTTGTTAAATTTGGCGAATAACTGGCGGTCTTTGAGAGTTTGCAGAACAACTCTAAAATGACTCGCATGATCTTCCTCATTCGTAGAGTAAATTGGGATATCATTAATAAGGACGATAACGAACAAGTCCCAATACAGCTTGAACATTTTGTTCATCCAATCCATGAAAGCTGCAGCAGCATTGGTTAGTCCAAATGACATAACTACAAATTCTACATGACCATACTGAGTTCGGAAGGCTGTCTTCGGAATGTCACTATCTCTTCACTTGATGATAACTTGATCTTAGGTATATCTTTGAGAAATGATTAGCACCCTGAAGTTGGTCAAACAAGTCAGCAATCCTGGGGATGGGATACTTATTCTTGATTGTGACCTTGTTCAACTGCGTATAGTCAATGCACATTTTGAGAGAACCATCTTTATTTTTCACAAACAACACTGGTGCACCCCATGGCGAAATGCTAGGTCTGATAAAGCCCGTATCTAAGAGGTCTTTCAACTGATCTTTCAATTCCTTAAGCTCAGCTAAAGCCATTATATAAGGAGGAATAGAAATATGTTGGGTATCTGGAAGGAGACCAATTCCAAAGTCGAATTCCCTTTTGGGAGGAACTCCGAGAAGATCTTCTTGAAACACTTCTGGGAACTCATTAACCACAAGAATTGACTCAATAGTTGGGGTATTGGAGCTTGAATCCTTAACCTGAACTAGATGATAGAGATAACCCATAAAGATCATCTTTCTGACCTTAAGGTATGAAATGAATCGACCCATAGGCGCTAAGCTACTACCCTTCCATTCTAAGATTGGTTCGTCTGGAAACTGAAAACGAATAATCCTAGTTCTATAATCTACTAAGGCATAACAGGAATGTAACCAATTTATGCCTAGAATAACATCGAAATCTACCATTTCTAACTCCATAAGATTTGCTGAGGTGACTTTCGGGGAGACTGTGACAGGGCAATTTTTGTATACCCATCTAGCTATAACTGGGTCACCGACTGGAATAGAGACTGAGAAAGGTTCTTAGAAAGTTTCTGGGCTAACATCAAACTTAGCTACTATATAAGGAGTAATAAAGGAAAGAGTAGCCCCTGGATCTTTCAATTTAGTGTACCATATGTGAGCCACATCCTTAAGCTGGTAGGATGCCAACTCAACCCTACCATTACCAATTACTTGCATTACTCCAAAGATTTTCTTAACCTCACCAATGAAGTTCTATGGGTCATCAACAACTTGTGACCCTAAAACTCATGTGGATTCATCCTTACAAAATCTCGAACCCTAGCTACCACTGATCCACCATTTCTATTAGTAGGAACTGGAACTTGCTGCTTGTTCTGGTTGGTCATACTCTGAAGCAAAAGCTAAATCTCATTTGAAAATTTTGCATTCGAAACCTCAAGGTTTGGGACTGGAGGAATTGCATTAGCATTGCGTGCATTAGCATTCCATGCGTAATCTCTATGAGGAGGAATGATCTGAACCGCATAATGATGGATTAGAAAGGAGATCATACCAATGCACGATAAGAATATCAAGAAGCAAAGTTTTCCTAAAACACTTCATAGCTTCCTGATGAGTCCACAAATTGGACTCATTTAGGGCTTTATTTTGATAGAAATAGTGTCCTCAAATGCTTATTTTGTCTCAATATCTGATGAAAACTCTTAAGCTTCAGGTATATGAAGTTTTAGTGGAAGCATGGACTCTTAGGTGCAAAAAGGAACAAAAGGGCTGAAAAGAATGAAGAAGTTGAAGCCTGCGCATCACCAAGCACGCTTGGCGATTCGCCGAAGGGACGCATCAACCCTCTGTTCCAATATGCAATGCCTTGAAGGAGCAGGATCAAAAAGGCGATGAAATGAGCAGTTGGCGTTTCACCGAATAATTCTGCAAAAAAGTATTAGGTCACCCAATGAGACAGAGCACGATGATGCTGAAGGCTATTGCACGACGGAGATGCACTACACCAAAGGGCGAATCGCCGAGTTAATCGATGATTCCTACTAACCTCACCGAAAGATCCGCCAGCACTATTTTCTGGAGTCTATAAATACTAAGTTGTTATTAATTTTGAAGAGTCAAACCATTATTATAATTTTTAGAATAGAATAGTACTCTTTGGGATATTTTCTCTCAAGTTTGGAATGGGTTTTTTGGGAGACTTGAAGAAAGACGGATTTCATCTTCCCCAAGTTGGAAGTGGGTCTTCTCCATTCTTCTTCCTTTGCTTAAATCAAGTTTTAATTCCTTATACCCATTTGATTCTAGTATCATTTTAGGTGTATTTTGTAAATTTTTGATGTGTGGCTAAAAACCCCGCATTATTGGGGTGTGATTTAGCAAATATGTGTTGATATTGTTGTTGGGTCTTGCTTGCTGATAGCTTAGATGTATTGTAATGGTGATTTCACCAAGTGGTTTTGGTTTAATTTAATGGGTTTGTAGTTGCAAATACAAAACCACCCATGTGTTTTTTGGCTTGCCGAAGAGGGAGGTCGCGAAACCAAGCCCGCTAGACTGATGGCCTAAGGAGTGGGTCAACATGAGGTTCAGCCCGAGAGGGTGAACCCTAGTCCCATATCCAAACACTGAGGTTGAGAGAGTGAGTGGAGTATGGCGTAGGCTGGCCTTCATGCGACAAATGGGTGTCGGATAGGAACGCATTCAAAACGAGTTAAGTTGCCTGAGAGGGAATTTATTTCCATCTCAAGCATAGCCTTGTCGCTATTATCTTGAAAATTTCCTATCGAAAGTATGTACTCAATGATTTATGTCACCTTTTATTGCGGTCACACCCCAAGAACTCTTCCCCATACTTGATTTTCTTGTTATTTTTGTTGTTTTTACTACTTGTGACAAAACCCCCAATTGATATTTGACACTTTTGTGTCACCACCTTTTATTTACTATGTTTTTACTCGTTAATTTCTTTAGCTACGACTAAGTAGAACTAACTTTTATTTTTCTATTAATTCTCAAAACGACTCCCTTGGGACACGACCCCAACCTTTAGTTGGGTTACTATATTATCGACGATCGTAGACACTCGTACGGTAGGTTAGTGTCGTTGGTCACGATAAGATTCAAAATAGCGTTAGTGCAGGGGAGTTGTGTTATTTGAGAATTTTTTGATTAGTAGAATTTTTGTTCTTCTTAGTTGTGGTTTCACTAACTTTACTTTTAGTTTAGTTTTTCATTGAGTTTTCCATTCATATGAGCATGGCTGAGCAGAGTAGTGGCAAATTGGTTGAAATGAGCCAAGGAGTCCAAAAGGACCTCACACTGACCGCACTGGCATATCAGCTAAAAGTCTTGGCCACCAAAATCTCAGAGGTGGAAATCCAATGCAATAGCAAAGGGATGTACCTACCCCCTCACGAGCGGAGGATGTCTAGACATAGGAGAAAAAATCATGTCAAGGACACACTTCAAATCATTCTCCAAAAGATCACCGATCAAGATCGGGTGTTGGAAGAAATGAAGGAGAATATCGAAGTGTTGAATCAAATGATCGGATCTCACTCTAGATCAATCCAGCTAAACTGGTCACTCCTGAGTTTTGCAGTGCCTCATCTCCAACAAAATGACATATTGGGGTCACCTAGTGACACAAGGGCTAACCCCAATAATGGAGAATGAGACAGGATTTGTGTCGTGCCATGACGTAAAATAAGACACTTCTTGGGAGGCAACCCAAGGTTTTAGTACTTTTAATTACTATGTTAGAATAATGGTGTGTCGGTTCTGTAGGTGAAAGTGAGAAAGGTGTTGAAAAGTGCAAGTTGGCAATCCTAGAAACCAGTTGGTGAATCATCAAACCTATCGGCGATTCCTATTTAATCCGCCATTATGGCTCCAAAATAAGATATGTCCTGTAAAACTCGGCGAGATGATTATGCATTCCACGCGTCACCGAGTTGATCGGCGACAAGACTAACGTCGCCAAATGGCCAAGAACTTAACAGTTATATAAAGCCAAAGGTCAAATTTATTTTTGAATCTCTCACTTTCCCTCATTTCAAACTCCTCAGAATCACACCAAAGGTATTATTTTCTATATTTTTGCCTTCAAATAGTGTCATAGTTGATAATTAGAGTGTGGGACTAGATTTCTTTGCCGTCTAGCATTACAAAAACAAATTTATCCACATCGAAGGTTAGTCTCTAAAACCCCAAACTTATTTTTGATAATTTTGCACTCTTTTGCAAGTTTATTATCAGGATGACATGTGTTGGGCCTCTCTGATAAAAATAGGTTGATATGCTATGTGTAATTGGAACTTCGTTGCCTGAAATATTTTAATAGTTGAATGCCTTGTTGTTTGTGCTTTAATTTGATTGAGATTGCAGTGGGTGACAACTTTTAAAGGTGATCATAGTTAAATGGCCAAAATTTGGCAGGACCGAAAGAAGTCTAAGTATTCTGGGATGATGGGAAGTATGAGTCTTGTGTGAATTTGGTGTATGCATGCTTTGATTTCTTTCCAGGGCTTGTAAGGTCGATTCTAAGAAGTAGGTTGAAAAATAAGCACGTTGAATCATTCGACGAGCTGGTCATGCTTGGCAAACGACATAGCGGTTCACCTACTGGTCTCAGATCACCCTTCATTCATGTCTATAGTGCTAAGAGATCTGTAAATTTAGGCAAACACGTACGCGGTTGCTGAAGGTAGGCAGCGACTCACCAATAGGACTTTAGACTGCCCTTTGCATGCCCCATTTACCCTCTTTCGCTGTATGTTTTGACGGACAACTTTGTCATCACTGAAAGTAGTCGGCGTCTCACCAAATAGACTTTTTCATTGTTAATTTGCCTAGATTTCAAGCTAATCCCTTCGGTGAGTTCGACCTAGCTCGCCAAAGAGATTTGGCGATTCGCCAACCGATCAGCGGACCTTTCTGCTTAAGATTTTCTGTGTTTTAGTGTGATTGTTCTTCTGACTAATCAAAATTTTTTGTAGATATGGTACGCACAAACTTAAATGCACCACCTTAGAAAAAGGCAAAGGGAATTACGATCAATGAAGGATGATCACGTCCTTCACAGAAAAGAAAGCAAGATCTCCCACTGGGAGATAAAGGCAAACGAAAGAAGCGTATCGCTAGAAAAGTGTCAGTTATTGAGTCTGATTTTTCTTAGACGGAAGATAAACAACCCTTGATTCACCGGTAGAATAGCCTTAGAGATAGACCTCAATCAACACCTATTAGAGTTACCTCAGCTGCAACTCCTCCAACCAGTGAATAGTGCCAGCCCTGGTACCACCTTTAGTAGCCCCTGTACTCCCCATAGATCCACATCCACCCAGATTACTGAAAAGATTTAAAGGCGATGGTTTACAAACCATTCTAGAAGAAAAATTACTATCTGTGGAGGGTTTGGAATGTAAGCATGCCGAGGTGCTTGACACGCTCAGGTATCATGAGTTCGAGCAGTTCACTAGACCAGAGGGTCCTTACATTTCTTCCTGGGTCCGACAATTCTACATAGCCTATGGGGAGTTGGTCCCAAAAAATAAATAAAAGGCTAGTGAGTTCCGACCAGTGAAGTTGGTTATGGTTAGAGGCAAGGAGGTAGAGTGTCACAACGAGCATATTAATGTTGTACTAAGTCGACCACCGCACTTAGTACTACCTTACCAGGGTTTTCCTATCATTCCATACCTAGATGATTTGAAGGGTTGGTTAGCTCCGATGATTTCTGACATCACCCCTAGGTGGTTGGATATGGCAGCTCCTATTGAGAAGAGGGATATGAACATCGCCTCCCGGTACTGGTTTGGCTTCATTAGCAGGACTATCATGCCATCCCAGAACGAGTCCATTATACGTCATCCTAAGGCAGCTTGCTGTGGTTCTATCATGGCCAGGAGGCGCATCGACCTAGGATTGCTGGTTTCACAGGAGATGGCTGTGAAAGCCAAACAGACACTGACATCTCTACCATTTCCTGTTCTGATTACTGAGTTGTGCCGGTGTGCGGGAGTACCCTGAGATCTTGCTATCGATATAAAGGTCACCCCATCTTCCTTCACTGGTATCTGGCATATAGAGGCTGAATTCACACGAGAGGAGGATGACAGGAGAAGAGACGCCCCAACAGATACTTCTCCAGAGGTCAATGTTGACTCATTATTAGCAGAGACACCTTCGTCCACCCCGGCCTCTAAGCCCTCAGGTATACCCACTCTTTCTTCCTCTTCCTCACAGGCGCCAGGTGCTCCCTCATCTTCCCAGCCTGCCAGGATCACTCAGGCAATGATCCTGAAGATGGGGCAGTTAGCCTATTCAGCTGATGTGAGAGCTACCCGACTGGAAAGGTTTGTTCCAATGATGATCTACATGGCCATACTAGCAGCACTCACCCCCCTTCATACTTCGATTGATGCCTTGATAGTGAGAGTTGTTACTTGCGAGAGTAGACAAGAGTAGGCCTCTAAGGTGATGGCATTAAAAGCGTAGATCGCGAGTTTGAGAAAGGACGTAGACTATCTTAAGTCTACTGACTTCACTTCACTAATAGAAAGGGTAGATGTTGAGAGTGCCCCTGAGACCACCGAAGATAAGCTGGGGGATGGCACATCTCATGCAGAGTCAAATGCAGAGACCGACGAGGAGTTGATAGCAAATGAGGAGGAGATGAGAGAGAGCCAAGATGCGAGCACATTCAGAGATCTGCCAGATCTAGTAGAGACGGTCATGCAGCCGGTGATCTAGACATTGCCGACCGAGACATCCACACCAACTCCTAGTTGATCTGGCACTGTTGTTCCATCTAAGACTACTCCGAGCACTAATGCCCTGACAGATAGAGAGACTGCGTATACATGACATTTCTCTGCCTTCCTCTCTGTCTTACATACATCTACTTTTGTGCTAATTTTATTTGCATTTGAGGACAAATTTCTTTTATTTGTGGTGGGGTGAGGCCCACACCTTTTGTGCTGATAGTTGTGTTTTGTGTATACATCCCACACCTTTTCTACTGATAGTTGTGTTTTGTGTATATATTTGGGTTGTTCTATTTTAAATTGTGTTAAATATTTCTTTTCTGTGGATGTTTGAGCTTGTGGCTCCGTTTCCGTTTATTTTTAATTGCAAAATGATGTTGACCCTTTCAAAAAATTTTGAATTTTTCACACATTTTTTTGGACACCCCTCGTGAGTTGATGTGGCTGTTCTTTTGCAAGAATTTTGAGTCCCGATTTCGATCAATACCGATGACTTGAATAGTGCTCTCAATCAAACTAACAAGAATGTATGGCTACCACGAGACCAAATGAAGTTATACAGATAATATGTGAACTTTTTGCATCTCGTTGTGATTAGCCATGTATCGAATTAATTCTTTTGTAATGACTGTTGCACTCTAGCAAAAGTGTGTGGTCTTGTTTGACTTAAGTGTCGATGCCTTGTGTGATTAGCTTGCTTTGAACCTTGCATGAATAAACCTAGAATTTGCCATATTAGTCTGATTGATTTAGAAAGGTGTGCTTTTGAAATGATCTTAGGCAACCTTAAAGAGTGTGAGCCAAATTTGACATATACCTCTTTTGTGGCCTAGTGAGCGTGCGAAACTCTTTTGAACACCCTTTGAACCTTACCTCTCTTTGGAAGAACCTTGATGAACCCTAGACCTTACTTGACCCACTACCTATAATCCTCTTGATTTGTGGTTTAACGAATAGCCAACTTAGGATAAAAGCCTAAGTTGGGTTGTGGTAAAAAGGAAAAGGAGAAGTCCAGAAGTGCAAGAAAAGTCACCTTTACCCCATGGTGTTGCAGAACAATGGTAATCCCTAAAAAAATGTGTGTGTGGAATAAAGTACAAAGGAATTCGGGTTTCCAAGCAATTCATGGAGGTGAATAAAAAAATGACTTAGAAGCATGAGAAAAAGAATTGATAAACGAAAAGAAGGGAATGCCTTCAGAATACCAAATCTCACGAGGAAAAAGTCACAAATCTTAAATGACCATACCTTTGCACTCATCCCCATTACAAGCTTTAGAAAGACCTTTTTGATCTTTAGTAGGCCGAATCAAAAGTTGATTGGAAAATAAGGGCAAACCTATAAGTAAAAACATGCATTGTGTTCCTCTTTTCGAGTGTGAGTGTTGCATTTGATTCCTGATCTTGAATTGATTAACCTCTGGGTGTGAATATAGAATCATTCTTTATGTGAGGACATTTAGATACTTCCTGTTGAGCTAGATTGCACAAGTAGCAGGTATTGCGAGCATGAGAATCTTTGGTAATGGTGTATCACAACTTGAATCTTTGAGTACACAATTGATCCTTGCATAAGTAAATTGAGTCTGGTTGTGTGCATTCATGATTTAGTCTTGTGTAGCACTATTTGAGACACCTTGCTGAATGGATGAACTTGAGTTTTCTCGAGGACAAGCAAAGGTTTAAGTTGGGGGAATTAATGAGTCCACAAATTTGACTCATTTAGGGCTTCATTTTGATAGAAACAGTGTCCTGAAATACTTATTTTGTCTCAATATCTGATGAAAACTCTTAAGTTCAGGTATTTGAAGTTTTAGTAGAAGCATGGACACTTAGGTTCAAAAATAAACAAAGAGGCTGAAAAGAATGAAGAAGCGGAAGCCTGTGCATCGCCAAGCATGCTTGGCGATTCGCCGAAGGGACACACTCTGCCCTTTGTTCCAGTAGGCTAAGCCTTGAAGGAGCAAGATCAAAAAGGCGATTAAAGGAGCAGTCGGCATTTTGCCGAATAATTTTGCGAAGCTGTACTAGGTCGCCTAATGACACAGAGCATGACGATGCTGAAGGCTAGTGCAAGACGGCGACGAACTATACTAAAGGGCAAATCGCCAAGTTAATCGGCTATTCCGACTAACCTCGCCAAAAGTTCCGCCAGCACTATTTTCTAGAGTTTATAAATACTAAATTTGTTATTACTGTTTAAGAGTCGAACCATTATTATAATTTCTATAATAGAATAGTACTTTTTGGGATATTTTCTTTCAAGTTTGGAGAGGGTTTTTTGGGAGACACGAAGAAAGAAGGATTTCATCTTCCCCAAGTTGGAAGTGGGTATTCTCCATTCTTCTTCATTTTCTTAAATAAAGGTTTAATTCCTTATACTCATTTGATTCTAGTATCATTTTAGGTGTATTTTGTTATTTCTTGATGTGTGGCTAAAAACCCCCATTCTTGCAGTGTGATTTAACAAATATTTGTTAATATTGTTATTGGGCCTTGCTTGCTAATAGGATAGATGTATTTTAATGGTGATTTCACCTAGTGGTTGTGGTTCAATTTAATGGGTTTGTAGTTGTAAATATAAAACCACCCATGTGTTTTTGGCTTGCCCGAGAGGGAGGTCGCGAAACCAAGACCGCTAGACTGATGGCCTAATGAGTTGGTCAACATGATGTTCAGCCCAAGAGGGTGAGCCCTAGTTCCATATCCTAACACTCAACTCAACAGAGTGAGTGGGGTAAGGCTGGCCTTCATGCGACAAATGGGTGTCCGAGAGGAACGCATTTGAAACGGGGTAAGTTACTCGAGAGGGAACTATTTTTCATTTAAATTTTAGCCTAGTCGCTATTATCTTGCAAATTTCCAATCAAAAGCATATACCCAACGATTTATCTCAACTTGTATTGCGGTCACACCCCAAGAATTCTTCCCCAGACTTGAATTTCTTGTTATTTTGTTGTTTTTACTACTTGTGGAAAAACCCCCAATTGATATTTGATACTTTTGTGTCACCCCCTTTTATTTACTATGTTTTTACTCGTTAATGTCTTTAGCTATGACTAAGTAGAACTAACTTTTATTTTTTTATTAATTCTCAAGACCACTCATTTGGGACACGACCCCAACCTTTAGTTGGGTTACAATATTATCAACGATCGTAGACACTCGTACCGTAGGTTAGTGTCATTGGTCAAGATAAGCATCACCTTCCTTTCATTAGAAGTGGTGCACTTCACACCCACGAAGTCTCTACTTAGTACAGCTTTTCAGACATCCTAGGACTCTTAAACCTAATGCTTTGATACAAAGTTTGTCATGCCCCGAGGACCTAAGATCACAAGTGACCCTAAGCTAACCCTGCTGGCATGACATGAGCATACTAAGAATAATAATAATTCATGCAGAAGCTAAACCATGAAAATAAAAGTGATGGGGAATACCAATATACTAAACTGAATACATCAAATCTGACAGTTTTAATACAAAAAAATGTCAAACTCAAATACTAAGCTAAATCTAACTATGTCTTAAAATAGCCTCTAACTGACTAGAAGTGCTAGGACATGCCCCAGCTAAGTCTAGCAAAACTGAAACTAAAAGACTGAAATAATGAAAAGATAACATGACTATTGTCCTCGAAGAATGTGGACTCACCACTAATGTTGCTGAAGCGCAGTTCGGGAACCGATCTAAGCATGATCTGGATGCTGAGAAGCTGAACGTACATCACGAAAAGATGTAGCACATAGTATGCGTCAGTACTAGAAAGGTCCTGAGCACGCAGGTTAGAGTAAAGATGAAATAAACACATAACAGAACAAGCAATAAAGCAAGAGCATAATCTGAATATGATATAGATACTGAATACTGAGCTAACTGAATGCAATGACCAAATTTATAACATGCTGAGACTGAATACTGATTGTACTGAAATATGGTCAATATAATGGAGTCTAGACTGTGGGAGCTACTAATAACCGATAATAAAACCACATGATCTAAATGTGGAGTCTGATTATATGCCTCATCAAGAGGACCCAATATACCCTGCCACAAGTATAGAGGCATGACTGGAGTGATAACTAAATGATGCCCACAGAGGCGACTTACAACCTACGTGGCTCGTAGTTCTGGGACTATATGGGTGACTGACCCAAGTCCAACTCTGTATTATGCTACTCCTTATAGATGAAATGATTAACACATTATGACTGAATTCTGTAATATACTGGATAGCTCAAAATTGACAAGCAAAGTGGGAATGCAAATTAATATACTGATAATCACACATTCAAAAGCTGAGGCATGTATATTTGAAATAATTGAAATATCTGACCTAGCATGTGTAATTCAAGAAATAAAGTAATACATAGCTATGGTTCTGAAATTTATGCTAGAAACCAAGTAATGACATGATAATCTGATTTGGAACATTTAAATAACGAATTCATGATAATCTGCTGAAGTTCTAGAAACCTTAGGCCTAGTTAATTATAGGGAATTAAGAATCTGACTGAATTCTAGGGACCTATTGGGTGAAAGGAACCCACTAGTGAAATCTGACATACCTGGTGGCGAAATCCACTAAGAAATCTTTCGATTTTGGGGCTGGAACTGATGGAACCTTGTTGCGTTCTTGAATTATGGTTGCTCGACCTCTTTCTCCTCTTTCTCTTCTAATTTTCTAAGTTTTGATTAATGATCTGACTTAGGTAAGCTCTAGTTATATTTCTAGGCTAAAACTAATCAAAACCATGTAGTTTAGGGTCAAAATGACGTAGTTTAGGGGTCCAACGAAAAAGGAAAAGACAAAAAGACCGCTTACTTAAACTGCTGATGGGGCTGACCAAGGCCACCTTCATGGCCATGGTCTTCACTTGGTGACTACTGAGCAGAGGGTCTGTCTCACGAGCCTTACCACAGCCTGTGTGAGGGACCACGGACCGTGAAGGTCCTCGTTGTCCTCACTTTGGCTGAGGTCTGGTGGCTTAAGATTTATGGGCCTACTGGTTAGGCTTCACGAACGCCCCCACGACACGTCTTCAGGACCACGGACCTTGAAGGTCCCCGTGGTCCTTACTTGGGTGAGGTGTGTCTGAGGGCTAGTCTAGGGAGGCTACTTTCCAGACGTCACAAACTCCACCACGGCCCGTCGTCAAGGCCATAGACTGTAAAGGTGCCCGTGGTCTGGTGAATTCCAAGTCATGAACACGGGCAGGTCAATGGACCGTTAACCCTGCCGTGGTTCACTTCTTCAGGTAGTTTTCAACAATTTTTTTCTAGGTCTGGTTTTTGAGGTGTTACATTTTCATATGTGTTCAAAGGTTTTAAAGAAGAAGTTAGCTTGCATTGACCATGATTTATGACTTATGTTTTGTAACTTCTTCATATGATGTTTTAATTTGGTCAATTGCATGTGTTTGAAATGAAATGTCCCTTTTAACACGATTTTAAAGTTTTATGAATGGCTATTGTACTTGGTACATTTTTTGTAATTACGCGTACTCGTGCCTATATTTTCCCCAAATCTAGGGTCTGACCCAAATGTAGGGTTTGATATTCAGGGTGATCAGTTTCGTGGCTAGTGGGTGATTTGATTGGTTCTCGAGCTTTGGTGAGTCCTCATGCTTCGAAGATGGAGTTTATTGTTTTCACGTTCATTCATGTATTTTCTCTTATAGACATGTTGTATAGGTTAGACCTAATTTCATTCTATCGTATTAGATGGCTATGTTGAGACAAGAGTCTAGACTTCCCCTTTTCATTTTATAAAATATTTTGGACTGGGAATATTATTTTACCCTTATTGTTCTATTTCTTATGTTATGAGAACTAAGTGGCATGTATGAAATCCTTCGGCGTTCGTTACGCCATGTTACATCTAGGAAGTACCCCTGGGTCGTGACGACCATGGTAATTAGAGCACAAAGTTTAGAATGGTCCTAGGATATCTTATAAGACACATCTAGTAGAGTCTTGTTCATGCGTGTGAAGCGCGCCACATTTATGAATGAGAGGGTACAAGATGATTAGGAAACTTCACTTCTTTCATTACTCTTAAGTCGTGCGATAGAGTTTAACTCTATAAAGTCTCTCTCATAATCCTTATCCTATGTTCTTTAGGATATGGCTACCCCAAGAGCTTATGCTAGAAGGAATGTGAGGGAGAATGCGGAACAAGAAGCTCCTCCCTAAGCTCCTCAAGTTCCAGTCGATCCTTTGGCCGAACATGTGTCTAATGCGGACTTTAGCGCTGCTTTTCAAGTATTGTCTCAAGCTGTGATGGCACAAGCTAATAGGGAGGTTGTGCTTCCCGCAAGCTCAAGTGTTAATATGACATCTTCAAGAGTGAGGGACTTCACTAGGATGAACCCTCCAGAGTTATATGGTTCGAAATTTGAGGACGACCCTAAAGAGGTTATCGTGAGGTCTATGAGGTTTTAATTATCATAGGGGTTACAACAGTGGAAAAGGCGGACTTTGCAGCTTATCAACTAAAAGGTGTGGCTCAAATTTGGTATAACCAATGGAAAGAAGGGAGGTCGGAAGATGAGGGCCCTCTTGATTACGAGAATCTTAAGGCCGCTTTTCCTGATAGGTTCTTTCCCCTTGAGATGAGGGAAGCTAAGGTGCTTGATTTCATTAAAATTCAAAAAGGGAGTATGAGTGTGAAAGAGTATGATCTAAAGTTCAATCAATTGTCCAAGTATGCTCCAACAATGGTTGTCGATTCAAGGGCCAAGAAGAGTATGTTCGTTTCAAGTGTGTCCGAAATGGTGGTTAAAGAGTGCCTAACCGCAATTCTCATTCATGATATGGACATTTCTCGTCTCATGGTACATGCACAACAAATTGAGGAGGAGAAACTCAAGGAAAAGTCTAGAGAGGTAAAAAGGGCTAAAACTGGTGATTTTATCTTTTCGCATGCAAGGTCCGATGGGCAAGATCGTCCTGAATTCTGACAAAGGTTTTTCGATCAAGGTTCCTCCAATGCTCCTCCTAAGTTCAACAAAGATAGGGTGTCTAACCCTAAGCCTCAAGGGGGGAATAGTAGTGGATCTTCATTGCCTATGTCTAATTGCACTAAGTGTGGAAGGAAGCACGATGGTAAGTGTCTAGCCTACAGGGATGGTTGTTATGGTTGTGGGAAAAGTGGTCACAAAATGACGGATTCCCCAATGCTTGCGGCTAAAGAAATATAGGGCAAGCAAGCTACTCCTAGTGGTTCAGGATCCAATGCTCCCAAGAAAAACCGATTCTATGCTCTCCAAACCTGAGGTGAACAAGAGGATTCTCTGGATGTAGTTACCGATATGCTAAATGTTTTCCAGCCGGATGTATATGATTTACTTGATTCTGGTGCTTATCTTTTGTGATGCCATATGTAGCTATGACGTTTGATGTGCTCCCCGATGTGTTGTTAGAACCTTTTTCTTTCTCTACTCCTATTGGTGATTCTTGGTACTCAGACTTCCCACTTGTTAACATGCACAACCCAAAACTACACACACCCATCCTTTTAACACATTCAACTTGCACATTCAGTTACCACTAATATCAGTCAAATACAAACAACCTCCACCATTGACAAGTACACAACAAACCCACAATCCCACATACAAATAATCACACAGTGTTACTCAAGACTTCACACAATAGACACTCAAATTCCATGAAATGGATAATTTTACTCATCAACAATCCCCAATCCTTCATCTACCATGTTCATACATCCCCATTCTACCCAATGCCCACATAAGATCAAACAACTCGACAATTTCTACTCAAGTCTTAGAAATACCAATTAAAAAGCAACATACATCACTTCCCCTACTACAAATCACACCCACAACCCCAACAAAATAGAAACATCAAACATCATTGATAAGCTTCAAGAACACCCCACTATTTCAAGAGAATATACAAAAAAACATACCTTGAATTTTGTAGTAGAGTAGAATCGGCAGAGAAAAGGTGGAATTACCTTCGTATTACAGATTGATGTTTGAAAAATTGCAACAGGACAACGGGAGGAAGAAAATCGCTATTTGGGGATAAAAGTAGGGATTTTGGGGACGGAAATTTGGGGTCAAAAGGGACCTTGGTCAGGTGTTTTGAATGAAAATGGGTAAGACCTGTCTTTTTTATTGAAGATCAAATGTACTTACCTGGTAGCGCGACGTGGATCCATTACAGAGTGTTCTGCCTCGCGAAATGATTTAATTCCCAGAGAAACATTTTTTTGTGCCCCCTTCCGCGGTGTCCCTCCATTACAGAGATCCTTTATTTTTGAAGAAAAATAATTATTTTTGTTGAATCCAAAATTGCTAGCCTATTCTGTGATGCGTGCACGATAGGGAGTGTTCTGCCTCACCCTGGAAAATTAATTCCTGGTGAGGAAAAATTGTCACCTTTCTCCGCGACACGTTATGAGTCCCCAATCCTATTCCCTGCACATTTTCATCACAACACCAATTAGTGTAAGCCCGATGGGTTGCCCTCCATCCAGCGCTTTAGTTTTGGTCGTGAAATGACTCACTTTTGTATTTTCCTGATATATCATATTTTTTATACTAATTCCTATGAATTGAAATAACAAAACAGAAAACCAGTAATCCTATCTATTACAAGGGGTCACGGGTTGCCTCTCATGTAGCGCCTGATTTAACGTCGCAGCATGGCCCATCACATGACTCACTCATCATTCAAGTCGAGCGATTCTTGCTCACGATCAATGTCATTCCCGAGGTAGTGTTTCACTCTATGCCTATTTACAAGAAAAGTGGAGCTCTTATCCTTATTTCTTAGCTCCACAGCTCCATATTAGGTCATTCTCACCACCCCAAACGACCCACTCCACTTAGATCAAAGTTTTCTAAGGAACACCTTTAGTATTGAATTGAATAGTAACACCAAATGGCCAGGCTCAAAGGTGCGTAACACAATATGCTTGTCATACCACTTCTTAGTCTTCTCTTTGTATAGCTTGGCATTTTCGTATGGGTGGAACCTGACCTCCTCTAGCTCATGAAGCAGAGTTATTTTTTTCTTGCCCGCTAATTCAGGGTCTATATTCAACTTCTTTATAGTCGAGTATGCATGATGCTCCAATTCCGCTGGAAGGTTACATACTTTCCAAAACACCATTTGATAAGGAGAAGTCCCTATCGGTGTATTGTATGCAGTCTTGTATGACCACAAATAATCATCTAACTTGTCAGCCTAATCATTCCTTTCTGCAGTCACAGTCTTCTACAAAATTTGCTTCACTTCCCTATTGAACACTTCCACTTGACCGCTAATCGGAGAATGATAGGTTGTGGCTACCTTGTGTCGCACTCCACATTAAGCCAACAAATTTCACACCAAAATATTTATGAAATGCTTACCTCCATCACTTATCACGGCCCTTGGAGTTATGAACCTGGTGAAGATGTTCCTTCGAATGAACTTTACCACCACCTTTATGTCATTAGTAGGTAAAGCAATAGCCTCAACCCTCTTAGTCACATATTCCTCCGCCTCAAGTATGTACTGATTACAATAGGACATTGGGAAAGGTGCCATGAAGTCTATCTCTCATACATCAAAGATCTCTACTTATAAGATGTTGCTTAACGACATCTCATGCCTTTTAGAAATTATGCCTATTCTCTGGCATTGATCACAACCCTTCACAAAAATCGTAGCATCTTTAAATAAAGTAGGCCAAAAGAAACTGGATTCCAATACCTTATGCGTTGTGCGCTCGCGTCCGTGGTGTCCACAATATGGACAAGAGTGACAACTCTCCTGTACTTGCTTCGCTTCCTTTTCTACTATACACCTTCGCACCACCTGGTTAAGTCTCTGCTTGAATAAGAAAGGCTCATCGCACATATAGAACTTCAGCTTTTGCCTCTGATGTGTTGAAGGCCCAGTTGGAAATATCATTTACCCTCCAGCTTTTTCCCATTCCTATTAATTTCTAGATCAAACTCTTTGAAGAGTAATATCCATATAATCAACCTCAGCTTTACGTCCTTCTTGTTGCATAAATACCTGATCACAGCATGGTCAGTGTAAACAACAAGCTTGGTGCCCTGCAAGTAAGATCGAAACTTATCAAAAACAAACACTAGCAGACACATCTCTTTTTCTGTGACAATGCAGTTCGATTGTGCTGCATCCAAAGTCTTATTAGCATAGTAGATGGAGTGAAACATATTATCCTTACGCTGATCTAGGACTGCTCCAACCGTTGTATCGCTTGCATCACACATGATCTAGAAGGTAGCTCCCAATTCGGAGCGATCAAAATAGGCGCTTCACTCAACATATTCTTTAGTAGATCCAATGCATGCAGACAATGTTCATCAAAATAAAATTTCACCTCCTTTTCTAATAAACTGCACATGGGGCACACAGTCTAAGAAAATTCCTTGATGAATCTTTTATAAAACTCGACATGTCCAAGAAAACTTCGAACTCCCTTCACAGTGATGGGTGGTGGAAATTCTCAATGACCTCCACCATAGCTCTCTCAACTTCCAGCCCATTTCTTGAGATTTTTTCCCCAGTATAATCCCTTCTCTAACCAAAAAGTGGCACTTTTCCCAATTCAACACCAGACTCGTCTCTTCACACCTTGAAAGGACCCTATCAATATTAGTCAAACAAAGGTCAAAAGACTCACCAAACACAGAGAAGTGTTCCATGAACACCTCAACAAAATCCTCCACCATATCGTGGAAAATTTCGATCATGCATCTCTAGAATGTAGAATGTGCATTGCATAATCCGAATGACATAGGATTTAATGCATAGGTGCCATACGAACAAGTGAAGGTTGTTTTTTTCTGATCCTCTAGTGCAATGACTATATGATTGTACCCTAATTAGCCATCCAAAAAGCAATAATACTTTTGTCCTGCCAGTATGTCCAATATATGATCGATGAATGGCATAGGATAATGGTCCATCCTGGTGGAATCATTCAACTTTCTATAGTCCATGCAGATACGTCACCGTAATACTGTCCATGTAGGGATCAGATCACTCTTTTCATTCATCACCACAGTCATACTGCCCTACTTGGGCACAGATTGTACCAAACTAAACATTTGCTGTCAGATATGGGGTACACTATCCCTGCATCTAGCCACTTCATCACCTCTTTCCTTACCACATCCTTCAAGATTGGGTTAAGTCTACGTTGGTGTTTTGCACTCGGTTTGTGCCCGTTCTCCATGTAAATCTTATGCATACACAATGTTGGACTTATCCCGTGAATGTCGAACATCTCCAAGCCTAAAGCTGCTTTTCTCTTCCTCAGTATACTCACTGCTACTTTAACTTGTGGTTCAAACAAATCTGTAGAGAAAATCACCAATAAGGTCTTATAGTCATCCAAAAATGCATACCTTAGGTTAGTTGCCAATGTTTTTAACTCCACCTTGGGTGCTTCTTCAATGGAGGATTGGGTGGAGGACCTAACATCCTATTCAACGGCTTCTAGTGATCTCTTGATATGCCCACAATTGAGACATCCATAAATAGTACCATCTCTTGTGCTTTAGCATCCCAATAAATGTCATGCCCCACTAAGGCACGCTCCAGAGGGTCGTTGGATCCAATATAATGAGCTTCTGCTTCAAGATTTATGAATGTTACAACATACAATACATCATACACAACTGGTAGTTTCAACGCCTTCTAGATATCAAACACTTCCACTTTGTCATGTGCCCGCATAGTCAATTGAGTGGCTGTTACATCTACCATAGCATACCCTGTGGCCAAGAAAGGTCTTCCCAAGATGAAAGGAACCTCAGGATCTGGATCAAAGTTCAGCACCACAAAGTCTATCGGGAATATCAATGATCCCACTTGAACCAACACATCCTCCACAACACCCTCTGGTCTAGCCACTGACAGGTGTGCCAACTGCAAAATAATAGTGGTGTGTTTAGGACTACCCAGCCCTATTTTTTAAATAGTGATGTTGGAATCAGGTTTATACTCACCCCGAGGTCACACAACCCTTGCGTATGGATGCTCTGCCCTATGGTGATCTGAACTGTAAAGCTGCCCGGATCATTCAGTTTGGTGGGTAACTTATTCTGGATTCTAGAGCTGCACTCTTCAGTAACTGCCACAGTTTCATATTAAGTTAACCTCCTCTTACTTTCCACGGTCTCCTTCACATACTTCGCATACCTAGGTATACCCTGCAACTCATCTACCAAAGGCAAGTTAATATGAACTTACTTTAAAAAAGAGAGGAACTTACCAAAACATTTGTCCTCATTTTGTTTTTTATACTTCAAAGAAAATGGTTAAGGTGGTTTTACAATTGGTTGCACTCTTGATTCTTGTGTAACTGTTTCACTTTCCTTGGATTCACCCTGTTTACCTGTAGAATCAACACTTTGCTTCTTCGGAAACAACTCCTGCAACTGCAACCCACTACGTGTACATACCGCATTTACCTATCAGTGATTTGGATCAGTATCTCCCTGCACACCTCCTTGAGGTCTGGAGTTTTGAGCACTAGCAAATCGCCCAAATTGTTTCTGTTGGTTTTTAGTTGCTAACTAATTATTTCTTCCATCAGCGACTAGTTAAGCTTGATCATCCATAATAGTTTTCAGCATTTCCTCAATGCTCCTGCTACTTTGTTGATTACTGGGCTTCTCTCGTTCACCCTATTGTTGATAACCATGCGCATTCCCCTGGGGTCTCTATTATTTCTGACCTTGCGTCTTGTTTTGATTTCGTCCCAAGAAAAAGTTTGGACGATTTCACCAACTAGGATTATAGGACTTACCATAGTTCTGATTACCTCCTCCCCGCTGTGCATTACCTACAAAATTGATAGAATCTGGGTTTTCCCCATATACCTCGGCATTGTGGTCTCCACCTCTGAAAATCTCACACCATGTAGGTGGTTGTTGTACTGCATTTACCTGAGCTTGTTGTTATCTTAGTGATAGGTTACTGAAGTGTGTATTCATCATGTTTTTCATAGCAGCAATTGGTACATTTACCGCTTTTACTTCATCTACTTCCAACATTCTAGCAGTGTTCTGTACTGCCGATTTGGCTCCTCCTCCATTCCACTCGGGGTTACCTTGTGAAATCCTCTTCAGCAGGGTGAACAACTCAACATATGTCTTTTCCAGAGCCTGGCCACCTGCAGCTGAGTCAAGTAAAGTTTTGGTGTTAGGTTCCTACCCTTCATTGGAGGTGTGACCCAACACCTCATGAGCCTGATGATGGTTTGGACAACTCAATAACATCGATTTAAACCTGTCCCAAGCCTGGTACAAGTGTTCTCTTCCTTTTTATCGGAAGCTCAGTATGTCTCTCCTTAATTTAGTTGTTTTACCAGATGGGAAAAACCTTATCAGGAACTTGTCACGACCCAAACCGTTGTGATTGACACCCACACTAACCCTCCATTGGGAGAACCATTACTACAACCAAACTAAGCAGCCATAACAAAGATACTACGCATTTAAAGTTATGAAAGCAGGTTCAAAAGCATAAATTATATAGAGTTCCCTTAAACTCCAAAGGTTTAAATAAACTAGCAAAACTAATGCGGAAGAACAACCCCTAGAATGTGAAAGTCAATGTACCAAAACATCTAAAGTTCAACAAGTCTAAGAAAATGGGTACAACCCAAATAAACTTAAGTAAGTCCTAATGTACTAGACTAAGTCCCAAATGGGGACATAAACGAAAGAAAACTCATGGCAGTCCGGAAGAACTGGCTCACCCTTGAATTTGATTGATAACTGATCTTCTAGACTAGGTCTGTCAGTAGCCGCTTGAAGATGCCATGTACTCAACAAATAAAGAGCAAGTGCAGTATCAGTACGCAACCACATTGTACTGGTAGGATCACACGGCTATCCCACTAAGTGCAACATACATAAGCCTTTAAAACATATTAATAACATGTATACATTGAACATATACAATATTCACATTATTTACGAATAACATACAATTTCACAATTCTCAAGATATATAGTTATGTCAAGTCAATGGTCCTCTCATGGAATCCACACCCAAATTGTTAGTGTACCGGTACATGGTACCCGTTCCAATGTTAGTGTATCAGATCGTCAACCCGTTACAATGTTTATGCCAGTACATGGCAACCGATCCCAATTAGTGTGTCGGAACGCAACACCGATCCATTCAACAAGGCACAATCACAATAACATGTATATTCTCATAATCATACAATCAAGTCATGATTCATTGCATTCAATTATCCTTCTATTCTCATTTACGATTAGTATGATAACTAATGTAACATTCGCATACATCTATGTATCATAATGAAGCAAGAACAAACATATATCACATAACATGAAATCACAACCATCACCTACCTCGAACTAAGCTTGAATCCTCGCTTGATTCATACCCTTCCCAATTCGTTCCGCTTGTTCTTGGTCTACAAATAATCAATTCAATCCGAGGATCAATAATTAAGATCTAATTTACTCGGATTACAACTAATCTATTAACCCTCGACCAAACCCTTGTTCCCAATATCCAAATTAGGGCTTTTTCCACCAACCAAACAGTTCCAAAACCTTTCCCCAACGATAATCACCCAAGAAACTAAGTTTTACGGATCGAAAAATGGATTCGGAGAGTGAAAATCTTACCTTTAGACTCAGGAATGGTGGAAAACTATCAAGAAAACACATGGGCTTGTTCCTTAGCTCAAAGTCGAAACTTGTTGAATAAAACGTTTCTAGGGTTTATTTCCAACTTTAAGTTGCGTATGTCCCGCCACAACGGTCCTCACCCCACTGCAGCGACCCCGCCCTGGCGGCACAAATATCGCCATAGTGCCCTGCATAGAACAGAGAGTTGATTAAAGAATTTCCAAACCCCCATTTCACAACATGTCCTCATCCGACGACACTCAAGAAATTCCCGTTCACGCTAGGATCATTTTCGAGAGTTGTACTCGCCCAAATTCAATTCCGTAAAGTCACACGGGTTCCTTAATGTCTTAGCTATATACTCATATGATCAAATTCACAATTAGACCTCCCATTTGTTATGAGATTTCCCTAGAACTCAATGACTCCGATTTCGTTAAAATCTTGACTAGGTAGGGAAATTTCTAGATACTACCAAAAATAAATTCGGTCCAAAAATTTTCCCCGTTGGATTTTCTATAACGATGAAAACCGAACTTAACAATAGATAAAAATTTACCCATCACTCGTCCCCGAGTGACGAACTACGAAAACAACCTAAAGCAAGAGTGGATTAGTACCTGAATCGATGAATAACTGGGGATACTTGTTTCGTATGTCCTTCTCGGTCTTCCAAGTGGCTTCCTCAACCGCACGTTGCTTCCATTGAGCTTTCACGGACTTAATCTCCATGGTTCTTAGCTTCCGGACATCACAATCAAGGATTGCAATTAGTTCTTCCACATACTGAAGGTCCTTGTTTAACACAACTGAGTCACATTTTATTATGTAATCCCCGTCACCATGATATCTCTTCAACATGGACACATGAAATATCGGATGACTCCCAAAAAATTATGAGGTAAAGCCAATCAATAAGCATCCCGTCCCACCCGTTCAAGGATTTCAAATGGTCCAATGTATCAGGGACTAAGCCTGCCCTTCTTGCCAAATCTTATCACCACTTTCATGGGTGATACCTTAAGAAGAACGTTCTCACCAGTCTGAAATGCCATGTCCCTTACCTTATGATCTACATACTTCTTTTGTCTACTTTGGGCTGCTAAAAGATTAGCTTGAATGCTTCATACTTTCTGTTGAGCATCCTTCACCAAGTCAACCCCTAAAGGTTTCACATCTCCAACCTCAAACCATCCTATGGGTGATCTAAATCCTCTCCCATAGAGTGCTTCAAAAGGCGCAATATCAATGCTGGAGTGGTAACTATTATTGTAAGAGAACTCGCACAATGGTAGGAACATATCCCAATGACCTACAAAGTCAATCACACATGCCCTAAACATGTCCTCCAACACTTGAATGGTCCTCTCTATCTATCTGTTCGTCTGCAGATGGAAGGTTGTGCTAACGATGAGTTGAGTACCCCATTCTTCATTCGATTATCCCCAAAACTTGGATGTGAACTGCGTACCTCGGTCTGAGATGATAAAGAGAGGCAGCTCGTGCATCCTTACTATCTTTTTTACATACACCTTAGCAAATTGCTAATCCTTATAGTCGGTTTTAACTGGAATACAATGCGATGACTTAGTCAATCTGTCAACAACTACCCAAATAGAATCATACTTTCCCAATGTCTTTGGAAGCCCAACCACGATATATATGGCTATTCTTTCCCACTTCCATTCGGGAATTGGCATTCTCTGAAGCAAACCTGCAGGCCTCTGATGCTCATATTTTACTTGTTGGTCATTTTGACACTTAGCCACAAAATCTGCTATATCTTTCTTCATGACCATCCACCAATAGAGTCTCTTCAAGTCTCGGTACATCTTAGTTACACCCGGATGAATGGAATACCTCAAACCATGGGATTCTGTCAATAGATTCTGAATTAAGTCCCCCACTCTAGGAACACAAATCTTTCCTTTAAAACTGAGCACACCTTCCGAATCAAGAGTGGTCTCTTGTGCCTTACCAATAATAGTCTTCTTTCTAAGCTCCTTAAAATTTTCATCCTCAAACTGTTTGCCCTTGATCTCCTCAAAGAATGTGGCCCTTAGCTCAATGCTAGCTAACACCTCACCTTTTTCCAAGATGCCCAACTGAATGAACATAGACTCCAAATGTGGAATTTCTTTAGCCAAAGGTGGCTAGGATATACCCAAGCAAGATAAACTACCCATACTCGCTGCCTTTCGACTTAGTGCGTTTGCCACTACATTAGTCTTACCCGGATGATGTTGGATGGTCACATCATAATACTTGAGTAACTCCATTCATCTTCGTTGTATCAAATTAATATCATTTTGAGTGAATACATGTTATAGACTACGGTGGTTCGTAAATACCTCGCATTCTACACTTTAAAGGTAATATGGCCAGATCTTAAGAGAAAACACTAGCTCTGCCAACTCTAAATCATGTGTTGGATAATTCCTCTCATGCACCTTCAACTGCCGCGATGCATAAGCTATAACATTCTTATCCTTCATTAATACAACACCCAAACCCAAATGTGAAGCTCATAATAAACTATAAAGTCCTTACCTTCAATCGGTACTGATAGAATAGGTGCAGTGGTCAAAAGAGTCTTGAGCTTTTGCAATCGTTCCTCACATTTTTTAGTCCATTTAAAAGGTACCTCATTTTTAGTGAAATTCGTCAGATGTGTGAACCCCACAAAACTCTAAATTTTAGTCAAAGAACTTGGTCGAACCCAATTCTTAACTGCTTCAATCTTTTGGGGACCTACCATTACCCCTTCCTTTTAAACTATATGCCCAAAAAGGTAACTAAAGTTGACAAAAAGTCACACTTAGAAAATTTCGCATACAACTTTTGGTTCCCAAGAATACCTAGAACAATACAAAGATGGTTGGCATGCTCTTCCTCACTTTTCGAATAAACCAAGATGTCATCAATGAACACTATCAAAAACGAATCAAGGAAGGGTTTAAACACACCATTCATCAAACTCTTGAAAGTTGCAGGCGTATTTGTCCACCCAAATGACATAACTAGGAACTCGTAGTGCCCATAACGGGTTCTAATTGTCGTATTGGACACATCTTCAAGCCTAATCTTTATTGACGGTAACCAGACCTTAAATAAATCTTAGAGAAAATGGATGCACCATGTAGTTGGTCAAATTGATCATGTATCCTAGGGAATGGGTACTTGTTTCGAATGGTGACCCTAATCAATTGCCAGTAGTTTATGCACATCCTCATGCTACCATTCTTTTTCTTAACAAACAATACAGGGGCACCCCACGGGGAAGCACTAGGATAAATGAATCCTATATCAAGAAGTTCGTGGATTTAAGCCTTAAACTCTCTTAATTTTGCTGGAGCCATGCGATATGGAAGGATAAAAATGGGGCAGGTACCAAGTTCTAAACCAATAAAGAAATCTAGTTACCTATCTGAAGTCATACCAGGTAAATCAGAAGGGAACAGTTCTCTAAATTCTGACACCACAAGAATAGACTCAATGGAGGGAGACTGAACCTCAACATCCCGAATATGAGCCAAATAAGCCAAACAATCCTGCCCCGCCATTTTCCTTAGCCTGAATAGAGGATATGATCTTAGCTAGCATAGGATTGTACACCTCTTCACACTCTAACTTTTCCCTACTGGGATTTCTAGAGTCACAAACTTAGTATTACAATTTAACACAACATAGTAGTGGGACAACCAAGTCATGCCTAAGATTATATCGAAGTCAGTCATATCCAAAATCACCAAATCAGCCCAAGTTTGAAGAACCATAAACAAAATAGGACAAGCACGATAGACATGGGTTACTATGACAAACTCTCCAACTAGGTAGAAAGATAGATGGGGGCATCAAGTATATCACAATTCATATTAAATTCAGAGGAAAATCGCACGAACATAATAGAATAAGTAGAACCCAAATAAAATAACACATTAGCCATCCTGTCACATATAAGAATAGTATCTATGATCACTGCGTCAGACGCCTCTGCCTTGGTCTTGCCCGAAAAGGCATAACACTGAGACATGTCATCATGATGGGTGACTTTCCTGCCTAGCTGCACTGTACCTCTACCTGCATTACCATTCCCCTATCTCCGCGGCCTCACTGATTTCTTCCTAATCCACCTTGTGGATACCCTCCACCATTATTACCATTTCCCACGGGTACCACTGCTCTACTCTGCTGCTGCGCAGAATCCATCATGTGCGGGTGGGATAATGTCTCCTTATATGCCCAAGTTATCCACAGTTATAACAAGTACAATCAAAATATGGCCTGCTACCTGCCAATGGTGCGGCTCCCTAGCTATCCTGAATCAAATTCTGAGGTGGAGTTCCAGAGTAATTACCTGTAGAAGCAGTCATAGAGGACTGAATTGGTCGGGCTGCAAGTGTCGGCCTCCCTGAACCTCTAGAGAAAGAACCTGAAAGATGCCTTAATTCTTGGCTTTCTTAGCCAATGCCTTACCCTGACCGTCTCGCCTCACCCCCTCTACTTTTTTCACAAAATATGTTACCTCATTGAGGCTTTTTCCTAGAGAGGTCATATTAACAGACAATACTTGCAATTTAGAATTTAGTCCCTTGACAAATATCCAGATCCTATCTTCCTTAGTAGTCACCAATTGCGTAGCATAGCTAGGCAATGCATGGAACTTGGCTTCATAAGCAACCACAGTCATACCACCCTTCTCCAAAGCCATCAACTCATCCTTCTTATGATCTATCAAAGTCTGGGGCGCATACTTTTCCAAGAACAAAGCATGAAACTGGGTCCATGTGAGTGGGGGTATATTGAAGATCTACATTCCACATAAGCTCTTCACCACTGCATAGTCTCACCCTGAAATTGAAAGGTCACAAACTCCAGGCCATGTTGATGGACAATTCCCAACTTATTAAGCCTCTCATAACAATCTAGGATGAACTCATATGCGTCCTCACTCTCGAAAACATGGAACACAGGTGGTTTCAACTTCAAGAACTTAGTCAACATCACATGCTAAATACCAGTCATAAAGGACCCAACAATAGATGGAAGAAAGCATCATTAGCTACAGTTCCACACACCTTGGTGACAGTGAAAGCAATAGGGGGATTGGCGAGGGATTGAGTTGCTTAAAAATAGGTAAGCACTCCAAGACCAACCAATCCTTTCAAGAATGACATAATCTGTTGAGTTAACACTAGTGTAAGGGAGGAATACTGGTAGTCTTAGACAATACCTCCTCCTCTTGTTCAACATTCTCCTCATTCTCAACCTTCACATTCTCCTCTACCACTTCATGATGTGCAGGAGGGGCCTCATTTCTTGGAGCATTCTCAATTTGTGCTCCATCCATAGTAGGCGCTACCCTTCCTCAGCCTCTGCCCCTTCCTCTTTCCCTACCCCTGCCTCGACCGCCCTGATGTTGTTGAACCTAGTGTTAACCATATGCGGACAGAAGAGTGAAGGAGGTTAGATACATACCAATTGGAACCAAGTTATAGCATGAAGGAGTAAAAAAAATAGATAGATTTCCTAAAGTCCTATAGTATCTCGAAGAAAAGTACATACGTCTATGTACCGTTCCACAAGACTCTAATAGACTCCTTTTGGTACAATGTGATAAACGAACCTAGGGAACTTATATCAACTTTGTCACGACCCAGACCATCGTGATATTCACCCACACTAACACTCTGGTGGGAGAACCATTACTACAACCCAACTAAGCAGCCTTAACCAAGATATGCATTTAAAGTTACGGAAGTAGGTTTAAATGCAGAAATTATATAGAGTTCCTATAAACTCCAAATGTTTAAATAAACTATCTAAACTAATGCGGAAGAACAACTCATAGAACTTGGAAGTAAATGTACCAAAACATCTAAAGTTCAACAAGTCTAAGAAAATGAGTACAACCCAATTAAACATAAGAAAGTCCCAATGTACTAGCCTACGTCCGAAATGGGGACATAAACGAAAGAAAACTCATGGAAGCCCGGATGAACTGGCTCACCCTTGAATTCAATTGATTACAGATCTTTTAGACGAGGTCTGTCAGTAGCCTCTTGAAGATGCCCTATACTCAACAAAGAAAGAGTAAGTGCAGTATCAGTACACAACCACAGTGTACTGGTAGGATCACGCGACTATCCCACTAAGTGGGACATATATAAGCCTTTACAACATAATAATATCATGCAAATACCGAACATATACAATATCAACATCATTTACGAACAACATACAATTTCACAATTCTCAAGATATATACAGTTATGTCAAGTCAATGATCCTCTCATGGAACCCACACCCAAACTGTTAGTGTACCGGTACGTGGTACCCGTTCTAATGTTAGTGTGTCGGATCGTGGCTTTCGTTCCAATGTTTATGCCGGTACATGGCACCGATCCCAGTTAGTGTGTCGGAACGCAACACCTGATCCATTCAACAAGCCACAATCACAATCACATGTCTATTCTCATAATCATACAATCAAGTCATGATTCATGACATTCAATTATTCGTCTAATATCATTTACGATTAGTATGATCAATCATGTAACATTTGCGTACATCGATCAATGTATCATAATGAAGCAAGAACAAACATATATCACACAACATGAAATCACAACCATCACCTGCCTCGAAGTAAGCTTGAATCCTTCTAAGAAGCTTGATTCTTCCCCTTTCGGATTCGTTCTGCTTGTTCTTGTTCTACAAACAGTCAATTCAATGCGAGGATCAATAATTAAGGTCGAATTTACCCGGATTACAACTAACCAATTAACCCTAGACCAAACCCTTGATCCCAATATCCAAATTAGGGCTTTTCCAACCATCCAAAAAGTTCCAAAATCATTCCCCAACGATAATCACCAAAGAAACTAAATTCAACGGATCATAAAATGGATTCGGGTAGTGAAAACCTTACCTTTGGCATCAAGAATGGTGGAAAACTGTCAAGAAAATACATGGTGTCGTTCCTTAGCTCTCAAAGTTGAAACTTGATGAATAAAACATTTTTGGGGTTTATTTTTACTTTAAGTCGTGTTTATCGCGCCACAACGGTCCCACCTTGGCGGCATAAATCCCGCCACACTGGCTTGCACGGATCAGAGAGCTAAATAAAGAATTTCCAAACATTCATTTCACAACACACATTTATCCCACGACACTCAAATAATTGGTTCACGCTAGGATTATTTTCGGGAGTTCTACTCGGCCCGAATTCAATTCTACAAAGTCGTACGGGTTCCTTACCATCTTACCTATCTACTCATATGATCAAATTCACAATTAGACTCCCATTTGTTACAAGATTTCCCTAGACCGCACTGACTTCAATTTCGTCCAAATTTGGACTAGGTTGGGAAATTTCTAGATACTACCAAAAAGTTTTTCGGTCCAAAAAATTTCCCCGTTGGCTTTTGTATAACAACGAAAACTGGTCATTACAGAATATCCGTGCAAGATCGTCCTACAATATGGAGTTCGTGGGCTCAAAATTAACCATTTTTTTGCTTCCCCTAGAAGAGAAAATGGAAATAAGGTGAGCCTCACGTAATCTGAGTTCACTCTAGTTTGAGTGTAAGTGTCACTGATTTGGAGGAAATTCTAGATATGAACTTCTGGATGCCCATGCGATAAACCAGTGAACTGTCCATTGGTGTGCAATAGTTGCACCATGCTCTGCTTCAGTTCAAATCTTCCGCTAGCTTCATGTTTCTGAATGCATGAAGTAACATTGGTGGTATGTGGGATTGCCACGTCTGTCACTTTCATCTCAGCCATCACTACAGGTTATTCTTGTTCCACTCTTGCTACTGGTGTTACTGGTTCACTAGAAACAAGAGGGACTGGGTAGGTGAGTCATCTTTTCCTTCTCCGGTAATGAACAAATATTTTCGGTTTAGCTAGAGGCTCCACCAAGTTTTGGTCTGTAACAACCCTCTTAGTCGTTTTATGAATTTTGACCATTATTTATATTAACCATTTTTAGTTGCTTTTATAAATAATTTATGACTTATAAGAATGAGTGACATGAATTCAGATTTAATTAAGGATTATTTTGTTGTTAATAATAATGGGGAAAAAATAGAAAAGGATAAATATAAGTAAATAATAATAATAATAATAATAATAAAACAAATAAGCGCAAAAGACCTAAACCTTTGAAAGTCAGCGACGAAAAAAGAAGTTGAAAAGAACAAACATAGGAAAAAATATTACCCAGTAAAGGAAAAACAAAGAAAGGGAGAAAAAGGGAGGAAAAAGGAGGAGAAAATTGGGATTTTCATCCCAAAGCGTCAAGGTAATTGTTCTTATCCTTTCTATTAAACTTTTATGTAATTAAGAGCAGATTTTTGGGTTAAAGACATGTATAATTTATGCTAAATTAAAAAAATATAGGTCTAGGGTTCTTAGAATAAAATCTTGATTTGGGGGTGGGTCGGATAACGTTTAGCTGAAATTTTGCTTGTAAGTTTATTTTATCATGGGTAAGTATAATCTGAAAGAAAATTTCACATCCAAATTTTAGGGCTAGGGATGACTTTTTAACCCAATTTTCGAGCCAAAACAAAATATAGTAATATGGGTGTCATTAGATTCGTATTCTTATGAGGATTATATATTTGATAGATTGGAAGAACTTTGAAGCTTTATGAAAGTGGAAGACTCAAGTCCGAAGTAATTGCTCGATTATTTGAGGCAAGTGGATTTATAAACCCTTGTTAAGTGCATAGAATCGTGTATTTTATTGTGGTATGTCTTGGGGAGTAATGGAACTTGGTGAAGGGTTGACTTGTCCATATTAAATAATTCTAATGATGAAAAAGGGGTAATAAAAGGCAATGTGATTGATTATTGGTCTGTAACATGTATAGAATGGTTTAAAAAGCTTATTGATTCATTGTTGATGTTATATCACGATTGTGTTGTTGTGAAAATGTCCATCTCCTCATTAATTATGTGAACATGTCATTTGCATTGGCTCTGAGACATGGTTGTGATAAGTGTTATGTGATAAGAGGATGTACTATTTTGAGGGACGTGTCACGTGCCTTGACGGATATTATATATCAAGGGACGTATCACGCGCTGCGATGGATACTATATATCAAGGGATATATCGCGCGCCGCAATGGATTCATGAAAAAATATGTTCCCCATGGGTCCCGGACTATGAGACAGTAGGTGTGTATCGTTAGGTCAGACAAGCATCACTATACTTGACATTGCATTTCATTGTATTTCACATCTTTATTATTGGTGAACTTGATATTGTGTGTTGCTGATCTTGTGAGTTCCTTCTTGTGGAAATTGTGACTGATGAATATTAAGCCTGTTGTTGAAGAATTAAATTGTTAGAGTGTTGTTGTTGAGATCTGTGCTTTGTAAATTGTTAACTGTTAGGTTGGATTGGTTTCATTTAAGTTGTAGTAGTGGAAGATCGGTTGATGTGTAAAGGAGTGCCCGCATTCTATTCTCTTAGATTGTGTTTAGAGGTGTACTTGCTGAGTACCGTGTGGTTTGGTGATGAGTCCACGATTCAGACCTTATTTAGGGCTTTATTTTAATGGATTTAGTGCCCTCAAATGCATATTTTGTTTCAATAACTGATGTAAATACTTGAATTTCTGGTATTTGAACTTAGGGACAAAACATGGACACCATGGAGGAAAAAGGAACAAGGCAGCCCAAAGAACGAAAAAAAAGGCCTGAGGATTGCCTAAACCAATATGCGAGTCACCAAATGGCCTTAGTCATGCCCAATGTTCTAGTGTGCCAAGCTTCGAAGGACCAAATCGAATAGGCGATAGAATGAAGCAGTCAGCGAGTCGCCGAACGGTTCCACGAGGTAGTGCTATATCGCCCAAAGTTACAAAGCTTGAAGTTGCTGAAGGATAATGCAGAAAGGCGATGAACCATACTAAAGGGCAGATCGCCGAATGGATCGGTGATCCTGACTAACTGCGCCGAGTGATCCTTCGCAGCACACTTTTTGACAACTATAAATACCTATTTGAATTTTTAGTTTAGTATCAAGTTTTACATTTTGGAAAGAAGGTTTTAGAATTACTCAGTTTTTTAGAACATAGTTTTTGGAGACAATTTTCCTTATCTTTTGAAGATTCGAAGACTTCCAATTCCAAGAAATTGGAAGTGGGTGTTGAAGTTTCTTCATCGTAGACTTGTTTCAAGTGAATATAAATTGAACCCAGTTGATTATGATGCAATTTTGTATCGATTTCCTCCCTTTTACTATGTCTAGCTAAAATCTCAATTTTTCGGATGTGATTTTCTGATTATGCGTTGAATTTACTGTTGGGTGTTGCTAATTGATTGTTTATTCGCTGTTTAAAAGTGATTCCGTTCAGTAGTTGTGTTTGAATTAAATGGGGTTGTAGTTGCAAATACAATTTTATCTTTGTGTTTTTGACTTGCTCGAGGGAGAAGTTTTATAACCAAAACTATTGAATCGATAGTCTGTGGTTATTGGGTTGTCGTGGGTTCAGCTCGATAGAGCGAATCCTAAACCCTCTCCCACATATTCAGCTCGAGAGAGTGAATAGACTAAGGTGAAGGTTGTACTTCATTGCCGCTTGTAGGTGTTCGAGAGAAACCGATTTGATTCGGGGTAAATTATTCGAGAGAAAATTTACCCCCACTAAAGTCTAGCCTAGTTACTAATTTGCAATGAGTAACTATCAATAGCATTTACCCGGCTATGTATTTTATCCCATATTCCTATCACATCCCAAGAATCCCGTCTCCATATTTGTATTTTCTCTTTAGTTGTCATTTTAGTTGATAATTGCTTACAAAATCCTCTTTAATAATTGACACGTGTGTCACCTTTTTAATTTATCATGTTTTTACTCGTTAATGTCTATAGCTATAATTAACTTGAACAATTTTTTTGCTTTTCTTTTGATTCTCAATTACAAACTGCTCCCTGTGGGAACGATCACAATCCTTGGTTGGGTTATATACCTATTGAATGACCGTTGATGCTTAGTATTGGATGAAGCGCCCAGATACGTCATCTCATTTGGTACTCACCCCTTGCTTCTATAATTTTTGTAGGTTACGAGCTTGGATTTTTTTATACTTTCCATTATCTTATTTTCTGAGGCTTCTTGGAGATTTGTGAGGTAGTTGTTTGTCATCTCAGTTAACCTTCTTACTTAATTTATGATCTTGTTCTATTCTAGAAACAATGTCATTTGAGACTTGTGTTTTTCTTTTGAATCAATTGTAATACTTTAGAGGTTTGTACACGTGACAACCAGATTTTTGGGGAGTTTTTATTAAGTTGACTAAGTTATTCGCACTTACGATTCTCTTTTTAATTTGTCTTACTTCTACATTTTGGTGATATTTAGGTTTTATGTTGACTTGTCTTGGAGGGATAAGACGAGTGCCATCCCGACCATTTTTGGGTCGTGACAAAATGGTATCAGAGCCCCAGTTTCATAGGTCTCACGTGTATACAATCCGAGTCTAAGTAGAGTCTCGAGGATTGTAATGGAGATGTCTGTACTTATCTTCGAGTGGTTATAGTGACATTTAAGAAAAAATTCACTTCTTGGATCTCTATCGTGCGTACTTGGTCTGGTTTTTATTCTTATCGCTTCACTCCGTTCAATCTCACTTATACTGATGACTCGTGCGTAGTTCCTCATGTGAGCATTTGATGTGTCGTGTATGGCTTGAATGTTAGACCTAGTACTAAAGTGGAAATGATGTGTGGTTTGATTTATAATGTTCAGCAATTTGAAAGGATTGAGTAAGGTGATAACTTGATGATGCATTTTAAGGACATTCGAATGATGACGTTGAATAATGGTTTGAGGGATTTCACGAATGTATTATCTTTTTTGGGTTAGTTATCCAGCAGAATAGTATTTGTTTGGTTCGATAATTGGAAGTGGAATAATTAACAGGATGGCTAGATAATGAATATTGTAACTATGGAAAATACAATAAGTAAAATTGGCATAACATCTATGAGTTTCTTAGCGAGTGATGAGAATGATGTTGGCCAATTGAGGTCAGAATTTCTACTACGATTTTATGGATTGTGTGAATATCAAAGAAGGTCATAATATGACTACTACAATGATACCAATGTTTACTTGGTTAGAGTTATGGAGTATGTTAATTTTTCCATCAACCTGATCTAAGAAAGAATGAATATTCTTAGCTAGAGACGAAATGAATTTGATAATGTTTTGCAACTATTCAATGGATAGAAATGTGTGGGCTATTTGTGTACAATCTTCTCAGTAGGTATGATATGTTCTAGTGGTGGATCTAATAATTTTCTTGCGGTGTGACACTACTGTTATATGGAAACGAATATGTTGATATCAACTGTTATTACTAACTACTTAAGGAGTCATCAGTTGTATAACATGCTCGCATAATGAGATCTGATGTTGCATTCACATTTGAGAAACCAACTAGGTTGTTACTATAGATGTTTGGGGTTAAGCAGTGTTCTATGAAAGATTTTAGTGGTGGATCGTTGATACAATATTAATGCGTTAAGTTGAGAAGTGTATCCCGAGGGTTCTAAATAAGGATCAATGATTTCATCTTAAGGTCCAAGAGAATGGATAGGTAACAGAATGACAAGCTTATGGGTAAAGATAGCCACAAAGAGTATACTTGTGAGAAGGTAATTGAAGATTTTAGTAAGAAAGTGTATATAAGATTGGGTTAGTCCTTTGATTTTGGTTGGTATAACTAGATTTAAGGCGTTATATTGATGAAAAGGTTGACTTCGTGGTGATGACAAGAGCTAACTAAACATGATGGTAATAAGAGTTCGTGATGGATTGTGATTGAGATACAACTATGTAATAAGAATTGTTGGTTAAACGAATTTGTATTGTAATGACGACTTGCGAGTATTTAAGGTTGTAGATTGATACTATTTGGTGAGTAACTTGAGAGTATGGAAAGTTATAGGACGTGCTCATACACTGCTTGAATAAAATTGAAAGGAGTTAGAGTCATAAATGGAAAGATTTAGTGTAATGTAGTTTAGTCTTTGAAAGAGGAGATTGAGAAAAAAGATATTTACTTTGAGTGCAAGGACAAAAGACGTATCCTGAGATAGTAGAAAATTAAGTTCAGAGATGCGTTGTTTCATCTATTTTGCTCTACTTATTGTAAGAGTGTCACAGTTTCATCATATTAGTTTAAAACTATTGGATAAAATTTGAGAAAGTAGTGTATAGACGTCTAGGTCGAGTGTGATGATTAGTTCTTTTTTGGGTTTTGAGTTTGGTAATGAGTACGGTTGAATTTTTTAGCGAAAGATATGATAAGGTCAATGGAGAGGCAATCAATGATAAGCTAAGATACATGAATTCATAAAAATATTCAAGGTATAACCTAATGTTGATAGATAAAGGGATTGGGTTACATATTTTGATTCAACATTCAAGTTTTTCATTCTGAGTTTAGGCTTGTGGTAGTGTGTCAAGGTATGGATTGGTAAGGTAATAAATGATCGATCGCATTGAGCATGAAGCATTTGGAAGGACTTAAAAATAATTTGAGTAGTAAATTTGGTTACTTTTGTTTGTTATACCTAATGGGGGTTTCATGTAATGTGTTTGTTTAGAGGATAAGGTAAAAATATCATGGGTTGTTGGTCAAAGGATATGATTGGTAAGAAAGTCAGCAAAAGGAAAAAGAGCCTGGTGTATTGAAGAGTTCAAGGTATTTAAAATTTGCGTCATGGGAAGAATTTAAGAGATGTGAAGGAATACGACCTCTCATATAGACCCTTGGTTCTAAGTTGAAGGATGTATGGATTTTCATATATAAGTTTTAATATGACTATAGTTGTGAATTGGTTCGTTATAGACTTACTAGGAATTTATCAACAATTATTATGAATATTGGGTTTTGTTTTGGGTGAAAAATAGTGAGGTGTGTAAGATTTTTTGTTGTTATGTGGAGCTAAATTGTTCAGATTATGGTAGGTGACTTATGGATACACAACAATATGGACCTACAGTTATACATGGTTATTGAGGATTTTGGGGGATTAAAACTACTATTTTTATGAGACAACATAGACTGTTATGATGTGTTACACAGGCATTTGATGGTGACTAAAGGTTATGAGATTATAGTATACAAAATTATTGGCGTGAACAAGGATTTCTTTTAGTGTTGGCATCAGGTACATGATGGTATGAATGGTAGTTGAAAAATGGTGTGAAAGTTCGCGTAAAGTTGACATTGGGTGAGATTCAATTATTGTACCTCGATGGGAAGTATTTTTTATTTTAAATTAGTGCTATTAGTCTTGGGTGTAACTCATATCTATCATGTAATGCTTAAATGGAAAGAGAGAGAGAGAGAGTCATATTTTGAAATTCTTAGTGGCTACAATGTGTTTGCTAAGAAGACTTTGATACTAGTGACAATTTGAGAGTAAGGTTAAAGGTTGGAGTGGCTATGATGTTCGGTTAGTATTACGAGTGTTGGTATTAGTAGAGTACTGTGAGAAGTATGTGGAGTTTAATGAATTGAGTATGTGTACGATTGTAATGGGGACTACAGTGGTTGGGTGGCTAAAAATCAAGGAGATGGAGTTAGATGAATGAAAATGTTTGATATAGGCACTATAGAGTGAGTATCTTGTGTTATTCAACCTTGGTTCCGTACATTATTATGTGACCACCTACTTCGGTTCGAACATGATTTGTAGTATGATTCATTGCATATGTCCACGTGTGTTTCTATATCTATGGGTGAATTCCTAGTGGTGGATCGGATGTACCGATCCTTCTATGTACTCTTGATAGGGTAGGATCCTTGGACAAACTTGGGCATTTCAGTTATGATAGATTTGGTATTGTTTGAGATAGGTGAAGTATACCAGTAGTTCTACACGCACAACTTTGTTTATGAGAATTTATACGAGAGCTATCATGAATATTTATAGTTGTCCGATAGACTTAAGATTTATCTCATCATTGAGTTCACATTTTGATTATGTGTGATTGAGTGTGGGGATCACTGGATCTAGTTGTACCATTCTTATTTGTTGTCTATAATCACGAGTACTAATCTAGCATTTTTATAGTATTGTTAGAGGTTTTTTATGCTTGAGTGTACCATTCGCTAGGTGGTTATTCTATAAAAAAAATTGGGGGCTAGAGAAGTTTGATTCTCCCTTGATGAATACCCGGTGTCTAAAGATCAGATTTTGATAACTTAAACTCGTGAAAATATTATGTTGTGGAAAGGGAATCTTTATAAGATCTGCGGTGGTTTGTGCATTATAAGTGTGTGGTGGTTGGTTCATGTTGACCTCTAGTTGTAGCCAGTATTGATTCAAACCATTATCTTGGTTATGTGAGAAAAAAATTCGCCATTATGGTTTTATAATGGTCTAGTGGGTTTCAGTTTAGATTGGGTTCATGAGTTAGTCCGTGGCTTGATAATTACTGTTTATTTGTAAATATTTCAAAGTTTGAATCAAAAGTTCGGTTCTTAGTAGTTGATCTTGATGGAATGGTCTTAAGGAGGAGCTCACTTTCAGAGATGAACACCGACTGGTAGGTCATAACTTAGGCTTCTGCTAACATCTGTTATTCCTCCTTCTCCTTCTTTATGCTCGAGAATGTACATGATTTTTAGTGGTGGATAATGTAACGACCCTCTTAGTCATTTTATGAATTATAACCATTATTTTTATATCAACCATTTTTAGTAGCTTTTATAAATAATTTATGACTTATAAAAATGAGTGACATGATTTCAAATTTAATAAAGGATTATTTTGTTGTTAATAATAATGGAAAAAAATAGAAAAGGATAAATAAATAATAATAATAAAAGAAATAAGCGCAAAAGGCCTAAAACTTTGAAAGTCAGCGACGAAAAAAGAAGTTGAAAAAACGAACAGAGGAAAAAATACTACCCAGTAGAGAAAAAACAAAGAATGGGACAAAAGGGAGGAAAAAGGAGGAGAAAAATTGGGATTTTCATCCCAAAGCGTCAAGGTAATTGTTCTCATTCTTTCTATTAAATTTTTATGTAATTAGGAGCAGATTTTTAGGTTAAAGACGTGTATAATTTATGCTAAATCAAGAAAATATAGGTCTAGGGTTCTTAGAATAAAATTTGATTTTGGGGTCGAATAACGATCCATTTTAGCTGAAATTTTGCCTGCGAATTTATTTTATCATGGGTAAGCATATTCTGAAAGAAAATTTCAGATTCAAATTTTAGGGCTCGGGATGACTTGTGAACCCGATTTTTGAGCCAAAACTAAATATAGTAATATGAGTGTCATTAGATTCGTATTCTTATGAGGATTACATATTTGATAGATTGGAAGCACTTTGAAGCTTTATGAAAGGGGAAGACTAAAGTCCGAAGTAATTGCTCAATAATTTGAGGCAAGTGGATTTCTAAACCCTTGTTAAGTGCAAAGTATCGTGTATTTCCTTGTAGTATGTGTTGGGGAGTAATGAGACTTGGTGAAGGGTTGACTTGTCCATATTGAATAATTCTAATGATGAAAAAAGTGGTGATAAAAGGCAATGTGATTAATTATTGGTGTGTAATGTCTTGAGAATGGTTTGAAAGGCTTATTGATTCATTGGTGATGTTATATCATGATTGTGTTGTTGTTAATTATGCATTTTCGTGAAAATGGTCATCTCCTCATTATTTGTGTGAACATGTCATTTACATTGGCTCTGATATATAGTTGTGATAAGTGTTATGTGATAAGAGGATGTACCATTTCGAGGGACGTGTCACGCACCACGATGGATACTATATATCGAGGGACGTATCATGCGCCGCTATGGATACATAAACAGATATGTTCCCCATGGGTCCCGGACAGTGAGACAGTGGGTGTGTATCATTAGGTCAGAGATGCATCACTATACTTGACATTGCATTTCATTGCATTGCACATCTTTATTATTGTTGGACTTGATCTTGCGTGTTGTTGATCTTGTGAGTGCCTTTCTGTGGAACTTGTGTCTGATGAATATTGAGTTTGTTGTTGAAGATATGAAATTGTTACAATATGTTGTTGAGTTGTGTGCTTTGTAAATTGTGAATTGTTAGGTTGGGCTGGTTTTATGGAGGTTGTAGTTATGGAGGTTCGGTTGGTGTGTAAAGGAGTACCCGCATTCTATTCTCTTAGCTTGTGTTTAGAGCTTTACTTGTTGACCGTGTGGTTTGGTACTCACCCCTTGCTTCTACAATTTTTGTAGGTTACGAGCCTGGATGTTGTGATACTTTCCATCCTTTTATTTTCCGAGGCTTCTTGGAGATTTGTGAGGTAGCTATTTGTCATCTCAACGGACTTTCTTACTCCTATTTATGATCTTGTTCTATTCTAGAAACAATGTCATTTGAGACTTGTGTTTTCTTTAGAATCAATTGTAATACTTTAGAGGCTTGTACACGTGACAACCAAATTTTTGAGGGTTTTATTAAGTTGACTTAGTTATCTGCACTTACGATATTTTGAGATTTCAATTTGTCTTACTCCCCCATTTCTATGATATTTGGGTTTTAGGCTGATTTGTCTTGGTGGGATAAGACGAATGACATCCCGTCCATTTTTGGGTCGTGACATGGTCATCTTCCAGTTTGAAAATTCAACACAACCTGCGAAATGAATAGCTAAAGATCAGGTTGTGAACACGTGCTTTCTAACTTCAGAAATTAGACAAATCAAATACTGTCTAATTCTAAAGTCCACGGCAGCGGCACCAAAAACTTGTTGCGCCCAATCGCATACGCAAGTCTACGTGGTCATTCAAGTATTAAAGTGGCTCTTTTTAAGAGCCGGATATCGTACCCACATGGACTTAAGATTAAATTTATTCGATCTTTACAATACATTCTATTCGAAACAAGTGTTATTAAGAACAATGGAGTGAGTATTTCTATAATATAAAATCTAATTTAAAATATAACTAATGCGATTCAATTTCAAAAATGGTTTGAACAATGATTCAGTAAGGCCCAGGGTTGTAGCCTAAACCCCGACCCTTTTACACCAAGTTAAGGGTTTAGAAATTATTTTTCAATTCTTGTACATTCATTTACAATTCAATTAATTAGAGCAATGTTCCAAGAGGAAAATAGCTAGGGTTTCAAAAGTTCTTTGAGCTTCATCAATTTTGCTAGGAACTTTATTCTTCTGGGTATGTAAGACTACTCATAGTGATTGACTGAGTTCGTTTTCATGCCCTACATCTATTTTCTATCAGTAAAGAATAGTTTAGGGTTACATCCTTAGTTTTGATCATTCTTGAGATGAGTTTCGTTGTTGACTTCTGAATTTTATATCCCGATTATTGAGTTGTTATATCTTGTATTTAGATTCTTGAGTTGATTATTCATGTCTATTTTCCAATATGAATCTATTGTTGAGTTATTATTGAGTTAATATTGAATATCCTTTTAAGTAAACATTTTTGTCTTAAATTTATTTTCTCATAAAGAAAAGATGAGTTTTGATGAAGAGTATTAAACTTGATTTGAGTAAAAGAATACGGGAACTAAGGCCTCATTTGTGTTGGAAACCTTATGGAAAATACCTTCATAATGAACACTTGTACGGAATTCACCGAAGCTTGTAATTCACCACAAACTCTTATAGAAAATTCTCATAGCTTGAGCCATGTAGAAAGACATTGTCCTTAAGGATATTTCATCCGTCATAGTTGTAACCCCCAGGATTCAACCAGCTCTTCTAGTGTAAAACTAGGAGCCAAAAACTAACAAAGATTCAATAGAAAGAAAACCCAGTATAACAATATATTAAAAGAAGAATTGTTATCTTCTCTTCCCTCCCACAGCACAAGTATATGACTTAGATTTATATAGGAAAATCAGTAACCTCTCAAATGTATCAATGGTTGAAATAGTAAACCCCATAAAGGCACTGAATACTATTAATGAATTGAAGGCAATTCATTTCATCAAAGAACCGTTGGCAACAACCACATTATGACAGAAAATAATAGCTAATTAAAGGATAATAATAATGGCAACAAAATATCATTTAAGGAGAGAAAATACTTAGGTCATAAAATAATATTCTTTTTCAAGTATAATGGGAAATAAAATAATTCTTTTTCAGATGTTAGAATCATTTGTCCAACAATCCCCTTCATATCTAGAAAAGAATTTTAAGGAATAAAATGAAATGAGATGTTTTGTTGGGTTGTCACATATGAGTACAATGCATCGAATCTAGTGCTCATAGACTGAACCAGAAATGAGATGTTTTGCTGGGTGGGAATAAAACATTGATTTTATTCTAATTGGAATACACACTAAGAGTGTTCTTTACCACTTAGTCTCATCACCAATCAACTCCACAAAATTAACTTTATGTAGTTGCTTTTTCATGTTATGGCACCACACACCAATCATAATTCATATTCCAAAATTAACACATCAAGAAACAATATAATTTTCAACAAGAACAAGAAGAATATAATCACTTTTAAAAAATCTCAACAATAAATTATTATATTTTCCCACTATAATAGTGCATTCAATCACATTATTATTGATTACTACAAATATGTATATGCAATTTTTAGTAGCATACAATCAAAACTCGTAAATTCTATTTTTTTTCTTTCGTAGGATTATGTAGCACAACCTTAGCAAGACACCCCTACAATTTCATATATTTCATAATCGAGGGAAACTTTTTCAATGTTCATAAAGTTTTCAATTTTGTATGCCACAATAACATATTAAATTATACCAAAAGACTCAATATTTATTTCTCAACAAAATCTTAGACTTTTTTCAAGTGAAAAACACATATATAGGCATATATAGGGTAGAAATATCTCTTTCACATAGTTAGACTTTAAGGTACAGTACCAATGTTTAATTAAGAGTAAATAATATGAGCAATTAAGAGTTTACAAAAACAGTCATTTCATTAGTTGGTCATTCAAAAGGACAATGTACTATTTCTCTGTCTCTCTCTGTCTCTCTCTCTCTCTCTCTCTCTCTATATATATATATATATATATATATATATATATATATATATATATTAAATACAGTAATTAAAATGTACAAATCTAATATATCACAATTCAAATGAATCAATAAAGTAAATACATTCACTAGCATTTTCATCTTGAATAATATTAACCACAAATAAATCATCTTTAACATACCATCATTGCTCATAATGACATTTGTTAACACATTATCAAAATAAAATAAATCATTCATGAAATCTTTTCACAATTTCACAATAATCAACTTTGACTCATAAAATCCCAAGTACTAATCTAGCACGAATATTAAAATCATATATCACCTCAGATAATACCCATATATAGATGTGAACATTTAAGAAGAAATTTTCATTCTAAGAACATCAAGTAGTTCTAGAGTCACCAACATATATAATTTTTTCTTCTTGTCCAATTTGGGTGTGGACACAATAATTTTAGTTAGCACCAATATTCTTCAAAAACACCACAATCTAGCACCGATCTCTCACTTTCACATATTAGGCATAAGATTTGCTCGAAAGATGACCAAAAAAATTTATATCATCTTCTTAGTAAAATTTATTTTTACTTAGCAAGATTCTCATTTTTCCAAATCTTCTTCTCTATTGAGGGACATGATAACTTAATTTACCACATACACACCCATTAAAATCGTAAAGAAGTGTGGTACATAACTTAGCTTAATAGCACAACTGCATGAGTTCAAAGATCCTCCATAATAAGGACTTATCTATTAGTTTATATATCAAATTCGAGAAGATCAGAATCCAAGTAGTAAACGTCAATTAAGTAGCGCATCTTTAGGCCAACTAGAATTCCACTCTCCCTCTCTTTCTCTTTTTTTCCTCTTACAAATTAATCACACAACTGGTACCCCTATTTCAATAAATTTTCAAATCCAACTTTTTGCCTCCCCTTTCACTTTTAAAACAAATTTAACAAATTCAATTAAAAAAATCATCAGTATGCTAGCTATTGCAAATCACGTCCATACAATTGACAAGCATCACAAGGAAATTTGTACAAGACAGACTTAAATGATAAAATCTTCTTCATGATTATTTTGGGAGAGAGTGGTAGTATATTTCGAAAGAACAAAGTTGAAAATATTGTTAAGGTTCTTGGAAATCTTATGCAAAATACCTTTATCATGAACCCTTGTACATAACTCACCAAAGCTTGTACTTCACCAAGAAATCTTATAGAAAATTTTTATAGCTTGAGGCTTGTCGAAAGACAATGTCCTTAAGGATATTTCACCTGGTATAGTTGTATCCCACAGGATTCAACAAGATCTTCTAGTTAAAAATAGGAGCCAGAAATTAACAAAGATTCAATAGAAAGAGAATCCAGTTTAAGAATATATTAAAAGAGGAATTGTTATCTTTTCTTCTCTCCCACACCACAAGTATACGACATAGATTTATATAGGAAAATCAGTAACCTCTCTAATGTATCAATGGTTGAAATGGTCAAAAAATATAAAAGGCATTTAATACCATGAATGAATTGAAGGCATTCATTTCATCAAAGAGCCGTTGGCAACAACCATATAATGAAAGAAAATTATGGGTAGTTAAAAGATAATAATAATGGCAATAGATGTTATTCATGGAGATAAAATAGTTAGGACGTACATAATATTCTCTTTCAAGTATAATAGGAAATAAAATAATTTATTTGGAAATACTAGAATCATTTTTCCAACAATGTGTTGGCGCTTAATGGAGGTCTGAATCTTAATCATTCAGATTCAGCCTAGGTCTGAATCTTAATCATTCAGATTCAGCCTATTAAGTCCATTTTTTTCTTTTTTTTAAAGAACCTCCTAATGTGTCTGAATGACTCATATCTATATCTGAATCTTAGGCCTTATTTGTTTTCATTAAGATTAAGACATATGAATCTAAACGTATGTCTGAATGGTTAAGATGTTCTCACTAGATTTGAACATGGAATGATTAAGACTCTTTGATTATTCGCATCTGAATGCACGTCAAAATTAATAATTAATATTTTTGTTCATGTATGTAAATATTTAAGGCCTCTTGTTATAATTTGGTGATATACTAGTAATTTTATTGAGAAATTCTTGGCAAAGATCCAAAAATATATAAGAATAAAAAAGGCAATGTAGACAAACGTTTAACTTCTTATTAACTACAACTTGTTCTTACTTTGATAAATAATATTATTACTATGTGAAGTTAAATGCTTAGTGCCTTTTGAGAATATAAACAAAAAAACAAGTAGTATGTAAGAATAAAAAAGGCAACCCTAAATTAATAATATTTTTATGCATGTATATAAATATTTAAGGCCTCTTGTTATAATACGGTGTTAGGATACTAATTTTATTCAGATGTTCTTAACATAGATCCAACAACATATAAGAATAAAAAAAGGCAAACACAAACAAATATCTAACCTTTTTAAGTAAAACAATTTCTTAGTTTTATAAATATTAATATTACTATGTGAGGTTAAACACTTAGGGCCTTTTAAAAATATAAACAAAAATAAGTAGTATGTAAGAATAGAAAAGGCAACCCAAATATAATAGTATTTTTGTGCATGTGTGTAAATATTTAAGGCATCTTGTTATAATTTGGTGTTAGGCTTCTAATTTTGTTTAGATGCTCTTGGTACCACTTTATTTTTTTGAAAATAAAATGAAGAAAAGGATAATACCTAAACTTTTTTAACTTTGGTTTGGATTATAACTTTTATTGATACAGTGTTTAATTCTTAATTTTAAAATAAAATAAGTTATGCACATTCATATATTAAAAATAAACAATCTTAATGATTCAATGTTCATACCTAGAAACTACATCTTAATATTCAGATGTACATTCAGATTACGACATCTTAATCTTAATGCACATCTTACGTAGGTAAGTTATCGTACATTTTAGAGACACCTTATTGCTTTTAAGCAGAGGTTTAGTGGATCCACTTAGTTGAAATGTTCAACACCCCGACAAGGCATATGACAATTATGACACTGTGGGCGAGACACTTTATCATCACGTAGCTCATAGTGATGGTTGTTTGTCAGAGAATCTAACAAATAAGAGTAAAGATTATTTTTTATTGTATTTTTATATAGATCCATGTGTTAAAATCATTTATTTATGATTCATTAAATATATTCATCTCTTATCATTGCTTTTATTGAATTGAGTGGAGGAAATAATTCTTTCAACCTTATTAGTCAAGTTATTTATCCATTCACATATATTACATACTTGTAGATTAAATGTAATGATGTATTTTGACCTACATCTTTTTATGATGTAGGTACACGTGTTTAGCATTATAAATAGGCTCTTTGTTGAGATCACTTGGCACTTCAGATAGATTGGGTGAGCCTCCTTTCATTCTGGAGGACTTCACATTTATGTTCTAGTCAGTTTTCTTGAGATGTCATGAGTCTTGTATCGACATTCATCTTGAATAATAGTGGCTTCATAAAAAGCTAGAGTTGAGAAATCTCTAAGTATTTACTTTTCCCTGATATATTTTTTTGCAAATTATTATACTTATGTGCTTGAGTATTATATAGGCAGTTTTAGTTGAGTATTTTTTTGAGTTTAAGTATTTTAAATTCTGTTTTTAGCCTATTATCGCTTGAGTAAGTCTTCCACTATGTAGAGAGGCTAAGGGTTTGCTTGGGGACCAACAATGGTTCTCAAGTGTCGGTCATGTCTAGGATGTAGGCTCGGAGTGTGACATTAAGTAAAAGGCATGTAACACCTCATAAAAAGACTTGTAAGAAAGGGTTCAAGAATGGTGGAAGGTTCTAAGGAAGGGTTCAAGGACGGTGGAAGAGTCCACGGTTAGTGAACCCAAGCCTTGTGAATAATATTCTAAGGCAAGGGTCTAAGTAAGGGTTCAAGGACTCTAGAAGAGTCCACGGTCTGTGAACCCATCCTTGAACCCAAGCCTTGTGAAAAATATTCTAAGGCAAAGGTTCAGGGATGGTGGAAGAGTCCATGGTCAGTGAACACATCCTTGAACCCAATCATTGTTGAAAATATTCTAAGGCAATGGTCTAAGGAAGGGTTCAAGGATGGTGGAAGATTCCACGGTTAGTGAACCCATCCTTGAACCCAACCCTTGTGAAAATTAATCTAAGGCAATGATTCACGGAAAGGTTCACGGCCAGTAGAAGGGTCCACGAATGATAGAACTATCCACGGAGATTGACTAAGAAAAAAAATCTAGGCCTCTTGTTTAAAATAGCCTTCATGGGACGTGAATCGATGAATGACCAGTGAAAGGCTTCCATGGAAGGGTCCCGTCAGTAATTTTTTCAATGGTATATGGGTCTTTTCCTATGCATCTATAACATAAAATAGGCCGTTTTAATCCTAATCCTAGACCATATATAAGTCTTTTAAGCCTAAAGTTTAACGATTCTACACCACTCTTTAAATTTCCCCAAATCCCTCCACGTTCTTGCCCCAAATATTTCTCTCTCTAAAAGAAGAAGAAGTCAAGCTAGGGTTTTCAAAATCAAGTCTTCTAATCCTCCATTGATTTCAAGATTTTGGCATCAAGGTATGATAGTATTCATCTATGGAGCTCTTTCCTCCATAGAGTTCCTAAATTTTTCAATTTACAAAGTTAAAAATCTTCAATTGAAGTTAGGGTTTTTTTCTATGTCATGGGTTCCTTTAAATGTTGATTCAATTGATTGTTTTATGAAGTATTATGCATGAGTTGAGATAAATCCATTTTTTATGATGAATCCCCATGAACCCATGCATAACCCATGTTTTCTAAGCTATGATGATATAATGTGGGTTTTGATCTATGAAATATGAGTTTATGAAGATATGCATGTTCTTTATGAAATTGATAAAAATTCATTTAAGTTTCTTTGAGAGTAACACATAAATGTTGTTAGTTTTATTGTTGAAAGGATTTCTCACATACTACTCAATACTAAATGTCAAAGGGTTTTCTCGCAAATAGATTCTTAGAGTTGAAAGGTTTTCTCAACTTAACTTTGAATGAAGATTTAGGAGCCATTTTAAAGAAACTTAGATTGGATTGTCTATTTGATGTGTCTTCCATAAAAGATAAGTCAAGTAATAATTTATGACTATTCCGTGGGATTTATGTTTAACACTGAGTGGATATTGAGATTGAAGCTCTCCAGTAGCTAGAGGTCGTGGTTCTAGTAGCTATATGCTTATCCCATACCTATGTGCCCCCATAGGATGAATGTCTTTGATAGACATTAGCTAGTGGATCCACGCAGGTTAGAAGTTTAGGTTCTTACCTTGACAAGTAAGGACACCCCATTTCGGTGTGGGGCAGACACCAAATTCCATGTTATAGCTCACATGGTCTCTATGTAAGTTTAGGCTACTTACTACATTAATAATGATGAACTAAGGCAACTTCAAGAATAATCTCATAAGTGTTGAAAGATGAGTTTTACTTGCATTTGACCATGATTACTATGATGTTTTCTAACCTTTTTCTTATTGTTTTAACTTGGTCTTTTCATGACATGAAATGTTTTTTTAGCATGATTTTATATCTCCATGCATTGCTATCAGTGGTACATTCTTGTAATAACTCATACTCTTGCCTACATTGCTCCCAAATGTTGGGTGTAACGCATCAGCTTCCTATCTCCGTGGCTAGGGATCACTTAGGAGCTACTGAAGATTGGTGAGTCCTTATGTTTCGAGGACCAAAGGTATTATTGCCTTTTGTCTTTACATTTCAAATGTTGTACGTTATGACAGGGTTATGTCCCGATCACTATTGATGTAATAGATGACTTTAAGACTATATAGACTTCAGCTTTGTTTTACAAAACTCTTTATGATATGAATTGTCTTTTAAAATTTGTTGATTTTCTATTATCTTGTTTATGCATGCTAAGTGGCTTGTGTAGGGCCTCTCGGGGTCCTATACGTTATATTATGCCTAAAGTATACTTTGGGTGGTGAAAAGGCGGAATGGTCAGGGAGGCCCATGTACTTGAGTTCATTTGTTACCTAGACCCTTCTACTCACCACTTTGCCAGTTGAACCCTCGACCCCACTAAAACACAACATTTTAAACCCTTTTTGAACTACCTAGTGGTGCGTCCATTACTAACGCATCTACGATACTTTCCACATCATTTTAAAAAGTTACATAGGAAATGACATGTTAAAACTAATTTCCTTTTTCTTTCATACCTCCATTTCTTTCTTTTTCATTTCAACTAGACCCTCATACTCTCTCTTGGCCCGATTCCATTGCTGATTACCAAAATTTAGTTTTTTATTTTTTCGGTTTTTGAGTTCACATTTCACTCTATAGTTTTAAGTTTGTTAACTTGTTATTATATCTTCTTCTTTTTTTTGTAGTTGTTTATGGTGTTTGATTTTGTATTTTGTTGTATTTTAGAGTTTTAGGGCTTAGAACTTTTGTCGAGCTTATGGTATGATTTTTGGAACAAGTTTGATTTTTTACAAGCCTTATATACGCATAATAGCAATTTTGTAAAGTTGTTATACATCAATGACATTTGTTGTGAATATGTTGTGATTCTAGAGTTTTTATGTTAAAATTCATTTGAATTTTTTTTTTGTCAATTGCTATTCGATTTCGTTCTTGTTAGTGGTTCAATTAGATTATTATAGAGATTTTAATTTGTTGTAATCCATAAAGAATTACTTATAAATTAGGCTTTTTGTTTAAAGTATTCTCGATACTCTGCAGGCATTGTAACATTATGGCTTCAACAATTGTAATGCTTCAAATGTATTATAGACATTTTTTCTTATAAGACCCAGAACTCAAGTATGGCAATGAAATTTTTTATTTTGAAAAAATAGCAATACATGTGGATGAGAAGCATATCTTGTTTTTTTCAATAAATTAGCTAGAGAATTGAGAGTTGATAAAGTTGAAACCTTTGGGTAATAAGTTAACAAAAGAGGTGGTTATTACATGTTAAATAATGATGCTGATGTGTTAAGATTTATTAACAACTCTAAGGGTTGGGACTTTGTTGATGTATATGTGGTACATCAAATTAGTACTCCTTTAATTGTTGAGGATGATAAAGAGGTGCAACTATCCCAATTGATGACTCCCAAAAAGGTAAGGCCCCCCATATATTGCTATAAATGCTAGGGCTGATGTATCTTCCCCTGAACGATCTAATGAAAATTTTGATACAAATACAAAAGTAGATTAGCAACCTAGGGTAGAGGAAGGAAAGAATAAGGAGACTGGTTCTCCTGAGGTTTCTTTAGAGGACATAGATGAAGATGAAGGTGAAGGTAATAACTTTTCTTCCTACCACCTTTAAACACCTGATGAATCCGATGTAAATTTAGATGTTGAACAGTTTAATTCTGAGTCACGTTATGATGTTGATGAGAACATTGATGACTTAAGTGACTTGGATGATCAGTTTGATAAAGCTAGACAACCAAACATTCAAGAACAAGTTAGTAAATATAGTTGCTAGAATAAATGTACAGGAGAAACCATCTGGTCATGTACGTGTAGATATTGCTTTGAAGATATTAATAAGAATAATAGGGGAAGATGTGAAGGAAAATTGGGTGGGAATGACCTGTATTTTGATAGCTTGGATCCTGGATGTGATATTAGTGAAGATGAAGGGGATAATGTTGAGTCTAATGAGGTTGAAGATTCACCAGCTAGGAATGCAAGTACCAAGGTCTATTTTCACTCAACTTCCAAATTTTTTTATGTAAGTTGTATATGATTTTTCTGAAGAATGTTGAGTTCAGAGAAGCACTACAAACTTACTGTATTCAGAAGGGTTTGAACCTTAAACAAAAGCCTAATGTAAAGGAGAGGATCAGGGCTAAGTATAAGAAGGGTTGTCCTTGGCATATTCTTGGAAGTATTGATGGTAATACTGTAAATTTTATTTTGAATACATGTTTTCCTATCCATAAGTGTTGCAAAAGAGCAAGAAACAAGTAATGTACTCCACAGTGGATTAATAAGACTTACGAAGAGAAAATCATGAGTGAGCCTAGAATCAGACTCCATCAAATTCAAGGGTTGTGAAGAAAGGATTATGGACTATACATTAGTAAAAAAGTTGTAGAAGAGCAAAAATAAATGTTTTGAATGATCATATTTGTGATTTCGTAGAGGAATTTTCTATATTGTATGATTATGCTGAGGATTTAAAGTCTACAAATTCAAGAACTATTGTGGTTGTTAGGACATCCAAGAAATACAATTCCTAGATTAAAGGTATTTATGGGAATTTATATTTGTCTTGGAGCACAAAAAAGGGATAATTTGTTTTGATAGTGCATTTCTAAAGGGTGCATGTAAAGGTGAACTATTGACTTGCATTCCAAGGATGGAAACAATCAAATGTACCTTCTAACATGGACAATAATTAATAAATAATCCAAGGATACATGGTATTGGTCAAGTGTATCAAACATGACTTGGAGCTGACAAAAACTAAAGGCACCACAAAGACTTATCAATGATTTTTGACCACTGGAAAAGATCAAGTTTCCCTAACAGATAGCAGTCATGAGCAATCTTAGATAAGCCTTCATCACAAATAGAGGACACATTCCATGAGGAAATTTCTCTTAGAGTAGGGCAACCTCACGTGATAGCCTTGAGACCAACATCAATCACACCACAACAAAGGTTGTTTCTCTGAATTATATAGTTTTGCTAAACCTCCACGGTTTACAATTCCCACGGCAATAGCAGGAAATGCAACAAGTGAGACCTACTCATTCAATTTCCCAAATGGATCTATGGAATTCACTTTCCTCATCGGGTGAATCTGTGATTTCCTACCAACAAGGGTCCTGGCAAGGTATCCGTTAGATTCCTCAATTTCATCCTTGCGAATGTTGCTTAAAATCCTAAGTTAACTCTTGGAAACACAATCACAAGTGCTTCTCTCTTGGCCACTAGGAAAATATTTGAATACCTCAAAGAGGAATTTATCAAGAAGGATGATTCCTTTTACTCAAAATTTAAGAAGTAGTAGTGACATAAATCCGCCTCCCATTTTTCTGACGTGATATAAGTAGAGATGATTGTCTTGGTCTTGGATATGAAGCATGGAAGAATAGCACCATTTTTTGAAACCTAGAAGACTAAAACATCAAACAAAGATCATGTTCTCTTATCACCATCGTATATAACCTATCATTTCAATAGATATTTTCCCTCAAGAAATATGTTCTTCCTGGGCTAAAAATTATATAGATTTAACAAGAATAACATGTCAAGGGCCTGGATATTCTATTCCATTGACCAAATAGGCTAGCTAGTCACCATGACTGTAGATTTATTTTATTCATAGAAACATCTTCAATACAATCACATAAATTGAGTTAGCTTTGTTTTCAATATCGAATAACATGGAAAGTGATTGAAGCTCAATTCTAAATGTTTAGAATTCTTCTTCAATCACTTTCCTTGTTAGTCGATATTGAAAACAAAGCTAATGAAATTTACGTGATTGTATTGAAGATGTTTCTATGAATAAAAAAATCTAAAGTCATGTTGACTAGCTAGCCTGTTTGGTCGATGGGTTGGAATATATTCAGACCCTTAACATGTTATTTTTTCTAAATCTATATAATTTTTAGCCCAAGAAGAAAATATTTGTTGAGGAAAATTAGCTATTGAAGTGATAGTTTATATAGGATGGTGGTAAGAGAATATGATCATAATTTGATGTTTTTAATCTTGTGGTATTCAAAAAATGGTGCTTTCTTCCAAGCTTCACATCAAAGTCCAAGAGAATCATCTATGCTTTTAGCACATGGGAAAAATGGGAAGAGGATTTCTGTCACTATTACTTTTAAAAATTTTGAGCAAGAGGAATCATTTGAAATCCTTCCTAAAAAATTCTTCTTTTAGGTATTCAAATATCTTCCTAGTGGCAAGAGAAAAGTACTTGTGCTTGTGTTTCCGAGCAATGGCTTTCGATTTGAAGCAACATTCACAAAGATGAAATTGCAGAATCCAATGGATACCTTGACAGGTCCCTTGTTTGTAGGAAATCACAAATGTTAGACTTGCTGGTATTGACGTTGGAGTTGCAAATCGTGGAGGTTTAATAAAGTTATCTATTCGGGGAAACAACCTTTTTTGTGGTGTGACGTATGTTGGTCTCAAGTCTATCCATCGAGGTTTCCCTACTCTCAGAGAACTTTCCTCGTGGAATGTGTCTTCTGTTTGTGATAAAGGGTTATGTGAGATTGCTCATGACTATCATCTGTTAGAGAAACTTGATCTTTTCTAATACCCAAGCATTAATGATAACTCTTTGTTAGACATTGTGAAAAGTTGTCCCAATTTGACCTCTTTGTCAATAAATGATTGTTCATACATTGGGAATGAGTCTCTAAAAGATGTGGGTCAATATTGTCCGAATCTAAAGCTTGTTATATTAAAAAAATTGTGCACTCATTGGGGATCAAGGAATCGCGGATCTCTTTCATTCAACTGGTCATGTTTTAACAAAGGTGAAGCTCAAGAGATTAAACATCAGTGACATATCTCTAGATATTATTTGACATCATGGAACTACACCGAATAATCTAGCTCTTAGTTGTCTTGAATAAGTAAAAGAGAAGGGTTTATGGCTCCAGTGAACAAATTAGCATCTGTAGAAGCTTATGGTCATTTTAATAAATGCGTAAAATGGAGTCAAAGTATTTGGTTATTCAAGTTATTTGTGAGTGTTTTCCAAAGTTGATGTTGTTTTGTGCCAGAAAAAGTAATGTCCTTTCAAATGATTGACTGATTGGTTATGTCAAAGCTTCAGTCTCACTTCAGAGCATTCGGTTAAAGGAATGCCACAAAATTACCCAGGCTAGGTTTTTCGGTATACTTTTGAATTGTGGTATGAAACTGAAGAATAGTTCCTTAGTGAACTGCTTTGGTATGAATGATGTAAAACATGAACTCCTTTCGGTTGCTCCTTGTTGCGACTCACTAGTATCTTCAACTATTTGCAATTGTGCTTGAATAGGCAATGCTACCATTGATGTAGTATGTAGATTGTATCACAAACTGACTTATATGGAGTTGAGTCAGCTTCTTGATATAATTGACGAGGAGATCTTCCGTATTGTTCAATGATGTATGTCTAATAATTTTGTGGAAGTGAATACAAGCGGGTGTGTGAATATTATAGACAAAGTAGTTTCAGCAATAGTTTTGTTGCACGAGGGATCTTTAAACTCTTTGATTGTAAATGGTTCGAGACATGCTACTGATTCAACCTTAGAAGAAATTTCAAAATCTATCTGCTTGATTAATGAACTCATGTTTCCAAGTGTGGAATCACCGATTATGGGATTATAGCTTTGGTCAATGCTAAACCACTCAATTTGCGGATCCTCACACTGTCTGGTCGCCCTTTGGTGTCGGAGAAATCAATTTCAGCCATAATAGAGCGGCACTAGAGATCTCTGAAGTCCCTGATCAAAGATGGTTGCAGACATGTTATCGATTCAACCTTAGTAAAAATTTCAAACTATTGTTGGTTTCATAATGAACTGGATGTTCCGAATTGTGGAATCACTAATTATTGTATTAAAACATTGGTTGGTGCTATACTGCTCCATTTTTGTATCCTCTCACTGTCAAGTTTCCCTTTGGTGTCCGACAGTAGCTTACCCTTCTTACACGATTTAGTTAAGGAACTTAAGATCTTGAATATTAATACGCTCAAATTACACCTCCCTAAAGAAGCATAAGCGATCGTTATCAATTAAAGAACCCAACTTGTAGGTTAGGGTCGATCCCATGAGGAAAATGGTTTAGACTTTACTTTAACCAATAATTATATTCAATTAGTTAAATTACTTCCACAAACAAGTAATTAAAGGGGGGGTTTTGTGAAACAAATTGTAAGAACTCAATAAGTAATCAGTAATCAAAAGTCAATTTAGGTTGTTATCAAGATGAGAGAATTAACTAGGGTATACGTGTTCCCCACAAGCTCGTAACGCAGTAATCCTAGTAATAGCAATCCTTTCCTAGTGTACTACATGCAAAGTGATAAGTTAGGTATCTCTAAATCCTTGGTCCGACATCTAGAGAATTTAACCCCGCACCTTGGTCCGGCTATGTGTGTATAACTTACTAACCCTTACCTTTACCTCATATTAGACATCACATCGATGTTTGGCTTAGTTATTACTTCACACCAATCGACACTAGCCTATTAGATAGTATCACACTAAATCTATGTTGATAATTCTTTTCTTCTTGATTACCTCCTTGGTCCGGCAAGTAGCAACAATGCGAGTTCTAACGTTTGCAACCCCTAAAAAGACTTCTAAACGAAAGAATTATCAATGCATGCACCACACTATTCAAGAATTCCTTATTTAATAGTCATACTTTGTTAATCGCTCATGGTTCCCACAACCCTAGTTGTGGAGTTTTAGTTACACATAATCATATGAACACAATTCATTGTTTTAGATGAAAGAATCATAAACTTACGTAAGAAGAATAATAAACTCAAAAATTCAACATAAATTGCAACTCCCAAATCTTCAAAACGGTCTTAGGAAATTAATAATTGCCCAAGTTGCAAGTTAATCTCCCAAGTCAAGCACTAGAATAAAAGTAATAAAAACCAACCCTAAAAAACGAGGTTTACAAGCCCTATTTATAAAAAACAAGTCCTAAATTTAAAGGGAAACAAAATAAGGAAAGTTTGTTCAGGCATGCGTCTTCATTCCACGAGACTGACTCACGGACCATCAATGGATCTAAAATCCGTGAGACCCTTCCGTCAGCCAAGACTTAGAAAATATTTTCAGCTTCCAAAAATCAGCTTTTCTTAAGCAAACAACGGAGATACAGTACGGACCGTAGATCGATCTATGGTCCGTCAATCCCCTCCGTAACTCCGCACTTAGAATCTTCAAAAATCAGGTACTGGAAACCTCGCAGTATCAATCTACGGATCAACAGTACGGTCCGTAGATCAATCTACGGACCGTCAATGGTCATCGTGGTTCCACACTTGGTCATATTTCCCTGATTTCCCTTCAATGCCTTGCCTGCTGAGCTACGACCACCATCTACGGAGTGTCAATGGACCTACGATCCGTAGATCACCTCCGTAGATGCCCTTTTCTGCATTTCTTTCAGCTGTCTCTTTATTTCCGCGCCTGAACATCTATCCTGCCAAATATGATAAAAACACACAAAAACCAATACAAAAAGGCCCTAGACACACACAACTTGTAAGTGAAATGTATTAGAAATACCATAATCTCACGATATATCAACACCCTCAACTTAAATTTGTTGTTTGTCCTCAGACGACACACTAAGACTCTAAACGACACTTGTATAGAAGCAAGCATTTCAAGCACAAGCAATCACATGTCTCTCTATCCCATTCACTTTCCGAGTGCAAAATTTGTTCTCCTAGACTCGACAAGATAATTCATGCGGATCAAACCATGACAATGATCGACCAACCAACACACAACATACACAGTTTCACTATCACCAAAGTACGAACTTTCCAACAATGTAACTAGTGCCCTTACTTCAAACGAAACCCATTTTGTTTCACACAATGACTATGAATTTGAGTACAAGGATTCATTCAACACTCACACTCAGAAATAACTTCAAGTACAGTTAGTGCTCAGTACCATAGGCTTGCCCTTATTTTCACTGCTTAGACTCTCCAAACTAGACTCTAGGATCACTATAGGACTTTCTTGGCTTGTAATGTAGGCTCAGGGTTAGGTGTGGTACATTTGGGTACTGCTTAGTGATTTTCTGCCCTCCTTGCATTACACTAGGCTTCCAACCTCTTTTTGCCCTATTTTTGCCATCCTACTATTTTACCTTCTTTCCCTTGATTTTCTTTAACCATGGATGTGACTTTAGACTTTGTAGCTCTTTATATATATATATATTTTCCTTTTCTTGCATTTTATTCTTTTCTTTAGCTTTCAACAAGTCACATCCTTTCCTCTCTTTTTCAATATCAAAATTCTCTTCATACCCATTTTTCTTTCGATTTCCTCTTTCATAGCCACCCTCAACTTATGGATTTTCCATTGGTTAAGGTGCACAATACCCATTGTCGGGTCAGGGCCAAGATTGAAGTTGCTTTTTTTTTTACATTAGCCACCCTTAACCTAGGATTTTGGCCTAAGTCGAGGTGCACATGTCCAAAGAGGGACCGGGGCCAACATAGTCGATTATGGGAAGGTGAGTTTGGGGTTTAGAAAGAAATGGTCTAATTTTGATGCTCAAAGCATTTGGATCAAAGGGAGGATTTTTTTCATTTGATTGGATCCTTCTTTTAGGCAATTGGTGGACTTATCAGAACAAGGACCTATGATCACTTCCTAGCCTCTGGAGTGAATTGTCTTAGCAGGACTAACCGGGCAAGTTCTAGTTTTGCACAAAAATTGGTTGAACAATCAACTATTCTCACACACTCTTGGCACATAGTTTCATTATCAGATTACTCAGTTCAAGTTTTAGCTTAAGTCATGCCATCAAGTTGGTTTATTATCATGTCATACTCAGAGCCAACACATTCAACTTATGTTTATCCTACACATTCTAGCACACATCACAAAATTTGGACGGGTATCATTTGTTTTTTTGTTTTTTTTCATAAGCCATCATGCTTTATTCTTTTCCATGCTTTTACACATACGATCCTAACACATGCCGGTTCAACAAAAATTAAACAGTCTCTTGGGGAAAAAGAACAAAGGCAAGAAAACCCCAAGATAAGATTTATGAGTTGGGTTACTCAGATTTCACCCTATCATTCACACTCCATTTACCCCACCCCAACAAAAATAGATGTGATTGTCCCCAATGCATACAAAACAGTAAAAGATAATGGATTGGGTGAAGCGAACCTGTGGCGCATAGCGTCAAAGAGTCATCAACATATGGGTGAGTCCGGTTTCTTGGAGCCTGCTGGAACAATAGTTGGGTCACCCTAAGTAGTTCCCACATCAACCATCATAGAACCCTCAGTAGTGCTCTCAATCACTCTAACCGAACCATCAGTGATGCTTACAACATCCATCACAATAGACGGGACCTCGACAACTGGGACAGAACTCGATGCCCCTACAACACTCTCACGCACCCTCAGTTGGCGCAATTCCTCATCTAAAATTGAAGCCTTCCTAGCTTCCTTCTCCTGCCTACGCTGTCTCTTTTGGGCTTTTTCCTCCTCTGTGCAACTAGAACGGTGCCTCTTACCTTTGGTATGTGTAGGCTCAGGCCCCTCCTTGGCGGTCCCACTGAATAAAGCATTCAGCACCGTATCTTCAGCCAACGTAGTAGGTGCATCCTAAGGTTCAATTGTAGGGGTGGCAAGAATGGCATCAACATCGGCCTGGAGACTGTCTAACTCGGACTGAAAAGAGGAAAGATGTGTTGTCGAGCCTGGTCGCTCGAGGACTCTCAATTCAAAGCCATCGAGATGCTTATTAACGGCCTGGATCTTTCGGTCCATCATGGCCTCTATCCTTCGCTCCATTCTGGCCTCGGACTCAGCTATCGATTTTTGCATCCAAGGTTTTGTTGTTATGCAGTAGTGTGGCCATCTGAGCCTTTAATTTATGTACTCTGGCCAACGGGACAACAATAGCTCCTAATGGTGGTGTAGACCGGGATGAGCTAGGAGCCCTATTAGCAGCCTAGGAAGAGGAGGCAGGGACAATATCGGTGTGATATGTTATAATGGGGTCACCGCCCTGTGCCTACCCCACCATGTCTGCAAGATCTGCGCCCAAGAAACGTACCTCAACCTAGGGCTCTCCACGAGGTGCCACCACATTTGCCTCATTTCGAATGAGGCCTATATCCAAAGTCCTTGTAGGGTGAATCAACCTATCACAATGCCAGATCGGCACTCCAGAGTCCCTACACAATTGGAAAATCAAACATGGAAAGGGGTAAGTAGTGGAGCTCTTAAATGCCCTATCATGAATCTCTGCCAGCAACATGCGGGCAAAGTCAATCTCCAGTCCTGCTACTAATGCTGCAATCATGACCGCTCTGTCCCATGTGAGTTGGTTGTCGACTTTTGTAGGTGACACCCTGTTACGCACCAACAACCAGAAGAACTTAGCCACAAAATTCAATGTGGCCTTTGGAATACCCAATCGTGGTGTGGCGACCCACTCCGCACGCTTTCCATCTACATCAATTTACTTAGCCAACCATAGTATAACAACTTCTCGCTGCTCGGCATTCCTCTGGAAAGCGCTGCTTCGCATGATGTCCCATCTGTAATCAAACTCCGCTGTGTATAGTGACCAAGAGTGACCCGTGGTAGGACCATAGAGAAAGCGGCTGATGGTGGCATGTGATATGTCCACCGGACAGCCTCGGACCATAGTGGACATGAGAGGGTCCTGGGCTATGGGCTTTGACTGCTTGGAAATTGAACTGCGGAGAGTGGCGGCATCGGAGGCATAGAACTCCCGTACTATCTCCTCATTATAAGTCCTTGGATCTTGAGCCATCCAGTCACACTTATGGAGGTTAAAAAGCCGGTCGATGTCGGGGATAGTATGCAAGCTCCCTGTGAGGACTCTGTGCTCCTATGTAATAAGTCGGGCCATCTTCTCTTTGTTATTTATCGTCTTGGCATCCTGATAGATTTGCCATTGGCCCTCGACACACCATCTTTTCAGCTCATCGGCCACTAGAGTAGGGTCCTCATTCCTTGGTATAGGTACTGATTCTGAGCTAGTGGCCTCATCAGATGAGGCTTTATTTTGGCCGGACCCTGTGGCTGACTTGGCATTGGACCCCGAAGCATGGGCAGACTCAGACCCTTAAGCATGGCTAGACTCAGAGCCCGAAGCATGGGCAGACTCGGAGCCAGACGTAGACCCAGTTGGTTACCCGATTAGTGTGTGCTCCTCATCAGACTGGGAGACAGTGACTACATCGGGAATCACCTTCCGGGGGGTGCCTCTATTGGCTCGGGGTGCAGTGGGAGAAGTCCTTATGTTGGGAGGAATGCATGCTGGATCTTTTTCTAAGTCTGTGTCCTCATCGATTAACCTGAAGCTAGGAGCCACACATTTTGACTTTCCCTATTTTTAGTAGGTGACTAGCTTCATGGGTGCCATCCTACTTGTGGAAGGGATATTACTGCCAAAACTAACTATAAACACACTCGAAAAATTTTTAGAACTAAAAAAGAACAGTAACAAAGACCCAAAAAAATTTCAGACAGTGGCTACAGTGGTCATCCACGGAGGGGACCTATGGTCCGTAGACTGATCTACGGTCCATGGAGCCCTTCCGTTAATCAGAGGACCAACAATATTGGTCGCAGATGGAAACAACAGATGTACAGAACGGTCCGTAGATTGATCTACGAACCGTAGACGGGGTATCGTGGATGTGACTTGTGCTCGGTTTCAGCCATTCTTTATTTTCAAGCCCACATCTTAGACCATTTTCAACAACATGCTAGTCTAACCATGCATTTCAACAATTAATCATGCTAGTTTGTCATTCTCAGGATTCAGATTAATCATTTTAACCAGTGTTTAAGACCAACTTTGGAAACCTAAGTCGAAACTTACATTTAGACATATAATCACATACAATAAGGCAACACAATCACTATCTATCGTTCCAAGGATATTGTAACTTCCAATTTTATCATGCAATTTCATCTAACAATTAACCAAGGTCAAGACCCTATCCCTGACTTTCTTTAATCTATCAATGAATCGAAATTCAAAGTGAAGAGAAAGTCTATTACCTTACAGCAACAAGAATGGGGTGATTGTGTGATGACAGATGTTTTCAAGGCCAAAAACCACCTCTTCGTTACTAACCGAAACACCGGACCCTTGTGTGGAATATGGAATGAGTAGTATTCGGAATGGAAAGGGATCGTGGGAATTATGGGGGAATGGAAGGGATGATTTTATGGGGGAGTTATGGAGTGATATAGGGGAGTGATTTAAGGAGTTTGGGAAGTTATGAAACGGTTTGGGGGTAAATGGAGGGAAGTGGCATGATTTAAAATTGGGAGATTTTAAATAAGGGGTTCCGGGTCGAGTTAGACTGAAATAGGGTTTTGGACCCACGAGACCCCATCTACAGTCCTTGGGTCGATTTACGATCCGTAGATTGGGACCGTAGATCACTCTTAGACTTGGAAAAGTTTAGGGACTTACCTGGGATCTATGGACACCATCCACGGTCCGTGGATGGATCTACGGACCGTCGATGCGGTCTGTAGACCTCTGCACCAGACCATTTTCTGCAGATTTTTCATAGCGTACCTGCACATGTAGCAACCACTAGGCTATTCTTTTTACATTTTCTGGACACTTTTTAGACACAAACCCTATTCTAATTCTAGCCAACATTACAAAAAAAAAAAAAACTAAAACACCTATCTAAATTAAAACAGAGAATCAACTAAACACAGAAACTGCTAGATGGAAAACAAAAAAAACTATCATTGGCTAGATTGTACGTCTTGGGTTTCCTCCCAAGCAGCGCTTGATTTAACGTCGCGGCATGAATCAGGCCTCTTGATTACTCAGACTTCATAAAGATGATAGGCCTCCACAACCTCTTGCACACTTTCTACGTTTCCCAAATAGATCTTGATCCTGTGCCCGTTAACGATGAACCTTGTTCCGTCACTGTTCTCAAGCTCAACCGCTCCATGGGGAAGCACTTTTGTGAGCTAAAATGGCCCGGTCCATTTGGATTTGAGTTTGCTCGAAAATAAGGGCAACCTAGAGTTGAATAGAAGCACAAGATTAGCCACAACAAATTCCCGTTTTTCAATTCTTTGATCATGATACCTCTTCATCTTCTCTTTGTACAAGGTTGAACTTTCATAAGCTTTTAGACGAAACTCATCAAACATATTCAAGTCATTCATTCTTTGATTAGATGCGGCGCCCCAATCCATATACTAGTTGGTAAGGAGACATACCTATGGGAGTCTTGTATGCAGTGTGTAAGGCCCACAGAGCGTCATCAAGCTTCCTTGACCAATCCGTTCTATTAGCATTCACAGTGTTCGCCAAAATTTGTTTGATTTCTTTGTTGGACACTTCAACTTGCTCACTAGTCTGCGGATGGTAAGGGGTGGGTACATTATGGCGGACACCATATTTCTCAAATAGTGCCTTGAACAACTTATTACAAAAGTGGGAACCTCCATCGCTGATAATCGCCCTCAGTGTACCAAATCTGGAGAAGATATTCTTTTTCAAGAATGCGGTGACACTTATACCTTCATTGTTGGGGAGCGCAACTGCTTCCACCCACTTCGATTCATAATCAACCGCAACAAGAATATACTTCATCCCATGTGAACTCACAAATGGACCCATAAAATCAATGCCCATACATCAAACAAGTCTATCACCAATATAGGATTCATGGGGGGCTCTTGCCTCTTTGAAATCCCTCCTTCTCTTTGGCAACAATCACAAGACTTGGCGAAATCATGAGCATCTTGGTGGATAGTAGTACCCACACTGCAAAATCTTATGTGCAGTTTGAATACCATTATGATGACCACCAACAGGCGATGAATGACATGCTTCAAGTACACTCAACATCTCAACTTCGGGCACACAACGATGAATAATCCCATTAGCACAACTACGATATAAGTAAGGCTCATCCCAAAAGAATTTCTTCACATCATGCATAAACTTTTTCCTTTGGTGAAAACACAAATCCGGGGGCACAATATCGCTTGCCAAATAATTAGCAAAGTCTGCGAACCAAGGAATCAGATCATGAGAAGCAACCAATACATGTTCATCTGGAAAAGCATAATTGATTTTAGCCCCATCACCAACCTTTAACATAGCATCTTCCTCCAATCTGGATAAGTGATCGGCAACTTGATTTTCAGTCCCCATTCTATCCTTTACCACAAAATCAAACTCTTGCAGCAACAATACCCATCTAATCAACCTCGATTTTACATCCTTCTTCGCTATCAAATACCTCAATGCCGAATGGTCAGTATGCACTATGACCTTAGTACCAAGCAGGTAGGATAAAAAAATTTCAAATGTGAAAACCACTGCAAGAAGCTCTTGTTCAGTCACAGTATAATTCTTCTGGGCCACATTTAGAGCTTTGGTAGCATAGTAAATAAGATGGGGAATTTTCTCTCGCCTCTGTCCTAATACTACACCTAGCGCCACTCCACTCTCATCACACATTACCTCAAATAGTTGTCCCCAATCCGGTGAAATAATGATAGGTGCAGTAATCAACTTCTCCTTCAACTCTTCAAATGCTCTCAGACAAGCATCATCAAAATCAAATTTATACTCCTTTTCGAGTAGTTTGCACAAAGGATGTGCAATTTTAGAGAAATCTTTGATGAACCTCTTATAGAAACCTACATGCCCAAGAAAACTTCGAACTCCTTTTACAAAGATAGGTGGTGGAAGCTTCTCAATTACTTATGCATTTGCTCTATCAACCTCAATGCCCTTCTCAGAAATCCGATGACCCAGAACTATCCCTTCTTTCACCATAAAGTGGCACTTCTCCCAATTCAGCACCAGATTGCAATCTTCACACCTTTTCGGTACCTCAACCAAATGATTCAAACATCGATCAAAAGAGTCACCTACCACAGAGAAATCATCCATAAATACCTCAATAGTGTCCTCCACCATATCAGAGAATATTGACATCATGCAACGCTGGAAGGTCGCTGAAGCATTGCACAACCCAAAGGGTATCCGTTTGAAGGCGAGAGTCCCATAAGGGCAAGTGAAAGTGGTCTTCTCTTGGTCCTCCGGAGCTATAAATATCCGATTATAGCCCGAATAACCATCAAGAAAACAATACCAACCCTTACCAGCAAGTCTATCCAACATTTGATCCATGAATGGCATAGGGAAATGGTCCTTTTCTGTCCAAGCATTTATCTTCCGATAGTCCATGCAGACTCTCCATCCAGTCAAGGGCTGCATCAGAACAAGCTCGTTTCTCTCATCTGGAACCACAGTAATCCCACCTTTCTTGGGCACACATTGAACATTCCATACACAATTACTATCTGCAAAGGGATAGATAACTCCAGCATCCAACCACTTGATGATCTCCTTTTTAACTACTTATTGCATAAGTAGATTTAATCTTCTTTGTTGCTCAATACTAGGTTTGTGATCTGGCATGAGTTTGATTTTGTGGGATTAAATACCTGGAGGAATCCCAATAATATCCGCAATAGTCCACCCAATTGCTCACTTGAACCTCTTTAACACAGTCACCAAGCACTCTACTTGTCTCGCATTATCCACCACAATGATGACCGGCAAAGTGTTATCTCTGCCGAAGAATACATACCTCAAATGTGGTAGTAGAGCCTTAACCTCCAATTTCGGTGCCTCCACAATAGATGGTCTCGCTGGTGGAGACTCACGATTCTTCATGCTAATTCATACTTTTTTTATTTTGACCGATATTCACACTTATCTAGTGCAGCTACCAAATCATCGTACTCTTCAATACCATCACTATCGAAATTCATCATCACTGCTGCTAGTGCCTCAACACCAAGTCGCTCTTCAATTTGCACTTCTGTTCCACGTCAACTATGTAAGTTATAGCAGATACCGTTTGGAGCTCCCCACTCTGCTTTATGGACTTACAAATATTGAAGGTTGCTTCTTCATTGTTCAGTATGAACTTCATCTGTCCCTTCTCCATATCAACTAATGCACGACCTATGGCAAGGAATGGTCTTCCAAGGATGATGGGAACATCAAAATCAACCTCACAGTCAAGAATCACAAAATCCTCTGGAAAGATGAACGACTCCATTTTTACTAGCACATCATGGAGTACACCAATGGGACTTTTCACGGTTTGATCGGCCATAAGTAGCCGCATCGTAGTAGGCTTTGGATCACCTAGACCCAACTTCTTATAAATAGACAATGGTATGACGTTGATACTAACACCAAGATCACACAATGCCTTAGCAAAGTGTAACAACCCTATAGTACATAGGATCGTGAAAGCACCAGGGTCTTCCTTCTTCTACACAAGAGATCTTGTAGCAATAGCGCTACAATGTTGCAATCTATCATCATCTTCAAAACTCACAGACCTTTTCTTTGTCACCATATCTTTCATGAACTTCGCATACCTAGGCATTTGCTCCAAATCCTCTATCAAAGGAATATTGATGGAAAGTTGCTTCAACATAGTAATAAACCTGCGATATTTACCATCTTCAGTCTTCTTCACTAACCTCTGTGGAAAAGGTGGTGGAGGTCTAGGTATAGGGACCACTTTCTGAGATAGCTCCGCTTCTTTCTCTGTCGCATTCTCAGACTCTTCCCTAACCTCCACCACATCATCTTCTTTTCTAATCTCAACATCCACCACCGATGGCATAGGTGGATCTGTGGTTTGCTTACCCCCTCGATTAGTAACTGTCATACAATGACCATCATTCTTTGGATTCTGGATGGTGTTGCTAGGAAGAGTGTCAGATTGACGTGGGTTCACTGTAGTAGACAACTGAGTCATCTGCTGCTCCAGATGCTTTATTGACACTACATGGGCATCAACCTTTTGACCAATACCAGACAAGTTGTTTCTCATCTCCTTCACATTCTCATCAGTTGCATCAAACCTTCTCATCATCTTATGGATCATATCTTCAATATGCGCCATATTACCTCCAGCTTCCCTAGTACCGATTCCCAATTTTGAGGAGGAACATAGGGTCCAACCCGATCATTTCTGTTGCCATAGTTGTTCCGATTGTAGTTGTTGTCGCGATTAATGTTCCCATCCTGCACATACTGACCCTCTTGGTTGTAGTTGCCATTGTTCCGACCTTGGTTTCCTTGACCTTGGCGCCAATTTTCCGTGTTGGATCCTTGGGCATTTGGTCGGAAAGCCCCCGTCTGATCATTCACCACACAAGCATCCCCTTCATAGTAACACTCTTCAACTGGTGGTGGCGTTCTAGTCAAGTAATTCACAGCATTTACGTTTCGCACCTTCGCTTACATGCTTCAATACCAACCCCAACTCGGTCCTCATCTGAGCCATCTCTTCACGAATCTCCTATGTAGACTGGTTGTTCGTAGCATGAACGAAAAATGTGTTTCTCCTAGTATGTGGTCTCCTAGTGCTCCATGATTTATTGTTGCGAGAGATCTTCTCCAATTTTTTCGCAATTTGCGCATATGTGCACTCACCATACGATCCTCTAGCAATAGTATCAAGCACTGCTTTATTGTTTTCATCCTGACCTCAATAGAAATATTCCTTCAGTGACTCATCATCAATACGGTGATTCGGAACACCTCTTACAAATGCAGTGAATCTGTCCCAAGAGCTACTCAGAGACTCTCCAGGTAATGCTACAAAATTATTGACCATATCTTTGTGATTGAGCTTCTTGGACACTGAATAATATCTTGCTAAGAACACATCCTTCAGTTGCTCCCATTTATAGAATGAATTATAAGGAAGCTCAGTGAAGCATACAACAACATCGCCTATCAGTGATAGAGGGAACACTCGCAACCCGATGACATCCATATCTAAGTCTGGTCGACATACACATCTTTTGCAAACCACCCTTAGCTTAGCTATGTGAGCATGTGGGTCCTCTGATGGTGACCCTGAGAACAAGCCCCTTGTTGTAAGGATCTACATCAAGCTGCTAGTCACTACAAATGTGTGCCCCGAAGGCAAAGGGGGTAAGACAAAAATCCCATCTGAGTCAGCAATATTGACGTTTCCCCTATAGTTGTCATGCAGTTGTGGGCCTGGTGGGTTCTACGCCCTCAATGCATCTCCTAATTGATTTTTAGCTGGAACCTAGTTGTCCCCACCAACTACCCTCGGATGTTGCAATTCAACTTCATCACCTAGATTGCCTCCGATAGGATTAACTTGAATTCCTTGATTTTTCATTCTTCACAAAGTTTGGTTCAACTCTTGATCATAAGGAGTAAGTGGTTCACCCTGGCTCCATGTACTTGGCATACACTAGAGTCAGAACCTAAGAGAGACAAAAACAAAAACAAGAAATAAAATTAGGAAATATTTGACTAACGTTCAATAATGTAGATAAAGTAAATCTAAAAGCCAAATTCCCTGGCAGCGGCGCCAAAATTTGATACGCTCAAATTACACCTCCCTAAAGAAGCATAAGAGATCGTTATCAAGTAAAGAACCCAACTTGTAGGTTGGGGTCGATCCCCCAAGGAAAATGGTTTAGACTTTACTTTAACCAACAATTATATTCAATTAGTCAAATTACTTCCAGAAAAAAGTAATTAAAGGGGGGGTTTTGTGAAACAAATTGTAAGAACTCAGTAAGTAATCAGTAATCAAAAGTCAACTTAGGTTGTTATCAAGATGAGAGAATTAACTAGGGTATACGTGTTCTCTACAAGCTCATAACGCAGTAATCCTAGTAATAGAAATCTTTTCCTAGTGTACTACATGCAAAGTGATAAGTTAGGTATCTCTAAATCCTTGGTCCGGCATCTAGAGAATTTCACCCCGCACCTTGGTCCGGCTACGTGTGTATAATTTACTAACCCTTACCTTTACCTCATATTAGACATCACATCGATGTTTCTCTTAGTTATTACTTCGCACCAATCGACACTCGCCTATTAGATAGTATCACACTAAATCTATGTTGATAATTATGTTCTTGTGGATTACCTCCTTGGTCCGGCAAGTAGCAACAAGGTGAGCTCTAACATTTGCAACCGCTAAAAACACTTCTAAATGAAAGAATTATCAATGCATGCACAAGACTATTCAAGAATTGCTTATTTAATATTCATACTTTGTTAATCGCTCATGTTTCCCACAACCCTAGTTGTGGTGATTTAGTTACCCATAATCATATGACCACAATTCATTGTTTTAGATGAAAGAATTATGAACTTACGTAAGAAGAATAATAAACTCATAAATTCAACTTAAAATGCAACTCCCAAATCTTCAAAACGATTTTAGGAAATTAATAATTGCCCAAGTTGCAAGTTAATCTCCCAAGTCAAGAACTAGAATAAAAGTAATAAAAACCAACCCTCAAAAATGAGGTTTACAAGCCCTATTTATAGAAAACAGTTCCTAAATTAAAAGGGAAACAAAATAAGTAAAGTTTGTCCAGGCACGCGTCTTCATTCCAAGAGACTGACCCACGGACCGTCAATGGATCTACGGTCCGTGAGTTCCTTCCGTCAGCCAGGACATAGAATACAGCTTCTCTGATGCAAACGACGAAGCTGCAGTGCGGACCGTAGATCGATCTACGGTCCGTCAATCCCTCTCCATAGCTCCACACTTAGAATCTTCAAAAATCAGGTACTGGAACCCTCGCAGTATCAATCTATGGATGAACAGTAATCTACGGACCGTCAATGGTCACCGTGGTTCCACACTTGGTCAAATTTCCCTTATTTTCCTTCCATGCCTTGCTTGCTGATCTACAATCACCATCTACGGAGCATCAATAGACCTATGTCCGTAGATCACCTCCGTAGATGCCCTTTTCTGCATTTCTTTCAGCTATCTCTTTACCTCTGCGCCTGAACATCTTTCCTGCTAAATATGATAAAAACACATAAAACCCAATACAAAAAGTCCCTAGACACACACAACTTGGAAGTGAAATGTATTAGAAATACCGTAAACTCACGGTATATCAAACATACAACACCGTCCCATAATAAGCTCTAGTACTATTGATGCACTTCTAGAGAAACTGTCAGGCTATGATATCATTTCCTCAGCAGGTTGTGGCTTACACCCCGTGCAGTTTATAAGTTGCTCACTGTGAAGTTTTCGTATGCTCACATGTTATTTTTGGCTCTAGCAACTTGAGTTTTCTTCTGTTCAATAATTTTCTAATGAATATGTCTTGTCGTTGTATCTTCAATTAATATTATGAGATAATTGATTCCAATTCTTGAATGACTATTAATGTTCCATTATTACTAATCCAATCCCTTCAAGACAATTGGGGCTCATTCAATAGCATTGAGTGGCCACTTATTGAAAATTGAATGATATTTTTAATTATCATAACCCCCATTATATTACCTAGCAAAATTTGGAGTCTTCTTCTTTTAGAGAAGAGATTAAGAGAAATTCCCCCTTTTATATTCTTCTATATTCTAGTATGTTGGTTTTTCTTCGGGTGTATCTTTGTTAGTTTCTTGATTGTAGTTTTATACAAGAACAACTTGTTGAATCATGACAGAAACATCTATATGTAGTGAAATATCCTGAATGACATTGTATGACATTCCTCAAGCTATGATAATTTCCTACAAGAGTTCATGGTGAAGTATTTTCCGTGAGAATGTCCAACACTTTTTGGTAGTTTCTAGAATAAACATGTTATCACGATATTTACCATACTTCCCTCAGAATACACATGATGGGTTTTATGGATGGGAGTGACTCTTGTATGATTCTTACTCCTTTTTTTAAAAGGTTTTAGCATCTAGCATTGCAACAAAAATGCAACATCCTTCATTACATAAAACAAAATAGAAAACGAAAGCAACAAAAAGAAATCGAAGTGAAAATTGTAAATGATATAATGATATTTGACTATAAACCCTTAATAAGAGAGATACATATATACAAGCACAAAAATGAAAAATAAACCTACTATTTGAAGAAACTTTAACTACCTAAACAATAACCAGGTTCTTATATAAACGTTGAAAAGAATAAACACACTAAACAGAACAACAAGTTCATCGTGGAAACCATCCTTGCTCAATGGAAGAAAAACCATGCCACAAGTTTACAATAATCAAAGAGAAACTTTAGGTTACAACTAAATAATCAAAGGGACAAATTCTAGTACCTCACCTCAACAGTTCACTCAAACTGTTCCACGAATATAGTAAATACTCCACTCTCCAAGAAACCAAACCCACTTCTTGTTACTTAAACTAAATAACTACAGTTGTGCACTCTTTTCTCCAAGAAGCCAAGCCAACTTCTTATTACAAACCTCACAAATTATTTGTTATACTTAGAATAATTATTTCTAAACAGTGATTGTAAAATAAAACAATGCAACTAAAAATTAGAAAGAAAACATAACTCTAGTTCTTCTTTCTTCTGCCCTTACATTTTAGCACCGGATGAGTTCTTGCCACAAAGTTCCCTCTATTTTTTTATTGCAAACCTGTGTTTCTCTTTCTCAATCGATCCTATTATAAGGGAGAATTAAACCCTTGTTGAATTCTAGAAGGAAAGTAGTTATTTTTTTTCTTTAAAAAACTTTCCTTCCCCTATAAGGATTCCTCTCTATAAAGCTGTTGGATTTTATTAACCAAAGAGATTCGGCTTTGCGCTATAGTTAGCACAACACCACTCAAGAATCCCCAAAGAATTCCAAGAATTCTTGGTATATATTAGTTCCAACCCGAGAAGCAACTAGTCCTTCAGTTTGGCAACTTCCCCTTGAGATTCAGCAAGAGCAGCCCGTATAGTATAAACCTCATCTTGAAGCACCCTATTCTGACCCCTTGCCACATTAAGATCAGCAAGCACTTGTGCCACAGGAGCAGGTCCACGGAGGACCGGCTCAGGAGCAGGATAGTGATCATCAAGCAGGCAGGAGCAGTCAACAAGGGTTACCTCTTCTTGATTTTATCCTTGCACTACTAGTCTAGCTATGTTTATAATGATTTGTCCCTGATCGTCAATTTTTTTCCTAATCACCCATCTAGTTCCAATCACAGTTCTATTCAGAGGTCTAGGAACCAAGTTCCACACTTCACTTCTTTCAAACTGATTCAGTTCCTTCTTCATGGAAAAAATCCAGTTTGCATCTATAAGGGCTTTTTTTATGTTCTATTAGGGATAAGTAATTTCAGAATGCACATAAGGTCCTCAATTGGGACCTAGTGCTAATCCCTTAATCAAGAGGAGTGCGAATTTTTTGTACTTGATGAGAACTTTTGTATTTCTAGTTACTTGTTTCAACATATGGTGCATTTCCCAGAGAAGATAAACCTAGTTCCTTTGAATTATTGTTTCTTGCAACATGTGGTGCCGCAGGTACTTCAGGTGCAGGTTCTTGAATAGATTCTTCGGAAGGAACCAGTTCTTCATCATTATCAAATCCACTTCCAATGTTGTGTGGCTTTTCTTCCAATCCTATATCTATGCAACCAACCTAGAAATCTTTATTAGCAATGTTATTAAGGATTTCACGTATCAGGCCACTTCTTCTAATACTAAGTGCCAACGATCGTTAGTTAGTAATATAACCTAACTAAGTTAGTTGGGGTCGAAACCCACAGAGTGTGGTACATGCTTAAGATTAAAGAGCCAAGTACAAATATGTTCAGATCAATCATAGGTAAAAATATTTACGAATAAAAGCATTGTTTCAAATTAAGGGGTGACACAAATGTCAAATATGGGGGTTTTGATTGTAATTATCAACTACAACAACAACAAATAACACGAATAAACAAGTAAAGAGACAGGTTCTTGGGATGTGATTGGATTATGGGCTAAGGTAGACAAATGGGTAATTGCAATTGAGAGTAAATAGCTGTAAATCGGTGAACAAGCTAAAATTTAGTGGGGATAAACTTTATCTCTAACAATTTACCCCGAATCAAATTGGTTTCTGTCAAACACCAATGAGCAGCAACTATGGACAGCCTTCGCTTTAGTCCATTCACTCCCTCGAGCTGAATGTGTGGAAAAGGTTTAGGATTCACTCTTTCAAGCTAAACCCATGACAACGCAATACCCATAGACCATCAAATCAGTAATCTTGGTTTTAAAACCTCTCTCGAGCAAGCCAAAAACACGAAGTTAGAATTGCATTTGCAACTACAACCCTTTAAATTAAATCACAATTACTAATTGAAATCATTTTTAAACAACATTGAAACTATCAATTAACAATACCTAGCAGCTAAATCAACCCATAATCACACCCCAAAAATTGGGATGTTAGCTAGACATCATAAAAAAATAGAAATCATTACTAAATTGTGTTTCCATCAACTGGGTACGATTAGTTTAATCTTTACAAAGGTCAAGGTTGAAGGATTTCGAAGACCGAAGAATTTCAAAGACCCACTTCCAATTTCTCAAAAATTGAAATCTTCAAAGCTAAGAAAAATATTGACTCCAAACTTAAAGTTCTAAAGCTTTAAAAACTAATACAGAAAATGATAAAAATTTGATACTAAACTAAGAATTTCAAAATGTATTTAAAGTCGCCAAAAGTGTGTTGCGATGGACCATTCAACGCAATAAGTCTTGATGGCTGATCCACTCGGCAATCCGCCCTTTGGTCAATTCCATCGCCTTTTTGTTTGGCCTTCAGCATCTTCAAGTTCTATAACTTTGGGTGATCTAGCACTGCATCGCGAAACTGTTCGGCAACTCGCCAACTGCTCATTTCTATTGCCGACTTGATTTTCTCCTTCAGGTCTTAGAACACTGCAACTTTAGGCGAGATCATGGGCAGTCGGTTACTCGCCCAATTGATTAAGCGATCATCAGGCCCTCTTTTCTTCATTCTTTCAACAGCCTTGTTCATTTTTTTGATCATTAGTGTCCATGCTTTGTTCCTCAATCCAAATACCTAAAAATCAAGGATTTACATCAGTTATTGGCACAAAATATGCATTTGAGGACACTAAATCTATTAAAATAAAGCCCTAAATGAGTCCAAATCGTGAACTCATCAACACCCCCAACTTAAACTTTTGCTTGTCCTCAAGTAAAACTCAAGTTCAACAGTTCAAAAATGATGTCTCAAACAGTGCTACACAAGACTCAATCATGAATGCACACAAAGAGACTCAACTTACTCATTCAAGGATCAAATGTGCACTCAAAGATTCAAGTTGTGACTCACCATTATCAAAGAATCTCAAATTCACAATACTTGCTTCAAATGCAAGTTCAAGCTCAACAAAGGTACTCAAATGCCCTCATACAAAGAGTGATTCCATATTCACACACAATGGTTCAACAATTTAAAGCTTCATAATCAAATGCAACACTCACACTCACAAAGATGAACACAATGCATGATTTCACCCATAGGTTTGCCCGTATTTTCCAATAAACACTTTTTTCAGCTTACTCTAGATAAAAAAGGTCTTCTCAAGGCTTGTAACGGGACTGAGTGTAAAGGTATGGTCATTTAGGCTCAGTGGCTGGTATCCTCATGAGATGTGGCGTGGCCAACACTTTCTTCCCTCGTCTTTATCATTCTCATTCATGCTCAAAGGTCACCCCATTATTCACTTTCCATGGATTGTTAGACACCCTAATTCTTTTTGCAATTTCACAATTTTATTCCACAACTTTTTCATTCTTTTACTTTTTCTCTCTTTTTTTTTGTATGGAAGGGATCCATCTTTCTCAAAACCATGGGTCGAAAGGGACTTCTTTGTACTTATTGATTTACCTTCTCTTTTCAACACACCCCCGACTTAGGGTTTTGGCCTAAGTTGGCTATTCACATAAACCACAAATCATGAGGATTAAGGGTAATGGATCAAGAAATGTCACAATTTCATCAAGTTTCTTCCATGAAAAGGGTAAGGCTCAAAAGGTGTTCAAGCGAATTTGACACACTCAGAAGGTAGGCCACAAAAAGAGGTATAGTGTCAAATTGTTTCACACTCTTTAAAGTTGTCTAAGATCATCTCAAGAGCTTATATCACTTAGTCAACCGGACCAACGGGACAAATTCTAGGTGTTATCACGCATGGTTCACGGTAAGCTCATCACACAAGGCATTGACACCAATGTCAAACAATACTCCACACTTTCTCTAGTGTGCAATGTTCATCACAAGAGACTCAATTCGATACTTAGCTAGTCACAACGAGATTCAAAAAGTTCACATATTGTCTATGCAACTTCATTTGGCCTCATTGTAGCTGCACATTCATTTTTGTTCAATTATGAGCAATATTCAAGTCATCTGTATTGATCAAGAACGATACTCAAATTTACAAGAGAACAACCACATTCAAACACAAACAAATGGTGGCTCAAATTTTTTTAGAAGGGTCAAAAAATCATTTCAATTAAAAACAAGGAGCCACAAGCTCAGTCATCCACGAAAACATTGCAAAACACAGTTATAGCTCAAAAACCCAAATATATACACAAAAATAGTCACACAAGGTGGGCCTCGCCCACCCACAAATAAAAAATATTTATCCTCAAATGCAAGAAAAATAATATCCACAAGTCAAAAAGTAAGATACAGAGGGAGGTAAAAAGGGATATTGTCTAAACAGTCGCTCTATCTATCTAGGCCTCAGTGCCCGATGTAGTGCACAGAACCTAAGCATCAGTGCCCGAAGTCACCTCAGAAGGAGTAGGTCCACTACGAGCTACCATGGATGTCTCTGTCAGCGCTGTCTGGATCATTGACTGCACAATCCTCTCCTCAAGATCTGGAAAATCTCCATATATTCTCTCCTCCCTTATCTCTATCTGCTCCTCATCAGTCTCTGCCTCTGACTCATCAACTGTTGTATTATCCTTATGTACATCTCTGGTGGTAGTCGGAGGAATCTCTGAAGTCTCAGGTGCATCCACATCATCAGCAGTCTTTAGTAATGAAGTGAAGTCAGCAGACTTTAGATAGTCTATGTCCTTCCTCAAATATGCTACATCGTCTTTCAAAGTCGTAACCTCGGAGGTCTGCCCCTGTCTACTCTCACAAGCCTCAACTCTCATAGTGAGAGTGTCAATGGAAGTCTAAAGGGGGGTAAGTGTAGCTAAGATGGGAGCCTCAATCATCCACGAGATACATCTCTCTAGTTTAGTCGCCCTCACATCAACTGAATGGGGCAATTGCCCCATCCTCAGGATCATAGCCTGAGTGATATTGGTGGGCTGGGAAGAGGTAGATGCAACTGGAGCCTATGAAGAAAAAGAAGTCGGAGTAGATGTACATAAAGGCCCAGAGGCTAGAGTAGAAAAAGATGCCTCTACAGGTATCGAATCAATGTACACCTTCAGGGCTGTATCCATCGGAGCTGCTCTCCTCCTATTGGCCTCTTCTCGTGTGTACTCGGCCTCAATACGCCGAATGTCAGTGGAGAAAGAAGGGGTAACCTCAATATCTCTCGCATCATCCCAAGGTACTCCAGCACACTTGCACAACTCCATTTTATGGACTGGGAATGACAATGAGGTCTGACTATGCTTGGCCCTCATGGCCATCTCTTGCTCTATGAGGATTCCAAGTATATGCTCCTCCGGGATAAGATAGCTCCAAGGAAGGTTGCCTTAGGGCGGCGCAAAATAGACTCATTCTGGGATGTCATTATGGTGCTGCTAATGAAGCCAAACCAGAACTAAGCAGCAATGCTGAAATCCCTTTATTTTATGGGGATCACTACCTAGATCCACCTCGTGGTGGTATCGAAAATCAATGGAGCCAACCATCCCTTCAAGTCATCCAAGGGTTGAGTAACCGGCAAACCCTCATATGCCTCTGTAGCTCCAAGACCCCTTTCAAGTACAATATATTGTACTCGCTAATGCATCCAACTTCTTTACCCTGGACCATGACCGACTTAACCTGTCTGAACTCATTGGCCTTCTTCTTGCTCTTTGGAACTAATTCACCATATGTTGAATAGAACTCCCGGACCCATGAAGAAATATAGGGTCCCCGAGGCCTGGTGAACTGCTCGAACAAGTGGAAGTGGATGGTGTCCCTTACATTGGAGTATCTGCCCTCAAAGTCCTCTGTAGAAAGCAACTTCTCTTCCAAAATAGTCCACAACCTATCTGCTTTCAATCTATTAAAGACTTAGGGAGGAGGAACCAAAAGTGGCACTAGAGCCACATAAGGTGCCGAAGCTAACACTGTATCAGCTGCAGGAGGAGTGGCAGTTGCTGGGACCCTAGATGGGTCAGGACGAGGTCTAGCACGAACCTCTGTCCGCTAGTACTGTAGGGGCTGATCGTCCTCAGGCTCAAATAATGCAGCTTAGGAGTCAGCAAACAGTCTCTCCCTGTTGTGTCGGTATTGTAGGGGTTGATCGTCCTCAGGCTCAAATAACGCAGCACAGGGCTCAGCAGACACTCTCTCCCTGTTGTGCTCATGAACCTTAAATGCAGGCCTCTTGCCTTTGTCCTTGCCTCTTGTTGGAGGCTTGGTTCGGCCCCTTTTGGAAGGGTTTGCTCCCCATTCATTTATTGTGATACCCCATGCTATTTTTCAGTGTGGCATGTCGATGTTAGTCCTTACCATATCTGCAAAACATCAGGAAAAAGTGAGAAACACTTCAAGAAAAAACCACAGAAAAAATAGTTGCAGACAGACTCACCGAACCAGTTGGTGAGTCGTCGAATCTCTTTGGCGAGCAAGGTCGGGATCACCGAAAGGATTTGCTCAAAAATCTTAGAAAATATGGCATGTCGGCGACAACATTCGGTGATCAAGTATTGGCTCGTCGAAGGTTACAATGCAATTAAGGGTAAGGGGCACAGACAAAGGGCGATTAAGGAGGACTGTCGGCGAGTCACAGAGTTCATTCGGCGACCTCAGGCTTCTCTTCAAACATTACAAAACCAAACTTCACAAATAGCATGAAATTAAAGGCGGTATGGGGAACTTTGGCGAACCGGTGAGTGGTTCGGTGAGCTCGACCAAGCTCGCCAAACGACCCAACGTACCTACTTTCAACCCAACTCCTCAAATTCAACCCAGAACCCTCAAAAAAAATCAAAACATGCACCTATCATATTAAACTAAGACCCATTACTCATATGCTCCCGAGATACTCAGACTTCTCTCGATTTGGCCAAATTTGGCCATTTAGCGACTTTTACCCTTAAGAATAACGTCAACCGCTCTATAATTGGGCAAAATACGTCATTTGGCACAAATACATGCTACTTAGACTTCACCCTACTAGACCCAACAACCTGCAAGCACAATCCACAAATTTTAACCAATTTTAAGACACAAAATCACGGGAATTCAATAATAAAGGCATTATGGGCAAGATTTTTGAATTAACACAGGCACACACACAAACAATTAAGATCAGAGAGGCCCAACACACATCACTAAGACCAAATTTCTAGCAAATGAGTACAAATTGCTAAACATAAACTCGGGGTTCGGAAAACCAACCTTATATGCCGAATAATCAAGATTGAAATGCTAAGCGGAAAAGTAATCCACTATGAACATAAATCTGATGACCAAACTGCGATAAAAATGCAAGAAATATAGATAATATTGTGCGGGTGTGAGTTTGGGAAGATTAAAAGTGAGGGAAAGTGAAAGTGTTTGAAAGTCTAAACCTTTGGCCTTTAAAAACCGTCAAGTTCTTGTCCATTCGGCGACATTAGTTTTGCTTGCCGACCCACTCGGTGATAGACCGAGTGGGAACTTACCTCGCCGAGTTTTATAGGACCTCCAATTAATGTGAGGGTCCAAACGACGGACTAAGTCATGATCACTGACCTAGTCGACGATTCACTAATCAGCTCCTGGGTTCGCTGAGTTTTACAAACTCTAGCTTAAGAGTGTCTTGAGTCCAACGGCGATCCAACTCGGGATCGCCGACATCTTCGGTGATGCGCCGATTTGACTTTTAGCTCGCCAATCTCTACCTTTCTAATACTTTCTATACTTCAACATGCACAATCAACACGTCATTATTTCTAAAAAAAAATAAAGCAATAAAACACTTGGGTTGCCTCCCAAGAAGTGCCTCAGTTAACGTCATGGCATGACGCAAGTCCCCACTTAAGTTCCATTAGTGGGGTTTGCCTCATTTTCATAATGAACTCTTCTGGCTCTGGGAAGAGGTGAGACATCACTTGGTCCATTTGGGACCCTAGTAGCTGAATGAGCATGGAATGAGAGGTTGTCATCTGGTTGAGCATCAAGACATTCTCTCTTAACTCCTCCAACACTCTGTCGTGCTTTTCGACTTTGTGTAGAATGAGTAAAAGGACCTCTTCAATTTGCCCACCCTTTTGTCTCTTCATCTTTCAACGCTCGTGAGGGGGGATGCACATGTCATTCCTCTTGGACACTACTTCTAATTCCATAACTTTCATGGCCAAGTCATCTAACAGGGTTAACAATGTGGCTAATTCTTAGTCTTTTTCTTTCTCCTTGTTGGTCTTGACCATGTTATCAAGGAGTTGGGCTGCTTTAGCATAAGGTAGCTGGATGAGACCACCTGGAGAGATTTGGTCAGCCAATATTCTATTTTCGGGGAAAGACCCCGGTAGAAGCATTCCAGAAGCATCGTATCTGGAATTCCACGAGTTGGGCATTGCTGCAATAGGGTCTTAACCCTTTGCCACAACTCATAAATGGCTTCACCTTCCAATTGCTTGAACTTTAGGATGTTATCCATAAAAATCATCAATCTCAAAGGAGGGTGATCCATTGTGTCACTGTTGCTACCAGATATGCTCCTTTATGCTGCTCTAAACAAGCCCACGAAAACCAAAACTAAAAATACGTTCAACTATAACTAACAAGAACAAAATTTAACTTAATTTAAGAATCTTAACCAACACCACTCCACGGCAGCGATGCCATTTTGATTTCACGTATCAGGACACTTCTTCCAATACTAAGTGCCACCCAATTAAGTGAGTTGAGGTCGAATCCCACAAGGAGTAGTACGTGCTTAAGATTCAAGAGCCAAGTACGAATATGTTCAAGTCAATCATAGGCAAAAACATTTACGAATAAAAGCATGGTTTCAAATTTAGGGGTGACACAAGTGTAAAATATGGGGGTTTTGATTGTAATTATCATCTACAACAACAACAAATAACATGAATAAACAAGTAAAGAGATGGGTTCTTGGGATGTTATTGGATTATGGGCTAAGGTAGACAAATGGGTAATTGCAACTGATAGTATATAGCTGTAGATCAGTGAATAAGCTAGACTTTAGTGGGGATAAGCTTTTTCTCGAACAGTTTACCTCGAATCAAATTGGTTTCCTCGAACAACAATAAGCAGCATTTAAGAATAGCCTTTGCTTTAGTCCATTCACTCTATCAAGCTGAATGTGTGGAAAAAGGTTTAGGATTCACTCTCTCGAGCTGCGCCCATGACAACCCAATACCCACAGACCATCAAATCAGTAATCTTGGTTTTAAAATCTCTCTCTCGAGCAAGCCAAAAACACGAAGTTAGAATTGCATTTGTAACTACAACCTTTTAAATTAAACCACAATTACTGATTGAAATCACTTTTAAATAGCATTTAAACTATCAATTAACAATACCCATCAGCTAATCAACCCATAATCACACCCTAAGAATTGGGGTTTTAGATTAACATCATAAAAAGATAGAAATGGTTACCAAATTTGTTTCCACCAACTGGGTATGATTAATTTCGTCTTTCAAACTGTATTTATAGTCACCAAAAGTATGTTGCGATGGACTATTCAGCGCAATATGTCTGGATCGCCGATCCACTCGGCGATCTGCCTTTTGGTCAATTCCATCGTCTTTTTGCTTTGGCCTTCAGTATCTTCAAGTTTTGTAACTTTGGGCGATCTAGCACTGCATTGCGGAACCATTCGATGACTTGCCGACTTCTCCTTTCTATCGCCGACTTGATTTTCTCCTTCAGGGCTTGGCACACCGGAACTTTATGCGAGATCGTGGCCATTCGGCGACTTGCCCAATGGGTTAGGCGATCATCAGTCCCTCTTTTCTTCGTTCTTTCAACTGCCTTGTTCCTTTTTTTTGCTCATTAGTGTCAATTCTTTGTTCCTCAATCCAAATACCTGAAATCAAGGCTTTACATTAGTTATTGGCATAAAATATGCATTCGAAGATAATAAATCTGTTAAAATAATGCCCTAAATGAGTCCAAATCGTGGACTCATCAACTAGCTTTGTAAAATATAACATGTGTACTTTCCTCAACATGATTTGTTCTTTTCTTATGGACTATATAAAATTTATTGTGTGATGAATATCAAAGAAATATTCCCTCATCGCTTTTAGCATCAAACTTTCCTAGTGCATCATTTCCATTGTTGTGTACTTAACAAAAACATCCAAAAACTCTAAGATGTGCCAAGTTTAGTTTTCTACCTTTCAGTAGTTCATAGTGTGTTTTGTTTATTATTGATCGAGTCATACATCTGGTTACTAGGTAGCAGGCGGTATTTACAGACTCTACTCAATAGAACTTTTCGAGATTGCTAGTGATCAACATTGTTCGCACAAACTCTTCCAAAGTTCTATCCTTACACTCAATCATGCCATTTTTTGTGTTGTTCTTGGTGCAGAAAAGTTATGATCTACACCATTTTTGGCGTAAAATTTCAAAAAAAAATAGTTTTTCGAATTCTATTGCATGATCTAAGTCGATGCTAGATAGTTCACATTTTAATTTCTTTTGCAACAATTTCTAACAAAGACTTCAATCATGTCTAATGTTTCATCTTTTGAGGACAGGAATAGAGTCCATGTGTTGTAGACTGTCAACATAGTACACATTGTTTATTTCTTGAGAGTGAGTAGGCCCTACTCTTCCAATTCTTTTTATTTCTCTATCTTCCGTTTCCAGAGGCTACACTTCCGCCATGGAAATCACTCACTGAGAGGTAGTTATTTTTCTCGCATGTTATGTCTCAGGTGCATGCATTTTCCAGTTATCATTTCTGCAGCTTTTCTCCAAATGGTTCCTGCAAAATCAGTCAAAGATTAGTTTTGGGTACCTAGATCCACTCAGGTCCTTATTTTTTCATGAAAGGATAAATCAGATTTCTCATGGCCCACTTTGGAAAGGGTTTGCATTTGGTCATCAGGGCAATGTTCTCTTCCTCGAAGTCATCTAGTGTGGTTTCCTTGAAAAGCAGGTTATTCTCATTTCTCTTTTCTCTAATTTAGTTTTGTTGATTCTTCTTGATTTCATAAGTTATGAGATTTCTATATGTTCATCCATGGTTAGAGTATCAAGATGGCATGCTTCAGTAATTTCTTCCACTTTGCTTTCCCAAGACTAAGGAAGAACACTCAAAAGTTTTCTAACTGCCTTTCCATTTGTAATCACTTCTCCTAATAGGTAGAATTCATTGATGGTAGTCGTGAGGTTTGTATGCATGTCTTGAATTGTTTCACCGTCTATCATTCAGAACAACTCATTTTGTCTTTTCAAGTTAACAATTTTTATTTCTTAACTTGTGTTTTTCCCTCATGGGTTGTCTGCAATGTTTCCCATATTACTTTTTCATTTTGACATGAAGAGATTTAGTTGTACTCATCAAGACCTACTCCACATATTAGGATCTTCTTGGCCTTCACATTGTTCTTAATAACTAGTTTATCAACAACATCCTATTCCTTTCCAACTTAGGAACCTCAGTAATTCCATCTGTACCGTTTTTCATAGTTATGGTGGGACCATCTAGAATAACTCCCCATAGATCGGGATTTTCTTCTACTAGATGATCCATCATTTTATTTTACCACCATTCATTGTATTTTCCGTTGAATAGTGGGGTCCTTGTTTGAGATGCTCCTTCTTGAGCAGTTGGTGGTGCAGACTTTGATCCTCTTGCAGGTGTTAACTTTATTTTATTGAAAAAACTTGTTCTATACAAATTCAAGAAACCTTAACCACCTAAACAAGAACCTGACCAGGTTCTTGTTTAAACATTGCAGAGAATAAATGCAATAAATAGAATAACAAGTTTACCCTTGAAATACTCCTTACTCAAGGGAAGAAAAATCACACCACAACTTCACTATAATCGAAAAGAAACTTTAGATTACAACTAAATAATCAAAGGGACTAGCTATAGTACCTCACCTCAAAAGTTAAATCAAACTATTCCATGATTAACTATATTCCTAGACACTACTCTCCAAGAAGCAAAACCCACTTTTTGTTACTTACACTAACTAATGATAGTTGTGCACTCTTCTTTCCAAGAATTCAATCTCACTTCTTTTTACAAACTTCACAAATTCTTTTTCACACTTAGAACAATCATTCCTAAAAACTGATTCTATGATGAAACAATGCAAACTAATCTTTAGAAAGAAAACCTAACTCTAGTTCTTCTTTCTTCTCTTATCTTTCACTTTAGCGGCACACTTGTTCATTCCACAAAGTATTTCTAGATTGCAAAAAATATCTTTCTCTTTGTCAATAGATCTTTTCTTAAGGGAAGACTAATTCCTAGTTGAATCCGACAAAGAAAGTAATTAGTTTTTCTTTAAAAAGTTTTCCTTTCCCTATAAGGATTCTTCTTCACTTTCTTTTCCATATTTAGGTGTCGTTACTTTTAATAAGGATTTATGTCTTCCCACTATTTTCAACTCAATGCTTGAACAACCTTGTGAAGCTGGTTCACGTTTGTCATTATCAAAAAATCTATCAGAATATTGAAATGTTGGTTCAACAAAAAGATATTAAAAGAAATTCCCCCTTTATATTCTTTATATTCTAGTAGGTTGGGGTTTTTTCCCGAGTATCTTTGTTAGTTTCTGTTCCTAGTTTTATACTAGAATAACTTGTTGAATCATGGGGGATATATCAATTCTAGGTGATCTATCCTTAATGACACGCCGCAAGTTATGAGAATTTCCTAGAAGAGTTCGTGGTGAGGTATTTTCCGTGAGAATATCAGACACATTTTTGGCAGCTTCTAGAATGTTGTTATCAGGAATTTTGGCATACTTCTCTCGGAATACGCATGTTGGGGGTTTCAGATGGGAGAGACGCATGTATGGTTCTATCTTTTTTTTTTTGAAGTTTTTAGCTTCTAGCATTGCAACAAAAATGCAATAACCTTGATTATGTACAACAAAAATAAAAATAAAAATCAACAAAACTGAAATCGAAGTTAAAATTGTAAATTTAATGATATACTTTTGAACTGTCGACCCTTAATTATATATATATATATATATACACACACACACACAAGCACCAATATGAAAAATAAGCCTACTATCGGATGACATTGTAGTATATGGAAGAGATGAAAATAGGAGAAGGTTGAGGATGATGATGATTTAACTTGATATATAATTATATCAAATTAAAATACTTAATAGTGTATCGATGACAGTTCAATAAATCTTTTTTCAGTGAAAAGTTAATGCTTCTCCTAGCTAGTTTCTATAAAATGTTTTTAATACTAAATCATGCAATTTAATCCAACTTTTCCCCTATAAAATAGTATATATAATTAATAGGTCCAAACTGTAGAGAGGGTTCAACAATTATTTTTCAAGGGCTTTTGGTTATTTTCCCTAATTGTCTTAAATCGAAACCATGTCATTTTATCTTCTACTCTAAGCCATATATAAGGATTTTAGGACCTAAAACTACCCATTTCAACCACATTCTTCTTATTTCCCTAAACCTAGCCAAATTCATCCTCCCCAAATTTCCTCAACCTAAAGAAGAAGAAGAGCTAGGGTCCCATTCAAGTCTCCAATTCTCCATCTTTCTTGGGCTTTGTATAGAAAGCTATGTGGGTATTCAGACATGGAATCCATTCTTCCATGGGGTCCCCAAAGGTTCCGATTTCTAAATCTCAAATTAAATTGTTTGAGTTAGGGTTTCAATTCAATCTTTGTGAGTTTCATCTGATTATGATTGATTATTGTTGATTAATTTTTCTAATGCATGATTTAATTTTAATACATGATATTTTCTTGAAATTACATTGACCCATGCCTAAATCATGTTTTTCAACTATGAAGCTATGATGAACCCATGAATCTATGAACTATGAATTATGAAGATATGCATGTTTTTATGAAATGATTATAAGTGATTTAGGGATGCTCTGAGAGGAAATACTATTGTGAAAGGGTTTCTCGCTTACTATGATGATCGTGATTGTTAAAAGTATTACTCATATATGGATTCACATTGGTGAAAGGTTTACTGATAGAAACTGAGGTTTTTACTGGATAAAAGCAACAGAAAATACAAAGAGAGACACAAGGTAAAAAATACAAAGAGAAAAAAGTATCTCGTATCTCTTAGAACAACCTTTTCTGCATTTAAAAAATATATTACCATTTGTCTACTTATTTACTAGATCTCCTATTATATAATGGATAATTTATAACTACTTTATAACTATATAGGATAAGGATAGGTAACTTCTAGTAACCATAAAAAACTGCTCATTGCTTCAGGGGTGAAACCTCTAGGAATTTGAGAAGATGCAAATAATTATCTTCTCCTATCTTTCTTCGTTTCTTCCTCCTTCAATAAGTATGGAAGATATGTGCATTATCGGTAGGTAAAAAATACAAAGAGAACCAAGTATCTCGTATCTTTTAGAACAACCTTTTCTGCATTTAAAAGATATATTACCATATGTCTACTTATTTACTAGATATCCTATTATATAATAGATAACTTATAACTACTTTATAACTATTTAGGATAAGGATAGATAACTTCTAGTAACCACAAAAAGCTGCCAAATAACTACTAATAACGGTAAGAAACTGCTCATTGCTCCATAGGTGAAACCTCCAGGAATTTGAGAAGATGCAAATCATTATCTTCTCCTATCTTTCTTCGTTTCTTCCTCCTTGAATAAGTATGGAAGATACGTGCCTTATCAGTACACCGCTCCTGGAAAGACGACTTGTCCTCAAGGCAAAAATCTGGAAACTGTGCAACTAAAGTGATTTTTGGTCATATGGTTGAAGACGTAAAATAGAAGCATCACCAACATTAGAAGAGAGGTCTATGTGTTTATAATCTTCCTTCATAAGGTTTAACATTGCATCTCTAGGCAACTTCTGTTCTTCAAGGGCTGATTGGAAAGATGTTGGTGTGAGTGTTTTCTGAAGAACACCTTGTAGTTTATAAGTTCTCATTCAATTGGAAGATTAGGAACATCTCGTTCCAATTGGCTTGTATTGTGTTCAGGGATGCTAGCCATTGTATACCCAACACCATGTTTACGCCACTAAAGAAAAAAAGGAAGAAATTGTGCTTTATGACCAAATTAGAAACCTCTACTGTCAGTCATGACAAACTTTTTTGCATTTGATAATTTCACCATTTCTTATCTGGACACCAAAAGTAGGGATATATTGGACTTCCAACCCAAGTTTCGTGACAATATCTTCTTCTACAAAATTATGCATCGAACCACTATCTACCAACATCAACACTTTATGCCCGCAAAGAGTGCCTTGAAGTTTCAAAGTTGAAGCAAATTCTTTGCCCAAAATTGCATGAAAAGAGATTTCCCCAAAATCAGTAGGGGGTATGTCTTCATTCTTATTATCGGCAACTCTTTGCACATGGTTTTCCTCTTGCATTAACTCCAAATGTGCAAAAGTCCCAGGTTTGCAGCGATGACCAAGGGTAAACTTGTCTCCACAACGGTAGTATAGGCCTTTTTCTCGCCAAATTTGTTGTTCAGAATTCAGTGGGCGAGTATTTGGAAGAGATGACTAATGAAAAGGGCGTGTAACTGGTTGGTGGGATGATTGAAAATTAAAGGATTCTCTAGCCGTTGGAGAAGAAGTACCAATTGATGAAGGTCTTGATACAGAAGGCCAAGCAGGCACCTTACTGGACTGATTTAGTCTTTGTTTTCCTTCATATTCTAAGGCCAAACTCATCGTCTTATACACAGATCGAGGCTTGTGAATCTTAACATCCACACGAAGGTCTTCTTTGAGTCCGCTAAGGAAAACTCAAAGCAAACAATGTTCTGGGCAAGTTTGCACATGGGCTGCCCGTTTTGCAAATTCTTACCTATACTCAAACACTGATCCAGTCTGTTGGATACTACACAAATGTTCATCTGGATTTTGAAACTCAACGGGTCCATAATTTTCCTACATAACTTTCACTAACTCATCCCAGTAATAAATTGTTCTTTCACTGTTTATCCAAGAAAAAAGATCCAATGCATCTCCTTCCAAATACATTGAAGCCACATCAACCTTGCAATCATTAGGTGTTTGATAATTTTGAAAATACTTCTCTGCTTTCAAAATCCAACCTCGAGGATCTCTTTCTTCATACTTAGGAAATTCCATCTTTGTGTGCGAACGTCGACAAGTTTCTTGATGCCTCCAAGTGCTATCAACCTCACCCTCTTCCAGTAAAACTTTAGATTTTCCATGCTGATTTTGCATGTTTTGTGCTTTTAATGTTGCCACATCAGCAACCAAAGCGTCAATGACTCCCAATTTCATTGCTATAGTGGTTTATTGTTGGCCAATATGATCAGGAGTAGATATGATAGGTTCATTGTGGGAAGCGTTGGTTTCTATGTTAACCATGGCAGATCTTACTGCTATGATATCAATTATAGAAACTGAGGTTTTTACTGGATAAAAGCAATAGAAAATACAAAGAGCGATAAAAGGTAAAAAATACAAAGAGAAACAAGTATCTCATATCTCTTAGAACAACCTTTTCTGCATTTAAAATATATATTACCATATGTCTACTTATTTACTAGATTTCCTATTATATAATGGATAACTTATAACTACTTTATAACTATTTAGGATAAGGATAGATAACTTATAGTAACCATAAAAAATAGCCAAATAACTCCTAATAACGGTAAGAAACTACTCATTGCTCCATGGGTGATGATAGCATCCAAGGAAGCTCTACTCCATTGAAGGACAAGTATGAAGTTTTAGAAACTCCAAGGAGGCCCATAACAAGATCTCAAACCAAGGAGTTCAATGATAAGCTCAATGGGCTTCAATTGCTGATCCAAAGGTTTCTTATTGGGGAAGAAGAGCTCAAGCCCAAGGGAGAGGAATTGTCCAAATGCTACAATTATTTGGTGGCCCAAATTCAAGCCCAAGATGAGGAATTTTAAGGTCCAATTTCGTGCAAATAAGGTCAAGAAAAGTCCAAGAATCAGCCACAACAAGAGTTGCTTTCTGCCCAAGTTTTGAGAGAAGACTAGTCAAACTTTCCAAGATTGTCAAGATTCTTTTCCTAGTTGGGATTTACCTTATTTCTTTATTTATATATAGGTTATTAATATTTTCCTTAGTCTATTTATGGTCTCCTAAGTACCATTTAATGCTTTCCTAGAAGTACCAAATTTGTTCCTAGTTAGGTTACTTTATTTCCTTTCTAGAGTAGGATTCCTTGTAATTGTCTTTTTAGGGTTTGGCATAAGGGGTCTTGGACGTTTTTCCCCCCTTCTCCTATATATAGGAGTCCTTTTTATTCATTAAAGACAATTTAGATTGATATTAATAATATTTGAGAGAGTTCTTTGAACCTTTGAGACTTGTTCTTTGAGAATTTATCTTTAAACCTTTACTAGTTTCATAGTTTAAGGTATAAAGTAATTTCTTCTTGTGATATCTTTGGTTTCTTTTTGGTATTCTTTAGAAGGTGATTAGTTTCTACATACTAATTATTGTCTTTAGTTACTCATAAAGCGGTCAAGATCCGAATCTATCATTTTGATTCGTTTTCTCAAGTAAAGGCGTTAGATTTCTTCCATAAATCTATACGTTGTTACTTGGATCTTTTCAAGGCCTTAGAACATCTAATCCTTGGAAATTCGTGGATCTTTCCTTCGAATTTCCCATATCTTTAGTTAGTTTTTTTGTTTCTTTTCTTTGTGCTTCCGCATTCTAATATTCAATTCTTTATTTGTGATATCCCTTAACCTTGCTGTTATCAAGTGGTATCAGAGCGATTTTATCAAGATTCCGTTCTTGATAAATCTTGGGATTTCTTCTTATATTAGAGCAAAAAAAAAAAAAAAAAAAACTGTAGCGTGAACAGTAGCGGCGTGAAAAAAAAATAATTTTTTTTACAGTAGCGTGAATAGAAAAAAAAAAAAACTGTAGCGTGAACAGTAGCGGCGTGAAATAAAAAATAAAAAAAAAAAAGAAAAGTTATAACTTGCTCTCTAAGAAATCTAATTACTTGTCCTCCAAGAAATTTGATTACTTGATACCCAAGAAAGCTTATTACTTGCTATTCAAGAAATCTTACTACTTGCTCTCCAAGTTTTGCATTAAATTTATTTCCAAGCAAGAAGGTATCAAGAAGAGGGAATTCTAGATCTTTAAGAATTAGAGGAAATTTTTTTTCTTTCTTGTTCTTATAATTCTAAAATAAGTTCCTTTTTATTCGTGTTTTGTTTCAACTAAATCCTACTTGTTCTAGGAATAGTTCTTTACTTTCTTTTTGTACCCCAAGATTCCATACTTTATTACTACGAACTTGATACACGTTTTGGTTTAATTATAAATCTACAAAGTATTCTCGTTCAAAGGTTATTTTTAGTGGAAAAAGGCAAGTGTGGGTGAGTTTAAAAGAGGGTAAAAGCCATATTAAAAGTGTGATACTTGATCATTTATTCTTTTTTTTTAGATGTCTATTTCAGGTGGTGATGAGGAAAGGGCTCATTTAGAAGCCGAGGTCAAAGGAAGGAACGACTTCACCCTTCAAGCTATGCACCAACAATTTGAGAGATGGACCCTTCAATTTCAAGAGATGAGGGATATGATTATCGAGCAGAACGACACCATAGCTGCAATTAGGAGGGAGAATAATGTTGTACCCCCAAATAATGTTAGACCCCAAGTTAGAAGGAATGTACCCCATATCCCTTTTGTAAATCCTGAATATGATAATGATGATTTTGATGTTGAATTTAATCTAGAAAGAAGAGATAGGAGGGGACAAAGAGGTAGAGTAGAAGATGATAATATAAATAGTATAAAGATGAAGATGCCATCTTTCAAGGGGACAAGGGATCCAGACTTGTACCTTGATTGGGAGAGACGAGTTGAAGCCATCTTTGATTGTCATAACTACTCTGAGGGTAAGAAAGTTAAACTTGCTGTTGTTGAGTTTTCTGATTATGCTGCTTCTTGGTGGAAAAAGCTTGCTAGAGACAGATTGCAAGAGGAGCTACCACCTATTTCTACATGGGCAGAGATGAAGAGGGTAATGAGGAAGCGATTTATTCCATCATACTTCCAAAGAGATCTACAGTCTCGCCTTCAACATTTGAAGCAAGCCTCCATGTCAGTGGATGAGTACTTCAAAAGCATGGATATGGCTATGATCCAAGCTAACTGCATGGAGGAAGAAGAGGCTACAATAGCTAGATTTTTAAATGGTTTAAATACAAAAATAGCTAATGTAGTAGAGATACAACAATATGTAACTTTAGATGAGTTAGTTGATTTGTCTGTAAAAGTTGAAAAACAAATTGAGAAAAAGCGGCAAAATAACTCATGGAGAAGTCGACCAAACACTATCTCGAAGAAGCCATGGTCAACTCAAGAGGGGAAAGCTCCTTCCAAACCTCAAGATGATAGAGGTAAAGGTAAGGTTGAGGAGGGAGGTAAAACCTTTAATCCTAAATCTTCTAAACCTTCAAGTTCTATTCAATGTCACAAATGTCATGGAAGGGGGCATATGATGCATGAATGTCCAAGTAGAAGAACCATCCTACTTAGAGAGAATGGAGAATATGAGAGTGAAAAAAGTGAGGGGGAAGAAGAAGAGGGAGAAGGTATAAGTGAGGAAGATGATTTGGAACTGCCTAATGATGGTATAATTGGGGTGGTTAGGAGAATTATGACTATCAATTTGGGTAGTGTTGATGAAGGGCAGAGAGAGAATTTGTTTCATTCTAGGTGTGGAATAAAAGGGAAGACTTATTCTATGATTATTGATGGGGGAAGTTGTGCAAATGTGGTGAGTTCATACTTGGTGGATAAACTAGGAATTGCATGCATGAAGCGCTCTACCCCATATAGGCTCCAATGGTTGAATGATTGTGGAGAAGTAAAAGTAAACAAACAATGCATGATTTCATTCAATGTTGGTAGGTATGAAGATGAAATTCTTTGTGATGTAGTCCCAATGCAAGCATGTCATGTTTTACTTGGCCGACCTTGGCAGTATGATAGGGATACTACTCATCATGGGAGAAAGAATAGGTATAGTCTTCTGCATAATGGTAAGAAGTATACTCTTGCACCATTATCTCCTTCTCAAGTGTTTGAAGATCAAAAACGATTGAGGGAAACAATGGGAAAACAAAAGGGAGAGGTAAAAAGTGAGCTTGAGGGAAAAGAAAAAGGCCAAGAGATAGAAAAAAAGAGAGATGGCCGAGAGAAAGAGAGAGAGGGCAGCGATCTAAGTAAAGAGGTAAAAGAGGGTGTGAGTAACAAAATAAAATATTTTCGTAAGAGGAAAGAGGCTAAGGAAAAGAAAAATGAGAGCCTTTTTATAAAAGCCAAGGAGTGTTTGAATGCTAGGAGAGAGGGGCTGCCCATAATACTACTTACTTACAAAGAAGTATTGATTAATTTTGAACAACTAACTCCTTCTTTGCCAAATAGTGTTTCTTCTCTTTTGCAGAATTTTGAAGATGTTTTTCCTGATGACACTCCAAAGGGATTGCCACCTTTGAGAGGGATTGAGCACCAAATAGACTTTGTGCCTGGGTCTCAACTTCCTAATAGGCCTGCCTATAGGAGCAATCCTGAAGAGACCAAAGAATTACAAAGGCAAGTTGAAGAATTGCTTGGAAAGGGATTTGTTCGAGAGAGTATGAGCCCATGCTCTGTTCCAGTCCTGTTGGTCCCCAAAAAGGATGGAACATGGAGGATGTGTGTAGATTGTCGAGCTATCAACAAGATAACGGTAAAGTATCGCCATCCTATCCCTCGTCTTGATGACATGTTGGACCAACTGTATGGTTCCAAAATCTTTTCTAAAATTGATCTAAAGAGTGGTTACCATCAGATTCGTATGAATCCTGGAGATGAATGGAAAACTGCTTTTAAGACCAAATATGGACTTTATGAGTGGTTAGTTATGCCCTTTGGCTTGACTAATGCACCAAGCACTTTTATGAGACTAATGAATCATGTTTTTAAAGATTTCCATGGAAAATTTGTTGTGGTGTATTTTGATGACATCTTGATCTTTTCTCAAAATCTGGATGAACACCTAGAGCACTTAAAACAAGTTTTTGAAGTTCTTAGAAATCAACGCTTATTTGCTAATCTCAAAAAGTGTACTTTCTGTGTGGATCGTGTGGTTTTCTTAGGTTTTGTAGTCAGTTCTAAGGGAGTTGAAGTAGATAATGAGAAAATCAAGGCAATAAAAGAATGGCCTAAACCTAATAGTGTAACTGAAGTTAGGAGTTTTCATGGACTTGCTAGTTTTTATAGGAGGTTTGTGCAAGACTTTAGCACCATTGCTGCTCCTTTAACTGAAGTTATTAAAAAAGATAAGGTTTTTACATGGGGAAAGGAACAAGATGATGCATTTAACTTGCTGAAGGATAAATTGTGTTCTGCTCCTCTTTTGCAATTGCCTGATTTTTCTAAGTCTTTTGAAATTGAGTGTGATGCCTCTGGTAAGGGCATAGGTGCAGTTTTGATGCAAGACTCCAAGCCAATTGCCTACTTTAGTGAAAAGCTAAATGGAGCAACATTGAACTACTCAACTTATGATAAGGAGCTATATGCCTTGGTAAGGGCGTTAGCTACATGGCAGCACTACTTGTGGCCTCGAGAATTTGTGGTAAAGACTGATCATGAGTCATTAAAATACTTGAAGAGTCAAGCTAAACTTAGTCGTAGGCATGCTAAATGGGTAGAGTTTATTGAAACTTTTCCTTATGTAATTGCTTACAAACAAGGAAAGGAGAATGTGGTTGCTGATGCACTCTCAAGAAGGTATGTTTTGATCTCTACTCTTACTTCAAAGTTGTTGGGTTTTGACCAAATCAAGTTCCTCTATGCTAATGATTCTGATTTTGGTGAGATTTTTGCTGAATGTAAGTTAGGTCCTTTTGAGAAATTTAATCTTCAAGATGAATTTCTATTCAAGGAAAATAAATTATGTGTTCCTAACTGCTCATTGCGTGAACTATTTGTTAGGGAAGCACATTGTGGAGGGCTAATGGGACATTTTGGTGTACCCAAAACACTGGAAATACTTTCTGAACATTTTTATTGGCCTAGCATGAGAAAGGATGTTGAAAAAGTGTGTTCTTATTGTCTTGAATGTAAACAGGCTAAGTCTAGAACATTGCCGCATGGTCTTTATACTCCTTTACCTATTTCTAATTCCCCTTGGATTGATATTTCTATGGATTTCATATTGGGGCTGCCAAAGATTAAGTATGGTAAGGATAGTATATTTGTGGCAGTAGATAGATTTTCTAAAATGGCTCGTTTTATCCCATGTAAAAAGACTAATGATGCATCTCATGTGGCTGACTTGTTTGTAAAGGAAGTGGTTAAATTGCATGGAATACCTAGAACTATTGTTAGTGATAGGGATGCCAAGTTCTTAAGTCACTTTTGGAGAATTCTTTGGGGAAAGTTAGGAACTAAATTGCTATTTTCTACATCTTGTCACCCACAAACGGACGGGCAAACGGAAGTGGTTAATAGAACCTTAGGTAACATGTTGAGGGCTGTTTTGAAAGGAAAGTTGACTTCTTGGGAAGATTACTTACCTATTGTAGAATTTGCTTATAATAGGACCTTCCATTCTTCTACTGGTAAGACTCCTTTTGAAGTTGTATATGGATTCAACCCCCTTACCCCCCTTGATTTATTGCCTTTGCCTACTAATGATTTTGCTAATCTTGATGGTAAGAAGAAGGCTGATCTGATGAAGAAAATCCATGAACAAACAAGGCTTGCAATTGAAAAGAAGAATAAGGAAGTTGCATTGCGAAGGAATAAGGGCAGAAAATATGTTGTTTTTAAACCTGGCGACTTGGTTTGGGTGCATATGAGAAAGGAAAGATTTCCTTCCAAAAGAGAGTCCAAACTAGATCCTAGAGGAAGTGGGCCATACAAAGTCCTTGAAAGGATTGGAGACAATGCTTATAAACTTGATCTTCCTGGTGAGTTCCAAGTTAGTGCTACTTTTAATGTTTCTAATCTTTCCCATTTTGATGCAGATTTGAATTCGAGGACGAATTCTCCTCAAGAAGAGGGGAATGATAGCATCCAAGGAAGCTCTACTCCATTGAAGGACAAGTATGAAGCTTTAGAAACTCCAAGGAGGCCCATAACAAGATCTCAAACCAAGGAGTTCAATGATAAGCTCAATGGGCTTCAATCGCTGATCCAAAGGTTTCTTATTGGGGAAGAAGAGCTCAAGCCCAAGGGAGAGGAATTGTCCAAATGCTACAATTATTTGGTGGCCCAAATTCAAGCCCAAGATGAGGAATTTTAAGGTCCAATTTCGTGCAAATAAGGTCAAGAAAAGTCCAAGAATCAGCCACAACAAGAGTTGCTTTCTGCCCAAGTTTTGAGAGAAGACTAGTCAAACTTTCCAAGATTGTCAAGATTCTTTTCCTAGTTGGGATTTACCTTATTTCTTTATTTATATATAGGTTATTAATATTTTCCTTAGTCTATTTATGGTCTCCTAAGTACCATTTAATGCTTTCCTAGAAGTACCAAATTTGTTCCTAGTTAGGTTACTTTATTTCCTTTCTAGAGTAGGATTCCTTGTAATTGTCTTTTTAGGGTTTGGCATAAGGGGTCTTGGACGTTTTTCCCCCATTCTCCTATATATAGAAGTCCTTTTTATTCATTAAAGACAATTTAGATTGATATTAATAATATTTGAGAGAGTTCTTTGAACCTTTGTGACTTGTTCTTTGAGAATTTATCTTTAAACCTTTACTAATTTCATAGTTTAAGGTATAAAGTAATTTCTTCTTGTGATATCTTTGGTTTCTTTTTGGTATTCTTTAGAAGGTGATTAGTTTCTACATACTAATTATTGTCTTTAGTTACTCATAAAGCGGTCAAGATCCGAATCTATCGTTTTGATTCGTTTTCTCAAGTAAAGGCGTTAGATTTCTTCCATAAATCTAGACGTTGTTACTTGGATCTTTTCAAGGCCTTAGAACATCTAATCCTTGGAAATTCGTGGATCTTTCCTTCGAATTTCCCATATCTTTAGTTAGTTTTTTTGTTTCTTTTATTTGTGCTTCCGCATTCTAATATTCAATTCTCTATTTGTGATATCCCTTAACCTTGCTGTTATCAGGTGAAACCTCCAGGAATTTGAGAAGATGAAAATCATTATCTTCTCCTATCTTTCTTCGTTTCTTCCTCCATGAATAAGTACGGAAGATATGTGCCTTATCAATTTATCATCCATGTTGAATTATGTTTAAGGCGATATTGTATGTTTTGATATTAAAAGTATGTCGATTGGTATTGATCATTGCCTTTGCTATGTTATATTGATATTTGACCTTATCTATTTCGTTGAAATTTAGACTTAGCACCGTGAGGGATTTGAAATGGAGGCTCAAATATGGTATTCTCTAGTATCAACATCTAGTCCCAAACAATGTGCCCTCATAGGTTGTCTTAAATGACCTAGCTAGCGGATCCACTTTAGCAAATGATGATATGTACGGGTTCTACCTTGGCAAGTAGATTCCCCTTCTTTCAATATGAGGGATATACCAAATTCCATGATATAGTTCTCATGGTCTTAATTCCGGTTAAAGCTTATATCCCAAAAAAATTACTATGTTTCTTCAAAGTCTTCTTATGTCCCTTATGCTAATGTATTTGACCATATTTCCTAATTCTCATGTCTTTTCTTCTTTAGGTCTTTAAATGTTAAAAGAATGATCATGCCTACATGTTTTAAGCCATTCATGATTTCATGTCTATGTTTATGCATATTTCCCCATAATTAGTACATTCCATGTACTAATGCATACGTGTGTCTTAGAACATGAGGACTCACCAATCTTCAAAGTCAATGGAATTGACTAGCCACGAATATGGGAGGTAGGAACATCAGACCCTACATTAGTGAAATAAGCTTTAACCATGGAAGACAAGAGTGAAGAACATGTTTCAGCAATGAGAATGTACTCATAATGTTTGCTAGTTGGTCCTCCAGTATGCTTATAGAAGTCTCCTACTGTAAACATAGTACAGCTACAAGAACATAGTACGCCTTCCTTCTTAATTTTCCCCATTTTCTTTCTTGTCTCCTCTTCTATGACAACAACTTCTGCATTTTCTTTTATTACATCACAATCTATAAGGCATGAAAGTATTGTTGCTCTACTTTGTTTTTGGCCATTTACTTTCCTTTTTCTACGGTTTCCTACTCTGTTCCTCCTACCCCGTGTATTTCTCTTCTTACTTGAAACAGAAGAATCTTGATTATCCTCTAATGCAAATGGTTCATCTTTAGCATGTTGCTCTTTTTTTGAATGGCGATTTCGTTTCCTACTTCTCCCCATTGAAGAATTATCAAAAGTTGTGTCATCTTCAGTGAGATAGCCTCTTATGGGTTAGCCAAAAACTCTTCTTTAGCCTTTTTCTCAGGTAATTTTGCACCATATTGCAAGTCACCCATGTTATATGAAGATTTTGAACTTCAAGAACTAGAACTGCTTCTCTGCTTTCTGGATCTTCCTACCATTTTTCAATCATAAAACAATCTCTTTTAGACTCTTTTTCTTTTTTTTCCTTCTGTTTTTGAGAATGAAACAAATGGTGCTAAACTTATAAAAAGGTGAAATAATAGTTGTATACATTTTTTTTAGAATAAGAAATGCATGCATAAAACATAATAAATGAGTGATTTGTTACTCTATTAACAACGACTCTTGGTTTTTAATGCAATTTATGCTAAGTTTTTTGTGGAATGGTAATTGAAGAGGCTGATACAGGATGAGTAGATTTCCTTATCAGATGACATTATTACAAGTGTCAAGCTCGTTAATAATTTTAGGCAAATTTGGCATAGAAAGTTTAAATAACCTATAATTTCTAAAATTCTAATAGGTTTGATAAAATATATGAAATAATTATATTGGTTACATTTGCTTCTCTATTCTGATTCATTTTATTGGTTAGGGACTTGAAAATTCTCCAAAAATCTAATGGCATGTTTGGAAACTATGGTGTAATGATTAGATCGTGTACTATACGGTATAAACAACAATGTTGAATTGAGTAGCCATTTACCAACAATGAATTCACACACAGTCAGTAGCTTTCCCAATCCGCTGCTTTTTCTTTGAATGAATTCAGACGCAGTCACCAGCTTTCTCAGTTTATTTCTCGCTGCTTACTGCTCACAACAACGTTTGATCTATATTATAGTCAACAACTGAGTCAAATTAGGCCGTTGTTTGCCTTGAATGGATTCTCACAAGGCCACCAACTTTCCCAGTCTGTTGCTTACTACTCACTACAACATTAAACCTATACTATAATCCATAACAAATCTCCTACTTACTGCTCACAACAACATTCAATTTATACTTTAGACAACAATAATGTTAATCAAGCTGCCATTTGCTTTAAATGATTTCACACGCAACTACCAACTTTCTCGATCGGCCGCTTACTGTTCACAACAACATTTGACCTATACTATAATCAAGTTGCTTGCTTGATCTCCTGTCCTTCTATTCATCCATCTCATAATTATTCTATGCGATTACTATCAACTTTTTGCCCGCCGTGAAAAAATGGCAGGAAGATCAAGAAAACAGAGAAGCAGTTCTAGTTCTTGTAGTTTAGAATCTTCATATAACATGAGTGACTTGCAATATAGTGCAAAATTACTAGAGAAAAAGGCTAAAGAAGAGTTTTTGGCTAACCCCATAAGAGGTTATCTCACTGAAGATGACACAACTCTTGATAATTCTTCAATGGGGAGAAGCAGAAAACGAAATTGCCATACGAAGAAAGAGCAACATGCTAAATATGAACCATTTTCATCAGAGAATAATCAAGATTCTTCTGCTTCAAGTAAGAAGAGTAATACGCGGGGTAGGAGGAAAAGAGCAGAAAAAAGTAGAAAAAGGAAAGTAAATGGCCAAAAATATAGTAGATCAACAATACTTTCATGGCTTTTAGATTGTGATGTAATTCAAGAAAATGCAGAAGTTGTTGTCATAGAAGAGGAGACAAGAAAGAAAATGAGGAAAATTAAGAAGGAAGGCATACTATGTTCTTGTTGCTGTACTATTTAAACAGTAGGAGACTTCTATAAGCATGCTGGAGGAACAACTAGCAAACATTATGAGTACATTCTTAATGCTGAAACAAGTTCTGCACTCTTCTTCCATGGTTAAAGCTTATTTCACTAATATAGGGTCTGATGCTCCTACCTCCCATACTCGTGGCTAGTCAATTCCATTGACTTCAAAGATTGGTGAATCCTCATGTTTCAAGGATCGAGATACCTTTATTGTTTTATGTAATTTCCATTTTCGTTATTTGTCTGTGATGTATGGGTTACGTCCCAATTACATTCTTTATGATTTATTTGATGGCATATTGAGGCTTGCGTTAAACTTCCTCTTTGTCAAACTCTTTTGATATAGGAAATGCTATTATTTGAACTCTTTATCTCTATTATCTTGTATGATGTATGGTAAGTGGCTTGTGTAGGGCCTCTCGGTGATCTATAAGACATATTACACCTAGGGTATACTTTGGATTGTTACAAATTTATCATATAAAAATTGATTTTTCTTATGATTAGTGTCAAATAATGTTATTTCGACGGTTCAATATTATCAACTAATTCAATTCATGTTCATGATAAAAAAAAGTTCAAGAACATGGATATAGCATTAATGTTTAAGGTTTTCAATGATTTCTAAATTTGTCAAGTATGAACTAATAGTTTGTGTATGGGATTGAGCATTTAGAAATCACCTATGTGACTGTTAAGTATAAGTTGTTTTAGGGATAGTGATAGTTAAGACTAATTCTCTACGCACTCACGATATTAGGAGGTTTTCAAGACTGAGACAAACTCAACCTTGAGAACCATAAACGGCTAAGGGTTAGTTGTGTGACTTGTATTGTATAGTTATACAACAAAGTTTGATAGTTCAAATATACTGCATCTACCGATAGATCAAGTGCATCCGGTATGAGTTCACTACGGAAAGTTCAAAGGGAAACCTACTTATCAACATGCAATTAATCTTTCTTGGTATCACATATTTGTCCATATTCCTTTTTTTTTAATGTCATTCCCCATTCATGTTGGAATTTCTTAGTTTTAAAAGGTGTGAATGGGAAATGAAGTTTATTTTTAAAAGATTGTGATTGTTTTGATAAGGCACAATAAACACTTGTTCATACTATTCTTTTATCTATAATCATAGGGTTTCTTCTCATTTTTCAACTACAATTTTTCTGATTTTCTACTCTTTTTATTTTTCATAAAAACTCAAGCGTGATTTGCATTTGTTGAGTGAGTAGTTCGCAGTTCAGCGGAATTTGAGGTATCACTATTGTGCTAAAGGAAATCATTCTATCTTGGGGGATATATTCTATAACCTCGAGTGCTTGAGGGAAATAATTTTCTTAAAGACACACTATGAATTTAGTAGACTTGACTTTTCGTTTTTATTTTTATCTATATTTTATTATTTCCTTAATAGTGTTTAATGTTCATATTACATTGAGTACAAATTTGAGCCAAATATCAGGGAGAAGAAGAAAGAGAGAAAATCAAGATGAAAATGAGGATGAAATGATAGAAGGTACTTTCAATGTCTTTCTCTCACCTTATGTGTTTCTGTCACATAATATATAAATTTTCATATTCATAATTCGAAGGTAGAATGAAAGAAATATTGTGAAATATTGAAGACTAGGCTAACGGAAGAAACATTGAACAAAACTTTAACTTATGATGTACCTTATCTTCTTCTGTAATTGATTGAGTAGGTGATAAGAAATTGTATCATTTCTTAGACAGAGGTTTAAGTTTCGCATCGTATTAGTTGTATCAATTTTTTTAGATACACAAATATAATTTTTTTCTTATTCGTAGTTATAATTGACACTTCATTTTTTAAACTAATAATGCTTAATTTTTTTTCCAGTCCTTTATATTGTATCACCCTAAACTAAATATACAGATATAATATGTATCAATTATTGTGATACATGTTCGAATTAGTATAGCCCGTAAAATAAATATACAAATACATTTACTAGAAAATGGGATCATATAATATCTAGGTATAAGCTGTGCATTTTTTTTCTTCACAATTTAGGGGATCATATTGGATTTACTATAGGAATGAATAACAAAGTCATGCCAATTGAATTTTTTTAATTGATATATATATATATATATATATATATATATATATATCAATTAAAATGACAACATCGTGTTATCAAATATATAGGGGTGGTATAATAATATGAAAAATTATTGGTCAAAAGTTAATATAAGGAAAGATGAAAGATAGAAGTAATTAATGTAATAACTATGGAATTTATAATATTATAACTAAGAATGAAAAAGAGTGTGAATAACGTTTGCAATAATTAGTAATAACTAAGAGAATTTATAATGTTATATCTAAAAAACTAATGTGCAGTAGATGAATTTCTAATAAATATTATACTTACATAAGTAAATAGGACTTTTAATTAATGTTACTCTTTTTTTTATAGTTATTAGAATTTAATTTGGTGTTGGGACAAATGTAAATGTTTATTCAATATTAGTAAATATAAAATTTATTTTGTAAATGATAAATTTTAAATGATTCATATATATTCACATATTTTCACATTTGTTCTGAGTTTTGTTTAAAAAACAAACTCGGAATATTTTGAAATAATATATTTTGAAGTTAGAAGATCTTGTTAACTTGATAATACATTAGTGACATATATAATACTTTAATTTAAATACAAATACCTACCCAAATATAAATATATATTTTTTCATTAATGAAAATATTTATCTCATAATAATTAGCTATAAATAATAAAAATTAAACTGATACAAACTTCAGTTGGCGTTATTACAAGTCATATGAACTTTTCTTTGTCTAAAATGCCAAAATATTAAGAAATAGTAAATAAGTAAAATAAAAGGGCAATGTTCATATAGTAATTAATATTTTGAAATAAACTTCCTGACAATATAAATCACATAAGTAGTATTGATAAATAAAGTCATTCTTTTGTCTTGAGCATCAAAAAAACAAATCATGACAATTCTCTAAATTTTGGGAAAAATATATTCAGAAGCATATATCTACATCACAAGAGAAATTGTTAACAAAAACAAATGAATTTAGACGACATCATGTTAACTTCATATATTGGAGCATTACATACTAATTTATATATTAAGCAAAAAATAAATAATTGTTATATTATCAAAATTATTTTCCTCAAGTACTCGGGGTTATGAAATATACCTTCTTATGATAGAACGATTTATTTCATCAGAATAGTGGTACCTCAGATTCCCCTAAACATCGAATTCACTCAATCATAATAAATCACACAATTTTTTTAAAATGCAAGAAGAAGAAGGCTAAAAGATTAAAAAAATTATGGTTGAAAACTGAGAGGAAACCCCTCTATTTATAGTCAACAAAGGGTAGTATGAAAAAGTATTTTTTTGTGTCATATTTGAAAAGTCATGACCTTTCCGAGAAGTCACAACCCTTTCAAAAAATCACAACTTATTGAAAAAGTCACAATTCTTTGGAAAAATTACAACTCATCGAAAAATCACAACCCTTTGAAAAAGTAACAACTTATCGGAAAAGTCACAACTCTTCGAAAAAGTCACAACCTAAGTTAGGGATATTATAGTAATTTAACATTAATATATATATTGTTTGAGTGGATAATCATTCTGAAGGACTGAAATTTCAAAGCAAACTATTGAAGAAGACTAGTTTAAGTGACGACTTTTGGATCAGTCGTAGTAGTGCATGTGAGATGGAGAGAAGCCATTCCGCTTGTTATCATTGAATTAAAAATTGCCTGGAACAGGTCTACCTTTATGCAGTCTAATGAGGAAACAATGGTATGGAAATAAAATTCCGTAGCTGCATGCTTCAATTGGAGAACCCAAATTAAGGTAAGTTTCTCACATTTTTGGACGTGTAAGCATGAATGAGTCTAATTTCTTTGACACAATTTGGTTTTTAAATTAGTAATATTGTGTTTCTTCTTTCAACTATCGCGCACTAAATTGTATTATATACATTTTTAACTAGGTTGTTCTATCATCATAAATTGCAGTTTAGATATATGTTTGTTGTAGCTAGCTGCTGACTGTTCATTTTATTTACCAGAAAATGGTTAAAAAAAAATGTTTTCTGCAAGTTCTACAGTAGTTGAGACATAAAAATATTCAAAATAGCATTGTGTATGAAGACAAAATGTAAATGTGCTCTATAAATTGAGACTGAGGGAATAATATCTTTTTCTTTTTCTAATTTTGGAAAATTTATGGGATGAAATTATTGAGAAAATTGAGGCAGTATAGACTGTTCAAACAATGAACAAAAACAAAAGAATTAGAGAAAAGCTTAATTGAGTTTTCATTCTCTTAAATAAAAAAATCATATAGGGAAACCAATAAAATAAAACTGCAATATTATTTCCATCAATGAAAATATAAATGATATATCTTTATTTTTTTTATAAAAAGGGGATATATTATATATAGTTAAGCGGAAGTTACATTGTCTCTACTAGTACTAGAGATTATAGATAGATTCCCAAAATAGGCTAACTTATTACGTGTAGACCATACTACTAGTTTAGTGTATAGAGCTTCAACTTGGTCGGATTTGATGATGCTTGCTACTACAGCTTTAGCAGGAGTTAACAAAAAGTGTGGCATTTTGGTCATTGTTAGCTTGGAACATAATCTTCAAAAAACGTTAGCTACTTTTTTTGGCTTGGTGAAAGCTATGGCGGACCACTTGACTCGCCAACTTCTTCATAGTTAACCTGCAAATTGCAGTTATACAATTATAAGTTGGTTGACGATGTTTTAAGTATTCTAAGATGTCAGACATGTCCGTTTCAGTATCTAAGGATAGGCGATTATGAGCATCAGCCATAAGCTTCCAGCTCTGTCATGATATTGTTATGCCCGTAGCTCCTTTTGTAGAATTCTTTAATCAAGTTACCACATGCATCGCTTATGAGACCAAAAGTTCGCATCTTCTTTTGTTCTTAGAGAAGGAACCATCAATGTTTATTTTATATCAACCGTTCGGGGTCAGTAACCACTGAATATGAATGGTGGTGGAGGTGATATGGTGAATAGGGGTATGAGTATGCTGCATATATTCCATGGTTCTGTTCCTTACTACAAATTCCGATGGAAAGGCCGAATCGTCATTATGGATAATATCATTCATGTTTAACAATATATGCCATAATGCAAAGGGAAATCAATCTATCCAGTTGTAAGGGTAGTCACTGTCTGGAGGTTTCAAACTTTTGAGGGCATGTAACCTTAGTCATACTGGGGAGGTAACTGGGAAATATTAATGCCCAAGACTTACTAGAATTTTTTAGCTATATTACATTTTATGAAGATGTGGGTAATTGATTCGCTATTGAGGTGATATGTAGGACATGGAAGGTTAGTATCGATGTCAATGTGTTGAAGGTAAGTGCTAGTTGGGAGTCGATCTTGGGAACACAACCACATGAACATTTTTATTTTATCAAAAGTGTTGAGTTTCTAGATCCCCAGGAGAATGAAAAGGAATTAACAAAGTGAGAAGCATTTTATTTTTTTCTTCGGAAGCTTTTAACCCAAGGCCACCATTTTCTATAGGGGATTTTACTTTTTCCCAAGAAATGTAATGGAGCTTTTTCTTGTGGGAAGAAGATCCCCAAATGAAGTCCCATTGAATTTGGTCAATAGTGTTGCAAGTTTATTTGGGGATGTTAAACTATTAGTATTTAAATATGTGATGATGCTCACAAACATGCAAGCTGGTCCCACAGTTGATCACGTGTATGAAGTCAGTTGGTGAATAATGGTAAAAGTTGTCACTTCTGACATAGTTGGTGGGCTCAAGCAACGAGACAAGTGTACTCTACCTGTCAAGATCCGAGCCTACACCCTGGACGTGGCCGACACTCAAGAACCATTGCTGGTCCCCAAGCGAATCCTCATCATGGTTGACTACAAGCTGAAGATTAACTTAAGCATGCACAAGCTTAAAAACTGAATAAAATTCATGAAACTCAAATATAAAGCTTTAACTCAAAATAAAAATCTGAATAATATAATATATTCAACTCACCCCAAAATGGGCAACTTAAGTCTTCAAAACATTTAACAAAATAAATGAATAGACTTCTGAAACTCTACTGTCTATCTATGAAGCCTCTAACTGACAAGGATGGAAGTCGCGACAAGACCCACGACATCCTAACAACTGAAAAGTAAATAAAATCCTCCGGAAGCAAGGAGACTCACCATAGCTAACTTGAACTCCATGCGGTATCAACGAAGCTCATGTTGATGACCCTGAATATGCATCATGAAAGGGTGAAGGCCAACTGGCTCAGTACATGGAATATACGAGAATGTAAGGGGAATTATAAAGCATAACATAAGCTTGAACTTGATAAAAAGGAAACATACTTACCCCTACTCAAACTTACTCAACTCAAGGATACTCAAAACTACTCATCTCGAAATACTCAACTCAATATAATGCAACAATACACATGCAATATATGGAAAGCTTTTAAAATAGTAGAAAGCAACTCAGTTTACTTATATAATAAAGCAACATAATACTGTGGGAGTTTCCCTAACCGACAACAACCACTATGAGCCTAAGTGATGATACAACGTGTTGCCCACGCTGCCAGAACTGTCCTATACTTTTTATTCATATAGAAATCCTTAACTAAATGGATCCACTAGTCTATACTAAAAAGCATTAAGGAATCATCTAAACAGTTTGACACTTTCTATCTGTGTTGGCTACATGGTTTATGGAGACTTGAGTTATTATGAACTCGCATCCCCATATTGGTGCTCAATAGTACTCCCAAAATATATACTCAACTTGTATGTTTAAAAACATAACTCTTTCTCTGGTTTGAGAAAATTGCTCAAATTACCCTCTTAAAAGAAGTATCTGCTCTTGAAAACTCTTTCTAAAAAACATATCAAAATCATATTTTAATATGATCATTCATGACTCGAGAAGTCATACTGCATAAACATTGATGGTATATCTAGATACCATACTGCTTAAACATTGATGACATACTCGATTGTCATATATACTAATCATGTTTTAGAAACTCTTTTTGAAAACTCATCTTTTTCTTAAAAGAGATGGTACGCAAACTGCTCAAATTTCTTTCGGAAATCTTAGTTTCTTCTCATCTTAAATGTAAAAACATTTACTCTTGGGAACACTTAGTTCCCATATATCATTTTAAAAAAATGAACTGAAGTCTAATCTTTCTCAACTCAATGCTCAAGTCTTTAAAACAAGTTTTAAAGCAATTTGTAAAAAGACTTCGTAAAATAAGGTTCATGCCGAATTATGGACGGGAACGACTCAATTTAAGGTTTTCAATAACCATACATAGAAGTCAATACTCAGAACTCAACAACTCAGAACTCAAGAACTTCAATGATACTACTTATTTCAAGAATGCTCAACTCAGAGGGTTCATGTGGAATTATGGGCATGAACAACCCAACTCATGGACTTCAGGATTCTACTCAGCTCAAGAATGTTCAACTCATAGGGTTCATGCGGAATTATGAGCATGACACAACTCGACTCGAGGGTATACATAACAATATGGAACTCATGTATACGACTCTTTTCATTCTCATACTTACTTCCTCAAAACATAGCTCAAATCGATAGTTGATCTCAAAGGATTCACAATTGAACTCAAAGACTCTCTTGAACTCTACTAATAAGTCTCTCTTGAATGTGATTATGAATTCAAGAGTTATGGTTCATGATATGAAGGATCTCGATAACAATATAGCAATTCGATAATTAAGAATAGAACTTTTAAAAGAAACACGAACTCACGAACTCAAAATAAAATTATCTCAAGAATAATCAAATCTAGGGAAAGTATCCTATATTACTTTTATACTGATCTGAAAGTAGATCGATGTAAGGCATGAGGACGAACTAGTTCAACACTATGATAGCCTTACATACTCGGAAGAACAAGGTTCTTGAAGAATCTTGGAGAAGAACTTGATTAGAAGCCTTGAAACTCTTGCTTGAAGGTAAACGATCAAGAAAACCTTTTTCTTGAGACCCTTGAATTAGTTTCTTGATATCTTGAAGAAGAATCTTGAAAAAGATTGAAAGAATCTTGAATGGAGGGTATACTTTGATTTTCCTTAGGGTTTTGTCTTAGAGTTTGAGATAGAAGAGAATGATGGATGAAAAGATTAAAATATGATTATTATTTTTTAGCCTTTTATTAGTCAAGAAATTCGTTTAGGGTTTTCTAGGATGTAAAAAAAACAAAAACAACCCTTTTTAATGGTTTCCCGTCGGCTAATTCATAATACCACTGTATAGGTTACTAAAATAGTCATAATTGTTTACTCATAAATTGGATTGATGCGAAATTGGTGGCGTTGGAAAGTAGATTCAATTATCTATTATTGGATAGTTTATGACTTACGTAACTCTTTATATTCTAAGAGATATGGTTGTTTGAATTTGACCCAAGTAGAATCTTACATCAAAACTTAATTGATAAGGAAACTTCAAGAACACTTAACAAGAACTCATCAAGAACTTAAATGCTTAAATTTCCATAACGAAATTACGCTGAATAAATTATGATTGGCGTGTGGATAAAATTACCCAACACTATGGAAGCTTACATACCTCAAAAAACTAGGTTCTTGGCGAAATCTTGAATTTCTTGAACGAACGCTTGATAGTTTGAACTTTCTCTCCTCTTGAATCTTCTCTCTAAAACGCTAAATGCTTTTGGGGATGAATGAAACTAGTTCTAATCAGTTTAGAACCTAAAACCTTACTAAAAACGCTTAAATCCAATTAGGTAAGGAAAACACAAAAATACCACTCATATTTTCGGGTAACTTTCCTTAATTGGACAGCCCAACTTCAAACGGGCAAATCTCCTTCATACGATCTTGAAATTTAGTAAACTAGGTGGCGTTAAAAAGATAATTCAAAGACCTTTTAATAGATATCTTGTATCCCACCTAATTCATCCTGTACTAAGAGTTATGGTTATTTTAAGTTGACCCAAAACTCATAACTGAAGCATAACGTGCAAAATTTCAGATTTTGCTATTTCCAATTTGGTTCTTTTTTTTGGAACTCAAGGTGCTACATCTGATGACCTTAACACTAAATAAATTTTAAATTCCTCGATAAAATCCTACTCACAACGAAGAATGGTTCGAGTCTTTACTCAAATAAAATACAAGGTATAACATTATCTCCCCCTTGGGATCATTCGTCCTCGAATGATGACTGGACTGGGTATGAAATGAGGTTACTATTACTAAGGTCTGAGTCTAATGGTATACTCTTACTATATTAAATCTTAACCCAAATCTTTAGTTTCAGGTTCTATACCTCTCTATAGGGAATCTCATTCCAAGTCTATTACTCTTTACCGCCATATTAGGCTCATATCAAGAACCACCTAAAGTTTAACAACACCACATTCAAGCTTGGTACTCTTACAACTCCATGGAGTCCTACTAACCAACTCTTTCGGAACCAACTAAGGGCTCTCATATCACTATTTTTCATCGTAAAACCTCATCCTCCTCTTGCTCCTAATTTATGCCCTTAGATGGAATTATCACACCATCACTATCATGATAAGAACATCAACCTCCTTTTTCTATATCACTCCATTACTAAAAGGCCCTCCGAAAAGACATCTCCCATACTCTTTAGAATGCATTACTATCTTACTCTCAAACACTTGACTTGATTTATCCTCCTGTCATCTCCCCCTTAGGTCTAAACCTGACACTTGAAAGATATTGATCTATTCAATCATCTCTAACTGGTCTACATCCTCTTTTACTCTAACACTTGGGAGAACTTTATCTCATGACTACCGAACTCTCAATAAGCAGGAACTAAGACCTCTTTCTAAGGTGTTTCTCTTAACCTCTTCTGATTACATACCCTCTTGGTACACCTTTTAATGCTTTTGCTACTCTTGTGACTTCGCCACACTTCACTGCTCTTATCTCGTAACTCATGCTATCTTTTCAGGTGAAAATCTTATTGAAGCTCTAAATATACTTCTTTAAAAGGATCTCAGCTGAAACAAGACTTAAGGAAAAAAGTACAAATCGCTATTAGCTCAAACGCTCGATTCATATATTTATGGGTGCATTTCTCTGAAACTGAACACTTAATAACTTATGGGCTTCTCTCAAGCCCTTTTGGAGTCTCATGACTTCCTCAAGATTTTTGCTACGAACAACTCATTGACAAATGACTGACTTTTCTGTTCAATCAGAGTATGAGGGGTATTCAGATGAATTTGAGAAACACATGAGTATAAATAAATTTCTATGACTAAGCTCTATTTCACGATTAAAAGTATGAAAGAAGGGAAGCTTTTATTAAATATCTGTAGTCCCTCGTTTATAGAAGTGGGGACCCCACAACCAGAAATAATACCCTACTGACACGGCTTCATAGACACCCTAGGACTCTTGAACTTTCTGCTCTGATACCAAGTTAGTCACGAACTGAGCCTACACCATGGACGTTGTCGGCACTCAAGAATCATTGTTGGTCCCCAAGCGAACCCTCATCCTGGCTGACTACAAGCGGAAGACTAACTTAAGCATGCAAAAGCTTAAAAACTGAATAAAATTCATGAAACTCAAACATAAAGCTTTAACTTAAAGGAAAAATCTGAATAATATAATATATTCAACTCACCCCAAAATGGGTAACTTAAGTCTTTAAAGCATTTAACAAAATAAATGAAAAAACTTTTGAAAGACTACGGTCTATCTATGAAGCCTCTAACTGACAAAGATTGAAGTTGAGACAAGACCCACAACATCCTAACAACTGAAAAGTAAATGAAATCCTCCGGAAGCAAGGAGGCTCAATATAGCTAACTCGAACTCCATGTGGTATCAACGAAACTCCTGTTGATGACCCTGAATACTTGTATTTGCATCATAAAAAGATGCAGGCCAAATGGCTCAGTACGTGGAATGTACGAGCATGTAAAGGGAATTCTAAAGCATAGCATAAGCTTGAACTTGGTAAAAAGGAAATAGACTTACCTCTACTCAAACTTACTCAACTCAAGGAATACTCAAGGATACTAAAAACTACTCAACTTGAAATACTCAACTCATGATACTCAACTCAATATAAAGCAACAATAGACATGCAATTATTGAAAGGTTTAAAAAACAATAGAAAGCAACTCAGTTTACTCATATAATAAAGCAATATAATACTATGGGAGTTTCTCTAACCAACAACTACCACTATCAGCCTAAGTGATGCTATAGCGTCTTGCCCACGCTGCCACAACTTTCCTATACTTTGTCATCATATAGAACATCTTAACTAAGTGGATCCACTAGTCTATGCTAAAAAGCATTAAGGGATCACCTAAAAGGTCTGACCCTTCCCTTTCTACCCATGTTGCCTATATGGTTTATGGAGACTTGAGTTATTATGAACTCGCATCCCCATATCAGTGCTCAATACTACTCCCAAAATATACTCATCTCATATGTTTAAAAACATAACTCTTTCTCTTGTTTGAGATAATTGCTCAAACTACCCTCTTAAAAGAGGTAACTGCTCTTGAAAACTCTTTCTAAAAAACATATCAAAATCATATTTTAATATGATCATTGATGACTCTCGAAGTCATACTGCATAAACATTGATGGTATATCTAGATACCATACTGCTTTAACATTGATGACATACTCGATTGTCATACTAATCATGTTTTAGAAACTCTTTCTCAAAACTCATCTTTTTCTTAAAAGAGATGGTACTCAAACTACACAAAAATCTTTTGGAAATCTCAATTTCCTCTAATCATAAATGTAAAAACATTTACTATTGGGAACACTTAGTTCCCATATATCATTTTAAAGAAAATGAACTCAACTCTACTCTTTCTTAACTCAATGCTCAAGTCTTTAAAACAAGTTTTAAAACAATTTGTAAAATGACTTCTTAGAATAATGTTCATGTCGAATTATGGACGTGAACGACTCAATTTAAGGTTTTCAATAACCATACATAGAACTCAATATTCAGAACTCAATAACTCAGAACTCAAGAACTTCAGTGATACTACTTATTTCAAGAATACTCAACTCAGAGCGTTCATGCGGAATTATGGGCATGAATAACTCAACTCATGGAGTTCAGGATACTACTCATCTCAAGAATGTTCAACTCATAGGGTTCATGCGGAATTATGAGCATGAAGCAACTTGACTCGAGGGTCTACATAACAATATGGAACTCATGTATACGACTCTTTTCATTCTCATACTTACTTCCTCAAAACATAGCTCAAATCGATAGTTGATCTCAAAGGATTCCCAATTGAACTCTAAGACTCTCTTTAACTCTACTGTTAACTTTTTCTTGAATGTGAATTATGACTTCAAGAGTTATGGTTCATGATATGAAGGATCAAAATTTTTATTGCAATTAAACCAACAGGAGCCATGAGTTCAAACATCCACATAAAAATAGTATTTAAAACACAAATTAAAACAGACAGCCCAAATATCTAAATAACACACAAAGTAACACTCAAAGGTGGGCCTCACCCCCACTACAAATAAAAGCATTTGTCCTCAAATAGAAATAACAACGAATCTAAAGGGTAGAGTAATGAAAGACAGAGAGGGAGATAAAGAGGTGATCCTGGCTCGGCGCATCTATCACTACAAAAAAAATAGCATTTAGCGACCGATTATAGCGACAAACAATATTCTGTCGCTAAATAACGACGGATTAGCTACGAAAAATTAAATTGGTCGCTAAATTATCGAATAAAATATTGGGACCTAAAATAGCGACGAAATAGCGACAAAAACTAAAATCCATCACTAAATTTAGGCGCTAAAGTTTGGCGCCTTTATTTTGCCTATTAAATTAGATAATTACTGACGAAAATCGCGATAAACTTAACTCCGTCGCTACATTTAAGTGTTAGCGACGGAATCAACAACGGATCTTTTGTCGCTAATTTTATTGAGGTTTTTGCTATTAAATTTTTTTATTGTGACTACCTTTCTTTTTAAACTATAGTGTGATACATAGCGACGAAATTTCATAGCGACGGAATTTTTCGTCGCTATCTTATATTAAAAAAATTCTAGGGCACAAATCTCACTCACACAAATTAAATCACTCACTCTCCACACTAAATACACATACATAGTAGCGCCTTCTGTGGGAAGAGAACCTTGCCAAAATCATCGGTCATTGCTCTTTGGGAAGGAAATTCGAGCTCATCTTCTTCTTTGCTTCTTGTTGCTGCTCGTTGCTCTAAGGAAAACCAATTTCATTGTTGTTGGCTCATCTAAAGGTAACAATAGTGTCTATTATTATCTAAAATTTTATAGTTATTTCATCTCTGGTTCATCTGTAGTACTCTTCATCATCTTTTTTCTGATATTTTTTAGTTAGGATAACAATGGTCACTATTATTATCTGCACTACTCTTTGAATTTTTTATTTATCTTTTTGAAGGATCTATTTTTTCTTTTCTTGTTATGGGTAAAAATATTTTCTATTTGTAGTTATTTGATAATTTTAGATCTTAAAGCTTTTCCCTTTTGATGTTATGGAGAAATTTCTTTGGGGTTGATGGTGTGATTGAAGAAATGGGTCTAGGTCTTTAACTCTATTTTACTTTGTTTCCAAAATCGAAAGATAATTTTTCTACTATTTCAGTGCTTACGTACAAAGAAACATAACAAAACAATGTGTATGGTGCAAAGAAAAGTAACAAAACAATGTGACAGTGTAAGTGCATACCTGTATTTAAAGAAGAGACTGAAACAAATGCCTATATTTTTTTTTCTAATGTATTCCAGATTTTTTACATAATAGAGTAATGAAATTGTATATGAGTTAATTCTGGATTTTCTTCCTCTAAAAAATCTAACTTCTCATAAAAAAATTCTTACACTTAAGTGCTTGGCTATCAGATATTTTTGGGTTGCATTTTGGTTACGTTTGGAATTTGTTGGAGAGAAGTAGAGCATGACTATTAATTGCTTGCTGCTTAGCAACTTCAGTTGGTTTGAAAGAAATATTGTGGTTGCAAGTTGCAATGTAATGATTTGATCAATCTTTCCAAGTTGCAATGCAAAATTTTCTTTTCTTTTCCTTCTCTAGTTTGAAAATATATGGGCCTATGCAATTTCAAAGTTATTTTTCTTGTAGATATGACGCGAGGCAGAGGTCGAGGTAACACAACTCGTGTAAGCAAGACCTTAATTAGAGGTCGAGGTAGCACAAGCCGAGTTAATATGCCTATTGTTCCCATTCCCATAACTAGTTCACATCAAGGTGGTATCAATTCTTCTGTTGGACCAGATCAAAATAATCAATTTCAAACATTAGCTCCTACTAGTTCGCCTCCTGTTCAAACATCAGCTCATGGTAGTACTCCATCTGTTAAATTTTAAAACACCTCCTGTAATATCTAATCAGAGCAATGCAATAGGTGAAAGTGCGTCTACTCAAAGAAATGTGGTAAGGGAGGAGACTACATCTAGCCAGAACAACACAATAGGTGAAGGTGAGAATAATAATAATTCTGGACAGCAGACACTTGTTTTTCTTTATCATTCCGGGTAAGTTTGTACTTGCACTATTGCTATTTATATACTGTAATTTTTTCATTATAGACTTCATATAATAGTTTTCAATTTTTTATCAGTTTGGAACCTTCAAATATTTGCTCTACCAGGATATGTGAGTCTTTCAAGAGTGAACTTGATCCTAATGGAATTAATTGGAAAAGTGTCTCACAAGAAATAAAAGATTTTATCTTGGAGAATTCAAGGTATATATTTCACCATTTTAATAAATAAAAAATTACATCACTTTTGAAGGTTTGTATACTAGTGTTGCTTACTTCTATAATTATTTTAGAAGCAATTCTATTGGGATCCTTCCATTGATAGTGAAGTGAAGATACTATGGCGTAAGAAGGCAGCGATAAGGTACATTGATTTTATTTCTTGCATAAAAAAGGAAGCAATTCGGCCAAAATATGTTCCAGAAGAAACATGGAAAAGTTGGATGAGATTTTGGAAAGATCCCAAGGTTATTGAAAAGTCAAAAATAAATTCAAAAAATAGTTGTGGCAGTCAGAATGTTGTTGCAAAGGGGACTCACACGGGAGACTCTATTACTATTGGAGAGCATCGCAAGAGACTTGTAAGTATCTTTTCGCACACCCTTAATTTACTTTATATGCATAATATATAGTAGTAATGAGTTCTAACTGTTTATAGGAATAGTAGTACATAATAACGTATTAAGCAGACATCTCTAAATTGGAGGTTTATAGGAAGGGAAAGTTGATTGAGCATAATGACACATATTCTACTTAGGAGAATGCTGGCTGAATTGGTCCAAAAGTATGTGAATTCCTTCTCTGTTATGCATAATCTTAAACTTTCAGGATGTTAAATTTTTGAAGTTGCATTGCAGGCCACTTTTATTGAGAAAAAAGGGCTGACTGCCATATTTTCTAGAGTATGTTTGTAGTTTGTGAGCTCTTTTTTATACTATCATATATTACACCATATAATTCTTTCATATTTTCACATTTTCATATGTTTTAAAAAAAGTTCCTTGATAGGCTATTGAAAAGGGTCGAGATCCAACACCAAGTGAGTTACATTTGCATGTCCATACACATGGTCATGATGGAAAATCTTTTGTTGGTGAACGATCTCGAAATGTACATGTAAGTCCAATTCTTTATAGTCTCGTCTTTGCTTCCACATAGTTCACGTTTCATATCAGTGATCAAATCCATTGCCACTCTTGACAGTGTATTTCCCTACTCGTTTAATCCACCCATTCTGAACTTATCCAGATGCATATGTTCTTGTGCAATTTGATCTTGAGCCACTTTGGCAGGTTTATCAAGCTATTGTGGAAGCTGATGGAGACAAGGGGATGCTTGAGAAAGTTATAAAGTCTTTCAATTTGTCTATACCTCCCTGTGAACTTGAAAAAGAGGATCCTAAATCTGTACTTCAATTTGTTATGAGTCGTTGACTTTCATTGTCCGATATCATATTGTCTATTGCTGTCAAACACATGTATGATCATATATCTGCTCAGTCTTCTTTATATCTCGACTGCTTTCAAAGTGAGAACTCTTGGATATATATGGCACAATAAATACATTAAGTTGTGCATTCTCTGTGGGCAAAAAAAAGAGCAACATATATATATTAGAAAGAGTTGAATATGCAAATAAAAAGCTATCTAAGCTATCGGCATAAACTTAATTTGGCATAGTGTTATTGTTGTGATTTGGCTTATTGTTATTGTTGTGGTTGTTATTAATGAATTTCACTGATTATTATTGTCTTTTACAGGAAAAGTATCTAGAAATATTACAGAATCAAACACTAACTCAATCTGATGTTGATCAATTGCAAGCATATTATCAAGCCGCAGGAGGAGAAAAGAAAAGAAGGATATATGTCTTGGAGCACAAGATAAATCATTTTATGGGACGAATCTTTCTGCCTCAGCTTCTGGAATTGATGCTTCATCCTCAGTACCATGTACAAATGCTCAAACAATAGCAACAGAAAATTTGGATGACTTTATGACACGATTGATTCCTTCACTGACTGATAAAATGCTTCATGTACTTTTTTAGCGTGTACGTGGATTGATTTCTTCAACCTCATCTCAGCCAAACACACATATGACTTCTGTAACTTTCACTCCAGCTAATGTTGATGAGGCTCATGCATCAGTTTCAGATGAAGATTAATGTGGTTCTCCAATCTCTCTTAGTTTTGTCGGCTAGATATTATTTTTGTTGCAAATACTTTTAGTTTTTTTGCTTGGAAATTATTGTTGGAGTTGTTTTAAACTTGGTTATGCACTCTGTAATTTGTTATGTGTTTTGGATCTTGTAGAATATTAGTTTCTTGAATTAAGTTAGGTTTGCAACTTTATAAATTGAATAGGATTTGCAATAATAAAATGTATAAAATGTAACGGCGACGGAATTAGCAACAGATTCGCTACAATATTTTTGTCGCTATAAGAAGACAAAAATATAAAAAGTAATGCCGACAGACTTAGCGACGGTTTTGTAACAATATTTTTGTAGCTACAAGAAAGGTAATGTATAAAAAGTAATAGCGACGGAATTAATGACAAATTTTTGGTCGTCAATACGATGACACAATGAAATAACTTATAGAATTAGCGACAAAAATTACAAATATAACGATGATTTTTTTGGTCGTTAGTTTTAACAACGGAAGAGATTCGTTGCAAATCCGTTGCTAATCTTACGACGGATTTGAATTTTTGTCGCTAAATTGTTAGCTACGCGCATAATACCGACATATGAATTTTCGTCGCTATTCCATCGCTAAACCAAAATAGCGACGGAATAAGCTATTTAGCGACGGATTTCGTCCGTCGGTAAAAACAATTTTTTTTGTAGTGTATCTAGATTTCAAAGCTGAGGGTAACCTCCAGAAGGACCCGCTCCACTGAATCCCACAGTCGGAGCTTTGGCCAAGGAAGCCTACACAGCAGCATCTATCATGATATCCTCAGTCTTTGATATGTCGCTTGTTGTAGCTCCCTCGAACATCTCTTCATCAGTCTCTGCTTCCGCTCCCGAATCTTCTATCTGCTACACTCTATCTCCATATCCAGTAGTAGTCTGAGGCCTCTCAGGCATGGCTGGAATTTCCACTGTCCCAAAGACCATGGACACATCAGTGGCCTTTAAGTGATTCATATCTTCTCGCCGCTTAGTAATGACAGCTTTTAAAAATCTTATCTCACTAGTGGACCCTTGCTTGTGCTCATACACCGCTATCTTGGCCGCTAAGGCTTCGATGGTAGCGTTCAGGGTGTCACAACATCAGTTAGGGTCGTCTGGATCAGACCTGGAACAACTGCTTCTAAACAGGCAGCCCGAAGATCAGCAGAAAGAGCCATTTGTCCCATCCAAAGTAGGGAAGCGTGGGTGAGTGGGGGCCTGGAAATAACAGTAGAGGCACTTGGAGTGTCAGTGAAAGTAGAAGTGGTAATGGATATACCTGAAGGTCCAAGAGCTAGAGTGAGCAGAAGTGCTTCTGTAGGTGTAGATCTAGTGGTCCCTACTTTAGTCTGCTTCTTTTCAGCTTGATCCTTAAGATATTCAGCTTCGATCTTTTGGATATTGGTCGAGGTTGTGGGCATCACTTCTACATCCTTCTCGGCATCCAGAGGTACTCGGGCATTTCTGCACAATGCGGTAATTAATACCAAAAAATGTTGAGATGTCTGGCTTTGCTTAGCACGCATATGGATTTTAGACGCAATAATTGTTCCCAGATTTATCCTTGTTTTCACAATGATGCACCCAAGACATGCTGCTTTAGCAAGGCGAAGAATTGATTCATTCTATGATGGCATAATGGAGCTGCTGATAAATCTGAACCAGTATCTTGCAGCTACGTTCAGATCTTTCTTTTCGATTGGGATTCCTTCGCCTAGCCATTTCGGAGAATCATTATCTGAGATTAGCGGGACCAACCACTGTTTCATCGCATCCAGCTGCTTCATTCTGATCAAGTGCTGACAGTAATCATTAATCTTAGTGGACATACCCAAGGCCATGTTGATAACCTCACTGTCACAGGCTACCTTCTTTCCTCTGACCACTACATAGTCAACTGCTTTGAAAGACGCAACTAGTCTCTTCCACTGAGGTACCAATTCACTGTATGCACTATAAAACTCTCTGACCCAGCTTGGCATATAGGAACCACGTGATTTTGTGAAAACATGAAATTTGTGATATTTTACGCACTCCATTATCTCAGGATACCTATCGATCACCCTTATCTATGGACAACCGTTTTTCTTCAATGATTATTCTTAGTCCATCAGACTTTAATCTATTCGATGATCTAGGAGGGGGGGCTTGAACTGGAGGTGCTAGTATTATTGCCTGTTCTAGAGCTGGAGGAGTCTGAGCAGTTGATCGAGGGTTTCTGATCCGCGATGGGTCATGAAGTTGTTTAAATCGTAGCTCATTCCTCTGTGCCTCTATCAGTTCGTCTTCATCTGAGCTCATACTCTCACTAACGTATGTTGTTGGGTCACTGGTGTAAAAAACCATGCTATAAGAGCTTGCATCTGATAGCTCAATGATTTTGTCCTTGCCCTTGCCTCTTTTGCTCGCACTGGAAGGTTTCACAACATTGCTTTTGGATGTAGCTGCATCATCGTTGATTGTTATCCATTTTTTCTTGCTTTGAGTTAGCTTGTTGCTTCTTGTAACTTTGGGTCTGGCTATGTCTGCAGTCAATAAGGAGTAAATTATAAATAAATAAATCAGTGGTGCAGACCTTTAGTGGCAGACAGATGCGCCGAACTCATCGGCGAATCACCAAATCTCTTTGGCGAGTAGGGTCGAGCTCGCCTACGATTTTTCCCTAATAGCTTTCACTAGTCAGCGATGAAAAAATGTGAATCGCTGATTACTATCGGCGATCAAAGGTTTGTTCGTTGAAAGTTACAGTGCAATGAAGATTCAGGAATGCAGACAGAGGGCGATCAAAGTCACTTTAGGCGAGTCGCCTAGTTATTTGACGAACCCGACCCAGTTCGCTAAACAACCTAACGTGCCTTCCTTCAATTCAAATTCGACCTCGCAAATTCCCAAAATACAATTAACAGTTGCAATAGTGAAATTAAATTAAGACCCATGACATTCATTCACCCAAAGCTCAAATAATATCATGCACAGGCAAAGAGGGATTTCAAAAATTGAGATCAATTAGGCATGATTCTCAGATTGAATCTGGAATTTAGACAAGATAGGTTTATCAAAGAGAGACCTAGTACATGTCAACCCAACCAGTTTTAATTTAATAAGAGAAGAAAATTTTAGTAGTTTCGGGAGTTGGGAGAAACCAACCTATTATGTTGCTTGAACTATGTTGAAATGCTAGGAAGAAATGTAATCCCACGCTTTAGCACTAATCGACAACTAAAATACCAGGAGTGTAGGGATAATGAAACTTACTTACTAGGTGTGGTTTTTCGACAATGCAAATTGAGTGGAGAATGAATATTTTTCCTTTTTTTTCAAACTATTGGTCTTTAAAAATTGACTAGTTGTTGCTCATTTGGCGATATTAGTTTGTACCGCTGAATGATTTAGCGTTACGTCAAGCGATTGCCCTCGCCGCCGATTGTTACAACCTATAGCTTGGATCTTGAGTCTACTGGCGATCTAGATCGAAGTCGCCGAATAGTTCAGCTACTCGCCGAATGGGACTATCAATTACCAATCCACATTTTTCATTCATTCTCCACATTTTCTCCTGCGAAATTAATACACCATTATTTCTAGAATAAAACTAAAGCTCGTAAAAATTTTGGGTTGCCTCCCAAATAGCGCCTTAGTTAACGTCATGGCACGACGCAGGTCGAGGCTCACACCGGCCTTTTGGTGTTACACCTAGTGTAGCTAGGTGATCCCGCTTGCTCATACGGATGAAGCTGAGGTAGTGCAAGATTCAGGAGAGTTTCGATTAGCTGAATAGACCTAGAATGATAGCCACTCATCTGATTCAGTGTTTCAACATTTTCTCTAATTTCCTTTACTACTTTGTCTTGCTCATTCAACTTTTGGAGGATAGTTAACAATGTATCATTGATACGTCTGTTTTCAATCTCCATGCATCTTCCCTGATCCGTAGATGATGGGTGCTTGCTCTTTCCTTTGGACATCAAATCCAGTTCTTCGACCTTTTGGGTCAAGCTATTCATCTAATCGAAGAAAATGGCCAATTGCTGGTCCTTCTCTCCATCCTTGTTGGTTTTAGCTGCAAGGTCAAGGAATTTGGCTGCGATCTCATAGGGGTATTTATCACGTCCACTTGGCATGAGTTGGTTCATTATTTCTCTTTTTTCAGAACTTAGACCCCTGTAGAATCATTCCAGTAGGATTAAATCGGGTATTTCATGAGTTGGGCAGTGTATCAATAGTGTTTTAAACCGCAACCACGACTCATAAAAGCGTTCTCCTTCGAGATGCTTGAAATTTAGGATGTGATCCTTGAGTCTCATCACCTCTGCTGGATTAATCTCCATTGGTACACCTTCTCCATCATGTATACTCATTGTCATGCCTCAACACGCAACCAACTAAACAAAACTAAAAATTAGGTGAGTACACTAAAGCACTTCTACAAAGTATTTCCTTTATCTTCTTTGTGCAGCTCTAAGTTTTGTAGTTAAAGAACCTCTGTTTTTTCCTACAGAACTAAGGTTACTTCAAGAAGTATCTCACAAGTGTGCAAATATGAGTTTTACTTGCATATCACCATGATTACTATGATGTTTTCTAACCTTTTTCTTATTGTTTTAACTTGGTCTTTGCATGACATGAAATGTTTTTTTAGCATGATTTTGTAGCTCTATGCATTGCTATCATACGTGGTACATTCTTGTACTCATGAAGACTTTTGCCTACATTGTTCCCAAATGTAGGGTCTGACACTCCAGCTTCCCATCTCTGTGGCTAGGGATCACTTAGTAGCTATTGAACATTGGTGAGTCCTCGTGTTTCGAGGACCAAACCTATTATTGTTTTTTGTCTTTACATTTCAAATGTTGTATGTTATGCCAGGGTTACATCCCGATTGCTATTGTTGTGATAGATGACTTTAAGACTATACGGATTTCCGCTTTCTTTTACAAAAATCTTTGTGATATGAATTGTCTTTTAAAATATCTTGATTTTCTAGTATCTTGTTTATGCATGCTAAGTGTCTTGTGTGGGGCCCCTTAGGGACCTATATACCATGTTATGCCTAGGATATACTTTGGGTCATGACAAGGCAGAATGGTGAGGGAGGCCCATGTACTTGACTTCATTTGTCACCTAATGTCACACCCCAACCCTAGGTGAGGCAGACAGGTACCATATGTACACATGCTTTACAAGTGACCGATGATGAGAAAGTAAACTACTATGTAGATAGATTTACTGATGAGAAGCTTCATATACAACACATGTTGACTAGTTAAACCGATACATGTGACAAGTGAAACTATGAATACAGATGATAACTTTAAAATGTCCACAAAGTCTCTACTGGAATCCATGACTATACCACTATGAAAATACGCATAGTTAAGACTCGGCAAAGCCCCGAATCAACCTGGAGTACACCAACAATTGGTGAGTATCATGTGCTTCTATTGGGGAGATCTACTAGTTAAGTACATGTACCTGTAGCATGAAATGGAGCATTCCCAATAAGAGACGTCAATACGAAAGAATGTACAGAATATGTAAGGCATAATACAACCATATGTAAAATAAGAGCTCAATTGAAACTAAATCCCAATAGATAAAGATTAGAGACCACCTCTGCGTATACTTGTGGAATCGTGTATGTTACATTCTTTTCTTAATTTTCTGTACATTATAATATTTATAAGACATATAATACAAGTGACCAGCTGACCAGTGCTAGAAGAGGATGACCCATGCTAGGCATTTTAACCCTTGGGATGCAATCCTCATAATTCCACAAATTAGGATCGGCCCATGTTAAGCTTTCGCCCCTGAGCTGCCACCCTCTTATACCAATTGGGATCGGCCCATGCTAGGCTTTCTCCCCTGAGCTACCACCCTTAATTATATAGATTGCTTCACTAAGACTATTTAATCTTTGAGATTGTTGTTTTGATGTTCATAACTCTTTTGAAATTGTTGTTTTGATGATCATAACTCTTTTGAGATTGTTGTTTTGGTGGTCATAATCATTATTATGATTTGGAACAATGGACTAGTAGCAGAAGACATGAATATGGACTTACGATACTAACAAAGACATGGGAAGTAAATGTGACACCAACGTAATACTTAGGAGCTTATATGACTCGGTAAGCATTTTGACATCTCAAATTAAAGCACATATCAAGTGAAGACATTTAACATTAAGCCATGAGATTTGAACTCTATATGATAGCCAAATACTCACTAACTAATATCAAATACAAGGTATACATGAACGTGGAACCAAGGGAGAACGTGTGAAGATTCAACTTTAGGACGAATACATATTCCAAGTAAGTACATATAAAATGTACAATAGAGCAAGTAGGGATCTTGTGAGGTAATATTATAGTCTAACAGAATGGGAGTAATAACCAATAAGGGGAACATATGAACATGTGAAAAGATGACATATATGACGGAATAGACAATTGAAGCAAGTCGGCAAGATATGGGAAGATTGTATATCCAACATATAAACCTATGTACCATGTGTAATCTAGGTTACGTGCATGCTAATACTTGGTAGTGTAAGCACATGCATTTAGTAATAAACTCATATTAGAGTACTCACTTTAATGCTCTAGGGAGTAGGAACTGCAACAATGGATCACTCACTACAAAGGGCACTTAGAAATCTTACCTTTTTGTAATGCAAGTGTTGGATTCATGCCAATGAAATAGGAAATCGAATAGCCTTACATACCTCAAATTGCAATTCATATAGCTTACAAAGTGTCATCCCGTCCTTTAACGTCATAGTCTTCATCTACAACAACCAATTATTAAGGCTAATATTAGTAGCTTACCAACCAACTCGGGATATTTCAACTCATCAAAATACTAACCAGGCAGCCAACCCATAATCCTTCTAATTGATTGTTTTCTTTCACAAATTATGTCTGTTATAGTTACTTACACGAAACAATTTTCCCATGGAACGCACAGTGAGCTTACCAAAACTTTAATCTAATGGTGCATCACCATAGCATATAAATTTGCCCCCTATAGCTTTCCGCGATCATTCTCTTAGTACATCCATGACCTCCCACAAACAAATCAATATAATAGCAGTCCTCAACACTCGAAATAATCAAAAGACTTGAATTTATGGTTTTCAATCACCATCCCACGAGTTGCAATAAACAAGTAAGTCTAGAATTCTCAAATAAACTAATAATTAGAGGTTGTGGCAGTGCCCTTACCTTGGTTATCTAAATATGTTATTCTCCTTCAATTACTGTTTTTGTAACCTTGATTTAGTCTTTGGAAGAGAGTGGCAGAACCTTGGTTGCCAACACATATAGCTATCTCTAATTCACTCCCCTTGAAGAACTATCCAATATACTTGAAACAATAGAGGAGAGAAGGTGATCTTGTGACTGCTTTGGAAGAAATAAGATGAAACAATAGTTAGAACCTTAGTAGGAATATTGGGTGGCTGTTTCATCTTGAGAGAGAGAAATATATGAACTTGAGAGCTTAAAATTTGGATAAGAGGAAAATGAGATATTTGCATCAGATTTTTGGCCTTAATAGGTTCTCTTTTGCCACCTTTCTTGTACTTCATTTGCAGCCAACATGTGTCTTTAATTTAGTCCACACATTTAAGTAGGTGATGCACCTACTTTTCTATTCAAATTATTTCTTGTGGGCTTCGAAAGATTGGGCCTTGGCTGTCCATTTTCCTCTTATTCTTCAATTCAACTTAGGCTAGATTAATGCAAGTAGGTGTAGTGTACTTGGCCCAATAACATGGTAAAAAGAGTCTCAGTAGGTGATGCACCTACTTGGTCCTTTGGACTGGTCAAAAAGTCAAAGTAGGTGATGCAACTACTTGTCACCTACTACCTTAGTTAAGTCAAGTAAGCACCTGAATATTTTTTTCCATTTCTAGTGCTTTATACCTTTAACTTAACTTATAACTTAAACTTTAGACTCAAATACTACCTTATGATCTCAAGTTTTAATACTTCCATCGACGTCAACTTAATCATGTCGCATCAAAATTCACAGATAGTTCACTATAAACCTACTCTATTGTCACTAGTCGCATAGGAAACCGAGTCCATAACTATACCACAACGCAACTTATAGGCATCATATACATAGAGCTAATACACATAGAATATTGGGTGTTACATCTTCCTCCTTTATGATCATTCGTCCTCGAATGATAGGTTAAGCTGATAATTTGGTTAACCTTGAAAATTCATTTGGAGATTTGCGAGAGTTTCCTTTGTAAATAGGACTATCCCAAAGATATAAACTAATCTAAAACATGCATAGACAAGTCTCGCATGACGTCTTCAATAGATATGGTTCATGAAAAAAGAATATGGCAAAGCAAACCCCTTTCTTGACCATGTAATTCACTGAGGATACACAAGTAGAACTCATACAAATAAAGAATTTAATATTCCTAAACAGAGACATGCAAATGGTATATCAAATGAACAAATGCTAGTAGGACTTATGATCATATAGGTGGACCACATGATCTCAGATCCTTATGTTGATGTTTAGACTGAGGGGTAATTATGATCTCTACCATCTTCTATTCTCAAGTACCTTGTGTTATATTCTACTTCTTCCACAATACTTCAATGGAGGTTACACCTTTTGAGCTTAGCTTCCGAGCCTTAACAATCAAGAAAATCTATAGTATCTCCCAAAAATTTTGTATATGGAACCGACACATAAAATCATAGGCCTGATCTATCGGGGCTCTACTTTCCCTTCTCTTTTATCTCATGATGCTTCTAAGAGGTGAGACTTATAAGAACACATAGTTGTTAATATAAAATATAAAGTTTTATGCCGCACCTTTGAATAAGGCATTATGCTAAGTAAATACCTATGGTTGTGATGAAATTTACATATATGCCCAACCTTTTCGAGTCAAAATCTTCACTACATATACAAGGAAATGTTTTCCCAAAATGTTCAAAACTTAAGTCAATAATCGCAGAGGGGCATAGTATACAAATAAATAAGTCACATTGGGTATGACACATAGACAGATTAGCACAAAAGGGAGCACATAATATATGGGCATTAAGTTATAGAAATATGTGGTGTACGCGTGCATATGAAGTATAGGGTAGCATGTGAGAGAATGAACTACAGGGCATGTAGGAAATGGACTAGATGAGCACATGATGCATGAGTACTAAAGCTACAAAATATATAATATGTAAGCAAGTAGTCATAAGACATGTAGACATAAAATAAATTGAACGACGGAATACAAATCACATTGAGCAAGTGTGTTTCGCATGGATAGGTGGACTAACATGTCAATAAGTACACATATGAAATATGAGAAAGTGAGCACATGGCACATGTCTAGAAAAGCTATAAGGCCTATAATGTTTAAGCAAGTAGGCTACGAGGCATCTAAAATATATAGAAATGGTCATATGATCAATTAGCCTGTAGTACCCACACAATATGGACAAGTGACATGAAGAAAGTAACCAGTGCAATAAATAACATGTAGGGAAAAGGTCCTATGAAAACATATACTAATAAACAAGGGTGCTCTGAAGCGGATAACACTTACATGCAAGCATTCTATGACATTAGGTAACCTGTGAGAAGGTAATCCACCAAGGGCAAATGACATACAAATAGATAAGTTATAGAACATGCATCATGTATAATTATATAACAAACCGTCTTTGGAAATTAGGAGATATCATATAGAACCACTCTACCATAATAAGGGCAAATACATTGTCTTAAGCGTTGAGTCACAGATGGGATAGTTCTGCTCACATTCCTTACTCACATACAATTGATTTCCCCATCTACTCTCTTCAATCTCCGAAGAATTCTTATAGGTGCTTTGCTATTGGGACTTGGCTTCCATTTAGGTCAATATAAATACTACAGTCAAGATAGAAAAAGAAAATCCTCAATAGTTCATCTTTTAGAGTAGGAGGCCGATGTGAACTTTGCCTTCATTACTACCTTGTGTTATATCATGTTGAATGCATGGTGCCCTTTGAAGGTTGAAATAGAAAATAAATAGTGAAGCTTGAACGCACTATAAAACATGAACTGTAATAACATGTAAATGTCAGGTACATATAAAGTTATATCATGATTCATAAAATCTTAGAGTTAGCCCCTTTGGGCTTTAACTAGATAGTTCTGGCCATATTAATAGATTTAAAAAAAAAAAAACAAGTGAGGGTGCTCCGACTCTTTTCCCATGCAAGATAGCAAATAATAACAACTAGCATATGATCTGTTGACACCCAATTTTGACCATCCACGATAGAAATTAAATTTTGAGCTTCTTAAAATTCCAAACGATTTGAAATAAGTGACTTTATAAAATTCAAAATACTTTCAAGTTATTTTAAATAATTTTGTCACTTTTTATAATTTTTCGATAATACATATGTTTTACATAATTATGTATATATTAATTAGTATATTTTATGAATGTTCGAAAATTGTCTCAAAAAGATTTTAGTTTTATTTAAACATTTGGTTATTTAGTCGTTTATATTGTTAAATTAATTAGTTTATAATTAAGTTAATTATTTTATTTCGTTAAGATTAAGAAACTCGTTACTTAATTAATATTAATTCGTCTTATCCGAACTTTAAACCGAATTTGCAAATCAACCCAATTTGGTTAACTTCTTAAATTCAATGGGCAATCCTTTCACTCCCCTCCCTAACTCATTATCAACCATATTTTGGGCCTAATTTTAATTCAATTCAAAGCCCTTAACATTAATTCAACAGCTTCCCTACCAATTCTAACAACAATTCCCAGCCCACCAACGTCAATACCCACCATAACATACACCAACCGACCCATTTCTTTTTCCAGCCCATTTTCCCCCTTTACCCGGCCCAAGCAAATCAGTAACAATACAATATAACAATCCAAACAATACAATGATTACAACAGTCCAAATGACCCCTGCACCGTTCTTCTTTTTCTCCGCAAACCCAGACGCAAGCCAGCAACATCAGCGATTCCAGCAGCCCAAATCGCGACCAGAAACAGCCCAGAAAACGTACAGCGGGCAGCAAGCACGCGGCTGTCTCACTTTCCTCTTCCGGAATGAGTCAAAACCCCAAAGAAAAGGTGTTTAGCCGGAAAGGGGAAAGGTTTTGAAATTTTGAATTTTGAATTTTGGCCTTTTGGATCCGATTTTCAGCCCTTTCCCCCTCAAAATCGAACCTTATCTCCTTCTATATATTCTTTTTTTCAGTGGAGGGAGGGGGGATTGAAAATTTTACAGAGGAGGAAAACTCTTAAGCTGTAAAAAGCTATTTCAAGAATACACTTAAAAACCCTTTTCATTTCCTTCTCCCTCGTTCTCTGGTTGCTGAAATTTACAGAGGTTCATTAGAATTCTCCTGTGGTCGTGGAAATTCGCCCCCCTGCTCATCTCGTCTTAGCTCGCTGCACTTTAAAAGGTAGACTTCGTTTCAATTTCGGCTCTTTAGTTGATGTGTTGTTTGATGAATTGAAGCTTGTTTGTTGATTTATTTATCTTCTTTTCTCGACTGCCTTTGTTCTTCTCGATTCATCGCTTATGTAGTAGCCGAGTGATTGAGTGGAGTCGGCGTCTTGGTCGTTTGAGACATGAGGCGTGCTCTTGTAAATGTTGTTGTTTTCGTGAGTGTTAGAGGCAAAATCCTAAGCTAGTCGATATGGAATTCGTATGTTGCAACATTTATCGTTTGTTGGAGGCAGTGGCCTGTCCTTCCTCCATTTTTTTTTATCCTTGATATGTTAGTCTCATTATCATTTTGTTGCTAGACTTATGTCTTATAAATATGCTAAAACATGTCTATCCTTTCCGGCATTCCTTCATTAATTTGTAGGCGCTAAAATCCTTTCATTGTTCAAGTCTGGAAATTATGTGAACTCCTTTCTTATCTTATCAATATTATTTTTGATTAATTTGTGCATGTTAAAGCATTTAGGTTCATTTTTTTTTATTTTTTATTTTCTTGCATCACATAAGTCATTTGCTATCTTAACCGCATGAGAGCATAAGGCATCCACCTTCACCTCATTATTTGGAAGTTCACTGTTGTTTAAGAAGGAAAAGATTGTTTATGTGTATTACTTTGTCAAGATAAGTCAAATGTTGTTTATAGCAAACTGTTTCTAGGATTTTAATTTATTTATTTTTCATAGCCTCATATGTTCCGTTTTGAAGTGTAGTTATATCGTTTCCATGGCATGAGAAGCATGTCTTCACCCATTTATTTTCTATTGCTTTTATCACTAGAATATATATTTGCCCTTTTTAATTGTTTAGTGTTGGTTTACGGTTGGGTGTGATAGACTTATTCAAATCCACATGACCACTAGTTGATCATGGCTTAATTATTTCAAATTGGAAATCTTAGGATGGGTTATTAATTTATCTATTGTTAAAGCTTTGCATCTGCTCAATTCTAACTATAGGCTTAGTTGTTTAAGGTCATTGAAGTGTCATTCGTGTATGGATTTAAGGCCCTTGGTGGCACACATGATCTTTTATCGTAAATATTAAAATATGATAATAAATATTAAAATATGGTAGTATATAAATGTTAGATCACGGTAGTATATAATTGTTTAGAATATAGTAGTATATAAATATTAAAGTATGGTAGTATGTAAATAATAAAATACGGTAATTATAGATTTAAAATATGGTAGCATAAACATTAGGACACGGCAATATATAGATTTAAAATATAGTAGTTTATGAATATTAGATTACGGTAGTATATAGATTTTAGAATATGGTAGTATAATAAATTTTAGAATATAGTAGTGTAATAAATATTAGTATATGGTAGTGTAGTAAATATTAGAATATAATAAATTCTCCTATATTATTCATAACTCTTACTTATTGATTCTCATTTTTGTGTTTGCATGTGAAATTTGTCCGGGTCCTCACGGACTCTATCCTCGCATTTTCCTTTGGGCCACGGAGGCCCATATCCCCTCTTATTCGAGTCAACCGGCCATTTAAAGTCGATGAACAGGTCCCGGAGTTGAAAGGACACGCAATAATTTGGAGAATTAAGAATTGGGCCAATCTTAATTTCAGAAGATTGTATTTTGTTATTTTTTTGGGCTTAAGCCCTTGTTATTTTAATTTCATCTTATTAGTATTTAGGACAGGTGGAAGACGGGCTTGAGGCCCAAAGAAATAACTTTTATGTTAGTTTAGGACAGGTGCAAATAACTCAAATGGGCCGGAGGCCCAAAACAAAAATGGGCCCAAATGCTGGTCCAGGCGGACAGAAACCAGATTTGGGTCCAACTCCCTTTCCCTCCTTATTTTATTATATTTGTGTACTTGTTAATATTTGCCGCTAACCTTAAGGTCAAAAGATTCAAATCCCCCGAAAGATACCCATTTTGAATTAATCACTTAACTAAGTTATTCGTCTTTACTTGACTTAGAAAACAAACAAATAAACAATTTTACAAAAAGTACTTCATTCAAATTATATTGCGACATTTTTCTATTTCTCCCTTAAAATGGTCCTAATTACAAAATTTGTTCAATCAAATTAAGTTAAATTACTTTAGCCAAATAAATTAATTATCGGATAACCGCATTAGCGGATATTCTAGGTGCCTTAAAAACCTTCCTAGAATATTAATAGGAACCTCGAACCCCCTTAATAGTTTTTAATAGATTTACTGTTTTAGTCTTTTGAAAACAATAGTTTTCTTGATTTTTCTTAAAAATTAAGTGGCGACTCTAAACCAGTCAAAATATATTTTCCTAATAAAACAGAATGGCGACTTCTGCTGGGGATTTGAATGGTTCTAACCTTAAGATTAATTATTTGGCTATGTGTTTAATTGTTTGCTTGTTTAAATTATCGTATCTTATATTACTTGTGGCATTCATGGCACCCGATTCCGCCAAACGGCAAATAGATTGCATTAGGAAAAAGGGCGGTTACGTGGCTTACCACGGCTGTCCTTCAGAAAAAAACACAAGTTGACATCCTTTGGAAGTGATAAACGAATAGTTGGCTTGTGGTCATCCAACGTCGTTTATTAGACTTCACCCCGTAGTTTGTCTGACTCGGGTAACCGTCATTTCTCAACCAATTCTAGTCAACCTAGAGTAGAGCGAAACCAAATCCAAATCTAAGCATTAGCCTAAGATGGCTTAATACCCAAGGCGTATTAAGTCCATTAGTAAAACCGCCAAAAATCATGTCCAAGGTCCACGACCTAACGACATATCATATTATTTGACATTTGAAAGATGTATGTGTGGAAACCTGATTGTTGCCTACTTGGGGGAGGGAATCTTAACCGTGCTTTGTTTTGTAGGTATGGATCAATTCCCCAAATTCGACATGGTAGTGGAAGCCCCGGTTCTACTCAAGATGTGGTACAACGACCTCACTGTGGTTCACAAAAGGGCCCTCAACAAATATATAGGGGCCTTAACAGAACTCATCAACATGGTTGGGTGGCCCGAATTGATTGAAGTCCTCACAGGCTATTGGGACAACGAGAAAATGGTGTTCCGATTTGGAACCATGGAAATCACCCCGACAATTGAGAAAATTCGGGACGGAATAGACACAGTCGGTACAGGACTTGAAAGAAGAGCGAGAAAATGGGAAAACATCCTAATCCCTAACAAGCCTACCCTCGAGGATATTACAAATTGGCTCGGATTAAGAAAGGAGTACGCCTTCTGGGCTGAAGGTTCTAGCATTTCTTTTATGGATCTCTATGTTAGGTTCGGGAACGCAAGCTTTTACGCGAATTATAACCAAGAGATCAGGGTCACTTACAGAGAATGGGACGGGATCAGACCTTTGGCATTTACCATAGCACTATTGGGCACCATGGTTTTCCCACACGGCCCGAGCCTCAGTATCAACACCCGAGTGATAATGCTTGCGCACACTCTGTTCCACGGGCATCTGAACCAAGGGCAAGTAAAGTACTATCCTATCGCACCTGTCATCCTTTCCGACATGTACCGTGCTTTGGGAAAATGCAAGGAAGGACATCGTTACTTTCAGGGTTGCAACCTTCTTCTTCAATGGTGGATAATGAGTCACTTAGTGAAGAGACACGGAACTCAAGAACTCCATACCCTCGATGAGCATAACGCTCTTAAGAGTTTGAATGACATGTTGTTCTGGGCAGACTTAGAAAAAAGAAGAACTAGAGAAAGATGGGCTCAAATTTTTTCTGAGTTGAGAGAAGAGAACAAACAGTGATTGTTCGACCGTTTCATCTCGAAAGATGTCATGGTGCGGGGCGACAGACAACTTGTGCTTCCTCTGCCAGGTATTCGCCCATATGCACCCATCCGGGTCCTGAGGCAGTTCGGAAGAAGACAGACTACACCTCCAGAATCATACTATCGTATCTATGTGTTCGACATCGGGGATGATAGAGTGCCTGAGGCTTCAGAGATGCTGAGAGAATGGAAAAGAGCAGTGCGAATGAACAATGACACTATTGTCATAGATCGATTTAATGCGGGGTACGATGAAACTTACAAAGCTTGGTTGAAGCGCAATATACAGGGGATCTTCTTCTCAGTTCCGAACATTTACCGCAGTATAGAGGACAAAGAGTCCAAAGCTTTGATAGAACTAAGAGAGGTAAAAAGAGAAGCCCAAGAAATGCATGAGGAATTTCTCCGAAAGCAACAACAGGATAAGTACGCCCTCGATAGCGTGACTCAAGAATTAGAAAGCTTGAAAAGCGATTTGGGAGAGCTTAACTTGTGGATTGGAGAAAAGAAAAGCGGAATGTGTCTCGAAGACTGGGAAGAGAAAGGCCGCCGGAGCGAAGGATACTTGCTAATGGTTCAATATAGGCTTCAACATCTCATGGCACAAAACAAGATGAGCAGATCAGAGGCGGGGCCATCGGGAGCATCTTAGTGGATTTTGCCCCTGCGTGGGTTTTCTATATGTACTTATTGTTATTTGCCCCTGCGTGGGCTTGCCTTTCTTGTATTTTGGTATTCTTTTCAAATGACCCCTGCGTGGGCCTTTCCTTTGTGTTTTTCGTTTATTCGCTACTTCCCTTGCTTATTTTCGCTTCTTGAACATCATTTTATATGCGAAATTTGCTTGGGGTAACAAAATGGTTCAATTCTACACATACATCTTTCAAATACGCTAGGCCTACCCTTGGCACAAAAGGGTCCCCTACTTGTTTAGGACGCGCGATATATGCTTGTGTGCTTTAACTGTTTATGTGATATTGTTGCTTTGAATGATGATATTTTAGCCCACTCCTTTTCAAAAATTTTCCAAAAATCTCTACAATACCAAATACAAGTCACTATCAAATGTCCGACCAAAATTCCACGAGTCTTGAGTTTCTCAGCCAGAAATAAAATCCTACCACCCAAATCCTAAAATATTACTCAATCATCTCAGGAAAGGTGAAATTGCCGCTAAGATGGAAAAAGGCAAGGGTATCGACATAGAGCTAACCGAGGAGGATTTGAGGATGGAGTTGCAGCGGCTCAGGCGAGAGATCCAAGAAACTAGAGAAAGGAGAATAGAAGTGGAGTTTGCCACCGCAGTCGCCCAAGCAGCAAATGCGGCACTAGACGCGAAATTAGCAGCAAAGAGGACGAAATGTGATGTTATAAGTGAAAGGACAGTTGCTGTGCGGAAGGAACATGACGTCTTCAAAAAAGACATAACTATGAGACTTCAGAAGATACGCGAGAAATGCTCTTTCTTCAATCAAGAAGCAAATAGTGGTCCCAAAGACACTCACCCTGGAGCTACTGAAGAAGATGCCGATGAGGAAATCATCTATATGCCTCCCTTCCTGGGACGTCTAAAAGGAGGAGACAAAAAGATCACTCTCCCAGCTTATGAGAAGACACATAGCGTTGGGGCAAGAGTTGTGTCATGTGCTCTCATTTACGAGCACCTTAAAGCGTCAGGTATGCTGAGGCCTCTCGAAGGAACCACTTTCGGGTTTGGGAATGAAAGCTCTCAAAAGACATGTGCCTACCACCCAAACCAAAGAGGACACACTATAGAGGAATGTGTGGAGCTTAAGGCAGCAATCCGCAACCTGATCAACATGGGGGAGATCCCGTATATGTGGGGTAGGAACACCGTCCTTACCTGTGACCAACAGGAGCCTAGTATGTCGGTCACTAAGCACACTCTGTTCTATTGTCACTACTTCACGCCTTTCAAGAAAACTTTGCTGGATATCTACAGTATGTTAGTTCAAAAGGGAGTCTTGGCCTCTATCAAAAAGGATGACGAAGCAATCGATCCCGTTGGAATTGAGATCTGGAAACCCTGCCCTTATCATAATGCCATAGATCACAACATTGGAAGATGCCTCAGGTTTCGCTATGACATGGAATCCCTCGTCAACATGGGAAAAATTCAAGTTGAGCTTGTCCCCCGTGGCTAATACGACAGTCAGAGGAGGAAGCTTCGGTGAAGGCACCATCTATCTTTTAAGAGCTTTATTATCTGTTTTGCATTTTCCTTGTAATTGCCAGAAATGAGTGAATGAAAATGAAAATTTCTTTGTATTCGAACTACGTAGGGCCTGAATTCTCCTTCGGAGATACGTAGGCAGTCTTTTAAGGCCCGGCCCCTATCTTTTAAAATTTTCTTTTCCCTCTCTTTCATTCTACAAAGAAACAGTGAGTTCGGATCAACAGATGCCAGAAGATGCAGCAAAAAGACCTTAGCTCAACGCAATTTAGCCTTTCTGAGTCACTAGCCCCAAAATAAAACGAGCAAACTCCTGCTTGTTCAAAAGTCAGTCCACATTACTCGTGGGTTAACGTGTCCTCAAACGAAGCAACTTTTATGTGTTTATCTGCTTTCTATGTGATATCTTGCATTATTCATCCATAACTAATACTAACAGATTTGCCTTTGAGTTGTTTTCTCTGCAGGTGGTTAGAACTGATCTGTGTTGATACACTGGCCGATCATCCCTATTTTACCAGATCAAAAGGGCCTACAGATTCCTTTCCCAGCCAAAATTCACAAAAGGGAAAAACAGCAATGAGTGACAACAACGAAGAACCTAGTCTTACTGATGTTGTGGTGGCTCAGCCCGCCCTTGCTGATCAGAACGAGCTAATCCTACAGTTGATGCAACAAATTGCAGAGATGAGGGTCGAGATGCAGAGGAGACAAGATTTGCCACCTCCGATTTTTGCTGTCAACACTCCACCAGACGGAAGACCTCCAGTTCAAATTCCTCCTCCTAACGTGGAACAAGCTCAAAACCTTCTTTCGAGTCCTGCTCGTAATCCTTCCATCATTGACCTTACCACCCAAAACCCCCACTACACTTCAGCCTCTTATCAAACACCACCCCCTCCTCAAAATACCAACCTCCAAGCTCCACTCCATTTCCCCAATGCAAACCACCAAACTGGCCTACCCCCTCAAAGCCAAAATCTTAACCGCCCGCATATTTCCCTCAATTACCAAAATCAACATACCAACCCCCAGACTTTCCCTCAAAATTACCAAGCCACTCAAAATGCCCAAAGTCCCTCCATTGCTCCACCACTACCACAAAAAGCCACTTTTCAAATACCCGTCCCCAACGAGCATGACGCCCATGGTTCGGAGCTTGACCACTATGAGGAGAGGGAGAGGGAGAGAGAGTGAAGGTCAAAGGAAGAGACCGCCAAGATGGATATGAAGGAGGAAATTAGAAAAGCCATGAAGGAGCTGAACTGCGTTCCTGAGGTCGCCGGATTGAGCTATGAAGACCTGTGCATTCACCCGAATTTGGACCTCCCAGAAGGGTTCAAGGTGCCAAAATTCGACATCTTCGGAGGAACGGGGAACCCCTTAGCACACCTGAGGGCCTACTGTGACCAACTCGTGGGAGTTGGGAGAGACGAAGCTTTGTTAATGCGGCTTTTTAGCCGGAGTTTGAGCGGAGAGGCTCTAGAATGGTTTACGTCTCATGAAACAAAACAGTGGTCTAGCTGGAATGCTCTGGCTAAGGACTTCATCGAACGATTCGCCTACAATGTGGAGATCGTTCCTGATCGTTACTCCCTGGAGAAGATGAAGCAGAAGCCGACCGAGAGTTACAGAGAATTTGCATATAGATGGCGAAAGGAGGCAGCTAGAGTTAGACCTCCTATGTCGGAAAAGGAAATTGTCGAAGTTTTTGTGCGGGTGCAGGAGCCCGAATATTATGACAGAATCATATTGCTCGTTGGAGCAAAATTTGCTGAGATAGTCAAGGTAGGTGAGACTATCGAAGATGGATTGAGAACCGGGAAGATTGCCCGTGTTGCTGCCTCGCCCGGATCTTCGGGCTTGTTGAAGAAGAAAAGAGAGGATGTGTCCTCTGTCTCTTATGAGGGGAAGAAGACCCCAAGGAAACCATTTTCATACCAAGGTCGTTCTCGACCTTCACAGAGTTCATACCTGGCTTGTTATGCACAAGCCGATTACCAGAATACCCCTCCCCCCAGTTACCAAAATACTCCTCCTCCCAATTATCAAAATACTCCCCCGCCTAATTACCAAACTCCCCCTACTATCTACCAAGCTCCCCCTCCAGTTTACCAGACTCCATCTCATCACTACCGAAATGCCGCCCCCAACTGTGCCAACGTTCAGACAAATTACCAAACGCCTTCCCAAATGTACCAAACCCCAGCTCCACTTTACCAAAATACCCCCTCGAACTACCAAGCTCCACAACCAAACTACCAAACCAACTCATATCCCAGATATCAAGCCCCCCGTCCGAATGCCCCAAATTATCGCCAAGTACCTCCCTCTCAACAAGGCAATTACGATCCCTCCCGCCCTAGATTTGAGAAGAAGCCTGCTAGAATTTTCACTCCGCTTATTGAAAGCCGAACAAAACTGTTTGAGCGATTAGCTGCAGCAGGATATATTCATCCCGTGGGGCCCAAGTCGGTTGACACTAGCTCAAAGTTTTACAGACCTGATCAGAGGTGCGCGTATCACTCCAACAGTGTTGGACATGATACCGATGACTGCATCAACCTGAAGCATAAGATCCAAGACCTGATTGACCAGAATGTGGTCTCTCTTCAGACAGTCGCGCCCAATGTCAATAGTAATCCTTTGCCAAATCATGGAGGCGCCACTATCAATATGATAGAGACAGATGATGATTGGTGCGTGACGAAGGCAATGGTTCTGATTGCTCCTGATGAACTAGAAAGAGTTGTAGCTTCATTGAGCATTAGAGGGAAGAAAGAGTTTGTGATTCTTACACCCGAGAAGGCTGTTGCCTTGGTGCCGAGAGAAACTCTTACTCGACCAAAATTTGTGATTGAAACGGCTGTTACTCAAGGCATGACCAGATCTGGCAGGTGCTACACACAGGAAGAATTGGCCCAAGGAGGGCAGAAAAAGGATCAGACTAAAAGGCCGATTAGTGAAGCTGAAGCCGAGGAATTCTGGAGAAAGATGCAGCCGAAAGATTATTCAATTGTGAAGCATTTGGAGAAGACACCAGCTCAGATTTCTGTATGGGCTTTGTTGATGAGCTCACAACTGCATAGGCAAGCGTTGATGAAGGCTTTGGATGATACTTATGTGCCTGTGGGTACTAACAGTGACAATTTAGCATCCATGATAAACCAGGTCATCCGAGGACACCGAATCAGTTTCTGTGACGAAGAGTTACCCTTTGAAGGGAGGATGCACAACAAAGCTCTGCATGTCACCTGTATGTGTCGAGACAAGATCATTAATCGCGTCTTGGTCGATGACGGATCCGGTCTTAATATTTGCCCACTTTCGATTCTGAGGCAGTTGAAATTCGACTTGGGAAAGCTTTACCAAAACCAAGTCAATGTGAGGGCCTTTGATGGAGTGCAAAGAGACACATTGGGTGCAGTAAACTTGGATATTCAAGTGGGTCCTACAGATTTTAATGTGGAGTTCCAGGTGTTGGATATCAACACCAGTTACAACTTGCTTCTGGGAAGACCGTTTATTCATATGGCTGGGGCTGTGTCTTCTACCCTTCACCAACTAATGAAGTTTGTCTGGAAGGACAAGGAATTGGTCATTTATGGCGAAGAGAGTCATTCCAATGGGTATGCACCGATCGTTGATGATGTCTCTCGAAGTTGTGATTTCTACACGGTGGAGCTGGTAAATGCCACCGGTGATGACTTGGTTCCATAGTCTCCTATGCCTACCGTGTACAAAATGATCGCTACCGTCATGCTCCAGAATGGTTTCGAACCAGGTTTTGGATTGGGGAGACATTTCCAAGGAATCATCGAGCCTATCCAAATTCGCGCCAAAGGAGCAAAGATTGGTTTGGGATATGTCTCAACAGATGACGAAGCAGAGATGAAGAACAAGAATGTTGATCAAGCATTGGCCAGGCCAATTCCTCATCTGTACCAATCATTTCCGATACGAGAAAATGTCAACGATGGTGGTCTCGGGGAAGGAATCTGGGGCCTTTTTGAGGAGATTGATGCGGTCATCGAGGAAGAGGCTGGGACATCAGGCATCCGTGATGCAGAACCTGAGGAACGATTGCAGAACTGGACCTCCACACCACTCCTGATTTCTCGCTCAGCTTGGTAGAAAAGACATGTGTCTTTGTTTGCTTTTAAAAATTGGTGGTAGTCCGGAAGAGGCCTGAGACCCACCCTTTATGCAGTTTTATTTGTTTTAAGTTTTTAAATTCCCTTGTGATGTTCAAAAAGCCAAAATGGCCTTTGGCCATGGCCAAAGTTTGTGCTTGAATTTCAATTTAAACGAAAAGCCTGTTTTATCAAAATTTGTTTGTTTACTTATCTATTTATATTTTACTTTCCTAACTTTGTTTGTTTATGATTTCAGTAGTATTAATTTAAAACCCGCCAATGTCATGTCATGTCATGAACCGAGTGAACGAAATAAGACAGGTGATGATGATTGTGAGGAATATGAAGAAGAAAATGAGGTACCCGAGCATGTTGCTGAGGAATTTCGACAATTTGAGAATCAACACAAGCCAAATCTTGAAGAAACTGAAACTGTGAATCTCGAAGAGGAGGAATGTGTCAAAGAAGTCAGAATCAGTGTCCATCTGAATGAAGCCCAAAGAAGAGACCTGGTTCATTTGCTCATGGAATACGTTAATGTATTTGCCTGGTCTTATAAAGACATGCCAGGTTTGAGCACTAATATGGTGTCCCACAAGTTGCCGATCAATCCAGATTTCAGTCCAGTAAAACAAAAGACTCGGAAGTTCAAGCCTGAGTTGAGTTTGAAGATCAAAGAGGAGATTACAAAGCAGATCGAGTCCCAAGTAGTGGAAGTGACGCAGTATCCGACTTGGTTAGCTAATGTTGTTCCAGTTGCCAAGAAAGACGGAAAAATAAGAATTTGTGTCGATTACAGAGATCTCAACAAAGCAAGCCCGAAGGATAATTTTCCATTGCCAAACATTCACATTCTCATTGATAATTGTGCTAAGCATGAGATGCAATCGTTTGTAGATTGTTATGCGGGTTATCACCAGATCTTGATGGATGAAGAAGATGCAGAAAAGACAGCTTTCATCACGCCCTGGGGCGTATATCATTATCGGGTGATGCCTTTTGGTCTCAAGAATGCCGGTGCCACGTACATGAGGGCCATGACGACTATCTTTCACGATATGATTCACAAGGAGATCGAAGTGTATGTAGATGATGTTATAATCAAGTCCCGCGAGAGTTTGGATCACTTGACTCACTTGAGGAAATTCTTTGACCGTCTACGCCGATACAATTTGAAGTTAAATCCTGCCAAGTGTGCTTTTGGAGTGCCAGCTGGCAAGTTGTTGGGGTTTATAGTCAGCAGGAGGGGCATTGAGCTTGACCCTTCCAAGATCAAGACGATTCAAGAACTACCTCCTCCGAAGACCAAGAAAGAGGTGATGAGTTTTCTAGGACGGTTGAACTACATTAGCCGGTTCATAGCTCAATCCACCGTGGTGTGTGAGCCCATCTTTAAGTTATTAAAGAAAGATGCCTCGACCAAGTGGACTGGAGAATGTCAAACTGCTTTTGATGCCATCAAGAACTATTTGTCCAATCCGCCGGTGTTGGTCCCTCCGCGAGAAGGGAGTCCGTTATTGCTCTATTTGTCTGTCTCAGATAATGCATTGGGATGCGTGCTTGGTCAACATGATGAGACTGGGAAGAAGGAGCGAGCCATTTATTACTTGAGCAAAAAGTTCACTCCATACGAGGCTCGCTACACTCTTTTGGAGAGAACGTGCTGTGCTTTGACTTGGATCGCTCAAAAGCTGAGACATTATTTGTCTTCTTATACCACATACCTTATTTCCAGGATGGACCCGTTGAAGTATATTTTCCAGAAAGCAATGCCGACCGGGAAGTTGGCCAAATGGCAAATGCTTTTGAGTGAGTTTGACATTGTGTATGTGACTCAAAAGGCGATAAAGGCACAAGCCTTAGCTGATCATCTTGCGGAGAATCCAGTTGATGAGGAGTATGAGCCGCTCAAGACTTATTTTCCCGACGAGGAAGTTTCATTTGTGGGCGAAGATATTTCTGAAGCTTACCCTGGTTGGAGAGTATTCTTTGATGGAGCTGCGAATCAGCAAGGGAAAGGTATCGGAGCGGTCTTAGTATCAGAGTCCGGTCAACACTATCCTATGGCGGCTAAACTCCGATTTAATTGCACAAACAACATGGCTGAGTATGAAGCTTGCATCCTCGGTTTAAAGATGGCAATTGACATGAACGTTCATGAGCTTCTAGTTATTGGAGACTCAGACTTACTGATTCATCAAGTTCAAGGAGAATGGGCCGTGAAAAACCCAAAAATCACACCATACGTGCAGTATATACAGAAGCTGTGCAAGAGATTTCGCAAGATTGAGTTCAGACATACTCCCAGGATACAGAATGAGTTGGCCGATGCTCTTGCCACCATTGCCTCAATGATTAAGCATCCGGATACAAGTTATATTGATCCCGTAGATATAGAGGTAAAAGAGAAGCCTGTTCATTGTTCACATGTTGAAGTGGAACCAGATGGTTTACCTTGGTATTTTGACATCAAGAAGTATTTGGAGGACGGGATTTATCCTGAGAATGCAACATTTAACCAGAAGAAGTCGATACGCCGTATGGCCCTCAATTTCTTTGCAAGTGGGGAAGTCCTTTACAGGAGGACTCCAGATTTAGGTCTTCTTAGATGTGTTGATGCTAGTGAAGCTGCGAAGCTTCTGGAACAAATACATGCCGGAGTTTGTGGTACTCACATGAATGGGCTCACTCTGGCAAGGAAGATCCTTCGAGCCGGCTATTTTTGGATGACTATGGAGCATGATTGTTGCAAGTTTGTGCAGAAGTGTCATAAATGTCAAGTGCACGGAGATTTGATTCGAGTGCCACCTCACGAACTTAATGCTATGAGTTCACCTTGGCCTTTTGTAGCTTGGGGCATGGATGTCATTGGCCCAATAGAGCCAGCCGCCTCTAACGGGCACAGATTCATTTTGGTTGCCATTGACTACTTCACCAAGTGGGTGGAAGCAGCTTCGTATAAGTCTGTGACCAAGAAAGTTGTAGCCGATTTTGTTCGCAACAACTTGATATGTAGGTTTGGAGTGCCAGAATCCATCATTACTGATAATGGAGCGAATCTCAACAGTCACTTGATGAGAGAGATATGTGAACAATTCAAGATTACTCATCGGAACTCAACAGCCTATCGTCCCCAAATGAATGGAGCTGTAGAAGCTGCCAACAAGAACATAAAGAAGATTTTGAGGAAAATGATTGATAATCGCAGAGATTGGCACGAGATGCTACCATACGCATTGTTGGGTTACCGAACGACTGTCAGAACATCAGTTGGAGTTACTCCATATTTGCTAGTATATGGAACAGAAGCAGTTATACCTGCAGAAGTTGAAATACCCTCATTGAGAATCATCCAAGAAGCTGAATTGAGTGATGTTGAATGGGTTCGCAAGCGTATTGATCAGTTAACATTGATTGATGAGAAGAGAATGGTTGCCGTTTGTCATGGTCAACTGTATCAACAAAGAATGATTCGTGCTTTCCACAAGAAAGTAAGAGCCAGAATGTTTGAGGTCGGTCAGTTGGTCCTTAAACGCATTTTCCCTCATCAGGATGAGTACAAAGGGAAATTTGCACCAAATTGGCAAGGACCCTACATGGTTCGCAAAGTGTTATCTGGAGGTGCCTTAGTCCTGTCGGAGATGGATGGCGCCGAATGGCCGAAACCGATCAACTCAGACGCTGTCAAAAGATATTATGTGTGAAACTTCAGTTTGTATTTCTGTTATTCCCTTGTAATCGTTCTATTTTCTTGTAATTGCATTGTTTAGAATCTATCCCTATGTAATGAACTACGTCTGACCTGAATTCTCAAGAATGAGATACGTAGGCGGCCTATGTCGGCTTCGGTCACCCCTTTATCCCCTTTAAATAGATCTTTGTATTTGAACTACGTTCGACCTGAATTCTCAAGAATGAGATACGTAGGCGGCCTATGTCGGCCTAGGTCGCTTTCTTTGTAAATTTCTAATTTTTTGTTAATCCTCGAGAGGGGGAACTACGTTTGACCTGATTCCTGCCTCAACGGGATACGTAGGCGCCACAAGGGCTCGGTCATATTTCCCATAAAGATTTCTATTTCTCTATACAATAGAAACTGGGACAGAATTTTTGAGAGGGACTCAAAAATTCTCGAGAAGAAAATCTTTCCAACAAAGTCAAGACTGAAGTCACTTTGAGATTTGCAACTGCGACAAAAATTTTGAGAATATCTCAAAAATTCCGTGATTTGCTCACCAACGATTAAAGATAAACCAAGATAGTTAACTGGGACAAAAATTTTGAGATGGCCTCAAAATTTCAACAGGATCTATCGCAGTTTAGAACAACTTTGAATACTTCCCAACAAGTAATCAGATAGATCCAAAAACATCAACTCCAAATGGTGTCCACTAAGCTTGGCGTGACATGACACTTGGCAGTGACATTCTCCAAATGCTACTTTTTGAAAATCTATTTTTTCTTAAAACTTTTCCAACATGTTTCAATTATTTTTGCATAAAAATGTTTTGTCTTATCTATCAAGAAGCGGGAGATCGGAGAAATCAATAGGCGATAGCAAGACAAGGAGCAGACAACCGAATAGATCAACACAGATCAGTTCATTTTGTAAAAAACTAACAATTTTTCTGTGGATGCAGGAAATATCTTATGCTTCTTATACCGAGAATTGGGAATATGAGTAACATTACTTTATTCAAATTCTCAGCAAGGCAAGGTCCATAATGAACATGCAATTATGTTCGCAGATGGGACAAATAAAAACCTTGAAGAGAGAAATATTATTATTTTCCAACAACTAAAGATACCTGGAAGATATTCATCTGCATTTTATTATCAAATATGATAATATTCTTACCCTGAAGGTTATTTATATTGTATTGTCGAATGAGACGATACCACTACCCGGAGAGTCATTTATATTGTATTGTCAAATGAGATGATACCACTACTCCAAGGGTCATTTTTTATTTATATTGTCGATTGAGACGATATCGCCGTTCCAGAAGATACCCAGAAGATCACATATGTTGCTCGGTGAAGCATTATCTTCATTTGGTATCAGTGAGGCATCATCAAAAGAAATCCTGCATCGCGGAAAAGTCATGCATCGCGGAGAAATCATGCATCGCGGGGAAACCATGCATAGCAAGAGAAAGAAACCATGCATCGCAGAGGAAAAGTCATGCATCGCGGAGAAATCATGCATCGCGGAGAAGTCATGCATAGCAAGAGAAAGAAGTCATGCGTCGAGAGAAGGATTCATGCATCGCAGAGGAAAAGTCATGCATCGCGGAGAAATCATGCATCGCGGGGAAACCATGCATAACAAGAGAAAGAAGCCATGCGTCGAGAGAAGGATTCATGCATCGCAGAGGAAAAGTCATGCATCGCGGAGAAATCATGCATCGCGGGGAAACCATGCATAGTAAGAGAAAAGTCATGCATCGCGGAAAGAAGAAACCATGCATAACAAGAGGAAATCCATGCATAGCAAGAGAAAAGTCATGTATCGCGGGAAAGATATTCGTGCATAGCAAGAGAATGATTCATGCATCGCGGAAAAAGTCATGCATCGCGGGAAAGAGAACCATGCATAGCAAGAGAAGGATTCATGCATCGCAGGAAAAGTCATGCATAGCAAGAGAAAGAAGTCATGCATCGCGGAGAAGTCATGCATTGCAAGAGAAGATTCATGCATCGCGGGAAAAGGATTCATGCATTGCAAGAGAAGATTCACGCATCGTAAAAAGAGATTCATACATCGCGGGAAAAAGATTCACGCATCGCGAGAAAGATTCACCTATCAAAAGAAGATCGACATCAGCAATATCATTTTTCTTTGCAACAACGACATCAAAAGAGCTATCAATATATTACATCAGCCTATTTTTATTACTTTGACATCAAATGAAGAGTACATTGAAGATTATATTGCAAATATGAGACACAAGCTTTATTTGCTTTGTGTCAAACCCGATGGAGTTGACGTCAAACGTTCAAGGAGAGAAATTAAGTGTCAACATGGTAAAAGACACTGTCTCCCATTTGAACTGCATTTTTATGCTAATGAGTTTTATCTCAGTCTTTGTCGAGAGCATCCGAAAGGATGAATTCTCCAAAACAAACCACAGGTGCGGACGACATCAAAAAGGATGCAGCACAACGTGGAACTTTTTCTTAGCAGCGAACTGGGACATAGTCCATAGAGGAGTGTCAAACTCTAAGGACGCGAGCAGAGGAGCAACTTCCACCACAATCAAACCACACCCCTATCAGAAGGCATGTGGGTTTTTCTTAGGTTTGTCGGTTTCAGTTTCGCTTCCGGAAATTTTTTGTCTCTACCGGAAGCGGCTTTCCAATCCGAGTGACAACTGTGCCAAGAGCTTTAGGAATTATGTCCGTGTAAGTTCTTAATTATGTGTGTGAAGTGCACCACATTCATGACTAAGAGGTTGCAAGCCTCTTTTTCATACTTGACTGATTGGTCACTCTTTCAGAACCAAATGATATCTTAGCATAAGAGATTTCCTTTTCTACCGATTGAGTCGAACTACAAGTGGCTTGAATGCTCATATAGCCTGAGATATGTAGGAAACCCACCTACGGGGTTCGGCCATAATTCCTAAAGTCCGTACCAAATTCCATTTTAATGTAAGATGAAGATGTGGTCGGTCAAAATTGGATTTGTCAATTTCATTTTCCTTGAATTTCTTGTATCAATTCAAGTAAAATGAGGGACAGTTGTTGACACCCAATTTTGACCATCCACGATAGAAATTAAATTTTGAGCTTCTTAAAATTCCAAACGATTTGAAATAAGTGACTTTATAAAATTCAAAATACTTTCAAGTTATTTTAAATAATTTTGTCACTTTTTATAATTTTTCGATAATACATATGTTTTACATAATTATGTATATATTAATTAGTATATTTTATGAATGTTCGAAAATTGTCTCAAAAAGATTTTAGTTTTATTTAAACATTTGGTTATTTAGTCGTTTATATTGTTAAATTAATTAGTTTATAATTAAGTTAATTATTTTATTTCGTTAAGATTAAGAAACTCGTTACTTAATTAATATTAATTCGTCTTATCCGAACTTTAAACCGAATTTGCAAATCAACCCAATTTGGTTAACTTCTTAAATTCAATGGGCAATCCTTTCACTCCCCTCCCTAACTCATTATCAACCATATTTTGGGCCTAATTTTAATTCAATTCAAAGCCCTTAACATTAATTCAACAGCTTCCCTACCAATTCTAACAACAATTCCCAGCCCACCAACGTCAATACCCACCATAACATACACCAACCGACCCATTTCTTTTTCCAGCCCATTTTCCCCCTTTACCCGGCCCAAGCAAATCAGTAACAATACAATATAACAATCCAAACAATACAATGATTACAACAGTCCAAATGACCCCTGCACCGTTCTTCTTTTTCTCCGCAAACCCAGACGCAAGCCAGCAACATCAGCGATTCCAGCAGCCCAAATCGCGACCAGAAACAGCCCAGAAAACGTACAGCGGGCAGCAAGCACGCGGCTGTCTCACTTTCCTCTTCCGGAATGAGTCAAAACCCCAAAGAAAAGGTGTTTAGCCGGAAAGGGGAAAGGTTTTGAAATTTTGAATTTTGAATTTTGGCCTTTTGGATCCGATTTTCAGCCCTTTCCCCCTCAAAATCGAACCTTATCTCCTTCTATATATTCTTTTTTTCAGTGGAGGGAGGGGGGATTGAAAATTTTACAGAGGAGGAAAACTCTTAAGCTGTAAAAAGCTATTTCAAGAATACACTTAAAAACCCTTTTCATTTCCTTCTCCCTCGTTCTCTGGTTGCTGAAATTTACAGAGGTTCATTAGAATTCTCCTGTGGTCGTGGAAATTCGCCCCCCTGCTCATCTCGTCTTAGCTCGCTGCACTTTAAAAGGTAGACTTCGTTTCAATTTCGGCTCTTTAGTTGATGTGTTGTTTGATGAATTGAAGCTTGTTTGTTGATTTATTTATCTTCTTTTCTCGACTGCCTTTGTTCTTCTCGATTCATCGCTTATGTAGTAGCCGAGTGATTGAGTGGAGTCGGCGTCTTGGTCGTTTGAGACATGAGGCGTGCTCTTGTAAATGTTGTTGTTTTCGTGAGTGTTAGAGGCAAAATCCTAAGCTAGTCGATATGGAATTCGTATGTTGCAACATTTATCGTTTGTTGGAGGCAGTGGCCTGTCCTTCCTCCATTTTTTTTATCCTTGATATGTTAGTCTCATTATCATTTTGTTGCTAGACTTATGTCTTATAAATATGCTAAAACATGTCTATCCTTTCCGGCATTCCTTCATTAATTTGTAGGCGCTAAAATCCTTTCATTGTTCAAGTCTGGAAATTATGTGAACTCCTTTCTTATCTTATCAATATTATTTTTGATTAATTTGTGCATGTTAAAGCATTTAGGTTCATTTTTTTTTATTTTTTATTTTCTTGCATCACATAAGTCATTTGCTATCTTAACCGCATGAGAGCATAAGGCATCCACCTTCACCTCATTATTTGGAAGTTCACTGTTGTTTAAGAAGGAAAAGATTGTTTATGTGTATTACTTTGTCAAGATAAGTCAAATGTTGTTTATAGCAAACTGTTTCTAGGATTTTAATTTATTTATTTTTCATAGCCTCATATGTTCCGTTTTGAAGTGTAGTTATATCGTTTCCATGGCATGAGAAGCATGTCTTCACCCATTTATTTTCTATTGCTTTTATCACTAGAATATATATTTGCCCTTTTTAATTGTTTAGTGTTGGTTTACGGTTGGGTGTGATAGACTTATTCAAATCCACATGACCACTAGTTGATCATGGCTTAATTATTTCAAATTGGAAATCTTAGGATGGGTTATTAATTTATCTATTGTTAAAGCTTTGCATCTGCTCAATTCTAACTATAGGCTTAGTTGTTTAAGGTCATTGAAGTGTCATTCGTGTATGGATTTAAGGCCCTTGGTGGCACACATGATCTTTTATCGTAAATATTAAAATATGATAATAAATATTAAAATATGGTAGTATATAAATGTTAGATCACGGTAGTATATAATTGTTTAGAATATAGTAGTATATAAATATTAAAGTATGGTAGTATGTAAATAATAAAATACGGTAATTATAGATTTAAAATATGGTAGCATAAACATTAGGACACGGCAATATATAGATTTAAAATATAGTAGTTTATGAATATTAGATTACGGTAGTATATAGATTTTAGAATATGGTAGTATAATAAATTTTAGAATATAGTAGTGTAATAAATATTAGTATATGGTAGTGTAGTAAATATTAGAATATAATAAATTCTCCTATATTATTCATAACTCTTACTTATTGATTCTCATTTTTGTGTTTGCATGTGAAATTTGTCCGGGTCCTCACGGACTCTATCCTCGCATTTTCCTTTGGGCCACGGAGGCCCATATCCCCTCTTATTCGAGTCAACCGGCCATTTAAAGTCGATGAACAGGTCCCGGAGTTGAAAGGACACGCAATAATTTGGAGAATTAAGAATTGGGCCAATCTTAATTTCAGAAGATTGTATTTTGTTATTTTTTTGGGCTTAAGCCCTTGTTATTTTAATTTCATCTTATTAGTATTTAGGACAGGTGGAAGACGGGCTTGAGGCCCAAAGAAATAACTTTTATGTTAGTTTAGGACAGGTGCAAATAACTCAAATGGGCCGGAGGCCCAAAACAAAAATGGGCCCAAATGCTGGTCCAGGCGGACAGAAACCAGATTTGGGTCCAACTCCCTTTCCCTCCTTATTTTATTATATTTGTGTACTTGTTAATATTTGCCGCTAACCTTAAGGTCAAAAGATTCAAATCCCCCGAAAGATACCCATTTTGAATTAATCACTTAACTAAGTTATTCGTCTTTACTTGACTTAGAAAACAAACAAATAAACAATTTTACAAAAAGTACTTCATTCAAATTATATTGCGACATTTTTCTATTTCTCCCTTAAAATGGTCCTAATTACAAAATTTGTTCAATCAAATTAAGTTAAATTACTTTAGCCAAATAAATTAATTATCGGATAACCGCATTAGCGGATATTCTAGGTGCCTTAAAAACCTTCCTAGAATATTAATAGGAACCTCGAACCCCCTTAATAGTTTTTAATAGATTTACTGTTTTAGTCTTTTGAAAACAATAGTTTTCTTGATTTTTCTTAAAAATTAAGTGGCGACTCTAAACCAGTCAAAATATATTTTCCTAATAAAACATGATCAATTTTTCCTCTCCCTTAACTGGACTATGATTGACGAATTACTGCAGGTGTATATTAAATGAACCTTGTAGTAGCTCTATTCAATTTGATGGAAGCCTATACATGTGTATAATGCTTTAGTTCTCTTTTGTACTAATGATGTGGATGAACTAGTCTCATGTATCTTCTATCTAGGTAACCTTTCTATTCCCCTCTTTTTTTCTTGTTGTTATCAGGACTAAATATCAAGACTTGAATCAATAATAAAATGACTTCTCTGTCTAACAAAGGTTCAGAAAATTGTTCCCTGGTGCGCCATTATAATTCGTTAGGATTGAAGAGTTGATACATTTTTATTGTCTCATAGACATAGCAACCTCTCTTTCATAATCACCTATCTCACTCCTTCTATAGCATCCTCATATCACCCCTACTCTTATGTTTAGAGAATTTGACGTATCCCATCTCTTTCTAACTAGAAGCTCTACATACATATTTGACCTGTATAATTCAAGCTTCATTCTCACATGCTTCCTATCTAACAAGTACCTTTTGATCAAACTAGTAGCTTCATGCACTCTAATCCCACTATGTACAACCTGACTAATCAAAACTTAGGTCTGACCAATCAATTTTCCTTTTGTCAACCTTACCCTTTAGTCACCTCATAATCCTCGGTAGCCAAAACATAGATCATAATAGAAACTACCATACATATATCATTCTCAGCAATTGGCACCCATATCTCTAAGTTTTATAAACATGAAAAGAATACAAATGTTATTAGTACTTACTGTGGGTAGTTGGCACATACCATGTAAAAGCCAAATATTAACATACTCGGGATGATATATGGTGAGAATTTCGGACTTGTCAGCCAATTAGGGGTATCTCTAGTAACTCTATTGCACTGATACATCTACCAATCAAATTATGCCACTGCCTTCTTCCAACTAAAACAAATTGGTTCAACATTAACGATTTCGAGAACATGTGTAACGCTAAAAATTCTATGGATATCACAGACTAAGAACAAGTGTCCTTTATAGGAATAGATCCTATAAGTATGGAGGAAATATAGAACTCAAGATTTGGTTACATCCTCCTAAGAAGATGTGCTTGGAAATGTTACAACTCATATATGTAAATAGGTAATCAATCATTTTTTAAGCATATGGATAACCATACTATATCTTTCTTAATTGAACAAATGTGATACAAATGGTAATAATGCAAATTAAAAAGCAAATAACATAAAAGTCTTTACATACCTTATGGAGTGGGATGGTCGAATACAATAAGCTCAATCTAGTCTAAATTTTGATAACTTCAGATCCTTTTCTATTGGTTGCATATTGAAATTTTAGCTACCATTAACCTTAACCATCATAATCATAATATGAATAGCATGATCAAGTACAAGTGGAAATTGACTTCTTAACTTCTCTCTATTGCACGATCTGGATTATGAAGGAAGGTAACATTTCCTACATGTCCAAGCAGTCCCCCTAATTATAAATGTGGCATGCAACACATTCATAAGTAAGGCTCTACTAGACATGGCTTTGTAGACTCCCTAGGATGAGCTGCTCTGATACCACTTTTGTCACACCCCAACCCTAGGTGAGGCAGAAAAGTACCATATGTACACATACTTTACAAGTGACCTATGATGAGAAAGTACTCTACTATGCAGATAGATTTACTGATGAGAAGCTTCATAAACAACACATGTTGACTAGCTAAACCGATACATGTGACAAGTGAAACTATGAATACAGATGATAGCTTTACAATGTCCACAAAGCCTCTACTGAAATCCATGACTATACCACTATGAAAATACGCATAGTAAAGACTCGGCAAAGCCCTGAATCAACCTGGAGCTCACCAACAATCGCTGAGTAACATGTGCTTCTATTGGGGAGATCTACTAGTTAAGTACATGTACCTGTAGCATGAAACGGAGCATTCCCAATAAGGGATGTCAGTACAAAAGAATTTACTGAATATGTAAGGCATAATACAACCATATGTAAAATAAGAGCTCAAGTGAAACTAAATACCAATAGATAAAGAATAGAGACCACCTCTGCTTATACTTGTGGAATCGTGTATGTTACATTCTTTTCTTAATTTTCTGTACATTATAATATTTATAAGACATATGATACAAATGACCAGCTGATCAATGGTACAAGAGGACGACTCATGCTAGTCATTTTAACCCCTGGGATGTTGTCCTCATAATTGCACAAATTAGGATCGGCCAATGCAAGGCTTTCGCCCCTGAGCTGCCAGCCTTAATTATATAGATTGCTTACCTTAGACTCTTTAATCTTTGAGATTGTTGTTTTGAGGTTCATAACTCTTTTGAGATTGTTGTTTTGATGATCATAACTCTTTTGAGATTGCTGTTTTGGTGGTCATAATCATTGTTTTGATTTGGAACTATGGACTAGTAGCAGAAGACATGAATATGGACTTACGATAATAACAATGACATGGGAAGTAAATGTGACACCAACATAATACTTAGGAGCTTATATGACATAGTGAGCATTTTGACATCTCAAATTAAAGCACATATCAAGTGAAAACATTTAACATTCAGCCATGAGATTTGAACTCTATATGATAGCCAAATACTCACTAACTAATATCAAATACAAGGTATACATGAACGTGGAACCAAGGGAGAACGTGTGAAGATTCAACTTAAGGACGAATACATATTCCAAGTAAGTACATATAAATTGTACAATAGAGCAAGTAGGGATCTTGTGAGGTAATATTATAGTCTAACTGAATGGGAGTAATAACCAATAAGGGGAACATATGAACATGTGAAAAGATGACATATATGACGAAATAGACAATTGAAGCAAGTCGGCAAGATATGGGCAGATTGTATATCCAACACGTAAACATATGTACCATGTGTAATCTCGGTTACGTGTAGGCTAATACTTGGAAGAGTAATCCTGTACATTTAGTAACAAACTCATATTAGAGTACTCACTTTAAGTCTCTAGGGAGTAGGAACTGCGACTATGGATCAGTCACTACAAAGGGTACTTAGAAATCATATTTTTTTGTAATGCAAGTGTTGGATTCATGACAAAGAAATAGGAAATCGAATAGCCTTACATACCTCAATTCCCAATTCTTATAGCTTACAAAATGTCATCTTGTCCTTTAACGTCATAGTCTTCATCTACAACAACCAATCATTAAGGCTAATATTAGCAGCCTACCAACCAACTCGAGATATTTCAACTCATCAAAATAGTAGCCAGGTAGCCAACCCATAATCCTTCTAATTGATTGTTTTCTTTCAAAAATTATGCCTGTTATAGTTATTCACACGAAAAAACCTTCCCATGGAACGCACAGTGAGCTTACCAAAACTTTAATCTAATGGTGCCTCACCATAGCTTATAAATTTGCCCCCTATAGCTTTCCGCAATCATTCTCTACGTACATCCATGACCTCCCATAAACAAATCAATACAATAGCAGTCCTCAATACTCAAAATAATCAAAAGACTTGAATTTATGGTTTTCAATCACCATCCCACGAGTTGTAATAAACAAGTAAGTCTCGAATTCTCAAATAAACTAATAATTAGTGTTTGTAGCAGTGCCCTTGGTTATCTAAATATGTTATTCTCCTTCAATTACTGTTTTTGTAACCTTCTTTTAATCTTTGGAAGAGAGTGGCAGAACCTTGGCTGCCAACACATATAACTATCTCTAATTCACTCCCCTTGAAGAACTATCCAATATACTTGAAACAATAGAGGAGAGAAGATGGTCTTGTGGCTGCCTTGGAAGAAACAAGATGAAAAGATAGTTAGAACCCTAGTAGGAATAATGGTGGCTGTTTCATCTTGAGAGAGAGAAATATATGAACTTGAGAGCTTAAAATTTGGATAAGAGGAAAATGAGATATTTGTATCAGATTTTTGGCCTTAATAGGTTCTCTTTTGCCACCTTTCTTGTACATCATTTGCAGCCAACATGTGTCTTTAATTTAGTCCACACATTTAAGTAGGTGATGCACCTACTTTTCCATTCAAATTATTTCTTGTGGGCTTCGAAAGATTGGGCCTTGGTTGTCCATTTTTCTATTATTCTTCAATTCAACTTGGGCCAGATTAATGCAAGTAGGTGTAGTGGACTTGGCCCAATATCATGGTAAAGAGAGTCCTAGTAGGTGATGCACCTACTTGGTCCTTTGGACTGGTCAAAAAGTCAAAGTAGGTGATGCACTTACTTGTCACCTACTACCTTAGTGAAGTCAAGTAAGCACCTCAATATTTTATTCCATTTCTCTACCTTAATACCTTTAACCTAACTTAAAACTTATATACACTTTGTCACTTTAAACTTTAGACTCAAGTACCACCTTATGATCTCAAGTTTAAATATTTCCATCGACATCAACTTTATCGGGTCACATCAAAATTCACAGATAGTTCACTATAAACCTCCTCTATTGTCACTAGTTGCATAGGAAACCGAGTCGATAACTATACCACAACGCAATTTATAGGCATCATATAAATAGAACTAATACACGTAGAATATGGGGTGTTACACCTAAACCCTTCTACTTACCACTTTGCCAACTGATTCCTCGAACTCAGTGAAACAGAACATTTTAAACCCTTTTTGAACTACCTAGTTGTACGTAAATTACAAACGCATCCACGAAGTTTTCCACATCATTTTCAAAAGTTACATAGGTATTGACATGTTAAAACGAATTTCCTTTTTATTTCATACCTCCGTTTCTTTCTTTTCCATTTCAACCAGACCCTCATACTCTCTCTTGGCCTAATTTCATTGTTGATTACTGCAATTTGTTTTTTATTTTTTCTAAGGTGTTTGAGTTCACATTTCACTCTATAGTTGTAAGTTTGTCAACTTGTTATTATATGTTTGTTTTGCAGTTATTTTTGGTGTTTGATTTTGGATTTTGTTGTATTTTAGGGTTTTAGGGGTTAAAACTTTTGTAGAGCTTATGTTATGATTTTTGGAAGAAGTTTGATTTGTTTCATGCCTTATATACACATAATAGCAATTTGTAAAGTTGTTATGCATCAATGACATTTGTTGTGAATAAGTTGTGATACTAGAGTTTTTATCGTAAAATTCATCTGAAATATTTTTTTTGTCAATTGCAATTGGATTTCGTTCTTGTTAGTGGTCCAATTGGTTTATTATAGAGCTTTTGAATTTGTTGTAATCCATAAAGAATTACTTATAAATTAGGATTTTTTGTTTAAAGTATTCTCGTTACTTTGCCGGCATTGTAACATTATGGCTTCGACAATTGTAACTCTTCAAATGCAATATAGAGGTGGTTTCTTCTAAGACCCAGAACTCAGGTATGCCAATGGAATGTTTTATCTTGAAAAATAGCAATACATGTGGATGAGCTACATATCTTGTTTTTTTTTCAATAAATTAGCTAGAGAATTGAGAGTTGATAAAGTTGAAACCTTTGGGTGATAAGTTAACAAAAGAGGTGGTTATTACATGTTAAATAATGTAGCTGATGTGTTAAGATTTATTAAAAACTCTAAGGGTTGGGACTTTGTTGATGTATATGTTGTACATGAAATTAGTACTCCTTTAATTGTTGAGGATGATAATGAGGTGCAACTATCCCAATTGTTGACTCCCAAAAAGGTAAGGCCCCCCTATATATTGTTATAAATGCTAGGGCTGATGTATCTTCCCCTCAACGATCTGATGAAAATGTTGATACAAATACATAAGTAGATCAGCAACCTAGAGTAGAGAAAGGAAAGATTAAGGAGACTGGTTCTCCTGAGGTTTCTTTAGAGGACTTAGATAAAGGTTAAGGTAATAACTTTTCTTCCTACCACCTTCAAACACCTGATAAATTTGATGTAAATTTAGATGTTGAACAGTTTAATTCTGAGCCACTTTATGATGTTGATGAGAACATTGATGAATTAAGTGATTTGGATGAAGAATTTGATAAAGCTAGACAACCAAACATTCAAGAACAAGTCAGTAAAGATAGCTGCTAGAATAAATGTAGAGGAGATACCATCTGGTCCTGTAGGTATAAATATTGGTTAGAAGATATTAATAAGAATAACAGGGGAAGACATGAAGGAAAATTGGGTGGGAATGACCTGTATTTTGATAGCTTAGATCCTGGATGTGATATTAGTGAAGATGAAGGGGATCATGTTGAGTCTGATGAGGTTGTAGATCCACCAGCTAGGAATGCAAGTACCAAGGTCTATTTTGACTCAACTTCCAACTTTTTTTTATTTCAGTTGTATATGATTTTTGTGAATAATGTTGAGTTCAGAGAAGCACTACAAACTTACTGTATTCAGAATGGTGTGAATCTTAATCAAAAACAAAATGAAAAGAAGAAGATCGGGGCCCACTGTAAGAAGGATTGTACTTGGCATATTCTGGGAAGTATTCATGGTAATACTGTAAATTTTATTTTTAAGACATATTTTCCTATCCATAACTGTTGTAAAAGAACAAGAAACAAGTAATGTACTCCACCGTGGATTAATAAGACTTACAAAGAGAGAATCATGAGTGAGCCTTGCATCAGACTCTATCAAATTCAAGGGTTGTGAAGAAAAGGATTATGGACTGTATATTAGTAAAAAGTTGTAGAAGGGCAAAAATAAAAGTTATGAATGATCATATGGGTGATTTCATAGAGGAATTTGCTAGATTGTATGATTATGTTGAGGATTTATAGTCCACAAATTCAAGAACTATTGTGGTTGTTAGGACATCCAAGAATACAATTCCTAGAATAAAGGTATTTATGGGAATTTATATTTGTCTTGGAGCACAAAAGGGGATAATTTGTTTTGATAGTGCATTTATAAAGGGTGCATGTAAAGGTGAACTATTGACTTGCATTTCCAAGGATGGAAACAATCAAATGTACCTTGTAACATGGACAATAGTTAATAAAGAATCCAAGGATATATGGTCTTGGTCAAGTTTATCAAACATGACTTGGAGCTGACAAAAACTAAAAGTACCACAAAGACTTATCAATAATTTTTTAGCATTGGAAAAGATCATGTTTCCCTTATAGATGGCAGCTATGAGCAATCTTAGATAAGCCTTTATCACCAATACAAGACACATTCCATGAGGAAATTTCTCTGAGAGTAGGGCAACCTCGAGTGATAGCCTTTAGACCAACATTAGTCACACTGCAACAAAGGTTGTTTTTCCGAAATAGATAGTTTTATTAAACCTCCACGGTTTGCAATTCTAACGGCAATAGCAGGAAGTCGTGATTTCCTACCAACAAGGGTCCTGGCAAGGTATCCGATAGATTCCTCAATTTCATCCTTGCGAATGTTGCTTAAAATCCTAAGTTAATGCTTGGAAACACAAACATAAGTACTTCTCTCTTGGCCACTAGGAAAATATTTGAATACCTCAAAGAGGAATTTATCAAGAACAATTTCAATAGGAGGATGATTCCTTTTTCTTAAAATTTCAGAAGTAGTAGTGACATAAATCCTCCTCCCATTTTTCTAATGTGAAAAAGAGCAGAGATGATTGTCTTGGACTTGGATATGAAGGATGGAAGAAAGCACCATTTTCTGAAAAGTAGAAGATTAAAAACATCAAACAAAGATCATGTTCTCTTATCACCATCCTATATAACCTATCATTTCAATAGATATTTCCCTCAACAAATATGTTCTTCCTGGGCTAAAAATTATATGGATTTAACAAGAATAACATGTCAAGGGCCTAGATATTCTATTCCATCGACCAAATAGGCTAGCTAGTTAGCATGACTTTAGATTTTTTTTTATTCATAGAAACATCTTCAATACAATCACGTAAACTTAGTTAGCTTTGTTTTCAATATCGACTAACAAGGAAACTGATTGAAGCAAAATTCTAAACCTTTTGATTTCATGAGCTTCAATCACTTTCCTTGTTAATAGGTATTGAAAACTAAAATAACCAAATTTACGTGATTGTATTGAAGATGTTTCTATGAATTAAAAAAATATAAAGTCATGGTGACTAGCTAGACTATTTGGTCGATGGGTTGGAATATATTCAGACCCTTAACATGTTATTTTTGCTAAATCTGTATAATGTTTAGCCCAAGAAGAAAATATTTGTTGAGGAAAAATATCTATTGAAGTGATAGTTTATATAGGATGGTGGTAGGAGAATATGATCTTAGTTTTATTTTTTAATCTTCTGGTATTCAAAGAATGGTGCTTTCTTCCAAGCTTCACATCCAAGTCCAAGACAATCATCTATTCTTTTATCACATGAGAAAAATGGGAAGAGGATTTCTATCACTATTACTTTTGAAAATTTTGATCAAGAGGAATCATCCTTCTATTGAAATTCTTCCTAATAAATTCTTCTTTTAGGTATTCAAATGTCATCCTAGTAGCAAGAGAGAAGTACATGTGCTTGTGTTTTCGAGCAATGGCTTATGATTTTAAGCAACATTCGCAAGGATGAAATTGTAGAATCTAATGGATACCTTGACAGGTCCCTTGTTTGTAAGAAATCACAAATCATAGACTTATTGGTATTGCCATTGGAATTGCAAATCGTGGAGGTTTAGCAAAGTTATCTATTCGGGGAAACAACCTTTTTTGTGGTGTGACTGATGTTGGGCTCAATTTTATCGATCGAGGTTGCCCTACTCTTAGAGAACTTTCCTCGTGGAATGTGTCTTTTGTTTGTGATGAAGGCTTATCTGAGATTGCTCATGACGGTCATCTGTCAGAGAAGCTTGATCTTTTATAATACCCAAGCATTAATTATAACTCTTTGTTGGACATTATGAGAAGTTGTCCCAATCTGAACTCATTGTCAATAAATGATTGTTCATACATTGGGAATGAGTCTCTAAAAGATGTGGGTCAATATTGCCCGAATCTGAAGCTTGTTATATTAAAAAAATTGTCTACTCATTGGGGATCAAGGAATCGCGGATCTTTTTCATTCAACTGGTTATCTTTTAACAAAATTGAAGCTCAAGAGATTAAACATCAGTGACATCTCTCTAGATATTATTTCACATTATGGAACTATACAGAAAAATCTAGCTCTTAGTGGTCTTGAATAAGTAAAAGAGAAGGGTTTATGGCTCAAGGGAACTAGTTGGTATTTGTAGAAGCTTATGATCTTTTTAATAAATTCTTACAATGGAGTCAAGTATTCGGGTCTTCAAGTTAGCTGTGACTGTTTGCCAAAGTTGAAGATGTTTTGCGTCCAAAAAAGTAATGTCCTTTCAGATGATTGACTGATTGGTTATGTCAAAGCTTTATTCTCACTTCAGAGCATCCAGTTAAAGGAATGCCACCAAATTACCCAGGCTAGGTTTTTCGGTATACTTTTGAACCGTAGTATGAAATTCAAGAATACTTGCTTAGTGAACTGCTTTGGTATTAAAGATGTAAACCATGAACTCCCTTTGGTTGGTCCTTGTTGCAACTCACTAGTATCTTCGATTATTTGCAATTGTAGGCAATGCTACCATTGATGTAGTATGTAGACTGTGTCACAAACAGATTTATATAGAGTTGAACCGGCTTCTTGATATAATTGACAAAGGTATCTTCCGTCTTGTTCAATGATGTATGTCCAATAATTTTGTGGAAGTGAATATAAGTTGGTGTGTGAATATTATAGACAAATTAGTTTCAGCAATAGTTTTGTTGCACGTGGGATCTCTAAACTCTTTGATGGTAAATGGTTCGAGACTTGTTACTGATGCAACCTTAGTAGAAATTTCAAAATCTATCTGCTTAATTAATGAACTCATGTTTCCAAGTGTGGAATCACCGATTATGGGATTATAGCTTTAGTAAATGCTAAACCACTCAATTTGCGGATCCTCTCATTGTCTGGTTGCCCTTTGGTGTCGGACAAATCAATTTCAGCCATAATAGAGCGGCACTGGTGATCCCTGAAGTCTCTAATCAAAGATGGTTGCAGACATGTTATCTATGCAACCTTAGTAAAAAATTCAAACTATTGTTTCATAATAAACTGGATGTTCCCAATTGTGGAATCACTTATTATTGTATTAAAACATTGGTCAGTGCTATACTGCTCCATTTTTGGATCCTCTCACTGTCAAGTTGCCTTTTGGTGTCGGACAACAACTTACCCTTCTTACACGATTTGGTTAAGGAACTTAAGATCTTGAACATACAACATTGTCCAAGAATAAGCTCTGGTACTGCTGATGCGCTTGTAGAGAAACAGTCAGGCTATGATATCATTTCCTCAACGGGTTGTGGCTTACACCCCGTGTAGTTTACAAGTTGCTCACTGTGAAGTTTTCGTGTGGTCACATGTTGTTTTTGGGTCTAGCAACTTGAGTTTTCTTCTGTTCAGTATTTTTCTAATAAATATGTCTTGTTCTTTATATCTTCAATTAAAATTATGAGATAATTGATTCCAATTCTTGAATGATTATTAATGTTCCACTATTCCTAATCCAATCCCTTCAAGACAGTTAGGGCTCATTCAATAGCATTGAGTGGCCACTTATTGAAAATTGACTGATATTCTCCATTATCATAACCCCCATTATATTACCTAATAATAATCGGAGTCTTCTTCTTTTTAGAAAAGAGATTAAGAGAAATTTCCCCTTTATATTCTTCTATATTCTAGTATGTTGGTTGTTCTTCGGGTGTATCTTTGTTAGTTTCTTGATTCTAGTTTTATAAAAGAAGAACTTGTTGAATCATGGTGGGTACATCTATATCGAGTGAAATATTCTTAATGATAGGGTTTGACATGCCTCAAGCTATGATAATTTCCTACAAAAGTTCATGGTGAAGTATTTTCCGTTAGAATGTCCAACACTTTTTTGGTAGCTTCTAGAATAAACATGTTATCACGATATTTATCATACTTCCCTAAGAATACACATGTTGGGTGTTTTGGATGGGAGTGACACTTGTATGATTCTTACTCCTTTTTTTGAAGTTTTTAGCTTCTAGCATTGCAACAAAAATGCTACACCCTTCATTCCATAAAACAAAAAAGAAAAAGAAAGCAACAAAAATAAAATTGAAGTGAAAATTGTAAATGATATAACAGATATTCGACTATAGACCCTTCATTAGAGAGATACATATATACAAGCACCAAAATAAAAAATAAGCCTACTATTTGAAGAAACTTTAACTACCTAAACAATAATGAGGTTTTTGTTTAAACGTTGAAAAGATTAAACACACTAAACAGAACAACAAGTTCATCATCGAAAACCCTCCTTGTTTAATGGAAGAAAAGCCATGCCACAAGTTCACTATAATCAAAGAGAAACTTTAGGTTACAACTCAATAATAAAAGGGAAAAATTCTAGTACCTCACCTCAATAGTTCACTCAAACTGTTCAACGATTGTAGTATATACTCCACTCTCCAAGAAGCCAAACCCACTTCTTGTTACTTAAAGTAAACAACTATAGTTGTGCACTCTTCTCTCCAAGAAGCAAAACCGACTTCTTATTAAAAACCTATCAAATTCTTTGTTACAGTTAGAACAATTATTCCTAAACAATGATTGTAAAATGAAACAATGCAAACTAAAAATTAGAAAGAAAACCTAACTCAAGTTCTTCTTTCTTCTGCCCTTTCACTTTAGCACCGGATGAGTTCTTGCCACAAATTTCTCTCTATTTTTTTTTTGCAAAACTGTGTTTCTCTTTGTCAATCGATCCTTTTATAAGGGATAATTAAGCCCTAGTTTAATCCTAGAAGAAAAGTAGTTATTTTTTTCTTTAAAACACTTTCCTTTCCCTATAAAGAATCTTTTCTATAAACCTGTTGGATTTTATTAAACAAAGAGATTCTTCTTTGCGGTATAGTTAGCTCAGCACCAATAAAGAATCCCCAAGTAATTTCAAGAATTCTTGGTATACATTAGTTCCAACCCGAGAAGCAACTAGTCCTTGAGTTTGGCAACTTCCCCTTGAGATTCCTCAAGAGCAGCCCATAGAGTATAAGATCAGCAAGCACTTGTGCCATAGGACCAGGTGCACGGAGGAACGACTCAGGAGCAAGATAGTCATCAAGTAGGCAGGAGCAGTCAACAAGGGTTACCTATTCTTGATTGTATCCTTGCACTACTAGTCTACCTTTGTTTATAACGATTTTTCCCTGATCGTCAAGTTTATTCCTAATCACCCATCTAGTTCCAATAACAGTTTTATTAGAAGGTCAAGGAACCAAGTTCTAAACTTTGCTTTTTTCAAACTGATTCAATTCCTTCTGCATGTCAACAATCATATTTGCCTCAATAAGTTTTTCCTTGATGTTCTTTCAGGGATAAGTATGTTGAGAATGCACACAAGGTCCTCAATTGGGACCTAGTGTGAATCCATTAATCAAGAGGAATGATAATTTTTTGAACTTGATGAGAACTTTTGTATTTCTAGTTACTTGTTTCAACATATGGTGCATTTCCCAGAGAAGATGAACCTGCTTACTTTGAATTGTTGTTTCTTGCAACATGTTGTGCCGCATGTACTTCAGATGTAGGTTCTTGAATAGATTCTTCGGAAGGAACCACTTCTTCATCATTATCAGATCCATTTCCAATGTTGTGTGCCTTTTTCTGCCAATCCTATATATATGAAACAAACCTAGAAATCTTTATTAGCCATGTGATTTGCTTTGTAAAATATAACATGTGTACTTTGTTCAACATGATTTGTACTTTTGTTAAGGACTTTATAAGATTTATTGCTTGACGAATATCCAAGAAATATTCCCTCGTCGCTTTTAGCATCAAACTTTCCTAGTGCATCCTTGCCATTGTTGTGTACATAACAAAAACATCCAAAAGCTCTGAGATATGCCAAGTTTATTTTTCTACCTTTGAGTAGTTCATTGTGTGTTTTGTTTATTATTGATCGATTCATACATCTGTTTACTAGGTAGCAGATGGTATTACAGCCTCTACTCAATAGAACTTTTGTAGATTGCTAGCTATCAACATGGTTAGCACAAACTCTTCCAAAGTTCTGTCTTTACTCTCAATAATGCCATTTTTTGTGTTGTTCTTGGTGCATAAAAGCTATGATCTACACCATTTTTGGCACAAAATTTCAAAAAAAATTAGTTTTCGAATTCTATTGCATGATCTGAGTCGATGCTAGATAGTTCACATTTCAATTTATTTTGCAGCAATTTCTAATAAAGACTTCAAACTTGTCGAATGTTTCATCTTTTGAGGACAGGAATAGAGTCCATGTGAATATAGTGTTAACATCTACAAAAACAATGGCATACCTTTTTCTTCATCGACTTAGAATTCACATTGTTCCACATAATCCATGTGAAAAAGTTATAGACGTTTCACTGTGCTTACCATCACCTTTGGTTTAAAAGATGACTTCACATGCTTTCCTTGTGCACATGTACCACAGACCTGTTCTTCATTGAATCATTGAGTAGGCATCCCTTCTACTAGGTCCTTCAATACAAGCTTATTCATTACTTCAAAACTAGGATGTCCTAATCTTTTGTGTCATAGTAGAGATCTGTCTGAAGATGCACTCAAACACTTGAGGGATTGCCTCTTAGCTCTCATAAAAGCAGGTTTCATGTGATTGATTTTATCAGTGTACATTCGGTTGAGGTAAATAGTACATTATTTTCTTTATCACACATTTCAGACACACTTAAAAGATTGTGTTGCAGACCGTCAACATAGTACACATTGTTTATTGCTTGAGAGTGTGTAGGCCCTAGTTTTCCAATTCCCTTGATTTCTCTAATCTTTCCGTTTACAAAGGCTACACTTTCCCCTTGGAAATCACTTAGTGAGAGGTAGTTATTTTTATCGCATGTTATGTGTTAGGAGCATGAGCTATCCAGATATCATTTCTACAGCCTTCCTCCAAATGGTTCCTGCACAATCAGTCAAAGATTAGTTTTGGGTACCCAGATCCACTTGGGTCCCTTATTGTTAGTGAAAGGATAAATCGGATTTATCATGGCCCACTTAGATAAGGCCTTGAATTTGGGAACTAGTTAATGATCCCTTGTCAAAAAGTTTTTTCCAAACAGCTATAGTTCTTGTCAAGGGCAGAAATTTCTTTTTACATATAAGGCTATTATGTCCAGATTGGCCACAATGAGAGCACAAAGAAGCTCTTTTAGGGTAATCAATTTTATCATGCTTCTTATTAAACCCTGTTCCATGTTTAGTAGAGGATTGACCCTTTTTGATATTATCAAGCATTATGGCGGACTTTGGCCATCTCCTTTTGTTTTCTAATTCCATCCTGATCTCATGCAATTATTTGTGAAGATCTTCATTTCTTTTAGTCACAGAATATATTTCAGTATTGAGCTCTTTTATCTTATCCTCTAGAGCCATCTGAGCAATGTTTTGAATTATTTTCTCATTGCTGGGGGAATTTAGCTTGTTAATTTTCTCCTGAAGAATGTGGTTTAATTTTTCAAGAATCTCATTTTTTTCTCTTAAGGATGCATATTCTTCCATCATATGTTCATTTCTATTGCAGGTTGACTGATATACACCCATAAGAGTCCAAAGTAGAGACCCAAATTTTATTTTTGAGTAAAGATGAAGATTTTCTTTGATAAGATCAAATCTTACCTAGATTTCTTGCCATCTTCCTCTTCTTCCTCAAAATCAGTTCATGCCGTTAGCGCCATGATTGTCTCTTTTAATTGACTTATGTTCTTTTTCTCATCACATTCAGTAATGGTCATTAGTGCAAGGAGGTCGTATTATTTTGTCCCTCTATTGCAAGTAGGGATGAATTTTCAAATTCTCCTTCCTCATATTCGTCTTTTGATGAGCTACTCATGGTATCAAAAGACGTTTTCACAAAGAGATCTACTTCTTAATTTGTCATCCTTCTGCTTGTGGGAATGAAATGATCACCTCTAGTCTCTTTTGATTTTTCTATATTCTTTTTCTTATGTTCCACACCCATAAATGATAGAACTTGATTAAGTGATATGGGCTTCCCCATTTCTGACATACATGATATCTTATGTCTTTCTCTGTCATAATCTTAAAGTTTCTCCATTGATTCATCTGACCTCTCTTCAGCATTCTCGAGAACCTTTTAGTCATCAGGGCAATGTTCTCTTCCTCGAAGTCATCCAGTGTTGTTTCCCTGAAAAGTAGGTTCTTCTCTTTTCTATTTTCTCCAATTTAGTTTTCTTGATTCTTCTTGAGTTCATAAGTTATGAGATTTCCTATAAGATCATCCATGGTTAGAGTATCAAGATAATGTGCTTCAGTAATTTCTTCCACTTTGCTTTCCCAAGATTAAGGAAGAACACTAAAAAACTTTCTAACTGCCTTTCCATTTGTAATCACTTCTCCTGATGGGTAGATTTCATTGATGATAGTCGTGAAATTTGTATGCATGTCTTGAATTGTTTCACTGTCTATCATTCAGAACAACTCAATCTGTCTTTTTTTTATCAATTTTTATTTCTTGACTTGTGTTTTTCCCTCGTGGGTTGTCTGCAAAGTTTCCTATATTACTTTTTCATTTGGACATGAAGAGATTCAGTTGTACTCATCCAGACCTATTCCAGATATTAGGATCTTCTTGGCCTTCATATTGTTCTTAATAGCTAGTTTATCAATAACATCCCATTCCTTTCCAACTTTGGAACCTAAGTAATTCCATCTGTACCACTTTTCATACGAATTGTGGGACCATCTATAATAACTCCCCATAGATTGGGATATTCTCCTACAAGATGATCCATCATTCTGTTTTTCCACCATTCATAGTATTTTCTGTTGAATAGTGGGGTCCTTGTTTGAGATGCTCCTTCTTGAGCAGTTGGTGGTGCAGACTTTGATCCTCTTCAACGTGTAAACTTTTTTTATTGAAAAACTTGTTCTATACAAATTCAATAAACCTTAACCACCTAAATAAGAACCTGACCAAGTTATTTTTTAAACGTTGCAGAGAATAAATGCAAAAAATAGAATAACAAGCTTATCCTTGAAGTACTCCTTGCTCAAGGGAAGAAAAACCACACCACAACTTCACTATAATCAAAGAGAAACTTTAGATTGCAACTAAATAATCAAAGGGACTAGTTGTAGTACCTCACCTCAAAAATTCACTCAAACTATTCCCTGATTAACTATAATCATATACACTACTCACTCTCTAAGAAGAAAAACCCACTTCTTGTTACTTAAACTAACTAACGATAGTTGTGCACTCTTCACTCCAAGAATTCATACCCATTTCTTTTTACAAACCTCACAAATTCTTTTTCACACTTAGAACAATCATTCCTAAAAGCTGATTCTATAATGAAACAATGCAAACTAAGCTTTAAAAAGAAAACCTAACTCCAGTTCTTCTTTCTTCTCTCATATTTCACTTTAGCACCACACGAGTTCATTCCACAAACTTCTCAAGATTTCTATATTGCAAAAAACTATCTTTCTCTTTGTCAATAGATCCTTTTATAAGGGACAATTAAACCCTAGTTGAATCCTACAAAAAAAGTAATTAGAATTTTTTTTTAAAAGTTTTCCTTTCGCTATAAGGACTCTTCTGCACTTTCTTTTCCTTATTTAGGCGTCTTTACTTTTCATAATGATTTATGTCTTCCCACTATTTTCAACTCAATGCTTGAACAAACTTGTGAAGCTGGGTCACGTTTGTCATTATCATAACCTCTATCAGAATATTGAAATGTTGGTTCATCAAGAAGATACTAAGGGAAATTCCCCCTTTATATTCCTTATATTCTAGTATGTTGAGATTTTTTCCAGAGTATCTTTGTTAGTTTCTGGTTCCAAGTTTTATACTAGAATAATTTGTTGAATCATGAGGGATGTATCAATATTAGGTGATATATCCTTCATAACAGTGTCTCACAGGTCGCAAGCTATGAGAATTTCCTAGAAGAGCTCATGGTGAAGTGGTTTCTGTGAGAATATCTGTCACTTTTTTGGCAGTTTATAGAATGAAGCTATTATCAGGAATTCTGGCATACATCTCTGGGAATACGCATGGTGGGGTTTTTGGATGGGAGAGACTCATGTATGGTTCAAGCTCTTTTTGTTTGATGTTTTTAGCTTCTGGTATTGCAACAAAAATGCAACAACATTGATTATGTACAACAAAAAAAAATCAGCAAAACTGAAATCGAAGTTAAAATTGTTAGTGAAATAATAGATTTTTGAACTGTAGACCCTTGTATATATATATATATATATATATATACTAGATTTACCGTATGTGCATTGCACGTGGTTGCCGCATATCGAGATTGATACATGTATAAAAATGTATTCGTACTATATTTGGTACAATCATCTTTGGGCTTCACCGTGTCAGCCGGAGTGGTTGACTTGTATGTGGGACTATTTTGCAAAAGTTGAGTTGCGGGTATGGCTCTTCTTTTGCAAGTGAGAAGTACCTGGCCTTTTACTTGTTCCCTGAACTCGCGTGTTTAGCTCCATTTTGGATCTTTTCCTTCTGAACCCTTTTCTATAGGTCCTCACCTGGTATACTCCTAATAAACTCATAAATAGTCTTTTTGGTTATTTGGAAGCATGAAATCCGAAAGAAAAACCATCAATGGTCAATTCACGACCTATCACATATAATTGGATATCTACTACTTTTGTCAAGTTTTATTGACACTGCAAGGTGTAGTCTTCATCTTGTCTTGTAGTTGATGTCGTGAATTTAATTTTTCAATGGCTGGTAGGACTGTGTGTTATACTAAGACTGTAACAGGTCATAAAGAATATAACTAGGCAGACCTATTTGTTTTTTTACTGATGTAGGATATTTGTTATGATATTGGTTATTTGTTTGTGGTAGAATCTGCGCTCGTCTGTTTTAATGATAGGATAGCGAGTAGCTGTGTCTGTCGGGGGATACTTGCTGGTGAATGTTTACAATGCGAGACTTGGAAGTCATGTCTAATTTTGAGGATTGTGTTGAGTGTGAAAGGAGTATGGTAACGTGATGTGCACGGGTGGTGCACATGTATGCCAAGTATTTAGATCCATATACACGCAAAAGCTTTTGGTTAATCTACATTACAGTATTACATAATATCGCTCTGTAATTCAGTATTTATTACACCATCTTTAGCAACCAGAAACTGAACTTGCTTGTTGTTGTATGACATGTACAGTCGAGTGTCGTACTGTTAATGTTTTAGTACGATATTTGTTGGTAACCACTTGTGGATGAATTAACACTTTGGCGTATTAGTTATGTTCTGTCCTGAACAGCATGTCCCCTTTTCAATAGTAATTAATAATTGTACTGTATATTTTCATACTGTAATACACACAAAAGTAACGTCTTATTTAGTAATCAAATCTCTCCCAGAGCTTCCTTGCAGAAAATATTTCTTGTGTATGTCCCCGGGTGGCGCTCTTGTTGTTCAGTCATTACCAATACTTTTGTTTTCTCCATAGATATTCCTCTGGACAGTGCTATGTACAGTTGACCATGGGAGAAAACATGTTGTGGTAGGTACAATCCAACATTTGGTATTGTTTAACCTTGTGCCTTATATATCGTCATTGCAAAGCATAGACGTATTGGAAAATGTTTCCAAATAAATTTGAAAGGATATCCTTCAATCTTGGGTGGTGATACTCGTATTCTTGGAATAAACACTTTCTTTGTGGCATATTCACCTATTGTTATTTCGGCATGTATGACATTCTTGTCGAAACCCCTACAAATCAATCGCGTACCATTGCACAAACCATTGAGTGGTCCAGATTTCTCAACATCATTATGGGCGCATATTCCTTGAGTCCTAACCTAAGATATACAATGTAAGCATTATAAATAAATATGTATAAGTGATTGGACAATTGTTTAATTTTCATTTGTGCTATGAGCTAACATAATAATAAGACATATGTGTAAGTTTTGATGTATATGATAATGTACCTATGTGGCGGTAGTCCATTTGGTGTTAAGGTGTTGAGGTATTTTTCTTGATAGTAGTTGTTGGTATCATCTTCCGCTGAGTCAAAGCTGATGTATATTTTTGTTTCTCCTGGGAATTTTTCAATCATCAATTCATTCAGGTTATCTACAAATTCATTTCTACTTGCTAAGATTGCCCGTTCTGTTATATACTCTGCTGATTTATAATTATCCTGAAGCGATGGAAATATTTCCCTGACCAAGGATTCTTCTAGATTACTATCTTGACTTAATTGGGCAATCATTTGTTCTGGAAGTGCTATTAAATTTTCTCTAATTGTGTTTTCTTCTCCGTTACCAATACGAAGCAAGAACTCACTGAAACTTGTAACTGCTCTTGCTCGCATATTTGTAGAAAGTTGTATCTTTTCCATTAAAGGCCACAAATATGACCTCACCAAACTTGCATCTACCGTCTCCGCACGTGTAGATTTTGGTACAATAGGAAGAACATGACGGAAGTCGCCTCCAAACACCATGACATTACTTCCAAAAGGTGCATCTTTATCCATTATATCACGAAAGCTTTTGTCGACTGTTTCAATTGTGTGCCGCTTAGCCATGGGTGCTTCGTCCCATATTATGATTTTGGCTAGTCTAATTAGTTTAGCACCTCCACCTTGTTTGACATATTTGTCAATGTTGTCTCATTTGCTTGTAGGGGTATGCCAAATCTTGAGTATGATGTACGGCCTCCAGGAAATATTGCCACTACCACACAACTGGTTGCAGATGCCAATGCAATCATACCCTCTAATCTAACCTTGGCCAGTATTGCCCAATACAGGAAAGTCTTTCTGGTTCCCCTAGGCCCATCTACAAAGAACAAACCTGGTGTTTCTGAGTTGACCCTTTCGATAATGGTATTGAAAGCTTGTGTTTGTACTTGATTCAATTTTGATTGGGCGGAAACATCTTCAACGGGCACATTCACATTCATCTCTTCCATTATTTCTCTACATTCATGTGGTTCTATTTGTTGTAATTGTTGTTTAATTTGCGGGATATCATATTTGTCAACAGTTTGTCCCATACTTTCCAAGTAATAATTAATACTTTTCAGGGTACATTGGAGTTGTGCCTCAGTTGTGCTGGAATGGTTCTTTCGAAAGTCTTTGGACAGATCACTGTAATATGTGTCCCAGAGACTTCACACATCTGCTGGGTTGCAATGCACTAATATTATAGCGAACAAACTTTGAAGAGCGGTGGGCATCTTGAAGGTGACAGCTGATGCTTATCGTGACCAACGACACTACTTCCAATTAAAGTGTCTACGATCGTCGATACTATAGTAACCCAACCGAGGGTCGGGATCGTCCCAAGGGAGTGGTTTTGAGAATTTATAGAAAAATAAAATTTAGTTCTAACTAGTCGTAGCTAAAGATATTAATGATTAAAAACATTTTAAATTAAAAGGGGAGATACAAAAGTGTTAAATATCGATTTGGGGGTTTTGTCACAAGTAAGCTAAAATTAGCGAAATCAACAAGAAAATCTAACAATGAGAGGGCGATTCTTGGGATGTGACCGGAATACGGGTTAATCTAAATTATTGGGTACATGCTTTCGATAGAGAATTTATAGAGTAATAGTGACTAAGATAAGCTATACGTGGGAATAAATTCTCTCTCGAGCAACTTACCCTTTTTCAAATGGGTTCCTCTCGGACACCGACTTTCCGCATGAATACCTGCCTACGCCTTACCCCACTCAATCTCTCGAGTTGAGTGTTAGCAAATGGGACTAGGGCTCACCCTCTCGAGCTGAACCTCATGTCAACCCACTCCTTAGGCCAATAGTCTAGCAGTCTTGGTTTCACGACCTCTCTCTCGAGTAAGCCTAAAACACATGGGTGGACTTGTATTTGCAACTACAAACCCATTAAATTCAACCACAACTACTAGGTGAAATCACCATAAAAATACATTTAATCTATCAACAAGCAAGACCCAACAATAATATTAACCCATATTCGCTAAGTCACACCCCAAGAATGCGGTTTTTTAGCCACACATCAAGAGATAGAAATTTATACCTAAATGAACTTGCATTCAAATGGGTATGAAGATTTAAGTCTTGTTATAGGCCAAGAATGAAGAAATCAAGAGACCCAAGTCCAAATCTTTGGAGATGAAACCCTCTCCTTCTTCAAGTTTTCAAAACCCTCCTAAACTCAAAGCAAAAAAAAAAGTACTAAAATTATATTAATTGTTTCTCACACTAAAAATCCGATACTAAGCTATAACTCTCAACGAATATTTATAGTTTAAAAAAAATGGTTCTGCAGCAGATCGTTCGGTGAGGTTAGTCGCGATCACTGAATGACTCGGTGATTCACCCTTCTTCTGGTTCATCACCTTTTGTGCTTTGCCTTCAGCGTGTTTGTGTCCTGGATCATTGGGTGGTATATCTCTGCTTCGCGGAACTGATCAGCGACAGATCGACTGCTCCTTTCATCGCCTTTTAATCCACTTCCTTCAGGGCTTCGCGTACTGGAACAAAGGGTGGAGTGCGTCCCTTCGGCGATTCACCAAGTGTGATTAGTGAAGCTCAGGCTTCAGCTTTTACGTTCTTTTCAGCCTTTTCGTTACTTTTTGCGCCTAAGTGTATATGCTTCCACTAAAGCTTCAAATACCTAAAATTTAAGATTTCTCATCAGATATTACGATAAAATGAGGATTTGAGGACCCTATTTCTATTAAAATAATTCCCTAAATGAGTCCAATTTGTGGACTCATCAACACCCTCAACTTAAACTTTTGCTTGTCCTTAAGTAAAACTCAAGTTCAGCAGTTCAAATAGGATGTCTCAAATAGCGCTACACAAGACTAAATCATCAACATACAAAACAAGACTCAAATTAATCATGCAAACATCAATTGTGTACTGAAAGATTCAAGTTGTGACACATCATTACCAAAGATTTTCATGTTCGCAATACTTGCTACTTGGGCAAGTTCAAGCTCAACAAAAAGTATCTAAATGAACTAACATAAAGAATGATTCCATATTCACACACAGAGGTTAATCAATTCAAGATCAGGAATCAGATGCAACGCTCACACTCAAAAAGAGGAACACAATGCATGTTTTCACCCATAGGCTTGCCCTTATTTTCCAATCGATCTTCGGTTCGGCTCACTAAAGATCAAAAAGGTCTTTCTAAGGATCGTAATGGGGCTGAGTGAAAAGGTATGGTCAGTTAGGCTCAGTGACTTTTTCCTCATGAGATGTGGTATTCACAAGGCATCCCTTTCTTTTCCTTTAACAATTCTTTTTCTAGTGCTTCTAAGTCATCCTTTTTTTTATTCACCTACATGGATTGCTTGGAAGCCCAATTTCTTTTGTACTTTTATTACACAGCCCTTTTTTTTTGTTTTTTTTTTTTATGGAGGGTTTCCATTGTTCTGCAACACCATGGGTTAAGGGAAACTTTTCTTGCATTTCTTGACTTCTCCTTTTCCTTTTCACCGCACCCCCTAAGTTGGCTATTCACTAAACCACAAATCAAGAGGATTTTAGGTAGTGGGTCAAGTAAGGTCTAGGGTTCATGAAGGTTCTTCCAAAGAAAGGTCAGGCTCAAAGGGTGTTCAAGAGAGTTTCACATGCTCATGGGTAGGCCATAAAAGAGGTATATGTCAAATTTGGCTCACAGTCTTCAAAAGTTGCCTCATATCATTTCAAGAGCACACCTCACTAAATCAATCAGACTAACGGGTTAAATTCTAGGTTTATTCATGCAAGGTTCAAAGTAAGCTCATCACACAATGCATTGACACTTAAGTCGAACAAGACCACACACTTTCGCTAGTGTGCAACGGTCATTACAAGAGAATCAATTTGATAAATGGCTAATCACAATGAGATGCAAAGAGTTCACATATTGTCTATGCAACTTCATTTCGTCTCGTCGCAGCCGCACATTCATGTTGGTTCAATTGAGAGCACCATTCAAATCATCGGTATTGATCAAAACCGAGACTTGAATTTGTACAAGAATAGCACTTTCAACACAGGAGGTGGAGAAAAGTTTTTAAAAATGAAATTTTTTCGGAAGGAGCCATAAGCTCAAACATCCACAGAAAGCAAATAAAACACAATTCTAAACATAATAGCCCAAATATATATACAAAAAATGAACACAAATAGCACACAAAAGGTGTGGGCCTCACCCCACCACAAATAAAAGCAATTTGTCCTCAAATGCAAGTAAGAAAATATCACGAATATAATTAAACTGAAGACAGAGGGAGGTAAAGAAGGGATCATGTTTAAGCAGTCACTACATCTGTCTGGGCTTCAATGCCCGGAGTGTTGTTAGTCTGCTTCATGTTCTTTTTTTCTTTTCTCTCTACTTTAGCTTCTGTAGTGATGTTTGCCTCAACCATGTTATCCAAATCATGCGCTGCTTTGAAGGTATGTATCGGATTGACAAACCCTCGAGCCCATGAATGGACAACAGGATCACTGTGAACTTCTTACTGGAACTCGCTTTCATGTTGTCGCTCTTGTCAATTCTTCTGAACCGTTGCGCTCTAATGTCTCTGGGTGACATGTTTTTTCTTGCAACTTTTGGTCTGGCCATGTCTACAAAGTCTTTGAGATAATGTTAGAACATATTCGACAACTAAAACAAAGACTTTCCTCTGCAGAAAGACTAGATAATCCGTTCGGCATGCCACCGAATACATTCGGTGAGCCATAGACAATCCGCCAAAGGTCACAGTGCGGAAGGAGTTAGTGGTGCAGACAAAGGGCGACTAAGGTATTATTCAGCGATTGGCCGAATTTACTTGGTGATCCCGTGCTCCTCACCGAAAGTTACAGCAGCCACAACAAATGAAGCATGATAGTAATGGCGAAATGGGGTATTTAGGCGATCCGCGGAGTGTTTCGGTGAGCTCGTCACAACTCACCGAATCACTTATCGTGCCTACTTTTGACCCAACTTTTTGAAATCGGCCCCGCAACCCCCGAAAACACAATTTAAGCACAAACTACACAAATTTAACCAAGACCCATAACATATGAATACCACCCATCACACATTAACTTAACTAGATACATTGGGGAGCAAGATTTCATAGTTTAAGCAAGACTATCGAATAACAATCGACACTTAACTAATTCTATCCAATCGGGGAGGTTTAGCAGATTTTAACAATGTCAAAAAGTATGTAAATGAGTACAATGCTAACAAAATAATTACGGGTATTAAGAAGCTAACTTTTTGTGTTGATTGAAATGCTACCAAGAAGCTAGGCGGCAATGTAATCCAAATTCGCGCATAAATCAATGAACCAAAACACTCCAAAAGTGCAAGAAATATAAAAACTAGAGTGTATGTGTCAGTTTGGACAGATGAAAAGTGAGGTAAAGTGAATAAAGTTGAAACTTTTAAACCTTTGTCTTTCAAAAACCGTCTAGTTTTTGCCCACTGGGCAACATTAGTCAAGCTCACCTACTCACTCGGTGGAACCCCGATTGTTTAGTTTCTTCGCCAAAATTTATAGAACCTCTGGTTTACGGGGGTCCAAATGGCGATTTGCATCATGATCGCCGACATGGTCTGCGATTCGCCACTAATTTCCAAAGCTCACCGAGTTTTACAGACTCCAATGTTGACAATGTCTTGAGTAAAATGGCGAATAAGATCGAATTCACCAATCCCTTCGGCGACTTGCCGACTAGATCTATAGCTCGCCAATCTGCACTTTTCGTTCACTCTCAACACTTTCATCTGCATAATCAACACACCATTATTTTATCAAAGAAAAATAAAGCAATAAATGGTTTTGGGTTGTCTCCCAAACAACGCCTTATTTAACGTCGTGGCACGACGCAAGTTCACCTTTAAACCTCATTCTTGGGGTTGGCCATGGTATCACTCGACAAAACCCCTGGCTGTCTCGAATTTAGGTGAGACGAGATATGATCCATCTACGTCTCCAACTGTTTGATTGAAACTGAATGAGAGGTGACGGTCTGGCTAAGGGTAGACACATCTTCTTTCATGCATTTTAGCATTTTGTCTGACCCTTCAACTTTGTTGACGATACGCGAGAGCATATCCTCAAACCTACAACCATTCGAATCATTTGGCTTCTGGTGCTCATAGGGAGGCACGTATCTGTCCTTTTCCCCATCCTTCTAATTTGGATTACGGTCCCTCCATTCACGATCACGGTCCTTCCAACCTTCGTCTCTAGCCCAACCTTGGTTACCACCTTGCCTTAGGTAATTTGAGCGGTAGCCACCACCTTGGTTGGCTAGAAAATTTACCTCCGCGTTATACAAGGATTCAAACTTCATCTCCTCAGGATTAACACCTCTGACCCCCACAACATTGACACCACGGGCACCAGCACCCATGACATTTTTGGATAGAATATCAAGTTGCGTCATGATTTTGTCCATGTTCTGATCTCTCTCATTGTCTTTTTCAATCTTCTCCTTGGATAGCTTGAAAGCGAGAGGGGAGATTTGGTCCTCACGAGTGTACCATGCTCTGTTGATGGTTGTCATACAATCTAAAAGCTAGGCTGCTACTGCATACGGTTGTTGCATTAAGCCTCCAGGCGAGAGTTGGTCAGCTACACCTTTGTTTACCGAATCTAAACTCTGCTAAAAGTATTGAAGTAGCACGTTGTCTGGCAAACCATGGGTTGGGAAATGTAACACCAACTTTTTGAACCTTGGCCAAGTTTCCTGCAGAGGCTCTTCTTCTAGACGTTTAAAGCTATGGATGTTGTCCCGCAGCGACTTCATCTTAGAGGGAGGGAAAAATTGCACTTGAAATGTGGTCACCAACTCCTCCCAAGAAGTGATGGATTCACGTGGTAGCTCGGTTAGCCACTTTCAAGCCTCTCCCATCAATGAGAAAGGGAATAGCCTTAACCTGACCGACTCTTGAGAGATGTTTTTGAACGAGAATGGTCCACACACATCTACAAAGTTTCAAAGATGCTCGTGAGGATCCTCATGAGCTAGTCCGCTGAAAAGTCTCTTCAGTTGCAAAATTTACAACATGGTGCTCGTTATGTGAAACACTATATTTCCCTCGGCTGGGGTAAACGAATGGCTCCAACACCTCCCATGAGATGGGGGCCATTGATGTTGGGTTCTTGGACATCGTTGAGATTTTTGATATCGTCTTGGTGGCCTACCTGGCTACCGTTGCTACCATTAAGACTCATGCTTTCTGAAATATTCACACAACAAACAAACAAAACTAAAAATTAGGTAACTAGACTACAACTAATAAGAACAAAAAAAAATTCTACTAATCTAGGAATTCTAAAGTAACACAATTCCCTGGCAACGGCGCCATTTTGATGCTTATCATGACCAACGACACTACTTCCGATTCAAGTGTCCACGATCGTCGATAATATAGTAACCCAACCGATGGTTGGGATCGCCCCAAGCGAGTGGTTATGAGAATATATAGAAAAATAAAATTTAGTTCTAACTAGTCGTAGCTAAAGATATTAATGATTAAAAACATTATAAATTAAAGGGGGAGACACAAAAGTGTCAAATATCGATTTGGGGGTTTTGTCACAAGTAAGCTAAAATTAGCGAAATCAACAAGAAAATCTAACAATGAGAGGGCGATTCTTGGGATGTGGCCGGAATACGGGTTAATCTAAATTATTAGGTACATGCTTTCGATAGAGAATTTATAGAGTAATAGTGACTAGGCTAAGCTATACGTGGGAATAAATTCTCTCTCGAGCAACTTACCCCGTTTCAAATGGGTTCCTCTCGGACACCCACTTTCCGCATGAAGACCAGTCTATGCCTTACCCCACTCACTCTCTTGAGCTTAGTATTAGGATATGGGACTAGTTCTCACCCTCTCGGGCTGAACCTCATGTCGACCCACTCCTTAGGCCATCAGTCTAGCAGTCTTGGTTTTACAATCTCTCTCTCTCGCAAGTCAAAAACACATGGGTGGACTTGTATTTGCAACTACAAACCCATTAAATTCAACCACAACTACTAGGTGAAATCACCATAAAAGTACATTTAATCCATCAACAAACAAGATCCAACAACAATATTAACCCATACTCACTAAATCACACCCAAGAATGGGGGTTTTTAACCACACATCAAGAGATAGAAATTTATACCTAAATGAGCTTGCATTCAAATGGGTATAAAGATTTAAGTCTTGTTACAGGACATGAATGAAGAAATAAAAAGACCTAAGTCCAAATCCTTGGAGATGAAACCCTCTTTTTCTTCAAGTTTTCAAAACCCTCCCAAACTCAAAGCAAGAATAAAAAGTACTAAAATTATATTAATTGTTTCTCACACTAAAAATATGATACTAAGCTATAACTCTCAGTGAGTATGTATAGTTTTCAAAAAAAATTATGTTGCAGCGGATCGTTCGGCTAGGTTAGTCGCGATCGTCGAATGACTCGGCGATTCACCCTTCTTATGTTTCATCTCCTTCTGTGCTTTGCCTTCAACGTGTTTGTGTCCTGGATCATTGGGCGGTATATCTCTGCTTCACGGAACTGATCGGTGACACACCGACTGCTCTTTTCATCGCCTTTTGATCCACTTATTTCAGGACTTTGCGTACTGGAACAAAGAGCGGTGTGTGTCCCTTCGGCGATTAGCTAAGTGTGATTGGCGGAGCTCAGGGTTCAGCTTTTACCTTCTTTTCAGCCTTGTTGTTCCTTTTTGCGCATAAGTGTCCATGCTTCCTCTAAGCTTCAAATACCTGAAATTTAAGAGTTTTCATCAGATATTAAGATAAAATGAGAATTTGAGGACACTATTTTTATTAAAATAAAGCCCTAAATGATTCCGATTTGTGGACTCATCAACAGCCTCTCGTAAACATTCTGAAATGATGTATCTGATTCTAATGACCCTCCTTATTTGGCTACCTCTTTAAAAGTTTGACATTGCTTTCCATTAACCGTGACTAAGTTTTCAAATGAAATGGCCCCTCTTACGTGATTCAATAATAGTCTTTCGTAATACCTTTCTCTTTCTCTAGGATTTGCTGCAATATTGATTTGATTAATTTAGTATATTCATTTTGTGAGATTAAGGAAGATGAACTTTAATTGTAATTGTCTTACCAATATTTGTGCAGCCAATGACTGTGCGCGATTTTCTTTTTGTCCATATTTTGGATTGGGAGTTCCATACATAATGCTCTGGGAATTCTCGATAAAGATAATTGTGAGGTTTAATATCTATAGAGCACATCCTAAAGTAATCTGCAAGCATAGTTTGGTTTACAAAGTCTGATCCCACGATAGTTTGTAGATTTTGCTTCTTCCAGTATCGCACTACATATTATTTAGTAAGAATTATATTAAGTCTTGTACTTTCTCTATTTCAATATGTTAATATCTATGTTATTTGTCAAAAAATTATAAAATACCTACTTGTTTGCCTGGAAGATGTAATTGTAGGTTGATAACTGCTGGTTGCATTTCGGTTAGGTTAAACTCATATATTCTCCACATTGCTTCTGGTGGTGACACCCAACGTTGTACCTTGGAAGCTTCTGATTTCATAAATGAACTTTTCCCCGTCGTCAGTTTCTAATATATGACACATTTATCGTGGCCTTTATATATATATATATATACTTGTAAAGATACTTTATCGCTTTAACTCCTGAGCAGACTTCAATATTAATGTGGTAGTTATATCTCATCAACAAATATGGGTTATAAGGTACAACCCATTGGTTATTCATCTTTATTCCGCGGACCTCAGTTGTTTTCCCATCATTTCTTTTTTGTAAATCACATATCCATCCTTTCCTTGTATTGTTTTCTCATTGAATGTTCGGGGGTAGTGAAATTTACACTGTCTATCTTTCATACATGGGCTCGTCTTACATTTCTCCCCGCAAGGTCCATGCATCATATACCTGATAACTAATGCCCTTAATTCTGGATGTTTGACATTATTAGGGATTTGTGCACTAATGTATCTATCATACTCATCTGCTGAACATATCTTATTACCTTCTTTAAATATTAGAATAGTTGCATATGTGGTAAGCCTCTCTTCTGAAATTCTACCACAAAAACATGTGCAGCAATAGGTCTGAATATTTCTTTCTTGAAAATTTGATCTTTCAAGTCTTGCAATTTAGCTCGAAACACTCTGGTAACCAAATTAGTTCTGTGTTGAGGTAGTTGTCCTGAACGCAATTCTTCCTGAATCTCAACCCAATATGGGTTACATTTGATGGTGATGAATAGATCTGGTCTTCCAAACTCTTGAACCAAAGCCATCGCATCCATATACCGTCGCCTCATATCCCTAGGTCCTCTAATAAACGATCCTGGTAGTAATACCCTTAGTCCTACCTTGTCTCCTCTATATTCACCGGCACTTGTACTATCAATAATACATTATAGTCTTTCCCTTTGATAATTTGATTGCTCGAATCTATAATATTCAAGTCTTGTTGTTTCTATCTTAATGTATATGTCCACAACAAACTGCTGCAACAATCTCCCGCACAGTAATAATATGGATTTGTCACATGTTCGTACTTGTAGTTTATAATAGTAGTACTCCCTACAGGAAACGCAACCTTTTGTGTCGCGTCGTACACCTACATGAATTTTATAGAAGTAGGCTTTAGCTTATTTATCCATATAAGGTTAGAAATAGCTGTATATTTTAAGTAACTTGTAATATGTTAGCCGACAAAAGATTATTTTTTCTTAGCTATATTTAAAAGTGCTTACCTTGTGCTTCATTGGCAAACATCCCCACATCAGTTGTGTATGATGATCTACATGTTTCAGTACTTGTAATTGGAGTTGTTTGGCTGTTGGTTATTCGATTGCAACATTTCTCTATTCCTTGATGCCAACCTTCTTCTCCTTTAGGCAGTATTATAGGATATTGCAACGGATCATAACAACCATAATAATGTTTCATGCGATATTTATTTACCAAGCGCTCGTGTGTAATAATATCTCTTTCAAACGGTATATTTGGATTATTTTCGTCTACCCAAATTGCTGCGACCTAATCCACTGAGGGCTTGTTATAGACACATTGATCTAATGAAGCATTTGTTTCATTGCGTCTTTCTAGTTTTTGTAAGTTTGTATGTTTTTTAAGCTGGGAGAAGAATTATGCATATGGATTTGCCTCCATTATATTTCTTAAATTGGTTATGACTTCCTCTGATAAAATGGCATCTTGTAGTACCGACATTCTATTGGCTAATTCATGGTTAGTATCATAGAAGTATAGTTAAAAGTATCGTGGTCTGTCATTGTTTGGGATTAAAGATGGTAGATCATGATATATCTGACCTTGTGCCTTGAAACTGTAAACTCCTTTCCTAGAAGAAGCCAAGTATTTATCGAGCTTAACTCAGAATGATGTAAAAGTAAAGATGTTATTATACGCACATATATTTTTTTGAAATAACTTGGCTTCTTCTGAATCAACCACAAATAATTCATAAAAGTCATCTCCTACTTCATTGGGTGCTAAATTGATATATCCACCTGCGCAACAGAATGGTGGTGGCTCATATTCAAACCTCAAAGCATGGCAGTAGGTGCAATCTTGTTGTTTTTCCAGTTTATGAGTTGATGTTGTTATAAAGTTTCCATTAGTAGCCCCTATAAAGAAGACCATAATAATATATAGAAGGAAAATGTTATTTTATGGTGCAGTCAGTTTATTTTGTATAGTTGTAGGTGTAGATTTTTGTAGTAAATGTACCTATGTCGTCGTTCGTCTCTGATATAGCTATAAGTTTCACTGATTTTTTCTGCTTCTTCATATATGGTTCATGAACGTGGCCATCTTCTATTTGATTAGTTGTTTCCATGTATTTTTCAACCCGTCGCAACGCCATTTTTACATCTGTCTGCATTTTGCGCTTGACCACTGGTGCAAAAATGTTGTGATGATATTATAAATTTTAATCTTCAGTTGGCTTGTTAGATGGTTTTTGGCATTGCAATACCATTATGGTAAACATACCTCTAGTTTTGGCTTGCTCATTCTGTTGAACTTCCATGCTTAATTGAACTGCCTTCAAGGTAATTGTCTCCTATTTGAAAATTAAGTAGTTGATATTGTCATAGTGTGTGCTAGTGTAGTAGGAAGTTATTCATTTAATATATTAATTATAATATACGACACATAATTGGGGTAGGCCCTATAGGTTGTGGAGTTGTCCTAATATATACGTAACGGGAAAGTATGTGTGTAAGATGATAAGGTTAATATCATTAGAATAGAAATGTATCTAAATCCTATATGAAATAATAGTATGCATATTCCCATATCCGATCTCAATAATAATCGCATCATCTATCCCCACATCCCCAATGGCTTATAATGTTGTATTCCAACTTCTTCAGGCTTCTTGTTGTTTGCTAGCTTATCTGTTTATATCTTGTTGGTGAGGTTTGTTTCCTTGGTCTCAATCCGTTAAACAATTGTGGATTTTGTACTAACCATTTGGTCTATTTCCCACGGGACATGAAGTAGTAATAATGTCAATAGATTCCTTGAAAACATATGGGTTATCACTTTGAATTATTTTTGGTATGGGCAAGGGAATAATGAGTTTGGTTGAATCATATGCCTCATTTGTGCTAAGGAAACAATGTCAATCATATGTATAATCGAGATTAGTAGGGACTCTGGAGTATTACTTTCACACCGTAGAATTTAGGGATGGAAATATATGTTTTATCCCCACCATACGCTACACAAAAAAATGTAAGATGAAGTGAGTGTTATAATGCCGCCATGGATCAAGGGGCTGCCCTATTTGTATATTTTTCATTTCTATGAGATGAATAATGCAGACACCATTACTGGGTTTAGTTTACAAGGGTAGGATAATTCGTCGCTTGGTGAATGTGTTTAGGGAATTAAGAGCAACTTACAATTTTTATTACCCACTTTGTGATGTTGTTATGTTACTGTGAAGTCTAGAGGTGGTATTAATATGAAAGAAGAACAAAGGAGCGTGAAAATTGATTCCACGGATGCTGTGACTAAATGAAAATATGACAATTTCTCAATGTGTTGTTATTCTGTATAGATGGAACTATGGTATGTGATGGGTACAGTATTCCAGAAGATACTGAATTACTTGACTAAGGTGTAAATTTTTGAGAGTTATTTTACAGAGATGCTGGAGTATCATAGTTCCTTTTAGAGGGGTTTGACAAAGTGGTTGCAACATTTGTAAAGACAACTTTTGCGGTGAGTCGCGAAATAAGTTGGAAAGTTGTGATGTTTAAGAAAAGGCGTGATTGTTCATTGCTGGTCGTTTGCTCCTGATGGGTCGTAGTATTTTTTGTTGTTATATTTTATTATGGGTTGTGATATTGTAGTTGTTAGGTTTAGCGGGATTCTAGAGTTTTAGAGTATCAGTGATTGCTGGAAACAGGGAATGTTGTGTAATTTTATTATATTTAATAGTATGAAATTGTAATTGCTTCTCAGGAATTTAAATTGCTGATAACATCTAATAAGTTTGTGCCACTTTAGTAATTCATGTAGGGAAGTTAGTAAAGTATGTTTTTGGTGAATATAATCACTCAATTTAAGGTATAGTATCAATAAAATCAGTCTATTTAACGAATCTGTTAGTTAAGATTTGGCCTTGAGGGAAGGACAGTAAATTCAGCAGTGCCCATATTGTACCCATATGATAAGAAAATAGCCCTTACTCTAACAACCACTTTTTCGAGAAGGGGAGGAAGTGACAACAGACGTTATTTCTGAGCGAAAACTGAAAATGCATCTTACCATAAGCCATTTCTAATTTCTGTCATTTATTTACACATCGCTCTGAAATTTTATTCATATAAAAGATAAGGTAATCAAAACCCAAGTTGGGATTAGTTTAATAAGATATTCTAATCCTACATAATGTAGCTGGGAAAGTTCGTAACTTCTAACATGTGACATACACCTCTTTTCTGTGCAGACAAACTCTGTCCAAACAAAAAGATAAACGATAGTGTTGTCCCAACTGAAATCTACAGATTAGGTTGTCAATACATGTTTGTTTTAGTGAAAATTGGAATTACTGCAGAGAGAGTGGAAGCAAACAATATGAAGAAGAGTAATAAATTAACCTGACCTTTGGGTATGAACTGTAATCTTATTTCATTTCAAATTATATTATAATGAATAGGTATTTGGAGATCGGGTTTTTTATTGAACATAGGAAACATCCAACAGAGGGAATTTAGCACTTATGAGGTGTTAGCGTTTAGAGTTCAGTATAGAATTGCCATCAACAATAGTTTGTAAGTAGTTACAGTTGATGTATATTGTAGAGACCTGATAAATGGAATTGTCATTTGAATTAGATAGAAAACTAACAATTACGCATTCACACATAAGTAGTTAATAAGATACAGACATTGGTTAAGAAGTAAATGCACACATTGTTTAGTTACATAAATCAGAAACACATCTATTTTTTAACGGTTTTTGGTTTCTTCAGTTTGACTTGGGCCGCTCCATCTGTCATTTTCTTGGCCCTCTTTCTGTACGTCCTCACTGATTTGACTTCGTCATCAACAATAATTGGTGCTTGCTCATCAGCTTGATGTATTTCTTCAGCAATTATGTTGCGTCTATGGTTTGAGTCATTCATATCACTTCACACAAGGAATTTGAATTGTTTGTCTTTACTCAACACCAATTTGCGGTAGTAGTAACATTCTTCCTTCTTGATAATTTGTAAACAATTGGATATGTTAGTTGGAAAGGTTTCATTAAGATACACAATAGACTATGTAAATATGCCCTTACATTTAGTCGACTCTATAAATTAAGTTCATACCTTTACTGAGGTTGATTCTATGTACTCTTGCATGCTGCAGCCTAGTAAATATTTAGCCTCCTCAAATAGAATGACTCACGCACCTCGTTCTCCAGCATAAACTTCAAGTCGTAAGCAGTACCTTCAAAATAGGGTTCAATATCTTTTAATATAATGTGGTATGTAATTATTAAATATTGAATGGCGTTTTAACAGAGACTAACCTCATTTCATATTCGACATTCTCACTATAGCAATTGGTACAAGCTGCAGTCTCTTCTATAAATTTCACTTACTTGTGGCACTTTTTGCAGGATGAATACCATGGGTCATCATTATTCAGTATGTCTTCAATTGTTGCTTCAAACTTGCAAATACAATCCTACAAATCGCCAATATACCATATTGGAGAATATACATTGAACATAGAAATGAATTTTAATAATGGAGAGTTCATGTATAGGTTAGTATCTACCTGTGAATCGGCGACCAACCCATCCAAAATATGGTCCAACGGTACTTCTATGGCTCTTCTCATTACCTTTGTTGTTGGCCTTTATGATTTCATGCCTGTATTTATGATGAGGTTAGTTAATTGTATCACCCATTTAAAGTGAGGTCTATTCGGTGCATAGTATTATCGGGTTTATAGTGATATTATGAAACTTCACAACGATGATAGTAGAGGAAATATGTCTTGTTATAGCAATTTTCAATTATACTTCGTAGTTGTGGGAGAAGGGGTAAAGTAACAGTGGTGAACATATTAGTGAATGTTGTAATGTACCAGGCTCGAAGGTCATTTTGATTTTGGAACATTGGATTGATCAAGACGTTGCTCACAGGAATAGTAGAGGTCCCAAATCGGCCTAGTGCGGCAGGACCATTTAAACATTTAGAAACAACAACTATAGTCAGTTTGTAGTTGATAAACACGTACAATACACTATCGATACCTTTGTATATTGAGACTCTAACTCCACATAAGGCAAGTATAGGCTTATCATCTTGCAACTTTTCGAGGAATGCACCGTCATTTCCAGTAAAATCTTCCCATAGAGTTACGATTGTATGCTCCATGCTGGATTATTCATTAGAAGTGAAAAGTCAATACATAACGTAATCTCTATATAGATGGTACATTATATAGCATTGCAACTTACAGCTCATTTGTAAAACTATTTCCCGTCTCTTGGAATTTTCATTTTCAATGAGGGGATTCACCCAAACTAAAACGCAAATCAAGTCTAGAAATAGATCATGTCGATTAGTCATAACGATAACGTAATGGGGCAAGAAAATAAGAGCTAAGTCGTGTGGATAGTTACCAAGAAGAGCACCATTAGGTAATTTATCAGCATGTTCCAATGATGAAAAGCCATCAGAGAATTTGTCTATTGGAACCTCATGCTCAGTCTCCTTTAAGATTGTACTGTCTGTAAAGGCCAATTCAACTTCTTTATGCACAGAAGAGTAGTTGGGGTTGACGTGATCTAAGCGCCCTTTCCTAATGTAGTAACTCTTATTTAACTTCAAGGAATCCTTCCATGTGTCGATAAGATTATTAAATAGTGTTGCTTGAATCTTTGTCCCGTATTATTAAGTGGTGGAGGGGTGGGATAAGTACAACAAAGATGAACCATTGTAAAATAAGGTAAGTGAAAGTGTCAACGTTGTTACCTCTTTGTCAACTAATATTATCATTCTGAAAGTTCCTTCATGCCTTGAAATTTTGTAAGGTATCACAAAACCCCTTCGAATAAATAAGACTCGCATGACCGAATCAACGGAGCTTTTAGGTATCTTGTTTATCGGTACACTCTGTTTTGCCAGTTCCATTTCAGTCGCCATCTGGGTTGTATCTCGATGAATGCAGGTACCTGGGGAGATGAGTGCAACAATGTTAACATTGGTTGTTAATGTGTAGGAATACGATTGATAAGGCGTATGGTAATAGTCTCCAACATTTGGCAGTAATTTAATGTTATAAAGACGTTATCAGTAAGATGTAATGTATATATAAGTATTGTTTTGGGAATTTCCAGGGGAGTATATGTAAGCAGATGAATGAATAATAGCTCTTATAGATGTTGCCTGAACGGGATGAAACAAAATTTATGGTATTTCGTTGTAATGAATGTGAGTCATTCCTATAGTTGCTGCCTGTAGGGGATGAAACAAAAGTTATGGTATTTCGGTGTAATGAATGTGAGTCATAGTTAGGGTGAATGCGATGCATAACAGAGGTAACAGTAAGATGTTAAAAACCCAATTGTAAGGTTAGAACTAATGCAACTATAGAAAATTTGGAGTTGCAAATGGCAGGGAATCATATATATGCAGGCAAACAGACTATAGTGAGTGGTATTGTTACAACAACGCCAATGAACAAAGGGAATGAGTGCGCTGTATTCGTAGCAATATTCGATGTGGGATGTGATGTACATTGTCTACTTTCAAAATGTCGGGAGAAATTGTATTGTACAAAGCAGCAGCCGTGTTAATGGAAGTTGAAAGTAATAACACAATAACATAGAAAAGGGAATGACTTACAACTTGTTAAATAGCAAAGCAGATTCACGGATGTTGTGCTTCCAAATTTTCTGCGTGCAGGAGAAACAAATTAAGTGGTGAAGTAAAAGGATAGATTTATTAAGGCGATATTGTGAAGGGGAGGGGCAGTCGGTGCATACATGTGCGTTAATTGTTAGGTGTTCGATGGGGAGAGCCATCTAAGTTTCTGAGTTATAAAGAGTGGGAAGTGATGGGGTACGTCGGTTTGGTACATCGGGATGGACGTGTTTATTGAAAGTGAAGGAGTTGGAAGTGGTGTCGTTTCAGAATGGTTGTGTATTGCGTTCGAAGGGGTATGTAAAATCTGAAAAGGTGGAAGTGGTGGCTTATGCGAATGGGTGTATGGAAGTGGCGGCTTCTGCGAATGGGTACAAATAGTGCGGGTGGTGAAGGGTGGGTTAAGGGTAAAATAGTAATTCAACATTTAAGTTAGGAGTTGATGCTTTTAAAGTAATATATATATATATATATATATATATATATATATATATATATATATATATATATATTTATATATATATATTTATATTTATATATATATATTTATATTACCTTAAAAGTATGAACTCCTAACTTGAATGTTAAATTACTATAATATCCTAACATAAGTTGTGACTTTTTCGATGAGTTGCGATTTTTCCGATAAGTTGTGACTTTTTTCAAAGGGTTGTGATTATTCAATGAGTTGTGACTTTTCCAAAGAGTTGTGACTTTTTCAATATGTTATGACTTTTCCAAAGAGTTGTGACTTCTCGAAAAGGTCATGACTTTTCATATAAGACACAAAAAATACTTGTTCATACTACCATTTGTTGACTATAAATAGAGGGGTTTCCTCTCATTTTTCAACCACAATATTTTTAATCTTCTACTCTTTGTCTTCTTGCATTTTAAAATTTTTGTGTGATTTATTATGGTTGAGTGAGTTCAAAGTTTAGCGGAATATGAGGTACCATTATTCTGATGAAGTAAATCATTCTATCGTAATAGGATATACTTCATAACCTCGGGTACTTGAAGAAACTAATTTTGATGATATAATGATTATTTTGTTGCTTAATATATAATTTAGTATGTAATGCTCCAATATATGAAGTTAACATGATGTAGTCTAAATTTATTTGTTTTTGTTCACAATATCTCTTATGATGTAGATTTATGCTTCTGAATATCTTTTTCCAAAATTTTGAAAATTGTCATGATTTTATATTTTTTATGCTCTAAACAAAATAATTACTCTATTTATCAATGTTACTTATGTGATTTTGATTGTCAGGAAGTTTGCTTCAAAATAGTTATTACTATATGAAAATTGCCTTTTTATTTTACTTATTTACAATTTCTGAATATCTAAGTATTTTAGACGAGGAAAAAGTTCACATGACTTGTAATAATGCCAGTTGAAGTTTGTTTCAATTAAATTTTTATTATTTATGTAATATCTAATTTTTATGAGATAAATATTTTCATTAATGTAAATATGTATTTATATTTGGGTAGGTATTGATAATTAAATTAAAGTATTATATATGTCACTAATATTATCAAGTTAACAACATATGTGAAAATATGTGAATTGATGAATCATTTAAAATATATCATTTGTAAAATAAAATTTATATTTAGTAATATGTAATAAACATTTACATCTTGTCCCTACACCAAATTAAAATCTAATAACTATAAAAAAAAAAAAACGTTAATTAAAAGTCCTATTTATTTATGTAAGCATAAAAATTATTAGAAATTCAGTTATTGCACATTAATTCTTTAGTTATAACATTATAAATTCTCTTAGTTATTACTAATTATTGCAAACGTTATTCACATTGTTTTACATTCTTAGTTATAATATTATGAATTCCATAATTATTACATTAATTATTTCTCTCTTTCATAGTTCTTTATATTAACTTTTGACCAATATTTATTCATATTATTATACCGCCCCTATCTATGCAATAATACGGTGTTGTTATTTTTTCCTTTAACGAATCATGCTTGGTTGAATAAATTGAAAATCACTTACAAGTATATGAACTATATCTTTATTGGGTGTATGATGAAAAGGTGATTATATATATGATTTCATAGATACAATATATTCATTAATATTAATATTTTGTTTTTCCAGTAAAAAAAATGAAACATTTCTTAGTTAACGTAGTTGTTCTCTTCACATGTTGATATGACATCTAAAGAGTTTAACGTGGAATACACGTGTAAAGCATCTGGTTAGATGACAATAAAAATACACAACAAATATCGTCTATAAGGTAATATTAGTGAGATGCGACAAATTACATGATTGAACCTCATCAAATTGAAACACATATATACATTATTGCATTTAACTAATAATTTTTTCTATTGACCATCTTCATAGGTTCGCATGAATAAGAGATGTATATGAAAATCCACATTGAACATTCGCAAATGAATCTGCAATATTATTTTGTACTAAGCTTATTATTCAAATCTTTACTTAAATAAGCATACTATTTAATACAACATATATTTTCTTAATTGGTAATCATGTGCAACGCACGTGTCAAAAGACTAATATATATATATATATATAAGCACCAATATGAAAAATAAGCCTACTATTGGATGACATTGTAGTATATGGAAGAGACGAAAATAGAAGAAAGTTGAGGATGATGATGATTTAACTTGATATATAATTATATCAAATTAAAATACTTAATCGTGTATCGATGACAGTTTAATATGCCTTTTTTTCAGTGAAAAGTTAACGTTTCTTCTAGCTAGTTTCTATACAATATTTTTAATACTAAATCATGCAATTTACTCCAACTTTTCCCCTAACTATTTTAAACAATTAGAAAATTGTGTAGTATAGATTGATGATATATTACTATATTCGAAAACCCAAGATGAACACATAAGATTATTAGAAAAATTCATACATATAATAGAATATTCAGGCATAAGCCTAAGTAAAAAGAAAGCAGACATAATGAAAAGCCAAATAGAATTCCTATATTTCTCGACATCCATAGCTCTGATACCATTTGTAAATTACCTAGGAATTCTATTTGGCTTTTCATTATGTCTGCTTTCTTTTTACTTAGGCTTATGCCTGATATATAATTAATATTAAATGAATTGGAAATTTTATAACATTTTAATTTAGTTAAGGAGTAAAATGGTAATTAAACTTTGCATTTTGGAGCTCCCCACTCTTTATATAAAATGATATGATATGTGCATGCTGAAATAATGTACAAGTGAAATTTTTGGTGTGTGTTGAGTTCTGTAATTGAATTGAATCTTGTTAAGTGTATTAATTTTATCTTGTTCATGTTAAGTTCAGGCCCAAATTAATAATAAATAATAAATTTATAGTTATTTTTTAAAAAGAACTTTTCTTTTTTTGTTTTCATTTTAATAAAATGAATTTGACATTTTGTAAGGACTTAAATACAAAATAATATCTCAAAGTTAGTAACTAATGTATAAAAATAAATAAATTTGTTTTTAATATTGATTACTTGATGCACGTTCAAGATTAAGTCCCAACCTGGCTCTATAAATTAGTCCTCCTTTCATCCCTAAGGTTTGTAGGAAATTCTCCACATTTTTCCTCCGCCGCCGATTGTGGTAACATAAGAATCGGATAAGGAGGTAGAAATAATTTTTCAACTAAAGCTTCCGCTCTCTTCACGATAATGTCTTTAGGTATGTTATGTTTCTATAGCTTCAATTAGAATAAACAAATAAGAAAATTCATGTAAAGACTACAAAAAAATGGATATCCTTTCTTATAAATATAGCAATAGTAATAATAAGAAAAACAAATAGTATTTCCAAAAGTTATGATTCTGCTAGATCCATCTCATAACTGATAATAAATCACGCTTTGTAACACCTCAAAATTTTGAAAAATAAAGAAACGATGTTTTTGGGTTGCAGGTTGTGTCTATGGTTCCCATCTACGGACCGTACATGCTTTTATAGGCCATAGATGGAAACCGTACAAATAGGAAAAATAAATTTTCAAATAAAGTCCCAATATCCCTTTTTATGGTTCACTAGGATGGCATGTAATCCAATGTATGGGCCATAGATAGGTCTCATAAGAAGGTCCCTGACTTAGTGATATTTTAAAGTCTAAATTTGGTTAACATGGTTGGTGTCTATGGTTTGTAGGAAGACCTACGAGCTGTAGACAGGGCCTTCAAAATAAGGTTTCTGAACTTTTCTATGGTTGACCAGTACGGTACGTAGAAAGTCCTATGGACCGTAGGTCTAAACTGTAGAGAGGGTTCAACATATATTTTTCAAGGGCTTTTGGTTATTTTCCCTAATTGTCTTAAATCAAAACCATGTCATTTTGTCTTCTACTCTAAGCCATATATAAGGTTTTTGGGACTTAAAACTACCCATTTCAACCCCATTCTTCTAATTTCCCTAAACCTAGCCAAATTCATCCTCCACAAATTCCCTCAACCTAAGGAAGAAGAAGAAGAGCTAGGGTTCCATTCAAGTCTCCAATTCACCATCTTTCTTGGGCTTTATATAGAAAGTTATGTGGGTACATGGAATCCATTCTTCCATGGGGTCCCCAAATGTTCCAATTTCTAAATCTCAAATTCAATTGTTGGAGTTAGGGTTTCAATTTAATCTTTGTGAGTTTCATCCAATTATGATTGATTATTGTTGATTAATTCTTCTAATGCATGATATAATTTTAATACATGATATTTTCTTGAAATTACATTGACCCATGACTAAATCTTGTTTTTCAACTATGAACCTATGATGAACCCATGAATCTATGAACTCTGAATTATTAAGATATGCATGTTTTTTATGAAATGATTATAAATGATTTAGGGATGCTCTGAAAGGAAAGTAGCAATGCTATTGTGAAAGTATTTCTCGCTTACTATGATGATTATGATCGTTAAAAGTATTACTCACATATGGATTCACACTGGTGAAAGGTTTTCTCATCCATGTTGAATCATGTTTAAGGAGTTATTCTATGTTTTAATATTAAAAGTATGTTGATTGGTATTGATCATTGCCTTTTCTATGTTATATTGATATTTGACCTTATTTATTCCATTGGAATTTAGACTTATCACCGTGAGGGATTTGAAGTGGAGGCTCAAATAGGGTAGTCTCTAGTATCAACCTCTAGTCCCAAACCATGTGTCCTCATAGGGTTGTCTTAAATGACCTATCTAGTGGATACACTTTAGAAAATGATGATATGTATGAGTTCTACCTTGGCAAGTAGATTCCCTTTATTTCAATATGAGGGATATACCCAATTCCATGATATAGCTCTCATGGTTTTATTGCCGGTTAGAGCTAATATCCCAAAAAAATGACTATGTTTCTTCAAAGTTTTCTTATGTCCCTTATGCTAATGTATTTGACTATATTTCATGATTCTCATGTCTTTTCTTCTCTAAGTCCTTAACTGTTAAAAGAATGGTAATGCCTACATGTTTTAAGCCATCCATGATATCATGTCTATGTTTATGCATATTGCCCCATACTTAGTGCATTCCATGTACTAATGCATACTTGTGCCTTGGAATATGAGGACTCACCAATATTCGAAGTAAATGGAATTGACTAGCCACAAGTATGGGAGGTAGGAGCATCGAACCCTACATTAGTTGAATAAGCTTTAACCATGGAAGACAAGAGTGAAGAAAATGTTTCAGCAATGAGAATGTACTCATAATTTTTGTTAGTTGTTCCTCCAACATGCTTATAGAAGTCTCCTACTGTAAAAACACTACAACAACAAGAACATAGTATGCCTTCCTTCTTAATTTTCCTCATTTTCTTTCCTGTCTCCTCTTCTATGACAACAACTTTTGCATTTTCTTTAATTACATCACAATCTATAAGCCATGAAAGTATTGTTTCTTTACTCTATTTTTGTCCATTTACTTTCCTTTTTCTACTTTTTCCTGCTCTTTTCCTTCTACCCTGCGTATTTCTCTTCTTACTTGAAATAGAAGAATCTTGATTATCCTCTGATGAAAATGATTCATCTTTAGCATGTTGCTCTTTCTTCGAATGGCGATTTCATTTCCTGCTTCTCCCCATTGAAGAATTATCAAGAGTTGTGTCATCTTCAGTGAGATAGCCTTTTATGGGGTTCGCCAAAAATTCTTCTTTAGCCTTTATCAGGTAATTTTGCACCAGATTGCAAGTCACTCAAGTTATATGAAGATTCTTAACTCCAAGAACTAGAACTGCTTCTTTGTTTTCTTGATCTGCCTACCATTTTTTCACGGCGGGCAAAAAATTGATAGAATCACGTAGTATATTTATGAGATGGATGAATAGAAGGACATGAGATTAAGCAAATAACTTCATTATAGTATAGGTCAGATGTTGTTGTGAACAGTAAGAGGCAGATCGGGAAAGTTGGTAGTTGCGTGTGAATTCATATGACCTATACTATGAACAACTTTCCCGATCTGCCACTTACAGTTCAAAACAACATCAGACCTATACTATAATCAAGTTGTTTGCTTGATCCCTTGTCCTTATATTCATCCATCTCATAATTATACTATGTGATTACTATCAATTTCTTGCTCGACGTGAAAAAATGGCAGGAAGATCAAGAAAACAGAGAAGCAGTTCTAGTTCTTGGAGTTCCGAATCTTCATATAACATGAGTGACTTGCAATATGGTGCAAAATTACCTGATAAAAGGCTAAATAAGAGTTTTTGGCTAACCCCATAAGAGGCTATCTCACTGAAGATGACACAACTCTTGATAATTCTTTAATGGGGAGAAGTAGGAAACGAAATCGCCATTCAAAGAAAGAGCAACATGCTAAAGATGAACCAATTTCATCAGAGGATAATCAAGATTCTTCTATTTCAAGTAAGAAGACAAATACGCGGTGTAGGAGGAAAAGAGAAGGAAAAAGTAGAAAAAGGAAAGTAAATGGCCCAAAACAGAGTAGAGCAACAATACTTTCATGTCTTTTAGATTGTGATGTAATTCAAGAAAATGCAAAAGTTGTTGTCATAGAAGAGGAGACAAGAAAAAAATTGGGAAAATTAATAAGAAAGGCATACTATGTTCTTGTTGTTGTACTGTTTATAAAGTAGGAGACTTCTGTAAGCATGCTGGAGGAACAACTAGCAAACATTATGAGTACATTCTCATTGCTGAAACAAGTTCTTCACTTTTATCTTCCATGGTTAAAGCTTATTTCACTAATGTAGGGTCCGATGCTTCTACCTCCCATACTCATGGCTAGTCAATTTCATTGACTTCAAAGATTGGTGAGTCATCTTGTTTCAAGGATCGAGATACCTTTACTGCTTTATGTAATCTCCATTTTCAGAATTTGTCTCTAATGATAGGTTACGTCCCAATTACTTTCTTTATGATGTATTTGATGGATTATTGAGACTTCTGTTAAACTTCCTCTTTCTCAAACTCTTTTGATATAGAAAATGCTATTATTTGAACTCTTTATCTCTATTATCTTGTATGATGTATGTTAAGTGGCTTGTGAAGGGCCTCTCGGGGTTCTATAAGACATATTACACCTAGGGTATACTTTGGATCATTACAGGTTTATCATATAAAAATTGATTCTTCTTATAATTAATGTCAAATAATGTTATTTTGACGGTTCAACATTATCAAAGAATTCAATTGCAGCTCATGATGAAAAAAGGTTCAAAAACATGGATATAGCATTAATGTTTAAGTTTTTGAATGATTGCCAAATTTGTCAAGTATGAACAAATAGTTTGTGTATAGGATAAAGAGTTTAGAAATCACTTATGTGAGTGTTAAGTGTAAGCTGCTTCAGGGATAATGATAGTCAAGACCAATTCTCTATGCACTCATGAAATTAGGAGGTTTTCAAGACTAAGACAAACTCAACCTTGAGAACCATAAATGGTTAAGGGTTACTTGTGTGACTTGTATTGTCTAGGTATACAACAAAGTTTTATAGTTCAAATATACCGCATCTACAGATATATCAAGTGCATCCGGTATGAGTTCACTACGGAAAGTTCAAGGGGAAACTTACTTATCAACATACAATTAATATTTGTTGGTATCACACATTTGTCCACATGCCTTTTTCTTATAGTCATTCCCCATTCATGTTGGGAATTGCTTAGTTTTAAAAAGTGTGAATGGGAAATGAGGTTTATTTTTAAAAGATTGTGATTTTTCTGATAAGGCACAATAAACACTTGTTCATACTATTCTTTTATTTATTACTAGTAAAATTACCCATGCTTCGCGTGGAAATTTAATAGTACGGAATTTATAAAATAATACTGCTAATCTATCGGTCATTAAAACTAAAACACAATATTATCTTACATACAAGATTACGTAGTAACAAACTTTAATAATATAAAGGAAAATGAAAATTATATCTTATCATTTATCCTTGATAACATAAGCATAAATTAATGACTATAAAAATACATACCAGGATTTTTAACATAAGCAATGGCGTCAGTGAGCCACTCAACAGGAGCAAAGTACACAAATATTTAATTGTGAAGAGGAAGAAGAAGTTCAGAATTTTCGTTGTTTTAGAATGAGAGAAAATCCCTCTATTTATAGACAACAAAGGGTAGTGTGAACAATTTTTTACTATGCCTTATCGGAAAGGTTACAACTATTTGAAAAAGTTACAACTCTTCGAAAAGGTCACAACCTTTCAGAAAAGTCGCAACTTTTCATAAAAGTCGCAATTCTTCATTAAAGTCGCAACTTATCATAAAAGTCACAACTTTTCATAAAAGTCGCAACTCTTCATAAAATTCGCAACTCTTCATTAAAGTCGCAACTTTTCATAAAAGTCACAACATTTCATAAATGTCACAAATTTTCATGAAAGGGGAAGGCTAGTTTTGGAAATAAATAAATTAAAAGGGATTTCTTGTTTGTGGTGGTGCCACGTAGGCAGGCGTAAGGTTCTCTTTTATATATATATATATATGATTATAGGGGTTTCTTTTCATATTTCAACTACAATTTTTCAGATTTTCTACTCTTTTTCTTCTTCATAAAAACTCAAATGTGATTTGCATTTGTTGAGTGAGTAGTTCGCAGTTCAGCGAAATTTGAGATATCACTATTATGTTGAAGTAAATCGTTTTATCCTGGGGGATATATTCCATAACCTCGAGTGCTTGAGGGAAATAATTTTCTTAAAGACACACCGTAAATTTAGTAGACTTGACTTTTCATTTTTATTTTTGTCTATATTTTATTATTTCCTTAATAGTGTTTAATGTTTATATTACATTGAGTACAAATTTGAGCCAAATAACAGGGAAAAGAAGAAAGAGAGAAAATCAAGACGAAAATGAGGAAGAAATGATAGAAGGTATTTTCAATGTCTTTCTCTCACCTTATGGTGTTTCTATCACAGGATATATATTTTTTCATATTCATAATTCAAAGGAAGAATGAAAGAAATATTGTGAAATATTGAAGACTAGGCTAACAGAACAAACATTGAACATAACATTAACTTATGATTCATTGCATCTGCATGATGTACCTTATCTTCTTCTGTAATTGATTTAGTAGGTGATGAGAAATTGTATCATTTGTTAGATAGAGGTTTAAGTTTCGCATCATATTAGTTGTATCAGATTTTTTGATACACAAATATAATTTTTTTCTTATACGTAGATAAAATTGACACTTAATTTTTTAAACTAATAATGCTTAATTTTTTTCGCACTCCATTATATTGTATCACCCTAAACTAAATATACAGATATAATAAGTATCAATTTTTGTGATAAGTGTTTGAAATAGTATAACCCATAAAATAAATATACAAATACATTTACTAGAAAAGGGGATCGTATTATATCTAGGTTTAAGTTGTGCATTTTTTTCTTCACAATTTAGGGGATCATATTGGATTTACTATAGGAATGAATAACAAAGTCATGCCAATTGTATTATTTTTAATTGTTTTAGTTGGTATATATCTATATATATATTATCCCCATGTTGTTTCAGTGGATAATCTTTCTGAAAGACTGAAATTTCAAAGCAAACTATTGAGGAAGACTAGTTTAAGTGAGGACTTTTGGATCAGTCGTACTAGGGTATGTGAGATGGAGAGAAGCCATTCGGTTTGTTATGATTGAATTAAAAATTGCCTGGATCTGGTCTACATTTTTGCAATCTAATGAGGAAACAATGGTGTGAAAATAACATACCGCAGATGCATGCTTCAGTTGGAGAACCCAAATTAATGTAAGTTTCTCACATTTTTGGATGTGTAAGCATGAATCAGTCTAATTCCTTGACACAATTTGTTTTTTAAATTAGTATTATTGTGTTTCTTCTTTCAACTATCGCACACTAAATTTTATTATATACATTTTTAACAAGTTTGTTCTATCATCATAAATTGCAGTTTAGATATAAGTTTGTTGCAGCTAGCTACTGACTGTTGTGCATTCTTATTTACCAGAAAATGGTAAATAAAATTGTTTTCTGCAAGTTCTACACTAGTAGAGACATAAAAAAAATTCAAAATAGCATTGTGTGTGAAGACTGGAAATGTAAATGTGCTCTACAAATTGAGACCGAGGGAATAATATCTTTTTCTTTTTCTAATTTTGAAAAATTAATGGGCTGAAATTATTGAAAAAATTGAGGCAGTATAGACTGTTCAAACAATGAAGAAAAACAAAAGAATTAGAGAAAAGCTTAATTGAGTTTTCATTCTCTTAAACAAAAAATTCATATAAGGAAACCAATAAAATGAAACTTCAATATTATTTCCATCAATGAATATATAAATGATATATATTTTTTGATAAAAAATGGATATATTATATATAGTTAAGCGGAAGTTACATTGTTGCTACTAGTACTAGAGATTACATATAGATTCCCTAAACGGGCTAACTTATTACATGTAGACGATACTACTAGTTTAGTGGATAGAGCTCCAACTTGGTATGCTTTGATGAGGCTTGCTTCTACAGCTTCAGGACGAGTTAACAAAAAGTGTGGCATTTAGGTCATTATTAGCTTGGAACCTAATCTTCAAAAAACGTTTGCTACTCTTTTGGCTTGGCGAAAGCTATGGCGGAGCACTTGACTCGCCAACTTCTTGATAGTTAACCTGCAAATTGCAGTTATACAATTATAAGTTGCTTGAGGATGTTCTAGGTATTCTAAGATGTCAGTCATGTCCGTTTCAGTTTCTAAGGGTAGGAGATTATGAGCATCGACCATACTTAGGCCAGTGACAAAAGCTTCCAGCTCTGTCATGATATTATTATGCCCGTAGCACCCTTTGTAGAATCCCCCAATCCAGTTACCACAGACATCACTTATGAGACCACAAGTTCGCGTCTTCTTTTGTTCTTAGAGAAGGAACCATCAATTTTTATTTTATATGAACCGTTCAGGGACAGTAACCACTGAATATGAATGGTGGTGGTGGCGATATGGTGAATAAGGGTATGAGTATGCTGCATGTGTTCCGTGGTTCTGTTCCTAACTACAAATTCCGATGGAAAGGCCGAATCGTCATTATGGATATTATCATTCTTGTGTAACAATATATTCCACAAAGCAAAGGGAAATCAATTTATCTAGTGGTAAGGGTCGTCAGTGTCTGGAGGTTTCAACCTTTTGAGGGAATGTAATTGTGGTCATATTGGGGAGGTAACTGGGAAATATTAATGCCCAAGGCGTACTAAAATTTTTGAGCTATATTACATTGTACGAAGATGTGGGTAATTGATTCGCTATTGAGGTGACATATAGGACATGGAGGGTCAGTATCGATGGCAATGTGGTGAAGGTAAGCGCTAGTTGGGACTGGATCTTGGGAACACAACCACATGAACATTTTTATTTTCGCCAAAGTGTTGAGTTTTAAGATCCAAGAGAACGCAAAGTAATTAACCAGGTGAGAAGCATTTTATTTTTTTCTTCGGAAGCTATTAAGCCAAGGCCACCAATTTCTATAGGGGATTTCACTTTTTCCCAAGAAATGTAATGGAGCTTTCTCTTGTGGGAAGAAGATCCCCAAATGAAGTCCTGTTGAATTTGGTCAATAGTGTTGCAAGATTTTTTGGGGATGTTAAACTGTTAGTATTAGAATATTTGATGATGCTCACAAACATGCAATCTGGTCCCACAGTTGATCACATTTATGAAGTCAGTTGGTGAATAATGGTAAAAGTTGTCACTTCTAACACAGTTTGTGGGCACAAGCAACGAGACAATTCTACTCAACCAATCAGAAGACACTAGGTTATATTGTTAAAAGGATAATATATATTCAGTGACATTAAACAACCTACTCAAAATATTCAAAGAAAACAACAAGTGTAAACTTTGTCTTTGAAGAACTCAAGCTTTCAGCACACACCTCAAGGGACCTGATAGAGTTATCAAGTGCGTCTTTTGGTTGTTTGTTACGAAATGCTTGTGATGTGGTAAACTTGTAAGATTTGCTCCAAATGTATAAAGGAACACATTCACTGTGTGGTAAGTTAACACATGAACATAATTAGAGGTAATTTTGTGGTGTGTGATTGAAGTCTATATTAATTAGAGTTAGTTAATATAGTGGCCAATAGATGTATTACTTTGGCTCTTATTGTAATAGGGTTATTATAGGTTGGGAGACTAAGAGTTTAATTTTTGTAGGTGCATTTGGAGTCTGTATTCACTTGTTGCTTGTTAAAAAATCTTGTGACATGTTGTTTTTCTCCCTTGAGCTAGGAGGTTTCCACATAAAACTCCCTGTTGTGTTTACTTTATAGTTTAGTCTCTTCTACTGCATTACCAGTGTATCCTCACCCTTGTCCTTTATTACACAGTGGAATATCACATCTCATAAATTGGTATCAGAGCGGTACTTTATATCTTAATAACATCAAGAAAGGATCCTGCAATGATGACAATACCACCAAGCTTAGAAGAAGGATAATCTACTACATGTCTCCCTCGTTTTAATAGACAGTACCACAGGTAGTGGAAGACTAGAATGCATGATTATACTATAAAAGATGACAATGAATTATGGGAAATAACTTTTGATGGACCTCATGTTCCCACTAAGGATATCAAAGAAGGAGAGATAACTAGGGTGGTTCCTAAAAACGAAAGAGAATATGATGAAGCTATAAGAAAGAAAATAAGAAAAGAACCATTAGGCCAAGAATATACTGGTTTGTGGAATTGGTGTTCATGAATACAATAGGATCTCAGCATGTGAAACAACCAAGGAGATCTGGGACTGTCTGAATATAACCCATGAAGGAAACATCCAAGTGAAAGAATCGAAGGTGGACATGCTTACTACTCAATATGAAACCTTAAACATGAAAGAAGGAGACAACATTAATGAGATGCACACCAGTTTCACTTCCATCACCAATGAGCTCCGATGTCTTGATGAAACTATTCATCCAAGCAACAAGGTTTGTAAAATTCACCGAGTCCTTCCCCAAGTCATGGTAAAGGAAAGTAAATGCTATTACTGAAGCTAGGAACCTGAAAACTCTTACCATGGACGAGCTGATTGAGAATCTTCAAATATACGAACTAAAAAAGCAACACAAAAATTCCAAAAAGGACGAAAGTAAAGGCAAGTTCTTGGAACTAAAACCATCACCAAGTGACCTATCAAAAGATTATGAGGAAATGGCCTATTTTACTATCATATTTCAGAAAATAGTCAAAAAGCATGGAGGGCTTCTGAGGAAGCGAAACTCTAGTCAATAAGCAAATTCCACTGATTTGGGTCACAAGTTGTAACACCTCGTATTCAAAAAGACCAAATAGAAGCTTTCTAGATGTTGCAGGTGCCAAACTACGCCGGCCACCCACGGACTGTCGATAGGACCACGGACCATAGGTGTGGTCCATGGATAGCCTGCCTAGCTATGGTCTGAGGGCCAATAACTACGGCCAGACCTACGGACCATAGGTCATACCACGGTTCGTTATCAGGGTCTGTGGTTCGAAGCCCCAAATTAGAGTCTCTGATGACCAAATGACGATCCACCAGGACGGGCCGTGGGTCAGACCACGGTCCGTCGACTGGGTCCATCAGTGGTCTCTTGTCACTTAATTTTTAGGGTTAGTTGGGTCTTTTCCTAATTAATTAGTTCCTATACTAGGTCGTTTTGTCAAGAAATCAAAAGGAAAGCTATAAAAATTCTTGTTTTTCCTTTTTGAGAAATTCAAATCTCTATACATTAACTTTCAACCATGGAAACCATGTTAAAGAAGATCTCCCCTCCCCCCGGAACTTATTTTATATGTAATATTCTACCCCTTTTTGGCCTACGTGGCACTATCTTTGTGGGCCCAGTGCATGTTGACATTTTTTTCAAGATAGTGCCACGTAGGCAGAAAAGGGGTAGAATATTATAGATAAATTAAGTTCGGGGGGTAATAGGACCTTAGTAAAGGTTAGGTGTGTCTCTGAGATTTCTAGCATAGGCTGGGGGTATTTATGCATTTTCCCTTAAATAATGGCAAAGAGTAACCTCAATTTTTCCCTTTGAACATATATACAGGAAAAATCTGATATTCGTTAGAATGCAACAAGAAGTGTAAAGTTGGTATTGATTAGGTTGAGTCGGTCTATGGTTTATGTATTTCTCTCTTTTCTTTTCCTCGAGTCTTCATGACATCTGGTGATTGTATATATCTGCAGAAGATCTGAAACATTATTTTAGTATTAAGATTATTTATATGGAGATTAAACTGCAACCATGGAAGCTGGGAAGATATTCATTTAAGAATTCAAAGTTAAAGTTTATAAGTTGCAGGAAAAGCACAAAGCTACAAGTTTGTAGAAATTCAGTTGGAAAAGTTAAAGAGTAATTTTGTATAGAACTTTAGGATAACTTAGCACGAAAAAAGTGAGATTTGGCAGATTCATTTGTAGCAACTGCACAAAAGAGAATATTAAATGTCTAAGTTTTTTAAAAAAAAAACGCAAAAACAAAGGATATAGGTGACATTACCAACATAATGTAGCTATAATTATATAAATAAAAGTAGTGAGTACTCATCAACTCCAGGGTAACTCACCATGGAAAAAGTCAGACTTGTCAAATTCATTTGTAGCAACTGCGTAGAAGAAAATTGTAAACATCTCTAGACAATTAACTTTCGAATTGAAATCTTCAGTGGCAACTTATTCTCGGTAACTTTTACATCCTTCAATGATGACTTACTATAGAAGATATGTCCTAATACAACGAAACTCATTCATTAGATTGCCCATGCTTTAAAGCAGTGTCCTCAACATTGAATCTCAATAGCCATTTTACTAAGAGGCTCGTTTATCATGATCATCCCGCCTTACAACCCAACCTAAACTATTAGTTCCATAACTTGATGTTTGTGTCATGCCTCTAAAACTTTGCAAATAAATTGAGTGTTAACATACTAAATGTATATTATGAATCACGTAAATTAACAACAATGGGCAGCGAACACAAAAAGTCACTGACGCACACTCTAGTACGTACATCCAATTGTAATCAAGTGTAAAAACAGGAAAATGAATTTGAGCACAGCATGGAAGGGGAAACGTGAGCTTTGGATGTCATAACTAAGTATATAGAACAAGAAGAGTGAAGAAGTTACCTTCCTTGTTTGTTAAGTAGAACAAATTTGAGACTGTATTGTGTGTTTCCATGTTTACAGCAGTAAAAATAAATCGAATTTTCGAAGGCCAACAACATATCATATTAATAGAATGTATAGGCATCTAATTAAGAAGTGGACATCTAAGTTGCATTGACTCTTCACTTTCGATGTCGCACCCGTGTCGGTTTCTCCAAAAATATACTATTTTTGGCAAATTCGACACACCCCTTGACATTTTTGAATAGTATATGCGAATAGTTGAAGAGTACACTACCATGAGAAGACTACATGTACATTACCGAACAATGAAATTCTGTTATAGGTAGTATAAATAACATGTGAATCACAGATATTAACTGTTACAAAAGATCCTTTCTTATAATCTTATTAGAGGAAAGTGTATATGTGCATTTAAGAGCACATCTATTTCAGTATGAAATATTTATGTTAACTATTTGTTAATTATTCAATATGATGCCACCTGATTGTTATATACCAATTTCAATTCCAGCAACACCTAACCATTTAGCATATTATCAGTTGCCATTTTTCATGCTTCATTTTCATTCATTAGTTCTCAGCTACAATGGGTATGTTAATTAAGAAGAAGAATTCTGGTGGCCTGGGAAGTTGAAGGCGGAAGAGGAACGCAACAAAGTCACAGTGAGCAGAATAGTTTAGCTAAACCGTAAAGGGTACAACTGTGTGAATGAGATTCTTTCGCTATTAATTAAAAGTTAGTAAATTTTTTTAATTAGCTTTACACACTTGTTTTCTTTGTCGATACATAAATAGATTAGCACTAAGAGTTATGAACAACAAGCTGCAGGACTTCTTGGTTTGGCTCTTCCAAGGAACCAATATTGGAGTTTAGTTTATTACAAATCCTCGGCTGACTAATCATAGTTTCTGGCCGTTGAGAAACTCTCTGTTGCGCGAAAATGTGGTTATGATATTCAACAAACGGTAAAATCAGCAGCAAGAGAAAAAATAAAAAGCATACAAGCAAGACAGTAAACAACAAACCACGAAGAGGAAACATAGAACTCATAGTTACATAGGCAGAGAGAAGCAAAGCGCTTTGCACAAGCCGAACTATCTAGAGGTGCGAAGAAGGTAAACAATTTCAACAGAGATGATGAATGCGGGAGTTGACAAGAGGAAGAGGAAGCAGCGAGGTAATAGCTGTAAAAGATTTGGGCTACGCGTGGCAGGCAAAGTTGTATAATTGGAAAGACTGTAATACCCTTTTTGATGACACAGACATGTTGAGGAGCTGTGTGCTTACTAGCATTTATCATATAGTTGAATAACAAATATATTATTTTTAAATTTAAAGCTAAGTGTCAACACTAGATGGACACAAATCGATCTTGCAAGAAAATCAATTTTGTCATCAATAGGATCAACTAGTGTTGGTACTCATGCTTAACAAATATATTATTTCTAAATTTAAAGCTAAGTGTCAACACTAGATGGACACAAAAATATTATCATAAAATTAAAGCAAAATATCAATACTAGATGGACACAAACACATTATTGAAAACAATTGTACTTGAACTTTAGACATTTAGAAGCACCAACCTTATCTTCTACTTTGATGAAAGAAGCAATATAGTCTTGTTTCAACTTTGTTAGATGTTGAGCTTCCTCAGTTGCCTAGCACGAAAAGTTCTAAAATTAGTTAAATTTCAAGTTCAAGTTCTAATTCTAAGTTCAAGTTCTAATTTCAAGTTCAAATTATAATTTCAAGTTCAAGTTCTAATTCTAAGTTCAAGTTCTAATTTCGAGTTCTAATTTCAACTTCAATTTATAATTTCAAGTTCAAGTTTTAATTCTAAGTTCAAGTTCTAATTTCAAGTTCATGTTCAAATTCTAAGTTCAACTTCAATAACTAAGTTTAAGTTCAAGTTCTAGTTCATGTTCAAGTTCTAGTTCTAAGTTTCAAATTCTAAGTTCAAGTTCAAGTTCTAATTCAATACACTAATTAACAAATTCAATACTCAAATTTCAAGTTCTAAGTTCAAGTTCAATTTCTAAGTTCAAGTTCAAATTCTAATTCTAAGTTCAAGTTCAATTTCTAAGTTCAAGTTCAAATTCTAATTCTAAGTTCAAGTTCAATTTCTAAGTTCAAGTTCAAATTCTAATTCTAAGTTCAAGTTCAAGTTCAAATTTCAACATCAAGTTCTAAGTTTAACTTCAAATTCTAAGTTCAAGTTCAAGTTCTAATTTCAAGTTCAAGTTAAATTCTAAGTTCAAGTTCAAGTTCTAAGTTCAAGTTCAAATTCTAATTTCAAGTTCAAGTTCTAAGTTGAAGTTCAATTTATAATTTCAAGTTCAAGTTCTAATTCTTATTTCAAGTTCTAATTTCAAGTTCATGTTCAAATTCTAAGTTCAACTTCAATAACTAAGTTTGAGTTCAAGTTCTAAGTTTAACTTCAAATTCTAAGTTCAAGTTCTACTTCAATACACTAATTAACAAATTCAATACTCAAATTTCAAGTTCTAAGTTCAAGTTCAAGTTCTAATTTCAACATCAAGTTCTAAGTTTAACTTCAAATTCTAAGTTCAAGTTCAAGTTCTAATTTCAACATCAAGTTCTAAGTTTAACTTCAAATTCTAGGTTCAAGTTCAAGTTCTAATTTCAAGTTCAAGTCAAATTCTAAGTTCAAGTTCAAGTTCTAATTCTAAGTTCAAGTTCAAGTTCAAATTTCAACATCAAGTTCTAAGTTTAACTTCAAATTCGAAGTTCAAGTTCAAGTTCTAATTTCAAGTTCAAGTTCTAAGTTCAAGTCAAAATGTAAGTTCAAGTTCTAATTTCAAGTTCTAAGTTCAAGTTCAATTTCTAAGTTCAAGTTCAAGTTCTAATTCTAAGTTCAAGTTCAAGTTCTAATTCTAAGTTCAAGTTCAAGTTCTAATTCTAAGTTCAAGTTCAAGTTCAAATTTCAACATCAAGTTCTAAGTTTAACTTCAAATTCTAAGTTCAAGTTCAAGTTCTAATTTCAAGTTCAAGTCAAAATCTAAGTTCAAGTTCTAATTTCAAGTTCTAAGTTCAAGTTCAATTTATAATTTCAAGTTCAAGTTCTAATTCTAAGTTCATGTTCAAATTCTAAGTTCAACTTCAATAACTAAGTTTAAGTTCTAGTTCAAGTTCAACTTCTAAGTTTAGCTTCAAATTCTAAGTTCAAGTTCTAATTCAATACACTAATTAACAAATTCAATATTCAAATTTCAAGTTCTAAGTTCAAGTTCAATTTCTAAGTTCAAGTTCAAGTTCTAATTCTAAGTTCAAGTTCAAGTTCTAATTCTAAGTTCAAGTTCAAGTTCTAATTCTAAGTTCAAGTTCAAGTTCAAGTTCAAATTTCAACATCAATTTCTAAGTTTAACTTCAAATTCTAAGTTCAAGTTCAAGTTCTAAGTTCAAGTCAAAATCTAAGTTCAAGTTCTAAGTTCAAGTTCAAATTCTAATTTCAAGTTCAAGTTCAAATTTCAACATCAAGTTCTAAGTTTAACTTCAAATTCTAAGTTCAAGTTCAAGTTCTAATTTCAAGTTCAAGTCAAAATCTAAGTTCAAGTTCTAATTTCAAGTTCTAAGTTCAAGTTCTAATTTCAAGTTCTAAGTTCAAGTTCAATTTATAATTTCAAGTTCAAGTTCTAATTCTAAGTTCAAGTTCTAATTCTAAGTTCAAGTTCTAATTTCAAGTTCATGTTCAAATTCTAAGTTCAACTTCAATAACTAAGTTTAAGTTTAAGTTCAAGTTCTAGTTCAAGTTCAACTTCTAAGTTTAACTTCAAATTCTAAGTTCAAGTTCAAGTTCTAATTCAATACACTAATTAACAAATTCAATATTCAAATTTCAATTTCTAAGTTCAAGTTCAAGTTCTAATTCTAAGTTCAAGTTCAAGTTCTAATTCTAAGTTCAAGTTCAAGTTCAAGTTCAAATTTCAACATCAATTTCTAAGTTTAACTTCAAATTCTAAGTTCAAGTTCAAGTTCTAAGTTCAAGTCAAAATCTAAGTTCAAGTTCTAAGTTCAAGTTCAAATTCTAATTTCAAGTTCAAGTTCTAAGTTCAAGTTCAATTTATAATTTCAAGTTCAAGTTCTAATTCTAAGTTCAAGTTCTAATTTCAAGTTCATGTTCAAATTCTAAGTTCAATTTCAATAACTAAGTTTAAGTTCAAGTTCACGTTCTAAGTTTAACTTCAAATTCTAAGTTCAAGTTCAAGTTCTAATTCAATACACTAATTAACAAATTCAATATTCAAATTTCAAGTTCTAATTTCAAGTTCAATTTCTAAGTTCAAGTTCAAGTTCTAATTCTAAGTTCAAGTTCAAGTTCAAATTTCAACATCAAGTACTAATTTCAAGTTCAAATTCTAAGTTCAAGTTCAAGTTCTAATTTCAAGTTCAAGTTCTAAGTTTAACTTCAAATTCTAAGTTCAAGTTCAAGTCCATGTTCAAATTCTAAGTTCAACTTCAATAATAATTCAAACTAGTCCTAAATTCAAAATTCAAACTAGTCTTGAAATCACAAATTCAAACTAGTCCTAAAATCCCAAAATCTAACTAGTGCTAAAATCCTAAATTCAAACAACTCCTTAAATACCCTAATTCAATCTAATCTTACAATTTCAAAATCGAACTAATTAACTCAAGAAATACCAAATTTCAAACAAATCCTAAGACACCCTAATTCAAACAAACCCCAACATTAAAATTTTCATTTCACAATCAACAAACACAAACTAACAATCAAATAATCCCTAATTCAAACTAACCATCAAAAACCCCTAATAATAATTATATAGTAGTCACCTCACTGTGTATACTTTCCTTAATAAATATAGATTCAAAATTTGAATGAGCAGAAAATGTGGAAGCCAATAACGTAGATAGGGCCATATTAATTAGTGAAGTGAAAGACACACTAATTAAATGCATATTTGAACTACAAATTTTTTTTTCCATAAATTAAACAAGTCATTTTATGGCTACATTTGAATTAAGTAGTTTATTGTAAAAATAATAATTGAGAAATACTTTGATTCATACCAAACACACTCAATACACTAACTAACAAATTCAATACTCACATTGAAAGAAATTAAAAATGATATTATGAAACTCTAACCTTCAATGAAAGGAGAAGGGCAGGGGATCCACGTCGGGGTCAGTTGGCCGGAGATGTTCCTCTCCTCGCCGGCTGTTGATGTTGATTGGAGAGACGAGAGATCGATAGGCTGATTTGTCTCGCCAGTGAGAAGAGACGGGAGGGAAGGAGAGAAGAGATGAGAAGAGGAGGGCGGCGGGAGGCGGGCGGCGGAGGGAGGCCGGCGGGAGGAGGGCGACAGGAGCTAGGAGGAGCTAGGGTTGCTTGAGAGAAGAGATTAGAGGGATTAGAGGGTTTGGTCTTTTTTTAGATAAAAAATAGGAAGGTTAGTAGATTTAATTTGACCCATTGGATTAGTTAAGATGAACGACTAGGATTTGATCTAGGATTCACTTAAAGGATGGACGGTTAAGATTTAAACTAATGTTTCAAAATTTGGACAAAAGGGTTATAATTTCAATGAATGGATGGCTAAAATTGCAACTAAAGTTGATATAAGAGGCTATAATTGAAAAACGAAATTGGATTGAGGTGGCTAGAATTGCAATGAATTGAATAAGGGAAAAGCTAAAATTGAAAGGAATTAGATTAGAATGGGCTAAAAATTAAATGATTTCAAGAAAAATTAAAGAAATACTATCCAATTAAAATACTACAAATATTATAAAATTTTATATAATAAAAATCACTTAAATTTTAAAACATTTGAATAAAATAATTATTCCGAGTTTTACTTATAATTTTAAAAATATTTACGATAATTTTATAAAGCATGCAAACTAAAATATATAATTTTTAGACAAAATCGATTAAAAATTTAAACTCGGAATATTTTTAAAAAAAACACGTATTTAACCAAATAGCACTTCCGAAAGGGTTATAGGTCTGTCAAAATTGGGTGTCAACATACCGACATCGTGAAGTCGATATTATCTAAATAAAATAATTATTTAAATATACCGACCTCTTTAGGTCGGTATTTATTAATTTATTTTAATATAAACTCACCTTTTGAGGTTGATTTTATTAATTAAAATTACATATACATACATACATACATGCATACATACATACATGCATACATATATATATATATATATATATATACCAAACACATATAGACGTGTGCCTGTTAATTAAAAAAATTAAACATTTGCGAACGAACATAAAAATTTTCAAACAATAATATTATTTTTTGATATTTCTCTGTATTTTTGCATGAAAATAAATTGATGAAAGTTCTTTGATTTTCTTTCTTAAACATTCAATCAAATTAAATAACACTACTTATTTATTTTTTCTTATCATCTAGGCTATCTAAATTTAATGCAAATACTCACTTTTAATTTTTAATATAAATCATTACGAATAAAAAAACCCATCTTCAAAAAGACTCGATTGACTTAGTTAATAACACTACTAAAAAAAGACTCTTGTTCATTGCTAATAACACTACTAAACAATGTTACAACTCGACTGACTTTGTTATAAGGTTGTCAGTGATTTTAAAGAAAGAAAATCAACACAATTTCGTCGGTTATTTTTCACACAAAAATACATAACACTCTTAAAAAGAAATTATTATTTTTTAAAAAGAATTATTTTTTGTTAATTTTTAATTTTTTAACTAAAATTAAATGACACATGTCGATTTAAAATAAGAAGTTGCAATTGAAGAATATATATAAAAATAAATAAATCATAAAAATAGTATTTCGTGTTAAAATGGAACATAAAAAATGGAGTTCAATGGTTAAAATGGAACAAGGCTAAGATAAAGTACCAAAATGAAAAATGTGGACAAGTTAGAGGGGTTGTATATGTGTTTGGCCATATATATAATTAGAAGGTATATAATTTAAATTTATAAAATTAACTTGATCGATAAATTAAATTTATTAAATTAAACTTTTGTTGATGTGTAGTTAAATTATATATATATTTATATATCGATCAAGTTAATTTTATAAATTTAAATTATATACCTTCTAATTATATAAATTTAATTTTATTGATCAACAAAAGTTTATCAATATCAAATTTAATATATAAATCTCCTTTAATTGATCATCGATATTTCTTTAATTGATAATGTATTTCATATCTGAACCACTAGTATATAAGACTTGATTTGTTAAACTACTCGAGGAATATATATATATATATATATATATATAATTAATCAACGTATTTCATACTCCGATGAAGTATCCTTTACATGTCATCATAATTAGGAGGTGATCACTACACTTGACATCCATTCAAGATCGAACGTATATAATAATACTATCTCGCATTTCATACTAGAATGAATTATATGTTAGCTCTTCACCTCTACTACATCATGACATGAGATATTAAGTTTATGATTAGACGACGGATTGATATGATTTGTACATTACTCTATAAATATAAGTATAATTATCTCCTAATTCATATCAACGTAGTTTCATACTCTAAATATGGATTATAGATATTTTTTTATTTATTTCACGAATTCTAACATTTTATTTGTAAAAGTATACAAAATTGTTACACTTTTTGAACAATTAATCGTAGGTGTAAAATGAAAATTTAATATTATGCACAATAGCAAAATTATTATTAATAGAAATATTTTAAACATACCGACCTCCGGATGTTGCTTTTATTAAAAGTAATTAGATATAATAAAAAATACCGACCTCATGAGGTCGGTATCACATTAAATTTTAAGATAAATAAAAAGTAATCATGTTAATTAAATAATATTGACATCGGGAGGTGGGTATTTTATACTAAATTATTTTTTAACTTATATAAAACCGTCATTCGGAGAACGATTTATTTAAAGTTAATTGAAAATATTAATTTATTACATACTATTTAATTTTACCGACATCTGAAAGTCGGTATTATAATTTTTTTTGTTTTTTATTTTACACAAAACCATTATCCGGAAGATGATTTAAATAAAATTAAATCAAAATATTTCTCAATTTTGTTTTTTTTTATATGGAGAAATGGAGAAAATCGCGTCTGCTAGTGCATATATTTTTAAAAAAGCGACGGACAACTTCTCTATGTCCGTCGCTTTTTAAAAAAAAATGTTTGGCCAACATTTTGACCAAAAAGCGACAGACTAAGAGACATTGTCCGTCGCTTTCTTAAAATATTTGACCAGATATTTTGACCAAGAAGCGACGGACATAAAGATGTTATCCGTTGCTAATTTAAAAAATAATTAAACAATTAAAATTAATAAAAAGCGACGGACGGCGTGAATTTTTTTAAAATAATAAATAATTATTTTTAATAAAAATCGACGGACTGCGTCACTATCTATAGAAAATAATTAATTAACAAAAAATACCCAAAAAAAAGCGACGGACTAAGCGATGTCGTCCGTAGCTTTTAAAAAAAATTTAAAAAAAATATTTTCATTAAAAAGCGACGGACTAAGAGACGCTGTCCGTCGCTTTTTAAAAATGTTTGACTTGATATTTTGACCAAAAAGCGACGGACTAAGAGATGCCGTCCGTCGCTTTTTTTAAAAACTAATTAATAAAATAAAATAAATTAAAACGACGGACAGCGTGGTTATTGTTTAATTTATAAATAATTATTTTTAATAAAAACGACGGACTAAGAGATGCAGTCCGTCGCTTTTTGTAAAATAATTTTAAAAGTAATTATTTTAATTAAAAAGCGATGGACGGCATCTCTTAGTCCGTCGCTTTTTTGGAGCGACGCCGTCCATCGCTTTTTCTTCCGTCGTTTTTTAGCAGTTTTTTAGTAGTGTGTGAATCTACTTGGATAGAGTGTAGCTAGAAAAAATTAACCTAGTTTTGAGTCCATATATTCCAAGATACATGTATCTTGACGTACCAAAATCTTGTAAGATTCATAATATTACAACATAACGTGTATTTATGTAATGAGATTATACTAGAGAGATTATTGTGAGTTACCCTTAAATAAAAAGTTTTGGCCCATGGGCCGACCCAGGCCTAGCCCCGATCAAGCCTCAAGGTCCAAGGGCTTATATGGGCAAGACTTATAAGCCCTAGTTTTGAATGAGCTTGAAAAATCCTATCCCAACCCTACCCCAATAATGGATTGGGTTGAGCCGGCCCATGGGCTAAGCCCATTTTGACGGCTCTACTATTTAGTAATTTCTTTGAAACCTCCATTGCGCTTGAAAAATTTAATTTCAAACTTTCATTACATTCATACACGTCTCCCTTTGTGTGTTTGTAGCCTTGTACTCATTATTTAATAAAATTTAATAATAATTAGATAATAATTATATATTTGTTATAAATATATATAGTGAATGTCTATCTGTTAGAGAATATTTAGGAAACCTAACTTTGGGACCAAGTCAATTTTCCCCTATAAATAGAGAGGTCCTCTTCATTGTAAAATCATCCCTCAAGAGAAATAATAATTCTTCTCTCTACTTTCTTCTTCTTATTCTATAGCTTCATAACACATTATCAACATGAGACTCTATCGTCTCAAAGAGTGAATGTTAAGTTTGAAGAATTAATAAGACATGGACAATTCTCAAAGCATGTTATCTAATTATGAAGACATTTTCTTGATTGATTCTGGTACAACACATACGATATTAAAAAATGAGAAATATTTCTCTCATTTAAGTATGGGCAAAATAAATGTTTTATAGTACTAATATGATTGAGGGCATTGGAAGAGCCATTGTAATTTTGCCTAAGGGAACTAAACCCATCATAAATAATGATATATTTTCTCCCAAATTTCGGAGAAACTTGTTGAGTTTTAAAGATAATATCAGTGACAATGATTATCATATCCAATCGATGGATGTAATAAATCTTGAATATCTTGGTATCGCCAAAAACGTCTCTGGGCAAACATGTGTTATAGAAAAGTTCCCTGCTTTATCTTCTGGCTTGTATTGGGCAAAAATTAGTTCAATTGAGGCACATTCTATAGTAAATAAGAATTTTATCGATTCCAATACATTTGTACTTTGGCATGATCATCTGGGACATCTTGTTTCTATAATGACAAGACGAATTATAGAAAATTCAAATGGACATCCATTAAAGTACCTAAATGTCACGATCCGAGTCTACACCTTGGACGCGGACGACACTTGAGAACCATTGTTGGTTCCCAAACGAACCCTCATTCTGTTTGACTACAAGCGGAAGACTAACTCAACCGAATTAAATTCAATAAACTCAAATACTCAACTTTAAAATAATCTGAACTATATTCAATAGATAGACTCAGAGTTTGTAAAAACAACTCAAAGAAGATAAATATTGAAAACTACTTAACTTTATCTATCTATGAAGCCTCTACTATTACAGAAGGATATTGGGACAAGACCCACGACATCGCAAAACTACTAACTGTAAGATAAAGGTGAAGTCCTTTGGAATATAAGAAGGCTCACCAAAATTGACTGGAGCTGCAAGTGGTATCAACAAACCTTCTGTTGATGACCCTGAATACCTGTATCGGCATCATAAAAGATGCAGGCCAAATGGCCTCAGTGCATGGAATGTATGAGCATGTAAAGAGAGTTCTAAAGCATAAACATAAACTTGAACTGATGGAAAAGAAACATACTTTCCTCTTCTCAACTCGGAGAAAATAGAGCTCAACTCAATAGTAAGATACTCAACTCAGTGAAACATAGTTCAACTCAACTCAGAGAAAATATAGTTCAACTCAATAATAAGATACTCAACTCAGTAAAACATAATTCAACTAAACTCAGAGAAATAGGGCTGAAATCAATAATTAGATACTCAACTCTGTGAAACATAGTTCAACTCAACTTAGAGAAATACGACTCAACTCAATAATAAGATACTCAACTCTGTGAGACATAGTTCAACTCAACTCAGAGAAATAGGGTTCAACTCAATAATAAGATACTCAACTCTTGATACTCAAGGATAAAACAACAATAAAAGATGCAATATATGGAAAACTGTAAAATAATAGATAGCAACTCAATTGTATGTAAAAATACAATAATAACTCATTTGTATGTAAAAATACAATAATAACTCTTATTTGGGTGATTCTCTAACTGACAACCATCACTATAAGCTATATGATGATACAACGTCTCGCCCACGCTGCCAGAATTGTCCTATACCTTGCGGGGTATAGAACTCCTCTACTAAGTGGATCTACTAGTGTATGCTTAAAATCATTAAGGAATCATCTAAAAATTATGACCCTTTCTACCCACGTTGGCTACATGGTTTATGGGGGTTGTGAGTTGTTAGAACTCTCCCCCATATCGGTGCTCAATACTACTCCCAAAATTTAACTTAGCTCATATGTTTTAAAGAAAAAATTTCCTCTTCATAAAAATATTTCTCTAAAAAGAGATAGTACTCAAAATGCTCATGAACTCTTTGAAAATCGGTATTTCCTCTCTTCTTAAATGTAAAAACATTTACTCTTGCGAATACTTAGTTCCCATATATCATTTTAAAGAAAATGGAACTTGACTCAACTCATCCTCATAGTCATTTACTCAAGCCTTTAAACAAATTATGAGTAATTGTAAAAGACTTCTCAAAATAGGGTTCATGCCGAATTATGGATGTGAACGACTCAATTCAAGGTTTTAAATAACCATACATAGAACTCAATACCCAGAACTCAACAACTCCAGAACTCAAGGAGTCAATGATACTACTCATCTCAAGAATGCTCAACTCAGAGGGTTCATGCGGAAATTATGGGCACGAAAAACTCAACTCAAGGACCTTCATGGGTAACATGTAGTAGTCCCATGATTAGGAATATAATCTCAAAAGGATTAGGAACTCAACACTCAAGATTTAGAACTTGAAGATACTACTCCTCTCAAATATACTCAAATTATGGAGTTCATGCGGAATTTATGGGCATGAACGACTCGACTCAAGGATCTAAATGATAATGTAGGCTCATGAATACATTCTCCTCATTCTCATACTCACTTACTCGAGTCTTGAAACAAGTTATTAGTAATTGTAGAAGACTCATCAAAGACTCAAAAGGACTTTCTCAGAAGACTCGAAAGAACTCTCAAGACATAACTTTTAACTCTACCTTGAATCTGAATTATGAATTCAAGGTTATGATTCATGTTATGAATGAGTTCTCGATGTTTAGAAGTATTTTAGAGTAGTTAGAATCAAAGGGGAGTAAAGGTACCCTTTGAAGAAACTCAGACGGGCCAAATGATGAAGAAGGGGTGGGGGCAGGCGACCCTGGCGTAGGGCATCAACCCCTAAACAACAGAGCACCTTTGCTGGCGCAATGGTGGGGCGGTGCACCACCCCTGCCCAGATTTCCTCAACGAATTTATTTGCTTGTTTTTAGACCCTAGTCTGCCTATATTTGAATGGTTTCTTCCCCACTCACTTAGATTTGAATACCCAACATAAGTACATACTAATCTACTCAAAACAAACCACAAATCACTAACTTTCATCTCAAGAATTCATCAAAACCCCAACAATCAAGATTACGAATGGAATTTCAAGAAAACTCATCAAGAACTCAAATCCTTCAACCTCAAGAACGAAATTTGCATTAAAATAACATGATTGGCGTGTGGGTTTAAAACTCCAGAAACTAGTAGGCTAAAACTAGAGCTAAACGTGAGGGTTAACGTCAAGAGTGAAGGGCAATAGCCAAGGGAATTGGGTGAGGGCCATGGCAAGGGGGCCAAGGCTACCCAAGAATTTTTCCAAAGCACTGCCTCACCTCCACGAAGGTCTTCACAACCCGTGGTGGCTACCACGCCTCGTGGTGCCACCCGTGGAGGGCTACCACGCCCCGTGGTGCCACTCGTGGAGGGCTACCACGCCCCGTGGTGCCACCCGTGGAGGGCTAGGCAGTAGCTCCCCAAAATCTGTCAAAAGAAGTGTTCCTGTTCACGAGCCATTTCATAGCTTGTGGGAAAGCTCGTGGAAGGGATTTTGTGGTGTGTGAGTTGGAGAAAAGTTGCTTAGCCACTTCCTCAAGGTCCACGAGAGGGACCACGGCTTGTGGCCTTGACCACGGCTTGTGGCCTTGACCACGGCTTGTGGCCTTGACCATGGCTCATGAAGCCCCTCGTGAGATTGCCTTGGGAGTGTGAGATAAAGGCACATAATGCCTAGCCACTGCCTCAAGTCCACGAGTGGGACCACGGCTCGTGGTCATGACCACAGATCATGGGGCCCTTCGTGGCACCTATGTAGGTCAAGTAAGTTGAGGGTTAAATGGATCTTTTTTTGTTTAAGTCCAATTAAAGTGAGGTCGTCTTAGGTAAGTTTGGGGTCACTATTTAAGTCATTTTAAAGTCAAATTCACCAAAGTTAAGTCAGTTTTCCACAACAACCAAATATTTCCTAAATTTATCTCTTCTCCGAAAATTCTCTCTCTAGAACTTCAAGGAAGAAAAAGAAGGAAGAAGGTGGGGTTAGGGTTCAAGAAGAAAGCTTTAACACCGATTTAATTGGGATTCATAACTAAGGTATGGTAGTCCTTCATCCATGGATAGCCTTCATCCAAGGAGTCCCTTCAAATTCAGTTTCAAAACTAGAAATTCCCCAAAAGCTAGGGTTTGACTTCAATTTCATGGGTTCTTTTCAAAAATGTTTATAATGATTGATTGATGATATAATATGAATAAATTGATGATTTCCTATATTTATTATGTTGATTTCCCCAAGAACCTATGAAACCCCATATTCCCCAATTATGATCTTGTGATGTGGGTTTGTTGATTATAGAAGGATAATATGAGATTATGCTTGTGATAGTTGTGTTACTTGAATCATGTTATTATCCATGTCTAATGTAGTAATTTTAGATGTGTTGATTTAATGTGATCCTTGATCCTTGAAGGGTAAGTTATGATGTTATTCATGATTATGAGATTTATGTATATGCTTAAAGAACACTTTGAGAGTGAAGTGTCCATGATTACGATGATGTTGTTGTGTTGATTGAAAGGCTATTATCATAGCACATAATGAGCATAATGTGAAAGGTTTTCTCACATAATGGAGATTCTAGGTTGAAAGGCAATTTTCACCTAAATGAATCTAATGTTATAAGTAGACATGGATGGTGAAAGGTTATTCTCACTCATGATCTAATGAGCTATTCTAATCAAATAAGTTATGACTTAAGAAGTACTCCGTGGGGTAAATGAATAGCACCAAACGGATAATGAATATGAGATGGAAGCCTTCCCGTTAAGAAAGACCGGGTTTCTCGAAACAATCTCATGATATGGAAGCTCTCCCATTAAGAAAGGCCGGGTTTCTAGTAACAATCTCCTTATCCCATAAACTATGTGCCCCCATAGGTTCTTTAGCTAGTGGATCCACCTAAAAGCTAATATGATGATGGTCTTACCTTAGGCAAGTAGGACAGCCATTTTCGATGTGGGTAACACCGGATTCCACGTTAAGCTCACATGATCTATGTCGGTTAAGGCTTATTCCCACTATGAACAAGAAGATGAATTATGAACTATGGTTACTCAGGAAGCTTTACTTAGCATGGGTAGGATTATGGGATCTTATCCATGCATTACAGAAGTAGACTTTGAGGGTACTTATGGTATGTTTCACTTATGATATGATGATCTATGAAATGAATATTCTTATGACTTATGCTTCTCCTTTTCCTTCAAATGATGCTTTAAATTAGTAAATTGTATGCATTCAACTAAAATGTCCCTTTTAGTATTCTTCAAGGTTTTCATGAATTACTATCATACTTAGTGCATTTTTGTACTAGCCCATATTTTCCTACATTTTTCTCCAAGTGTATGGTCTGGTTCTCAAGGCGGTCCCCATTGTGGCTAGAGCTTGGATTTGTTCATTTCTCCTTGCTTGTTGGTGAGTCCTCATGGTTCGAGGACAAATATTATCATTGTAGTTCCTTTTATTGTATTTTTATTTTGGATTATGTTGTATGGGCTGTGTCCCTATTTGATTTAAGATTGTAATAGATGGCTAATTGAGACAAGTCTAGACTTCCACTTTCCTTTACGAAAATCTTAGTCTTGAAATGCGTTTTTACTCTTTATTATTCTATGATTTATGTTATGATATGCTAAGGGGCTTACATGGGGCCTTTTATGGTTCTATATGCCTTGTTACGTCTAGTGGGTACCCTTGGGTCTTTACAAACTATGTAATCAAAGAACAAGGTTTAGAATGATTCTAGGATGATGTCTCATAAGCCACGTCTAGTAGAGTCTTGTTCATGAGTGTGAAGCGCACCACATTTATGAATGAGAGGCTATAAGATGTTTAGGAAACTACACTTCTCATTACTCTTAAGTAGTGCCTTAGAGTTAAACTTTATAAAGTACCTCTCATAATCCTTCCCTTGTGTCTTCAGGATATGAATACATGAAGGGCAAACACAAGAAGAATGGAGGATGACAATGTTAATGAAGAAGCTCCTCAAGTTAATCAAGCTCCGATTAATCCTTTGGTTATGTCGGATGTGGAGGTTAGGTTAGCTTTTAAAATGTTATCCGAAGCCATGATGACTCGAGCTCAAGCTTTGACTACTCAAGCTCAAACGGTGACAACTCAAACCAATAAAGATGTTGGGACTCATGTGAACCCTAATGTGAATTCAGCTGCTTCATGGGTTAGGGATTTTGCTAGAATGAACCCTCCCAAATTTCATGGTTCCAAAGTGGAAGAGGATCCCCAAAGGTTTATTGATGAGGTTTATAAAGTACTTGGCATTATGGGAGTGTCTCTATAAGAGAAGGTGAAGTTAGCCGCCTACCTATTGAAAGATGTGGCTCGAGTTTGGTATGAACAATAAAAGGGTGAAAGACCCATAGGAGCGGGGCCGATAGAATGGGAATCGTTTCAATCGACATTTCTTGATAGGTTCTTTCCCCTAGAGTTGAAGAAACTAAAGATGCAAGAGTTCATTAACCTTCGTCAAGGAGGTATGAGTGTGAAAGAGTATGCTCTAAAGTTCATCCAACTATCCAAGTATACTCCAACCATAATGCGGATTCGAGGGCTAAGATGAATAAATTTGTGATGGGAGTGTCCGACTTGGTAGTCAACGAATGCCGTTCAGCAATACTTATCCCAAACATGGATATTTCACCTCTCATGGTGCATGCCCAAAAAATTGAGGAGTCAAAACTAAAGAAAAAGAATAGGGAGGTGAAAAGAGCTAGAACCAGTGATGGGAATTTCTCCAATGCTAGGTTCGATGGACAAGGTCGACAAAAGTTCAAACCAAGGTATTCCAACCAATGTTCCTCAAATGCTTCTCCAAGGGTTAACAAGGATAGGGTGCCTAACCCTAAACTTGAAGGAGGTAATAGTGGTGGTTCTTATGTGAATAGGCCTAATTGTACAAAATGTGTGAAAAATCATGATGGTAAGTTCCTAGCCGTCACCGATGTTTGTTATGGTTGTGGTAAAGGTGGTCATCAATTGAAGAACTTCCTAACACTTACGGCCAAAGGGAGAGAAGGTAAGCAAACTCCTCCAAGTGGTTCAAACTCCAATGCTTAAAAATAAAACCGCTTTTATGCTCTTCGATCCAGAGATGACCAAGAGAGCTCCCCGGATGTGGTGACTGGTATGTTAAAAGTCTTTTCTGTTGATGTATATGCCTTGACAGATCCCGGTGCTACTTTGTCCTTTGTGACACATTTTGTGGCCATGAAGTTTGAAATACTCCCCGAAGTGTTAGTAGAACCTTTTTTGGTCTCTACCCCGGTTGGTGATTCCGTGGTGGCTAGGAAAGTTTATAGAAGTTGTCCCATAACCTTGTCTCATAGAGTTACTTTGGTGGAGTAAAACATGTTAGAGTTCGATGTGATTTTGGGTATGGATTGGTTGCATGCATGATATGCTTCTATCGATTGTAGGACTCGGGTGGTTAGATTCCAATTTCCAAATGAGCCTAACTTAGAATGGAAGGGGGAAATTCTATGCCTAGAGGTCAATTTGTCTCTTGTCTTAAGGCTAGGAAGATGATCTCCAAATGGTGTATTTACCATCTTGTAAGGGTGAAGGATGTTGAATCTGAGACCCCTTCTCTAGAGTCGGTTTCGATAGTGAATGAGTTCCCAAAAGTTTTCCCCGATGATTTGCCCAGTATTCATTCCAAGAGGGAAATAGATTTTGGTATTGAGCTTTTACTGGATACGCAACCTATATCCATTCCTCCTTATAGAATGGCTCCAACCGAGTTGAAAGAACTTGAAGGATTTATTAAGGGCTTCATCCGATCAAGTATATCTCTATGGGGTGCTCCAGTGTTGTTTGTTAGAAAGAAGGATGGGTTTCTTAGAATGTGCATCGATTATCGTCAATTGAATAAAGTGACCATCAAGAATAAATATCCTCTTCCAAGAATTGATGACTCTTTTGACCAACTTCAAGGGGCTAGCTATTTCTCTAAGATTGATCTTCGTTCGGGTTATCACCAATTGAGGGTGAGAAGGGTTGATATTCCCAAGACGACCTTTAGAACCCGGTATGGTCACTATGAGTTTGTGGTAATGTCGTTTGGGTTGACTAATGCTCCATCGACATTTATGGACTTGATGAATAGAGTGTTTAGGCAATACCTAGACATGTTTGTGATTGTGTTTATCGATGATATTTTGATCTGTTCAAGGAATGAGATGAACATGTGAACCATTTGAGAATTGTATTGCAAGTTCTTAAGGACCAACAACCTTTTGCAAAGTTTAGCAAGTGTGAATTTTGGTTAAGGTCCATATCTTTCCTTGGTCATATAGTGTCAAACAAGGGTATTGAGGTAGATCCTAAGTAGACGGATGTGGTCAAGAGTTGGCCTAGATCTTTAACTCCTTCTGACATTAGAAGCTTTTTGGGTTTGGTCGGTTACTATAGGAGGTTTGTTGATGGGTTTTCCTACATTGCTTCTCCATTGACGGCTTTGACTCAAAAGAAGGATAAGTTTGAGTGGTTAGAGGCTTGTGAGAAAAGCTTCCAAGAGTTGAAAGATAGACTTACTTTCGCTTCGGTGTTGGCCTTACTGGAGGGTACCGATGGTTTTGTGGTGTATTGTGATGCCTCTAGAATGGGTTTGGGATGTGTGCTCATGAAAGACGGTAAAGTGATTGCCTATGCTTCAAGGTAACTTAAAGTCCATGAGAAGAATTATTCGACCCATGAACTTGAATTAGCGGCGGTTGTGTTTGCCTTGAAAATATGGAGACATTATTTGTATGGGTCCATGTGGATGTTTTCACTGATCACAAGAGCCTCCATTATGTGTTTAGTCAAAAGGACTTGAATCTTTGTCAACAAAGGTGGCTAGAACTCTTGAAGGATTATGACATGAGTGTCTTTTACCACCTAGGCAAAGGTAACGTAGTAGCGGATGCACTTAGTAGATTTTCTATGGGTAGTGTGGCTCACATAGAGGATGAAAAGAAAGAATTGATTCGTGAGGTGCATAGATTGGCCCGGCTAGGTGTCTAACTAGTGGATTCCACCAAGAGTGGTGTCATGGTCCGTAATGGCTCCGAATCATCCTTTGTGATGGATGTGAAGTCTAAGCAAGACGTTGATCCTATATTAGTTGAGTTGAAAGAGTCGGTACTCAAGAAGTCTGTTGAGGCTTTCTCCCAAGGGGGAGATGGGGTGCTTAGGTACCAAGGTCATTTATGTGTTCTGGATGTTGATGATTTGAGGGATTAAATTTTAGAACAAGCTCATAGTTCTCGATATTTTATTCATCTGGGAGCCACCAAGATGTACCGTGATCTATGAGAAGTCTATTGGTGGAATGGTATGAAGAGAGATATTGCAGGATTTGTAGCCAAATGTCCTAATTGTCAACAAGTTAAGGTTGAGCATCAAAGGCCGGGAGGCTTGTATTAAGATATAAGTATTCCCACTTGGAAGTGGGAAGATGTGAATATGGTCTTTATTGTGGGTTTGCTCCTACCCGAAGGCAACATGATTCTATTTGGGTCAGTATAGATTGCATGACAAAATCAGCCCATTTTATTCCCATCAAGGTTTCTCATTCGGCGGAAGACCATTCCAAGTTGTATTTAAATGAGATAGTGAAGTTTCATGGGTCCCTTTATCTATTATTTGGATAGGGGTGCTCAATTTACTTCACACTTTTGGAAGTCATTTGAAAAAGGGCTTGGTACTAAGGTTAAGCTTAGCACAACTTTTCATCCTCAAATCTATGGGCAAGCGGAGCGTACCATTCAAACATTAGAAGATACATTGAGGGCATGTGTTATAGACTTCAAGGGTAATTGGGATGACCACTTGCCATTAATAGAGTTTGCCTACAATAATAGTTATCACTAAAGTATCGATATGACTCCATTTGAAGCCTTGTATGGTAGAATATGTAGGTCTTCGGTTGGTTGGTTTGAGGTAGGTGAAATTGCTCTTATTGGTCCCGAATCGGTTTTTGAGGCTATTTAGAAAGTTTGGCTTATTAGAGAGAGGTTGAGAACGACTCAAAGTAGACAAAACTCTTATGCCAATGTGAGAAGAAGGGATCTAGAATTGAGTTAATGATTGGGTCTATCTAAAAATCTCACCTATGAAAGGTGTGATGAGGTTTGGCAAGAATGGAAAACTTACTCCCCGGTATGTGGGCCCCATACCAAATTTTGAAATGTATTGGGAAAGTTGCCTATGAGTTAGATTTTCCAAATGAGTTGGCCCCGGTTCATCCGGTATTTCATGTTTCTATGCTTAAGAAGTGTATTGGTGATCCAGTGTCCATTATTCCCCTAGAAGGGTTGGGGGTTGACAAAAGTCTTTCATATGAAGAGGTTCCAGTAGAGATCCTAGACCGGAAAGTCAGGAGATTGAGAAAAAAGGAAATAGCTATCGTAAAGGTTTTATGGAGGAATCACTTTGGTGAGGGTGCTACTTGGGAGGCCGAGGCCAATACGAAGTCCCAATATCCTCATCTCTTTGCTTCTACTCCTATTCAAGCTTGAGGTAAATAGTTCCTCTTGAGTTTAAGTGTTTTGGGAGTCATGTGTGTTATATGTGTTTCTCCATGATTTCCTTATGTTATGCATGTTCTTGGTGAAATTCATGTTTAGTAAGAAAATGAGTTTTTATGATTTATGTTCCTCATGTTGTTGTGCATTTAGTATGAGTTGCCTATTTGACTTCATGAGTTGAGTTGATGAACATGCTTTAGTATGCTTTTCAGAGTAATTGCATATTGGCTCCATTATATTGTGTTGAGCATGCTAGTAGATGGAGAAGGAAGTTCCTCCTATGAGTATGAGAAATATTGAGTTTCATGCATAATGGGTAGTTAGATATAGTTCCTACTTCCTTGTGATGCATTGGTTATGTTGAGACGGAGTTGATGTGTCCTCCTTTGAATTGTGCATTATTTTGATGATTCATGCATGATGGACTGGTAGTCTTGAGCCTTTACTTCCGTAAGGTGTCTAGATCATCATTCAAGGATGAATGCTCCCAAGGGGGAGATATTGTAACACTCCGGAAACTAGTAGGCTAAAACTAGAGCTAAACGTGAGGGTTAACGTCAAAAGTGAAGGGCAATGGCTAAGGGAATTGGGTGAGGGCTATGGCAAGGGGGCTAAGTCTTCCCATGAATTTGGCCAAAGAATTTCCACCACCTCCACGAAGGTCTTCATAACCCGTGGTGCCACCCCGTGGCTAGGTAATAGCTCCCCGAATTCTGCCAAAAGAAGTGCTCCTTTTCACGAACCACTTCATGGCTCGTGGTGAAGACCATGGCTCATTGGAAGGCTCGTGGAAGGGAGTTGGTGGTGTGTGAGTTGGAGAAATGTGGCTTAGCCAGTGCCTCAAGGTCCATGAGAGCGACCACGACTCATGGCCTTGACCACAACTCGTGGAGCCCTCATGAGATTGCCTTGGGCTTGTGAGCTAAATGCACATAATGCCTAGCCACTGCCTCAAGTCCACGAGTGAGACCTCGACTCTTGGGGCCCCTCGTGGCACCTGGGCAGGTCAAGTAAGTTGAGGGTTAAATGGGTCTTTTTCGATTCAACTCCAATTAAAGTGAGGTTGTTTTGGGTCACTATATAAGTCGTTTTTAAGTCAAATTCACCAAAACTAAGTCATATTTTCACAACACCCAAATATTTCCCAAATTCATCTCCTCTCTAAAAATTCTCTCTCTAGAACTTCAAGGAAGAAGAAGAAGGAATCAGGTGGGGGCTAGGGTTCAAGAAGAAAAGCTTTCCCACTAATTTAATTGGGATTCATACTAAGGTATGTAGTCCTTCATCCATGGATAGTCTTCATCCAAGGAGTATTTTCAAATTCAATTTCAAAACTAGAAATCCACAAAAGGTAGGGTTTGACTTCAATCTCATGGGTTCTTTTCAAAAACGTATCTAATGATTGATTGATGATATATTATGAATAAATTGATGATTTACTATTGTTTTTATGTTGATTTCCCCCAAGAACCCATGAAACCCCATATTCCCCAATTATGAACTTTTGATGTGGGTTTGTTGATTATAGAAGGATGATATGAGATTATTCTTGTGATAGTTGGGTTACTTGAATCATGTTATTATCCATGTCTAATGTAGTAATTCTAGATGTTTTGATTGAATGTGATCCTTGAAGGGTAAGTTATGATGTTATGCATGCTTATGAGATTTATGTATATGCTTAAAGAACACTTTGAGAGTGAAGTGTCCATAATTATGATAATGTTGTTGTGTTGATTGAAAGGCTATTCTCATGAGCACATAATGAACATAATGTGAAAGGTTTTCTCACATAATGGATATTCTAGGTTGAAATGCAATTCTCACCTAAATGAATCTAATGTTATATGTAGACATGGACGGTGAAAGGTTATTCTCACACATGATCTAATGAGCTATTCTATTGAAACAAGTTATGATTTAAAAAGTACTCCGTGGGATAAATGAATAGCACCGAGTGGATAATGAATATGAGATGGATGCCTTCCCGTTAAGAAATATCGAGTTTCTAGAAACAATCTCATGTGATGGAAGCTCTCCCATTAAGAAAGACCGGGTTTCTAGTAACAATCTCCTTATCCCATAAACCATGTGCCCCCATAGGTTATTTAGCTAGTGGATTCACCTTAAAGATAATATGATGATGGTCTTACCTTAGGCAAGTAGGACAACCGTTTTCGATGTGGGTAACACTGGATTCCATGTTAAGATCATATGGTCTATGTCGATTAAGGCTTATTCCCACTATGAACAAGATGATGAATTATGAACTATGGTTACTCAAGAAGCTTTACTTAGCATGGGTAGGGTTATGGGATCTTATTCATGTATTGCACAAGTAGACTTTGAGGGTACTTATGGTATGTTTCACTTATGATATGATGATCTATGAAATGAATATGCTTATGACTTACGCTTCTCCTTTTCCTTCAAAATGATGCTCTAACTTAGTAAATTGCATGCATTCAACTAAAATTTCCCTTTTAGCATGTTTCAAGGTTTTCATGAATGATTATCATACTTAGTGTATTTTCGTACTAACCCTATTTTCCTACATTTTCCCCCAAGTGTATGGTCTGGTTCTCAAGGCGGTCTCCATTGTGGCTAGAGCGTGGATTTTTTCATTCCTCCTTGCTTGTTGATGAGTCCTCATGGTTCGAGGACAAATATTATCATTGTAGTTCCTTTTCTTGTATTTGACTTTTGGATTATGTTGTATGGGTTATGTCCCTATTTGATTCAAGATTGTAATAGATGGCTAATTGAGACAAGTCTAGACTTCCACTTTCCTTTATGAAAATCTTAGACCTGTAATGCGTTTTTACTCTTTATTATTCTATGCTTTATGTTATGATATGCTAAGGGGCTTATTGGGCCTTTCGGGGTTCTATGTGGCTTGTTACGTCTAGGGGGTACCCTTGGGTCGTGATAGTGGGCGAAGGAACCCACCACTATGAAAACTCACATACCTCTTAGGGACCAAACCCTTGGTGAAACAACCCTCGTTCCGCAAGAAATTTTGATGAATGCCTTGAACCTTCCCTCTTTTCTCCTCTTTTATCTTCTTGAACTCTCTTCTAAAACCCTAAGCATAAATTAGGATTGTAAAACTGAACAAAATCAGTTTAGACCTCTAAAACCTTACTAAAACCATTTTAATCTGATGGGGTAAGGAAAAGACAAAAATACCCTTCACATTTTTTGGTAACTTTCCTTGATTGGGCAGGAAGACTTCAAACGCGCTTATCTCCCTCATATGAGCTCAAACTTTAGCAAACTCGGGTGGTGTTGGAAATAGGACTTAGAGATCTTTCATTTGATATCTTATATGTTTCCTAACTCATTTTGTGCTAAAAGTTATTGTCGTTAGAAGTTGACCCAAAACTTAGAAGAACTTAGGAATGACTTGGATGAACTCTCTTTTGTTCTTTTTGGAACTCAAGGTGCTACATCTAGTGACCTTATCACTTAAGAAAATTTAAATTCCTCGGTAAAATTTCACTCACTTCGAAGAATTGTTGGAGTCTTAGCTCAAAATTTTCTGGGGTGTTACATTACCTCTCCCTTGGGATCATTCGTCCTCGAATTACGACTAGACTGAGTATGGAACAGGGCTACTCTTACCATCTTCCTTGACTCATGAACTTACCTACTAAGACAGACTAGACTGATTCATACCAAGAGTTGGGACCTTCTATAGCACCTAAATCAAGGACGATGCTGTTGTGAACATAGTCACGCTATCTCTAAAGTTGCCTTATCTGGAACAAAGGAAATTCATGTATGAAGTAAGATTAGGAATACCACTCCTGGGGTAATATGACTGCTAGCTATTAAGCTTAGCAACACTCCTTAACTATGTTCTTCTTTCCTTCTTACCATACCTCATTGGCTGCAACTCATAGCTCCCATAAGGGTACATAACTTCTCTTACCAAGGCCTGAGTCTAACGACACACTCTTACTATATTCAAGATTAACCCAAATCCTTAGGTTCAGGTTCTATACCTCTCTATAGGGAAACTCATCGCAAGAATATTACTCTTTGCCACCATATTTAATTAACATTGGGCTCATATAAAGAACCTCCTAATGTTTAACAACTCTACATTCAAACTTAGTACTCTAACAACTCCATAGACTCCTACTAACCAACTCCTTAAGAAGGCCTCATTCTCTCTCATCTCTGCCATACCAACTAGAATTTCCTGCATTACTACTCGTTACCAACTAAGGGTTCTCATTTAACTATTTCTCATAGTAAAACCTCCTCATCCTCTTCCTCCTCATTTATAACCTTAGATGGAATTATCACACCATCATCATCACGATAAGATCATTAACCTTCTTCTTCTCCACTACTAAAAGAACCTCTGAAAATATATCTCCCATGCTCTTTTGAACTCATTACTATCTTATTTTCAACACTTGAATTGATTTCTCATCTTATCATCTCCCCCTTAGGTCTAAAGCTGCCACTTGAAAGCAATGGACCTATTACATCATCTCTAAACTGGTCTACATCCCTTTTCACAACTTAAGTACTATTTTCCCACTTATTATACCTCATTACTTAATCCGTTCTATAACCTTCTGAACATCATGACCCTCTAAAAAAAATCATAAGCCTAGCTTAGATCTATTACTTCACGAATACTCTGTTCTCTTATTCAACACATGTACTTAATCTCCTCTAACATGATGACACATCGACATTAATTCATTTGTTGGTTAAAAATATACACTATCTCATCATGACTAGTAACTATTCATCTTCCTTTTTATCAAGAACTCTCTACAATATTATTATTCCTTATTTGACTCATAAAGGAACTCATCACTTATAATTTACTGGGTGCATGATTGTAATAACATAATCTACCCCATCACTATCTACTTTCCTTAGATTACTGAACCTCTGCATACTTTCCTCTGACTCTGGGCACTTTCACTACTACTTCTCATTCGTCATTCAAATTATATTTTTGGGAGAAAATATTACCCAAGCTCTAAACATACTTCCTCATAAGGATCTCAGCTGAAACAAGGCTTAGGGAAGAGAGTACAACTTTCTTTTAGCTCAAACGCACGATTCTCATGAATAGGGGTGCATTCTTCTCGAACTCAACACTTAACTCACTCACAGGCTTATCTTAAGTCCCTATGTAGTCTCATGAATTCCTCAAGAATAACTAATCCATAAGGATCTTGGGCTTTACTTTTCAATCACCTTTAGTATGAGGGGTAGTCGAATGGATATGAGAGCGCATGAGCTAGAATAAATCTCTATGACATAGCTTTATTGCACGATTAAGAGTATAAAATAAGGGAAATTTTTCTAAAATGCCTGTAGTCCCTCGTTTATAGAAGTGGGGCTCTCACAACCATAAACAAGACTCTACTGACACAACTTCATAGACACGCTAAGACACTTGAAATTAGTTCTCTGATACCAAATATGTCATGACCTGAATCTACACCCTTGATGTGGCAGACACTCAGAACCATTGTTGGTCCCCCAACAAACCCTCATCCTGGCTAAATATAAGCGGAAGACTAACTCAAGCATACAAAAGCTTAAAAATTTGAATTAAATTCAATAAACTCAAATACTCAACTGTAAAATAATCTGAACAATACTAAATAGATAAACTCAGAGTTTGTAAAAACAACTCAAAAAAGATACATACTGAAAACTACTCAACTTTGTCTTTCTATGAAGCCTCTATTATTACAGAAGATTATTGAGACAAGACCCATGACATCTCAAAACTACTAACTGTAGGATAAAGGTGAAGTTCTCCAGAATATAAGAAGGCTTACCAAAAGCTAACTGGAACTGCGAAGGGTATCAATGAGGCTTTTGTTGATGACCCTGAATACGTGTATCTGCGATGCAGGCCAATGACATCAGTAGATGGAATATGCAAGCATGTAAGGGGAACTCTAAAGCATAATCATAAGCTTGAACTCATGAAAAAGAAACATACTTACCTCTTCTCAACTCACTTAACTCAACTCAACTCAACTCAAAGAACATAGTTCAACTTAACTTAGAGAAAATAGGGCTCAACTCAATAATAAGATACTCAACTCAGTGAAACATAATTCAACTTAACTATGAGAAAATAGGGCTCAACTCAATAATAAGAAACTCAACTCAGTGAAACATAGTTCAACTCAACTCAGAGAACTAGGGCTCAACTAAATAATTAAATACTCAACTTTGTGAAACATAGTTCAACTCAACTCAGAGAAATAGGGCTCAACTCAATAATAAGATACTCAACTTTGTGAAACATTGTTTAACTCGACTCAGAGAAATAGGGCCCAACTCAATAATAAGATACTCAACACTAGATACACATGGAAAAGTAATAATAAAAGATGCAATATATGAAAAGCTGTAAAATAATAAATAGCTACTCAATTGTATTTAAAAATACAAAAACAACTCATTTGTAGGTAAAAATTAAATAATAACTCTTAGTTGGGAGATTCTCTAACCGACAACCATCACTATGAGCTATGTGATGTTACAATGTCTCGCCCACGCTGCCAGAATTGTCTAATACCTTGCCGGGGTATAGAACTCCTCAACTAAGTGAATCATCTAAAAAGTATGACCCTTTCTACCCACGTTGGCTACATGGTTTATGGGGGCTGTGAGTTATTAGAACTCTCTCCCATATTGGTGCTCAATACTACTTCCAAAATATGACTTAGCTTATATGTTTTATAGAAAACATTTCCCATTCCTCAACTTTGAGATTATTACTCAAAATATTTCCCTAAAAAGAGAGAATACTCAAACTGCTCATGAACTCTTTTGGAAATCGGTGTTTCCTCTCTTATTAAATGTAAAAACATTTTCTTTTGTGAATACTTTGTTCCCATATACCATTTTAATGAAAATGAAACTTGACTCTACTCATCCTCATACTCATTTACTCAAGCCTTTAAACAAATTATGAATAATTGTAAAGTACTTCTCAAAATAGGGTTCATGCTGAATTATGGACGTGAACGACTCAATTAAAGGTTTTCAATAACCATACATAGAACTCAATACTCAGAACTCAACAACTATAGAACTCAAAGACTCAGTGATACTACTCATATCAAGAATGCTCGACTCAGAGGGTTCATTCGGAAATTATGGGCATGAACAACTCAAATCAAGGACCTTAATGAGTAACATGTAGTAGTCCCATGATTAGGAATATAATCTCCAAAGAATTAATAACTCAATACTCAAGACATAGACCTTGAAGATACTAATACTCTCAAAGATACTCAAATTATGGAGTTCATGCGGAATTTATGGGTATGAACGATTCGGCTCAAGGATCTCAATGATAATGTAGGCTCATGAATAAATTCTCATCATTCTCAAATTCACTTACTCGAGTCTTGAAACAAGTTATTAGTAATTGTAGAACACTCCTCAAAAGACTCAAATGGACTTTCTCAAAAGAATTGAAAGAACTCTCAAGACTTGACTCTTAATTCTACCTTGAATTTGAATTATGAATTCAAGGTTATGATTCATGTTATGAATGATTTCTTGATATTTAGAAGTAGTTTAGAGTAGTTAGAATTAAAATGGAGTAAAGGTACCCTTTTAAGAAACTTAGACGGGCCAAACGACGGAGAAGGGGTGGGGCTAGGCAACCCTGGTGCACTGAGTGGCGCAGGGCACCAGCCCCTGAACTACGGCGCACCTCTGCTGGAGCAATGGTGGGACGACACGCCACCCCCTGCCCAAATTTCGCTGATGAATTTCTTTGCTCGTTTTTTGACCCTAGTTCGCCTAGATTCGAATGGTCTCTTCCCCACTCACTTAAATTCGAATACCCAACATACGTACACACTAATCTACTCAAAACAATCCTCAAATCAATAACTTTCATCTCAAGAATTCATAAAAACCCCAACAATCAAGATTACAAATGGAATTTCTAGAAAACTCATTAATAACTCAAATCGTTCAACCTCAAGAACGAAATTCTCATTAAAATAACATGATTGGCATGTGGGTGAACTAACCCAACACTATGAGAACTCACATACCTCTTAGGGATCAAACCTTTGGTGAAACAACCCTCAATCCGCAAGAAATTTCGATGAACGCCTTGAACCTTCTCTCTTTTCTCCTCTTTTCTCTTGTTGAACTCTCTTCTAAAACCCTATGCGTAAATTAGGATTGTAAAACTGAACCATATCAGTTTTGACCCGTAAAACCTTACTAAAGACGTTTAATGTGATGGGGTAAGGAAAAGACCAAAATACCCCTCACATTTTTGGGTAACTTTTCTTAACTGGACAGGTAGACTTCAAACGGGGATATCTCCCTCATACAAGCTCGAAATTTAGCAAACTCGGAGGTGTTGGAAAGAGGACTCAGAAATATTTCATGTGATATCTTATGGGTTTCCTAACTCATCCTATACTAAAAGTTATGGTCGTTTGAAGTTGACCCAAAACTTAGAAGAACTTAGGAACTACTTGACAGAACTCTCTTTAGTTCTTTTTGGAACTATAGGTGCTACATCTAGTGACGTTATGTCACGACCTAGGGGTACCCTGTCGATGTAACAAGGCGTACAAGACCCCGAAAGGCCTCATACAAGCCACTTAGCATATTATAACAGAAAGTAATAGAAAATGGTGCAGAAATTTAAAACATTTCAAACAATCAAAGTCTTTATAAAACAACCGGAAGTCTAAATACAATTGTCTCAAACTGTCTAAACATCTTGAATAAAATCTTGGGTCACAGCCCATACAAAAGTCCAACATATAAAATGAAAGACATAAAAAAAAGTGGTGATCACATCCTCGAACACAATGAGGACTCACCAAATCTTCACTCCTTGATCAACTATGAACCTAGCCACGAGTGTAGAATCATTATCGCCAGACCCTACATTTGATAAGAATGTAGGCAAAAGTATGCGTTAGTACAATCATTTACTAAATATGATAGCTAGGATAAACAATATAAACATCATAGTTAGTCAATATAAACCATAAGCATAATCAATGCACATACAACATCATCATAATAAGAAAGGAATACTTCTCAAGCAACCTTACTCATCCTTAGTCAAGACTTGGGTCATCCACCTCTAGTCAAGCTTACTTCATGGAAGGCATCTCAAGCAACAGTCCAAGCTATTCATCTTCATAACATAATTCACATTATTCCTACCTACTTTTAAAGACATGGGGATTCGCCTCTTTGCCTAGCTTACAAAGGCTAATGGGTATTTACCTCTTGCCTTACTTACTTTAAAATCATAGGTACTCACCTCCACAATCACATTACATGACACAGGTACTCGCCTCCACATCATTTCATAAGGATCATAGGTGCTCACCTCCATGTCCATTACGAACATGGGGAATCACCTCTTGTTCAATTCTAAGGAGTATAGGAAATCACCTCATGTCCTTCTCATATGGAGGTCAAGGGTAGTCCCCTCTAGCCTCATCATTTACATAGTCTTTTAGTCTAGATTCATTTTAGGTGAGCAATCCTTTCAACCTAGAATCTTTCATGTGAGTAAGCCTTTCATATTCATACATTCATGATTAAGCAACTCACTTGGGAAGTATCCCTTCCACAACAATAACGTCAATTACCAACAATTCACATCATAAGCTTTACTCTCAAAGCCCTACATCTCATGATCATTATCTAAGCTTTATTCTCAAGCAATTCTAATCATACTTCATCAATCCTATAAGGATAAACCTAAGCCCATAAAGTTTCCCTTCATTTCTTCAATCCAACTATATCAATTCACGGTTAGAATCATGGAATAGGCATGGGTACATGTAATTTCACTCTAAAAACATGTAATTCTACCAATTCTGTTATAAACAATCACAATCCACTCAACTGGATCAACATTCATCATAACCCACAACATTGGAAGAAACCCTAACTAGAATTGGGAAATTCTTCATCAAATTGGGGTGTTCTAGGGGACTTCATGGGAGGAAGGATCCCATGGATGAAAAGCCATCATACCTTGATTACAAATCCCTCACAAGCTTGAAGATTGGAGACTTCAAATTGACCTAGCTTCAATTTCTTCCTTCTTCTTCCAACTTCTAGAGAGAGAATATTTGAGAGGAGTTTGGTGTTTTCTTTTGGGATTTGAGAGAATGACTTGAATGAGGGGTTTTGGGGATTAAAAATCCTTATATAGGTGTTTTAGACTTAGGAAAATCGACACCACTTCAATTTAATTAAAACCGGAAGTCCCATTATACCCCTAAACTAACCATCCAGTCCTGACCCACGAGACCACATTGACGGGCCATGGATGGACCTACGGTCCATCTAGGTCAAGCGTGGTTTGGACAGAGATTTTTGGGCTACCCACGACACCCCTAACCATGAGTCGTAGACCCTTCAACGGGGCATGGATCCTAGCGTGGTTTACTGCCTTTGGCTGTGTCCTTGTTGCCCATCTACGGGGGCCACCTATGGGGAGTGGAATCACCCACGAGCCGTGGTTGGTCACTGTAAGGTGGTACCTTGGGGTTCTAACATGCTATACCCTCTATCTCGAGTTCGGGGTGTTACAATATCTCCCCCTTGAGAACATTCGTCCTCGAATGGCATTGTAGGCATTTCTTAAAGGAAACGACTCTGGACTAGCAACCCATCATGCATGCAACTCATCAAAATGCACACAATTAAGGAGGAAACATCAAATCCAATCCAAACATACTAAATGCACCATAAGGGAGTAGAAACTACATCTAACAACCCAATATGCATGAAATTTTCAGATTTCTTTCATTCAAGGAGGAACTTACCATCTGCAACTTAAAATCATGCTTAACACAATCTCATGGAGCCTATATGCAATCAATACTCAAGGCACATATTCAAAGAGAACATCTCCACTCCAAGTCAAGGCATGATAAAAAATTCATCTCATGAAGTCTATAAACAACTCATACTCAATGCACAACAACATGAGGAAAATAAATCACATAAGTCACTTCTTTCAAAGCTTAAGAAATTCATGCACATGCATAATCATAAGGAAAACATGGAAACACATAAAACAGACATGACTTTAAATCATAAGCAATCCTAGAGGAAATTAATTACCTCAAGCTAGAATAGGAGTAGGATGAAAAAGGTGAGGATATTGGGACTTCATATCGTCCCTGGCCTCCCAAGTAGCACCCTCAACTAGTTGATTCCTCCATAGAACCTTCACGGAAGCTATTTTCTTGTTTATCAATTTCTTAACTTGCCGGTCCGAAATCTCAACTGGAACTTCCTCATATGAAAGGTTCTCATCAACCCCCAACCCTTCTAGGGAAACTATGGATGTTGGGTCCCCGACACAGTTCTTAAGCATAGAGACATAGAAAATGGGATGCACGGTTGCCAGCTCATTTGGCAAATCTAACTCATAAGCAACCTTACCAATACGTCTCAGAATTCGATATGGGCCTACAAATCGGGGACTAAGTTGCCCTTTCTTGCCAAACCTCATCACACCCTTCATGGGTGAGATTTTCAAGTAGACCCAATCATTAAGTTCAAACTGTAGATCCCTTCTCCTCACATCGGCATACAATTTTTTTCGACTTTGGGTGGTTCTCAACCTCTCTCTAATAAGTCAGACTTTCTCAATAGCCTCATGAACTAACTCGGGCCCTATAAAGGAAACCTCACCCACCTCAAACCATCCGATAAGAGATCTACACCTCCTACCATAAAGGGCTTCATATGAAGTCATACTAATACTCTAGTGATAACTATCATTATAGGCAAATTCTATAAAAGGCAAATGATCGTCCCAATTTCCCTTGAAGTCAATCACACAAGCCCTTAACATATCCTCCAATGTTTAGATGGTACGCTCCGCTTGACCACCGATTTGTGGTTGAAAAGTTGTGCTAAGCTTAACCTTGGTGCCAAGTCCCTTTTGGAATGACTTCCAAAACTGAGAAGTAAATTGGGTACCACGATCGGAAATAATGGACAAAGGCACTCCATGTAGCCTTACCATCTCTCTCAAATATAACTTGGCATAGTCCTCCACCGAATAAGAAACCTTGACAGGAAGGAAATGTGCCAATTTCATCATCCGATCTACCACCACCCAAATAGAGTCATGTTGTTGCCGGCTGCGAGGCAAACCAACTATAAGGTCCATATTTAAGTCTTCCCACTTCCAAGTAAGAATGCTAAAATCTTGAGCTAAACCTCCCAATTTTTGATGCTCAACCTTTACTTGTTCACAGTCCGGACATTTGGCCACAAGTACAACAAAATCATTCCTCATCCCATTCCACTAATAGACTTCCCATAAATCACGGTACATCTTGGTGGCTCCCGGGTGAATGGAATACCGCGAACCATGAGCTTCTGCCAAAATCTGTTCCCTTAAGTTATCCACATTTGGAACACATAAACGACCTTGGTATCTAAGTACCCCATCTCTCCCTTGGGAGAAAGCCTTACGGATTTCTTAAGTACCGCCTCTTTCAATTCTACCAAAATTGGATCAAGACTTTGCTTGGCTTTCCCATCCGCTACAAAAGATGATTTAGAACCATTGTGAACCATAACACCACCTTTGGTGGAGTCCATAAGTTGAACACCTAATCGTGCTAACCTATGCACATCTCGAACCAACTCTTTCTTTTCTTCATCAATATGAGCTACACTACCCATAGTTAACCGACTAAGTGCATCCGACACCACATTAGCTTTGCTGGGGTGATAAAGAACGCTCATGTCATAATCTTTCAAGTACTCAAGCCACCTTCTTTGGCAAAGATACAAATATTTTTGACTAACACAAATTGCAAACTCTCGTGGTTGGTGAAAACATCAACATGAACTCTATACAAATAATGCCTCCAAATCTTTAAGGCAAATATGACCACTGCTAATTCAAGGTCATGAGTAGGATAATTCTTCTCACGGACTTTAAGTTGCCTTGAAGCATAGGCAATCACCTTACCTTTTTGCATAATCACACATCCCAACCCAACTCTAGAGGTGTCACAATATACCACAAAATCATTCATATCTTCCGGTAAAGTCAACACTGGAGTGGAAGTGAGTATATAATTCAACTCTTGGAAAATTTTCTCACAAGCATTCGACCACATAAAGTTAGCCTTCTTTTGTGTCAAGGCCGTCAAAGGAGAGGCAATTAAAGAGAAAACTTCAACAAACCTTCTATAATAACTGGCAAAACCCAAGAAACTTTGAATATTTTTGGTGATAGAGGTCTAGACCAACTTTTGACCGCATCCGTCTTAATCGGATCCACCTTAATACCCTTGCTTGAAACAAAATGGCCTAAGAAAGCCACACACCTTAACCAAAATTCACATTTGCTAAACTTTGCAAAAATTTGTTGGGCCTTGAGGATTTGCAATACGATCCTCAAATGATCAATATGCTCATTCTCACATCTTGAATAGATCAAAATATCATCGATAAACATAATCACAAACTTGTCAAGATATTGTCTAAACACTAAATTCATCAAGTCCATAAACGCCGCCAGAGCGTTAGTCAAACCAAAGGACATCACTAGAAACTCATAATGACCATATCGGGTTCTAAAAGCTGTTTTTGGAATATCTTCTTCTTTCACCCTCAATTGGTGATAAGCCGACTAGAGATCAATCTTAGAGAAATAACTTTCCCCTTGAAGTTGGTCTAATAAATCATCTATCCTTGGGAGAGGATACTAGTTCTTAGTGGTCACCTTGTTCAATTGTCTATAATCAATACACATACGAAGAAACCCATCTTTCTTCTTAACAAACAAAACTGGAGCACCCCATGGAGAGATACTTGGTCAAATGAAACCCTTATCCAACAAAGCCCTCAACTGTTCTTTCAACTCCCTAAGTTTCACTGGAGCCATTCTATAATGAGGAATAGAGATAGGTTGGGTATCTAGGAGAAGGTCAATACCGAAGTCTATTTCCCTTTCGGGAGGAATACCGAGTAGATCATCCGGAAACACTTTCGGAAACTCATTCACAACATGGACCGACTCAAGACTAGGGGTTTCAGAATACATATCCCCCACCCTACCAAGATGGTACAGACAACCCTTAAAAATCTTCTTTCTAGCTTTGAGACAAGAGATAAACTGACTCTTAGGCATAGAATTTCCCCTCTTCCATTCTAGAATAGACTCATTTGGAAACTAAAATTTGACTACCCGAGTACTACAATTGATAGAAGCATAACAAGGTGCAAGCAATCCATACCAAGGATGACATCAAACTCTAACATAGGGCTAGGCGTTCGGTTCTTCGGTTCAGTTTTACCAAATTTTGATTCGTTGTTCGGTTTTGAAAAAGTGTGCACCAAATACCAAACCATAATATTTTGGTTCAGTTCCATTTTTTAACTTCAGTTTGATTTAATTTAGTGTTTTAAAAATAGTTTTTCGCTGTAAATAATAATTAAAATGAGAATAATCTATTATGTAACATTGCAGCATTGCAATGCATGACCATTGCTACTTGCTACTGGAAGCATTGCATAACATGGTTGTTGGCTACTGTTGCTTGATGCTACTACTGGTGGTGGCTGCTTCTTGCTGTTGTCTGCTGAAAGCTCTGCAACATTGCAACCTTCAAAGCCACCTGCTGGCTAGCTTGGCCCAACAATCAAATACGCTATGTATGGAGAATGGAGATGGCTACGACATCTGTAGTTGTACGCTCAAAACTTTAGGGCTTCAAAGACAAAGTGGCAAAGACCAAATTCCAAAGTCCAAATTTTGAATTTGGTCATGTTTTTTTGGTTAAAACTTAAAATATATATTTTAATAGAATTTAAAATATTATTTTAAATTCAGTTAATAAAATTTCAGTTTTTTGGTACACTGAATTTTTTTTACCCTTACACCGAATACCGAATCGAAAAACTAAAATTCTAGAAAAAAAACACATAAACCGAACCAAAAAACTGAAAATATGAAACCAAAAAACTGAATTAATTTGGTTCGGTTAGGTTTTTTGGTTTTCTGGTATTTATGCCCACCCCTAGTCTAACATATCAAGCTCTACCAAGTCAACAACAGTAACTCTATGAGACAAGGAAACATGACATTTTCTATAGACCCTCTTAGCCACAACAGAATCACAAATAGTGGTAGAGACAAAAAAGTTTCTAATAACACATCGGGGAGCACATCAAACCTCATGGCCACATAAGGTGTCACAAAGGAGAAAGTATCTCATGGATCAAGAAAACCATACACATCTAATTGAATTTTTTTTAACATACCGATCACCACATCTAGGGAGTTCTCTTGATCACCTCTAGTGTGGAGGGCATAAAATCGGTTTTGCTTAGGACCATTCGCACCCGAACCACTTGGACCGGATGAAAGGTACGGTTGAGCCGTATGACGAGTATCTCCCTCATTCTTAGCAACCGAAGGACATTTCCTTATCTTAAGATCCGTCTTTCCACACCCAAAGCAAGCATTGGAACCTGCTAGAAACTTTCCCTCATCATTTCTTCCACATTTAGCACAAGTAGGCATCAAACACCTTTTACCATCTCCTTGAGGCTTAGGGTTAGACACTCTTTCATTGTTAGACCTTGGAGGAGAATTAGAAGAACCTTGCCCGGAAAACTTTTGCTGAAACCTTGAACGACCCTGTCCACCGAAACTAGAATGTGAAAAGTTACCATCATCTGTTATTTCCCTCTTTGCTTCCCTAAATCTTTCCTTGAGCTTTTCTTCCTCAATTTGTTGGGTATGCACCATAAGGTGAGAAATGTCCATGTCATGAACATGCATAGTGGTGTGGCATTCTTTGACTACCAAGTCGGACACACTCGACACAAACTTACTCATCTTGGTCCTACGGTCCACCACAAAAGAAGGTGTATATTTAGATAGTTTAGTAAACCTCAAAGCGTACTCCCTCACACTCATATTTCTTTGCCGAAGGTTGATGAACTCAAGCACCTTGGCCTCTCTCAAATCAATACGGAAAAATTTATCAAGAAAAGCACTTTTGACCCTTTCCCACTCTATGGGACCCGCTCCTTCTGGCTTTGCCTATTTCCATTGATTGCACAAAATCTGAGCAACCCCTTTGAGTTGGTAAGAGACCGATTCTGCCTTCTCTACCCGAGTTACTCCCATAATAGCAAGTATCTTATAGACCTCATTGATAAACTCTTGAGGATCTTCCTCAAATTTGGAGCCATAAAATTCTGGAGGGTTCATCCTTGTAAATTCCCTCACTCTTGCTGCCGCGGTACCCACATGTGGGTTCACGGGGGCTACCACCTTTCTATCAGCTTGGGCCGTCACGGCTTGAGCCAACACTTGAAAATCTGACCTAAACTCTACATTTGTTACATTCTTGGTGAAAGGATCAATCGAAGCTAGAGAAAGAGCTTGGGGAGGAACTTCTTGACCCACATTGTCTCCCTCAGTCCTTCAAGAATTTGCCCTTCTAGTAGTCATATCCTGAAAACCATCGTGTAAGGATTAGGAGAAATACTTATAGAGTTAAACTCCATGGCACGACTTAGAGAAATGAAGAAGTGAAGTTTCCTACACATCTAGTAGCCTCTCATTCATAAATGTAGAGCGCTTCACACTTATGAACAAGACTCTACTTGACCATCTACGGGGGCCACCTATGGGGCATGGACTTACCCACGAGCCATGGTTGGTCACTGTAAGGTGGTACCTTGGGGTTCTAACATGCAATGACCTCTATCTCAAGTTCGGTTACACCTTATCACTTAAGAAAATTTAAATTCCTTGGTAAAATCTCACTCACTACGACGAATGGTTTGAGTCTTAGATCAAAATTTTCTGGGGTGTTACACTAAAGATTCTTTTAAATGGTTAATTTTCTTGTACTGCTTGTTATGAAGGCAAGTTACTTGTGAGACCATTGAGATTGAGTGCCCTGCGTAGTTGGAACGTATACATGGAGATACTTGTGGACCTATTCACCCACCTAGTGGGTCGTTTAGATACTTTATGGTCCTAATAGATGCTTCTTCTAGATGTTCTCATGTGTGCCTAATGTCATCTCGTAACTTGGCATTTGCAAAATTTTTGGCACATATAATAAAATTAACGGCACAATTTTCTAACAATCAGATTAAGTCTCTTCACCTTGATAATGCTGTAGAGTTTTCATCCCAATCATTTAATGATTATTGTCTATCAATTGGGATAAGAGCTAAACACCCTGATGCTCATGTTCATACTAAGAATGGACTCGCTGAATCACTAATTAAACGTCTGCAGTTAATAGCAATTGCTTATGAAAACTAGGTTGCCCACTGTTGTGTGGGTTCATGCAATTTTGCATGCTGCATATGTCATAAGTTTTCTCCATTGCAATTGGTTATGGGTCAAGAACCTAATATATCCTATCTAAGAATTTTTTGATGTGCTGTACATGTGCCTGTGGCACCACCAAACTGTACTAAGATGGGCCCTCAAAGAAGGTTAGGAATATATATTGGGTTTGAATCACCCTCCATTATTCGTTATCTTGAACCATTAACTGGAGACATGTTTACTGCTCGATTTGAGGATTGTTGATTTGATAACAGTTTCCCCAAAATTAGGGGGAGAAAATAGTGAAATAAAAAGAGAAATTTTGTGGAAAAATTTATCATTGTCTTATCTTGATCCATGTTCTTCTATTTGTGAGAAAGAAGTAGAAAAGATTATTCAACTTCAGAAAATTGCAAATCAAATTCCAAACGCATTTATAGATTTGAAAAGGATTACTAAATCACATATTCCTGCAGAGAATGTCCCATTTCAAATTGATGTCCCTATAGGACCATCCACTAGTTTCATAGCTAATGATTCAAAATCACGCCTAAAGCTTGGTAGACCATCGGGTTCTAAGGATCAAAATCCTAGAAAAACAAAAATTTAACGCCAAGATGACACTATGAAAGAATCTTATATGGAAGTTCAAAATTTGAATAATTATGATATCCATGCAGGAATCAATGAGCTTGAAACTTAAGAAAATAATGAACTATCCATAAATTTAAGAGATGTTGAAACTAATTTGAATCGATCAAAAATAGTGGTTGATTATGTCTTTACATACAATATTGCAACAAAAATCATGCAAGATAGCGAGGATCTTGAAACCTCAATCTATTGTAGAATGTCAACAAAGAAATGGTTGGCCAAAATGACAAGAAGCAATTCAATCAGAGTTGAATTCACTTGTCAAGCGTGATGTCTTTGGACCTATAGTTCAAACACCAAATGGTAATAAACCCGTTGGCTCTAACTGGATTTTTGTGCGAAAAAAGTGAGAAAAATGAAATACAAAGGTATAAAGCATGCCTTGTGGCACAAGGACTTTCACAAAGGCCTGGTGTTGATTATGAAGAGACATACTCACCCGTTAAGGATGCGATAACATTGTGTTATCTCATTGGTTTCATAGTCCATGAGAGACTTGGAATGCATTTGATGGATGTGGTTACAATCTATCTTTATGGATCACTTGATAATGAGATATACATGAAAATTCTTGAAGGATTTACGATACCTAAAACATGTAGTTCAAAATCTCGGGAAATGTATTTAATTAAATTACAAAGATCATTGTGTGGTTTGAAGCAATATGGACGCATTTGGTATAACCGTCTTAGTGAGTATTTATTTAAGGAAGGTTATACAAATGATGCAATTTGCCCATGTGTTTTTATAAAGAGAACAACATCAGAATTTGTTGTACTTGTTGTTTATGTTGATGACATAAAGCTTATTGGAACTCCAACAGAGCTTCAAAAGGAAATTGATTATTTAAAGAATGAATTTGAGATGAAAGATCTTGGTAGGACAAACGTATGTCTTGGTTTCCAAATTGAGTAATTGACAAATGGTATTTTTGTTCATCAATCTGCCTACACAGAAAAGTGTTGAAAATATTTTGTATGGATGAAGCGCATCTATTAAGTACTTTGATGATTGTTCATTCTCTTGATGTGAATAAGCATCCATTCTGACCTCGAACAAAGAAAGAGGAACTCCTTGGTTCTGAAGTACCATATCTTTGTGCAATTGGTGCACTAATGAATCTTATTACTACTACAAGGCCTGATATAACTTTTTCTATTAATTTTTTAGCAAGATATAGTTTTGCTCCTACTAGGAGAAATTGGAATGGGATAAAACACATATTGCGATATCTTAAAGGGACAACTGAAATTGGCTTATTTTATTCTAACAATTGTAGTCCCAATCTTGTTGGTTATGCTGATGTAGGATAATTATTTGATCCACACACAGCTCGATCTCAAACAGACTATATATTTATATGTAGGGGTACTGCCATATCTTGGATATCTACAAAGAAGTCTATCGTATCCACTTCCTCAAATCATGTTGAGATAATAGTTGTTAATGAAGCAAGTAGAGAATGTGTGTGGTTGAGTTCTATGATACATCTCATTCAAGAAAAATATGGTTTGGAGTGTGATAAAGTACCTACCACTTTATATGAAGATAACGCAGCATGTATAGCACAACTAAAGGGAGGATTCATAAAATGAGATAGAATAAAGCACAACTCGCCAAAGCTTTTCTATACACATGAATTCCAAAAGAATGGTGATATAAATGTGCAACAGATTCATTCAAGTGACAATGTGGTTGACCTATTTACCAAGTGTCTAACAACTGCAACTTTCAAGAAGATGGTGCACAAGTTTGGAATGCGAAGATTCGAGTCTCTGGATTGATGTTAGGGGGAGTTAATATGCGTTGTGCTCTTTTTCCCTTACGAGGTTTTGTCCCATTGAGTTTTCCTTGTAAGGTTTTTAATGAGGCAACCTAGATGCCTATTACTCCCTCTGTCCCAATTTATATGAATCACTTTCCTTTTTAGTCAGTCCCAAAAAGAATGACACATTTATATATAAAGTAACAATCTAACTATAAAAATATCTATTTTACCCTTAATGAAATGATTTACAGCCACACAAATTTCTATCATTCGTTTTGGACCACAAGTTTTAAAAGTATTCCTTTCTTTCTTAAACTCCATGCCGAGTAAAAGTACCTCATATAAAATGGGACGGAGGGAGTAATAGATATGTGTACTCTTTTCCTTCACTAGAGTTTTTTTTTTGAAGTTGTTTTTAGTAAGATTCTTAATGAGGCACATCATTTATGAATTAGACATTTAAGGTGGAGTGTTATAAATATAGTGAATGTCTATCTGTTAGAGAATATTTACGAACCCTAACTTTGGGACCAAGTCAATTTTCCCCTGTAAATAGAGGGGTCCTCTTCATTGTAAACTCATCCCTCACGAGAAATAATAATTCTTCTCTCTACTTTCTTCTTCTTATATTATAGTTTCATAACAATATTAATTAATTGATTAATAATAACTTGTTTATTGACTTTTATGATCTTTACAATACTATCTTATATCTTATATTATCTTATATATATAAAGAGAATCTTATGCCCGCCTACGTTACACCCTTAGAATTGATGAATTTACTTTTATGTTTTCCTTTGTACCGTTTCTTCAACTCTTGTGTCACTTTTGTCCATAAAGTTACTTAAAAATATGTAGTATGAACTATAGAATTCGTACTCAATTGGGTGTTAAGAAGAAGAAGAGTAGAGAACTTAGAAAATTTTTGGTTTAAAAATGTGAGAGAACCCCTCTATTTATAGCCAATAAAGGGTAGTATGAACAAGTGCTTATTATAGTGCCTTATCAGAAACGTCACAATCTTTCGAAAAAGCCACAAGTATTTGGAAAAGTCACAACCTTTCAGAAAAGTAACAACCCTTCGGAAAAGTCACAACTCTTTGGAAAAGACAAAACCTTTGGAAATTTCACAATCCTTCAACGTGAAAATGTGTCTTCTTTAATATATTTTACATTATAATATAAACAAATATAGACTATGTACTAAATTAGGTGTTTTAAGAAGAAGAAGAATAGAAACCTTAGAAAATTTGTAGTTTAAACATGTTAGAGCACTACTGTATTTAAAACCAACAAAAGTAGTATGAACATCATCTGCTTATTGTGCCTTATAATAAAAGAGACAACTCTTCAGAAAAGTCACAACCCTTCAGAAAGGTCAGAACTCCCCAAAAAATCACAACTCTTTAGAAAAGTCAGAACCCTTCAAAAAAGTCACAACTCTTTGAAAAAGTTACAACCCTTTGGAATAGTCGCAACCCTTCTAAAATGTCACAAACCTTTAAAAAGTTCACAACTTGTCGGAGAAGTCACATCTTTTTGAAAAGGTCACAACCTTTTGAAAAAGTCAAACCTTTTGAAAAATTCACAACTCTTTGAAAAAGTCTCAACCCTTCAATGTGAAAAGGTGTATGCTTTTAATAAATTTTAAAATATAAATATTTAATTAAATGTAATATAATATAAAATATAAAGATATATTAAATTGGATGTTTTTAGTTGGGGGGATAGATAGATAGATAGATGTTATCATGTATTTTTCACATATTACCTCATAACCTTTCATATTCTTTAATAAAAATGTTAAAATTTTCAATTACTACTTTCCTATTTTTTGTTGATGATTAATATAGGGAAATGTTGGGGAGTCTCAATTATTAAAAGGGAAAGTGGACAAATATCCCCCCGAACTATCATAAATGGTATGCAAATACCCTCTGTCATACTTTTGAGACATTGGTGCCCCTGCCGTCTAAAAACTAGAACATATGTGCCCTTCACTCTAACAGAAGACTAAATAGGGACATGTGGCACAATCTTATCCATCAATCGGATATTTAATAAATGTTGAATCTGTTAATAAAATTATGAGTAGTGTATGTCTGTTAGTACAAAGGGTATATATGCTCTAATTTTTAGACGACAGGGGCACCAATGTTCCAAAAGTATGACGGACGGTATTTGCATACCATTTACGATAGTTTGGGGGGTATATTTGTCCTTTTTCCCTTAGGATCAAGGCCTTGCTTAGCCTTTACATCCATAAGAAAGGACGATTTGGACCCATTATGAACAATGACACCACCCATGGTGGAATCAACTAGTTGAACACCTAGTCGGGCCAACCAATGAGCATCACGAACCAACTCTTTCTTACCATCATCAACATGAGTCACACTGCCCATAAACAACCGACTAAGAGTATCTGCTACCACATTGGCCTTACCGGGGTGGTAAAGAACACTCATGTCATAATCCTTCAATAATTCTAGCCACCTTCTTTGGCGAAAATTCAAGTCCTTTTGACTAAACATGTATTGTAAGCTTTTGTAATTGGTGAACACGTCAACATAAACCCCATACAAGTAATGTCTTCAAATCTTTAAGGCAAACACAACCGCCGCTAACTCAAGGTCATGGGTAGGATAGTTTTTCTCATGGAATTTAAGTTGCCTTGAAGCATAGGCAATCACTTTACCATTTTGCATAAGCACACATCCCAACCCAACTCTAGAGGCATCACAATACACCACAAAACCATCCGTACCTTCCGGTAAAGTCAACACCGAAGTGGAAGTAAGTCTATCTTTCAACTCTTGGAAACTTTTCTCACAAGCTTCTGACCAAATGAACTTAGCCTTTTTTTGACTCAAAGCCGTCACATGAAAAGCAATGGAAGAAATTCCCTCAATAAACCTTCTATAGTAACCGGCCAAACCCAAAGAGCTTCTAATGTTTGAAGGAGTTAGAGGTCTAGGCCAACTCTTGACCGTATCCGTCTTCTTAGGATCTACCTCAATCCCCTTACTTGACACAATATGACCAAGGAAAGCCACAGATCTTAACAAAAAATAACACTTACTAAAGTTTGCAAAAAGTTGATGGTCCTTAAGAACTTGTAACACAACCCTCAAATGGTCTACATTCTCATTTTCACTCCTTGAATTGATCAAAATATCATTGATAAACACAATCACAAACATGTCTAGGTATTGCCTAAGCACTCTATTTATCAAATCCAAAAACGCCGCCGGAGAATTAGTTAACCCAAACGAAATAACTTGGAATTCATAATGACCATATCGAGTTCGGAATGACGTCTTTGGAATGTCAACCCCTCTCACCCTCAATGGGTGATAACGAAGATCAATCTTAGAGAAATAACCAGCCCTTTGAAGTTGGTCAAACAAGTCATCTATCCTTGGGAGAGGATACTTGTTCTTAATGGTCACCTTATTCAATTGACGATAATCAATGCACATTCGAAGAGACCCATCTTTCTTTCTAACAAATAACACGGGAGCACCCCATGGAGAGATACTTGGTGGAATAAAAACCCTTGTCTAACAAATCCTTCAACTGTTCTTTCAACTCATTTAACTCAGCTGGGGCTATTCTATAAGGAGGAATTGAGATAGGTTGCGTATCTAGAAGAAGGTCAACACTGAAGTCTATTTCCCGCTCGAGAGGAATATCGAGTAGATCATCTGGGAACACTTCCGGAAACTCATTTACAACGGGGATCGACTCAAGAGTAGGGGTTTCAGAATCTACATCCCTCACCCTAACAAAATGGTAAATACAATCCTTGGAGATCATATTTCCAGCCTTCAAACATGAGACAAACTGACCCTTAGGCATATAATTTCCCCTCTTCCATTCAAGGATAGGCTCATTTAGGAATTGAAACTTGACCACACGAGTTCTACAATCTATAGAAGCATAACATGCATGTAACCAATCCATACCCAAGATAACATCAAGGTCTAACGTGTCAAGCTCTACCAAATCAATAAGAGTAACTCTATGGGATAAGGAAACGGGACATCTTCTATAAACCCTTTTAGCCACCACAGAATCACCAATAGGAGTAGACACAGAAAAAGGTTCTAATAACACTTCCAGAGGAACACCAAACCTCATTGCCACATAGGGTGTCACAAAAGATAAAGTAGCACCGGGATCCAACAAGGCATACACATCAATAAGAAAGACTTTTAGCATACCGGTCACTACATCCGGGGAGCTCTATTGGTCACCTCGGGTTTGAAGAGCATAAAAGCGGTTTTGCTTTGGAGCATTGGAGTTTGAACCACTAGGAGGCGCTTTCTTGATCTCTCTTCCTTGAACCTTAAGCATTGAACAATCTCTCTTTTTGTGACCATTCTTTCCACAATTAAAGCAACCATCCGTTCCAACTAGGCACTTACCATCATGCTTTCTTCCACACTTCGCACAAGTAGACCTAGCCACATAAGAACCACTACCATTACCTCCTTGAGGTTTAGGGTTGGACACCCTATCCTTGTTGACCCTTGGGGGAACACTAGAGGAACCTTGGTTGGAAAACCTTTGTCTAAACCTTGGTCGACCTTGTCCATCAAACTTAGCATTGGCAAAGTTCCCATCACCGATTTTAGCTCTTTTCACCTCTCTAGACTTTTCCTTGGGCTTCGATTCCTCAATTTTTTGGGCGTACAACATAAGACGTGAGATATCCATATCATGATGTAGCATTGCCGTACAACATTCTTTTTCTACCATGTTGGACACGTCCGTCAAAAACCTCCTCATCTTAGCCCTCGAATCCGCCACCATAGTTGGAGCATACTTGGACAATTGAGTGAACTTTAAGGAATACTATTTCACACTCATACTTCCTTGATGAAGGTTAATGAAATCTTCCACCTTAGCTTTCCTCAACTCTAAGGGAAAGAACCTATCAAGAAATGTCGATTTAAACAACTCCCACTCTACGAGACCTGCTCCTACCGGCCTCTCCCCCTTCCATTGATCATACCACACTTGAGCAACATCTTTCAATTGGTAAGCGGCTAAATCCTCCTTCCCTTCCGAATTCACCCCCATAATAGCAAGTACCTTATAGACCTCATCGATAAACCTTTGAGTATCCTCTCCACTTTGGAGCCATGAAATTCGGGGGGGGGGGGGATTTCATTCTTGCAAAATCCATCACGGTTGAAGCCTCTCACCTTAGGATTCATAGGAGCTACAACATCTCTATTGGCCTGAGCCACCAAAGCTTGGGCCAATATTTAAAAATTTGACCTAACCTCCGCATTTGTCATATTCTCGGCTAAAGGATCAACCGACGCTTGAGGAGCTTGAGAAGGAGCTCCTTGATTCACATTGTCACCCTCTATTCTTCTATCATTATCCCTTTTAGTATTCATATCCTGAAGAACATAGGGCAGGGATTAGGAGAGAGATCTTATAGAGTTAAACTTTATTGCACGACTTAAGAGTAATGAAAGAAGTGGAATTTCCTAAGCATCATGTAGCTTCTCATTCATAAATATGGCGCGCTTCACACTCATGAACAAGACTCTACTAGACGTGGCTTATGAGACATCATCCTAAAATCATTATAAACCTTGTGCTCTGATTACCAAGTTTGTCACTACCCAGGGGTACCCCCTAGATGTAACATGGCCTGTAGAACCCCGAAGGACTTCATACAAGCCACTTAGCTCTCATAACATAGGCAATAGAAAACAAGATTAAAAACATATTTCAAGTCGAAAATTTTCATAAAAGAAAAAGCGGAAGTCTAGACTCTAAGTCTCAACATACCCATCCATTACAATGTTTGAATGAAATAGGGCCTAGCCCATACAATATGTCCAAAAAGGGAAATACAAGAAACGAAACTACATCATGAGAAAAAGCCATCCTCGAACCATGAAGACTCACCAACAAGCTCGGGATATAGACAAGTCCAACCTTTAGCCACTAGAATGATCACCTTGAGAACCAGACCCTACACTTGGGAAAAATGTAGGAAAAGTAGGCATTAGTACAAAAATGCACTAAGTATGATAGCCATGCATGTAAACATTATAAATATGCAAAAAGGGACATTTCATTTGAAAGTATGCAATTTAACAAGTTTAAAGATCATCATAAGGATAGTGGAAAAGCATAAGTCATAAACATAAGCACCATAATCATAATCATCCTTAAAAGACTTTGAAAACTCATATACAAGATCCTTGAGTAACCATGTTTCTCAGGTAGTAATCTTTCCTTTCTTTCCCTTTCATCATGCTGGCCTAAGACGCATCTCATGGAGCTTTTCGTGACCCAGAGGTATAGCAAGAGGGTTCTTCCCTTAATAAAAATAGTACCAAGACCGGAGAATAAAAAAGATAGGTCTTAATCTTCTTGAAAGCACTCTGCATAGTATAATTCATATTATTGTTCATATTGTTGTGGGAATAAGCCTTAACTGACATAAGACCATGTGAGCTATACATGATCCCTCGGTGGTACCCGCACCGAAAAGGGTTGTCCTACTTGCCTAAGATAGAACCATACTCTAGCTTAGGTTGATCCACTAGCTAAATAACCTAATGGGGCACATAGTTTATGGGATAAGGAGATTGCTACTAGAAAGTCAGACTCAACTATCGTAAAAGGTTATTATCTCATGAGACATACTTTAGGAACCCAGACTCAACTATTGTAAAAGGAACCCATTTGGAAGCGAGACTCAACTAGCATAAAAGATTCCATTTCATATACAATATCCACTCGGTGCTAAGCATTAATTCCCACGGAGTACATATTAAGTCTTGACTTAAGTTCATATTCATGGAAGAATGTCTTGACACTTAATCCAACATAATTCATAAAATAGCTCTTAGATCATGCGTGAGAATAACCTTTCACCGTCCATGTCTACATATAGATTCAATAGGTGAGAAATCCTTTCAACCTTAGAATCTTGATATTGTGAGAAAACCTTTCACATCATATCATACTCATGCATAGGTTTGTATATGAGAACATCTCTTTCAACAACACAACAACTATATCATAATCATAGACACTTCACTCTCAAAGTGTTCTTAAAGCATATACATAAACTTCATAAAACATATATAGTATCATATCAACCCTTTCAAGGGTTAAAGCCTATATCCAATCAAAACATCTAGAATTACTACATTAGAAATGTATATCATCATAATTCAAGTAACCAAATCAGTACATGCATAATATCATAACATCCTTCTTTCATCAACAAACCCATATCACAAGACCATAATTGGGAAATATGGGGATTTCATGGGTTCTTGGGGATACAACATAAAAACCATAAGAAATCACCAATTCAGGCATAACATAACATAATTCAATCATTATAATAGATTTAGAAATAACCCATGACTTTGGAATCAAACCCTAACTTTTGGGGATTAATACTTTTTAAAATTGATATTTTGAAGGGACTCAAGAGATTCCATACCGTAACAATGAAGCCCAATGAAATTGATGTGAAGAGCCTTTATTCTTGAACCCGAGCTCCAACTTTCTTCTTCTTTGAGTTTTCTAGAGAGAGAATTTTCGGAGAGGATGAACTGTTGGGAATTGATTTGGGTTTTAGGAAATAATGAGGTGAATGAGTGTAAATTTGGGTTAAAATAACTTATATAGGTGTACAAAACTTAGGAAACATGACCTCACTTAATACCCCTTTAAAAAAGAATTACCCAAAATAACCTCCACTTTAAGTGGAGTGCCCAGGTGCCACGAGGGGCTCCACGAGCCGTGGTCATGATCACGAACCATGGTCCCCTTCATGGACTTGAGGTTGTGGCTAGGCAACAAGTGCCTTTAGCCCACAAGCCCAAGGAAACTTCACGAGGGGCTCCACGAGTCATGGTGCTTGCCAAGAGCCGTGGTCCCTCTTGTAGGCATTAAGGCAGTGGCTAGCCGATTCCTTTCCACCCTCACACACCCAACTCTCCTCCATGAGTCGTGGTCTTCACCACGAGCCATGAAGTGGCTCATGAAGAGGAGCTTGTTTTGGGTAGTTTTTGGGAGGCTACTGCCTAGCCCACCACGAGCCCCACCAAAGTCCGTGGTTTGGACCACGAGCCATGGTGGTGGGCATGGTAGGTGGGGCAGTGCCTATTCCAAGGCAGACTTCCCTAGCCCACTCCCTTGGCCCTTTCCCTTCTTCCTTGACGTTAACCCTTACATTTAGCTCTAGGTTAGCCTACTAATTTCCGGGGTGTTACAATCCCAAGAGGTGATGGAGTCCCTCGGTAACTCAGCCAACCACTTAGTAGCTTCACCAATTAAGGAGAATGGAAAGAACTTGAGACGGACTGATTCTTGTGACATATCCTTGAATGAGAATGGACCACAAACATCCACGAAGCTTCGAATATGCTCATGGGGATTCTCATGAGCCAACCCCCCAAATAATCCTTTCAATTGTAGGAGCTGAAGCATTGTGCAAGTGATGTGAAAAATTGGATTCCCTTTAGCCAGAGGTAGACGTATTGCACCGACACCACCAAATTGGATTGGGTCATTCACATCATTAAGATTTCCAATATCGTCTTGATGGCCTACTTGGCTACCATTAATCCCGTATACGCTCATCTCTTCCTCTATTCAACACAACACAAAACAAAAACTAAAGTAAGTCGATTCAGCTACAACCAAAAAGATCACAATTCAACTTCAATAAAAGAATTTTAAACAACACCACTCCCTGGCATCGACACCATTTTGATTGAACATCTCAAACACACCTCATCCAATTCTAGGTGTAAATGATCGTTAGTCAGTATAAAACAAAATGAAGAGTTGGGGTTGAACCCACAGGGAGTGGTACGTGGTCAAACTCAACTATGAGGTACAAATGTGATCTAATTAGTTATAGGAATAGAAATTATCGAAAAAGACAAGTAAACAAGTCTAGGGGGTTGACACAAATGTGAGATGAGGGGGTTTTGGAGTGTTAACTATCGGCTACATCACAAGCAAAATAGGGGAAACAATAATAGACAGAGGAATTCTCCGAATGTGATCAATTATAGGCAAATTTTACAAAATGGGTAATTGAAACTACTAATAAATAGCTAAATATCAATGTGTAGGCTAGGCTATAAATGAAATAGTTTTTTCTGGAAAACAACTATATCGATACAAGCTATTTCTTTCAAACATCAGCAAGCTTAGCAAATAAGAACAACCCATAACCTTAATACATCCCCTCTCTCTCTCAAGAAAGATGGATAGGATTGGGTTTAGGATTCACTCTTTCGAGCTGAAATACCTACAAACCATTAATCAAAAGCTTTGGTTCCAAAACATCTCTCTCTCAAGCAAGCTAAGAACTCAAAAACTAGAATTGCATTTGCAACTACAATCCATAGATTAAAACACAACTAATGAGTAAACCCACTTCAATATAGCATTTAAATCAGTAATTAACAATACCCAAAAGCTGATTCAACCCATAATCTCATGATCACACCCCAAGAATTAGGGTTTTTCTAAACATTATAAAAAGATAAAAACAATTACCAACTCAATTAGCCATCAGCTGGGTAGTAGTCTCCAAGCCTTTACAATGTTTTCCAAAGGTTAAATTCAAAGATCCACTTGCAAATCTTCAAGTTTGAGCCTCTAAAAAGCTTCAAATTCTACAATGGAACTCTAAATATCAAAAGAAAACTCTACTCGATGATCGCATGATAATGAATTTTCAATTCAAAACTCAATTTATAGTTGCTCAAAATTTGGCTTGAAAAGCCATTAGGTGAGATAAGTCGGACTTGCCGAGTGGTTCGGCGATCCGCCCTTTGCTCTCTTCCATCACCATTTTGCATTGGTTCTCAGCATCCCCAAGTCCTGTAATTTTGGGCGATCCATTGCGTTATCGTGGAACTGATCGACGATTCACTGACTGCCCATTTCTGTCGCCGACTTGGTTTCTTTCCCAAGGCCGGCATAGTGGAACTTTAGGCGAGCTGAAGAGCCACTCGACGAACCATCGAGTGGTCTTGGGGATCACCAGGCTAGCTTTTCTCCACTTCTTCAGCTTGTTTTGCTTGTTAGTGTCCTTACCTTACTCCTTAGCTCACATATCTGAAAATCAAGGTTTAACATAATTTTACAACACAAATTAGGCTTTTGAGGACACTAAAACTATCAAACCAAAGCCCTAAATGAATTCAAATCTCAGACTCATCACCTGCTAAGAGGAATGCTGATCCATAGGATCAAGGGGTACCCAATTTACTAGAAGTGCAAACCCAAGGAGAGTTCACTAATGTTGAGTTCCGTGAAGCTATTCGAATGTTGAGCCAAGTTGTGGCCAACTAAGATGGGCAATAGAGAGAGATTCGACAGGATGTGGCTGATACATCAAGGATCTGTGAGTTCAACTTCACCGGTTAAAGTTTTATTGAGGATCTAGAAAACTTTGTGGAAGAGTTGTATAAAGTTTTTGAGGTTATGCATGTTGCCGATGATGAGCGAATGGAGCTAGTTGCATACCAACTGAAGCGTGTTGCTAGAGAATGTTTCGATCAATGGAAGAAGAGTAGAGCGGATGGTGCACCAATTGTGAGTTGGGTTGTGTTTGAAGAGCCTTTCATGAGGGGTTTCTTTCCACGTGAACTATGATTGCCAAAGGTAAGGGAATTTCTCACTCTTAAGCAAGAATCCATGAGTGTGCATGAGTACAACCTCAAGTTAACCCAACTTTACCGTTATGCTCCGGAGATGGTTACTGATATAAGGAACAGAATGAGCTTATTTGTGTCTGGGTGGTAGCGTATGGTAAGCAAAGAGGGTAAGGCTGCAATGTTGATAGGGGACATAGGCATAGTAAGGCTGATGATTCATATGTAGCAGGTTGAGAAAGATAAGCTGAGAGATACAGAAGATTTCTAAAACAAGAAAGCTAATACAATAGAAAATGAGTTCGGGCAATAGAAGAGTAATGCAAACCGGTCTTCTTTTCAACACAAGCCAAATGGACCTGCTCCATCATCTACTAGTGCACTGCACGAAGGAACATAGGTGAGTTCAAGAATCAGAGTTTGTAGAATTTCAGAGCTAGACCTGCACAGTCTCATGGTAGTGTGGCATAGGGAAGTAATGGGATTGTTGCATGTGCTAAGTGTGGTAGGACCCACTCAAGAGTGTGTCGTGATGGTTCCACTGGGTGCTTCAAGTATGGTCAAAATGGTCACTTTATGAAAGAGTGCCCAAAGAACAGGCAGGGTGGTGGTAATGGGGGCAATAGATCCCAATCTTCTTCAGTGGCTCTGCTAGACAGATCTACACCTAGAGGAGCTACTTAAGGGACAAGCGGAGGAGCAAACTGTCTGTAATGCTATCACCAGTCGCCAAGAGCAAGAGAATTCTCCAGATGTTGTATTGGTATGATCAAAGTCTTTAATTTTGATGTATATGCTTTGCTAGATCCAGGAGCAAGTTTATATTTTGTGACTCCTTATATTGCTATGAATTTTGATATTCTTCTTGAGCAACTTCTTGAGCTCTTCCGTGTTTCTACACCTGTTGGTGAGTCTATTCTAGCTGAGAGAAAATTTATCGTGATTGTGTCATTTTTGTCAATCACAAGGACACCATAGACTGTTTAGTCGAGTTAGATATGGTAGATTTTGGTGTTATTCTAGGTATTGACTAGCTTCATGCCTGTTACGCCTTAGTTGATTGTAGAACTCAGGAAGTTAAGTTCCAGTTTCCTAATGAGCCAGTTGTTGTTTGGAGGAGTAGTTCAATAGTGCCTAAGGATAATTTTATTTCGCACCTTAAGGCAAGAAAGTTAGTTTCCAAGGGGTGCATCTATCACTTAGTCCGAGTTAATGACTCTAGTGTTGAGACACCACCTATTCAGTCAGTTCCAGTTGTGAGTGAGTTTCCAGAAGTCTTTCTAGATGATCTTCCTAGAGTCCCTTCTAAGAGAGAAATAGAATTCGGTATAGATATTCTTCTCGATACTCGCCTTCTCTCTATTCCGCCATATAGAATAGCTCCAGTTGAGTTGGAAGACTTAAATGAGCAGTTGAAAGATCTTCTTGAAAAAGTTTTCATTCGACCAAGTGTCTCACCTTAAGGCGCTTCGGTCTTATTTGTGTGGAAGTAAGATGTTCTCTTAGAATCTTTATATATTACCGCCAATTGAACAAGGTTACTATCAAGAATAAGTATCCTCTTCCGAGAATTGATGATCTTTTCGATCAACTTCAGGGTGCCACCTTTTTTTCTAAGATAGACCTCACATTTGGCTATAATTAGTTGAGAGTAAGAGAAAATGATATTCCTAAGACAATATTCAGGACCCACTATGGTCATTATGAGTTTCCAGTCATGTCTTTTGGTTTGACTAATGCTCTTCCAACGTTCATGGACCTTATGAACAGAGTGTTTAAGCCTTATCTAGATATGTTTGTTATCGTATTCATTGATGACATTCTCATCTATTTTAGGAATGAGGAGGATCATGCTAGTCACCTAAGAGTAGTTCTCCAAACTCTAAAGGATAAGGAGTTGTATGCCTAATTTTCTAAGTGTGAGTTTTGGCTTGAGTCAGTGTCATTCTTAGGCAACATTGTTTCAGGTGATGGGATTCGAGTTGACACTCAAAAGATTGAGGCAGTGTAGAACTATCCTAGACCTACATCTTCAACTGATATTAGGAGTTTCTTGGGATTGGATGGTTATTATAGAAGGTTTCTCAAGGGGTTTTAATCTATTTCATCCCCATTGACTAAGTTGACTCAAAAGATAGTTAATTTTCAATGGTCGAAAGCTTGTGATAAGAGCGTTCAGGAATTGAAAATTAGGTTGACTAATGCCCAGTATTGACCATACTAGAGGATACACAAGGTTTTGTTGTGTATTGTGATGTGTCCAGAGTTAGACTGGGTTGTGTTTTGATGTAGAATAGAAAGGTTATAGATTATGCCTCAAGACACCTTAATATTCACGAGAGAAATTACCCAACCCATGATCTAGAGTTGTGTGCTGTAGTATTCACTTTGAAAATACGGTGTCACTATCTTTATGGTGTTCATGTAGATGTGTTCACTGATAACAAGAGTCTCCAGTATGTATTCAGTCAGAAAGAGCTTAGTCTCATACAGAGGAGGTGGTTGGAGTTACTCAAAGATTATGACATGAGTATTCTCTATCACTTAGGTAAATCTAATGTTGTTGCTGATTCCTTGAGAAAGTTGTCTATGGGTAGTACGTCCCATGTTGAGTAATGAAAGAAAGAGTTAGCCAAATATGTGCACAGACTTGCAAGATTAGGAGTCTAGTTAATGGATTCCAATGAAGGTTGAGTGGTAGTGATGAATGTGGTTGAATCATCACTAGTGTCCGAAGTGAAAGAGAAACAAGATCAAGATCCTATTTTGCTTGAATTGAAGGAAAATGTTCATAAGCAGAAAGTGATGCCTTTCGAACAAGAGGGAGATGGTGTATTGAGGTACCAAGGTAGATTGTGTGTACCAAGGGTGGATGAGCTCCAAGAGAGGAACATGGAGGAAGCTTATAGCTCCAGATACTCCATCTATCTGGGTTCCACAAAGATGTACTGTGACTTGAGAGAAGTCTATTGGTGGAATAGTTTGAAAAATAGTATTGTAGAGTTTGTTGCTAAGTCCCAGAATTGCTAACAAGTCAAGGTAGAACACCAGAGGCCCGGTGGTATGGCTCAAAACATAGAACTTCCAAAATGGAAGTGGGAGATGATCAAAATGGATTTTATTACTGGTTTACCGCGGTCTCACAGGTAGCACGATTCGATTTGGGTGATTGTAGATCGAATGACTAAATAAGCCCATTTCTTACCTTTAAAGACTACTTTTTCAGTAGAAGATTATGCCAAGTTATACATTCAAGAGGTAGTCAGGATTCATGGAGTTCTGGTGTCCACCATTTTAGATAGAGGTGTGTAATTCACTGCACAATTTTGGAAGTCTTTCCAGAAAGTTATAGGTTCCAAGGTGAACCTTAGTACTGCTTTTCCTCCCCAGACTGATGGTCAAGAAGAGCGTACAATTCAAAATTTAGAGGATATGTTGAGGGTGTGTTTGATCGATTTCAAGGGTAATTGGGATGATAACTTACCTCTCATCGAGTTTGCTTACAACAACAGTTACAACTCTAGCATCCAAATGGCTCCCTACGAGGCTCTTTATGGGACAAGATGTAGATCTCCTATTGGATGGTTTAAGGTTGGTGACGCTAGATTGATAAGACCAGACATGGTTCATCAAGTTATGGAGAAGGTGAAGATTATTCAAAAGAGGTTGAAAATAGGGCAAAGTCGTCAGAAATCCTATACCAATGTTAGGAGAAGAGACTTAGATTTTGAGGTGGATGATTGGGTTTACTTGAAGGTTTCACCCATGAAGGGTGTTATGTGGTTTGGCAAGAAGGGTAAACTTAGTCCCCGATATATTGGTCCTTAAAGAATATCCAAGAGGATCGGCAATGTAGCTTATGAGTTGGAGCTACTGCACGAATTAGTAACAGTCCATTTGGTGGTTCACATTTCAATGTTGAAAAAGTGTATGCGTGATCCTTCACTTATTATACCGACTGAAGATATTGGTATTAATGACAACCTACTTATGAGGAGATTCCCGTTCAAATTTTGGATCGTCAGGTTCGCAAGTTGAGAACCAAGGAGGTTGCATTAGTAAAGGTTTTATGGACGACCAATTTGTTGAGGAAGCTATTTGGGAGGCTGAGGAGGATATGAAGAAGAGATAGCCATTCATAATCTTGATTGTTGGGGTTTCGATGAGTTCTTGAGTTGAAAGTTTGTGATTTGAGAGTTGTTTTGAGTAGATTATTGTGTACTTTGGTTGGGTATTTGAATCTAAGTGATTAGGGAAGAAGCCATTCGATTCTAGGTGAGTTAGGCTCTGAAAACAAGAAAAAAATTGTTTGAGTTTTTTGGGCTGGGCTGGCGCTTCGCCCCAGCAGTGCGCTAGAAACTTCCTTCTGTAGTTTATGGCTGGTGCCTCACGCCACTAAGTGTGCCAGGGTCGCCTGCCCTGACCTGTTTTCAGTCTAGTGATCCATCTGAGTTCTTTTAAAGTGTACCTTTACTCCCTATCGATTCTAACTACTTGAAACTACTTCTAAACATCTATAAATCATTCATAACATATATCATAACCATGAATCCATAATTCAAATTCATGGTAGAGCTAAAACTCAAGTCTTGAAAGTTCTTTCGAGTCTTTTCAAAACCTTTTAAAACTTGTTTTAAGACTAGAGAATTTGAGTTTAAGGAAGAGTAGAGTTGAGTTCATTTTCTTTAAAATGATATATGGGAACTAAGTATTCCCAAGAGTAAATGTTTTCACATTTAAGCAGAGAGGAAACACTGATTTCCAAAAGCGTTTTCATGAGAAGTTTTTAGTATTATCTCTTTTAAGAGAAAATCTTTTAAGTAATAATCTCAAAGTTGAGGAAGAGGAAATGTTTTTCTTTAAAAACATATGAGCTAAGTATATTTTGGGATTAGTATTGAGAACCGGTATGGGGGAGAGTTCATACAATTCACAGCCCCCATAAACCATGTAGCCAACGTGGGTAGAATTGGTCATACTTTTTAGATGATTTCTTATTGCTTTTTAGCATATACTAGTGGATCCACTTGGTGAGTAGGTTCAATACCCCGGCAAAGTATAGAATAATTTAGGCAACGTGGGCTAGACGTTGTATCATCACATAGCTCATAGTGATGGTGGTCGGTTAGAGAATCTCCCACAGAGTTATTTTGTATCTTTCTATACAAACTGAGTTATATTGTATTTTTCAATACATTGAGTTTCTATCTATTGTTTTAAAAGCTTTTCTTTATATTTGCATTATTGTTATTGCTCTTAGACTAAAAGGAGTTGGGTTGAGACGAGGTAAGTTGTTTCTTCAGTTCCAGTACAAGCTTATTTCATGTTTTAGAATTCGCCTCACATGCTCGTACATTCTATGTATTGATGCCATTTGGCCTGCATCTTTTATGATGTAGATACAGGTAACCAGGAACAACATCCAGCGCTTCGTTGCTCCATTCAAGCTCCATAGTTGTTTGGTGAGCCTCATTTTTTTCCAGAGGATCCCATTATTATGTTTTGTCATTTTAGTTTGTTAGGATGAACGAGGTCTTTTTCCAAAATCCCTCATAGTATTAGAGGCTTCATATATAGATAGAAAGTAGTTTATGAGTCTTGTTCATTTCAGTTGTTATGTTCTAAACTTGAGTTGCCACTTTGGCCAGTCAATATTTCTTTAAATACTCTGAGTTAGTTATTTTGAGTTAAAGCTTTACTTTTTGAAGTCATCTTATGTTAAGTAAGTCTTCCGCTGAGAGTTGAGCCAGGCCAAGGGTTCGCTTGGGGCCAGCAATGGTTCTCGAGTGCCAGCCACGTCTAAGGTGTAGGTTCGGAGCGTGACATAATTATTGACTTAGAAGCTCAAAAAATGTATTTTAAAGAAAGGAGGGTGAAAGTTGGGTGTCAACAACTTGTACACGTGACAACTAGATTTTAGGGTGTTAATAGAATGAATAAGTTCTCGCTTTATCTTGTTCTTTCTTTATCTTTTTGCATTTCTTTCATTTCGTTGGATTGGGGCTGAGTTATGTTTGTGGGAATAAACAAGTGTGATCACGTTCATTTTTTGGTCATGCAAGAATGACCCAGTCCACACTCATATAAGTTCATTAATCAAGTGTATTATTTAAAGCAATACACCACGTATAAAGGATATGAATTGGATTAAGATTTTAATTAACCTCACTTTTCCTTGTAGTACTTTTTCACTATATTCATACACCAGGACATATTTTATGGTGCACCTCTTAATCAACTAATGACTAATTATTACTCATATGAACCGAATTCATGGGATCTCCAATCACATAGGTAAAGTTACCATCATTGCCATTTTTCTTAGACCGACAAAAGTCTCATTCCCCTCGATGTTTTTGATGTTACTCTCCCTTGCAAAGGTTTAGTCAAAGGAAATTATTCACATAATCTATGGTAATTATTCCACCTCTTACATATGTTTTATCACGTTATGTCTCAAATATATATATATCTATTTTCCCATTAAAAGATTTATTTTTTTGCTATTGCTATCTTTGCTTGAAAATCACAATGTATCGATACATAAGGAGTTGATTTTATTCCAATTGGAATACTTGCTAAAAAGTTTCTCAACCACCCAACCTCACTAACAACCAACTTTAATGCAACAAATTCAAATTCCATAGTTAATCAAGCAATCATGGTCTGTTTGGTTGATTTTTATGTTTTGGCACCCCTACCAAGGATAAACACATCCACTATTAAATTTTGTCTCATATGAATCAGAGATTCAATTAGTAACACTGTATCCTTCTAATACAACGGGAAATTCACTATATTTAATACCATAGTTCATAGTACCTCTCAAATATTTCAAGTCTTATCAATTCATTCCAATTATCATTATTAGGATTATGAGTATTTCTACTCAACATAAGCTACATTTGATCTAATGAAAATCATCAACTACATTAGACTACCAATTATTTGAGAATATTTATTTTGAGAAATAGCTTCTTCAAGATTTTTTTTCAATTCGATATTAGCATCAAAATGTTCAAACTTTTGATGAATCTTTTTCAAATAATATCCTTGAGTTAAAATAAAATCATCATTGTCTCTAATTGTTTTCATGCCTAAAATAACACTTGCTTCTTTCATGTCTTTCATGTCAAAATTAGAAGACAAAAAAGATATGGTCTCATGTATGACATTAATTCTAGGACTAAAAATAAGCATGTCATTCACATAAAGGAATATGATTACACAAAGACCATCAACAAGTTTTTGTATAAACACATTTATCTACTTTAACATATGTAAAGTCATGACTTGACAAAACTTGATCAAATTCTACATTCCATTGATTCAAAGCATGTTTTAGATCATATAAAGACTTAATAATTTACTAACTTTATATTTTTGACCTGTCATTACACAACCTTTGGGTTGCTCTAAATATATTTCTTCATCTAAATCACCATTTAAAACACAGTTTTAAAATCCATTTGGAATAAATAATTTATGAATAGGTGCAACTCAAATAAAACATGAATAGAGGAAATTCTAGTTACCATAACATAAGTATCAAAATAATCAACATTTTGTTTTTGAGCAGATCCTTTTGCAACAAGTCTAGGTTTATATTTATCAATAGAATCATCAGAGAAATATTTTCTTTTGAAAATCCATTTACAAACAATGAGTTTAGTTCCCAGGGGGTACTAACTCCCTAGTATTATTTTGTAAAATGGAATATATTTCAGATTTAATGGATTCTTTCAAATGAAGAGCATTAGGAGAAGAAACTTCTGTTGAAAAAGTTAAAGGATCATTATCAACAATATAAGTGTAAAAATCGCCGCTATTCTATCCTTGACCTTTTATTTCTCCTCAATTCCCCACTTCCAAAAACATTTTGAAAAATAGGAACACTAGAAGTATTTTCCTTTTGAGAAGTAGAATCATGAAAAATATTTCAGTCTTCACAGGAAAAATAATGTATGGTAATTATTCCACCTCTAACATATGTTTTATCACGTTATGTCTCAAATATATATGTTCATTTTTTCATTAAAAGTTTTTTTTTTGCTATAGCTATCGTTGCTTGGAAATCACAATGCATCGATACATAAGGAGTTGATTTTATTCCAATTGGAATACTTGCTAAAAAGTTCCTCAACCACTCAACCTCACTAACAACCAACTTTAATGCAACAAATTCATATTCCATAGTTAATCTAGCAATCATGGTCTGTTTGGCTAATTTTCATGTTTTGGCACCCCCACCAAGGATAAACACATCCACTAGTGAATTTTGTCTCATCTGAATCACAAATTCAATTAGCAACACTGTATCCTTCTAGTACAATGGGAAATTAACTGTATTTAATATCATAGTTCATAGTACCTCTCAAATATTTCAATTCTTATCAATTCATTCAAATTATCATTATTAGGATTATGAGTATTGCTACTCAACATAAGCTACATTAGGCCTAGTGAAAATTATCAAATACATTAGACTACCAATTATTTGAGCATATTTATTTTGAGAAATAGCTTCTCCAAGATTTTTTTTTAATTCGATATTAGCATCAAAATGCTCAAACTTTTGATGAATTTTTTCCACATAATATCCTTGAGTTAAAATCAAATCATCATTGTCTCTAATTATTTTCATGCCTAAAATAACACTTGCTGCTTTCATGTTTTTCATGTCAAAATTAGAAGAAAAAAAAGCTATGGTCTTAGGACTAAAAATAAGCATTTCATCCACACAAAGGCATATGATGGCACAAAGATCATCAACAAGTTTTGTATAAACACATTTATCTACTTTAACATATGTAAAATCATGACTTGACAAAACTTGATCAAATTTTACGTTCATTGATTCAAAGCATGTTTTAGATCATATAAAGACCTAATTAATTTACTAACTTCATTTTTTTGACCTGTCACTACACAACCTTTGGGTTGCTCCAAGTATATTTCTTCATCTAAATCACCATTTAAAACACAGTTTTAAAATCCATTTGGAATAAATAATTTATGAATAGGTGCAAATCAAATAAAACATGAATAGAGGAAATTCTAGGTACCATAGCATAAGTATCAAAATAATCAACATTTTGTTTTTGAGTAGACCCTTTAGCAACAAGTCTAGCTTTAAATTTATCAATAGAACCATCAGAGAAATATTTTCTTATGAAAATTCATTTACAACCAATGAGTTTAGTTCCCAGGGGTAAGTCAACTAACCCCCAAGTATTATTTTGTAAATATATTTCGGATTTAATGGATTCTGTCAAATGAAGAGCATTAGGAGAAGAAACTTCTGCTGAAAAAGTTAAAGGATCATTATCAACAATATAAGCATAAAAATCGCCACTATTCTATCGTTGACCTTTTACTTCTCCTCAATTCCACACTTCTAGAAACATTTTGAAAAATAGGAACACTAGAAGTATTTTCCTTTTGAAAAGTTGAATCATGAAAAATATTTCACTCTTTACAGGAAAAATATCTTCAAAAAAGTCAGCATTTTTTGTTTTAACTATAGTATTGTGTTCAATCACATCGTTATTAATTACAAAAATTCTATATGCAACACTATTATCAGTATAACCGATAAACATACAATTAGAAGTCTTGGACCCAATTTTTTTTTCTTAAGGTCAGACAACATAATCTTAGCAAGGCACTCCCACACTTTCACATATTTCAAATTAGGTGAACAACCTTTCCACAGTTCATAAGTGATTTTTCTAATTTTCATGTAAGGAATTCTATTTTGTAAATGAAAAGAAGAAAAAATAAAAAATAGATGCACCCCAATGATTATCAGGTGCACATGCATAACAAACATATAATTCATCATTTATTTTAAAGTCCTACTTTTATTCCTTTCAGCTAATCAATTTTATTTTGTTTAGTATAGAGGATTAACTTCATGAATAATCTCTTCTTCTTCACAGTAATCAATAAGAAAAATATATTTGCCACCTCTATCAGATATTACTCTTTTGATCTTCCTATTAAGTTGATTTTCTACTTATGATTTATATAATAAAAACACTTCCAAAGCCTCATTTTTATCTCTCAAGAAATACACTCACGTATATTTAAAAAGAAGTCATCAATAAACACATTTTTTGCAATCTAGAAATCGAGAGAAATTTGTGGAAAGAACTCGTGCGGCGCTAAAGTGAAAGACGATGGAAGAAAGAAGAAATAGAGTTAGATTTTCTTTCTAAAGCTTAGTTTGCATTGTTTCATCACATAATCCATTTTTAGGAATGATTGTTCTAAGTGTGAAAAAGCATTTCTGAAGTTTGTAACAAGAAGTGAGTTTGGCTTATTGGAGAAAAGAGTGCACAACTATAGTTAGTTAGTGTAAGTGACAAGAAGTGGGTTTGACTTCTTGGAGAGTAGCATATACGATTATAGTTAATTGCGGAATAATTTGAGTGAACTTTTGAGATGAGGTACTACAACTAGTCCCTTTGATTATTGAGTTGTAATCTAAAATTTCTCTTTGATTATAGTGAAGTTGTGGTGTGTTTTTTCTTCCCTTGAGAAAGGAGTGTTTCCAGGATAAACTTGTTGTTCTGTTTATTGCATTTATTCTCTGCAACGTTTAAACAAGAACCTGGTCAGGTTCTTGTTTAGGTGGTTAAGGTTTCTTGAATTGGTATAGAATAAGTTTTTTCAATAATAAAAGGTTTACACCTGAAAAGGATCGAAGTCTTCACCACCAACTGCACAAGAAAGGAACATCTCAAACAAGGATTGGACTATTCAACGAAAAATACTATGGATGGTGAAAAAACAGAATGATGGATCATCTAGTACGAGAAAATCATGTTCTATGGGGATTTATTCTAGATGGTCCCACCATTCCTATGAAAAATGGTACAAATGGAATAAATTAGGTTCCAAAGGTGGAAATGAATGGGATGTTTTTGATAGTTAGTTATTAAGAACAATGTGAAGGCCAAGAAGGTCCTAACATGTGGAATCAGTCCAGATGAGTATAAATGAATCTCTTCATGTCCAAATGAAAAACTAATATGGGAAACTTTACGGACAACCCATGAGGGAACAACTCAAGTCAAGAAATAAAAAATTGATAACTTGAAAAGACAGTATGAGTTCTTTTGAATGATAGATGGCGAAACAATTCAAGACATGCATACAAAGTTCATGACTATCCTAAATGAAATCTACCCATTAGGAGAAGTTATTCCACATGGAAAGGCAGTTAGAAAACTTTTGAGTGTTCTTCCTTAATCTTGGGAAAGCAAAGTGGAAGAAATTACTGAAGCATGTGATCTTGATACTCTAATCATGGATGAACTTATAGGAAATCTCATGACTTATGAACTCAAGAAGAATCAAGAAAATTAAATTGGAGGAAAGAGAAAAGAGAAGAACTTGCTTTTCAAGGCAACAACACCGGATGACTTCGAGGAAGAGAACATTGCACTGATGACTAAAAAGTTCTCGATAATGTTGAAGAGAGGTAAGATGAATTAAAGGAGAAACTTGTATAAGATGACAGAGAAATACATAAGAGATCAGGTATGTCACAAATGTGGAAGCCTAGATCACTTCATCAAGTTCTACCCTCTATGGGTGTGGAGCATAAGAAAAACAATCGAGAGAAACCAAAAGAGGCTAGAGGTGATCATTTTATTCCCATAAATAGAAGGATGACAAATTATGAAGTAGATGTCTCTATGAAAAAGGTTTTTGCTGCCATGGATAGCTCATCAGAAGACGAATTTGAGGAAGGAGAACTTGCGAATCAATCCGTACTTGCAATAGAAGGGACAAATAAATATGACTTCCTTGTACTAATGGTCATAAATGAATGTGATGAGAAAAAGAACATAAGTCAATAAATAGAGACAATCATAGCGTTAACTGCAGGAACTGATTTTGAGAAAGAAGAGGAAGATGGCAAGTGGTCTAGGTAAGTTTTGATAATCTTCATCTTTACTCAAAAATAAAATTAGGGTCTCTACTTTGTACTCTTATCGATGCATATCAATCAACCTTCAATAAAAATGAACAGATGATGGAAGAATATGCATCCTTAAGAGAAGAAAATCAGATTCTTGAAAATTTTAACCACATTCTTTAGGAGAAAATTAACAAGCTAAATTCCTCCAGTAATGAGAAAAAAATTCAAAACAATGCTCACATGGCTCTAGAGGATTAAATAAAAGAACTCAATACTGAAATACATTCTGCAACTAAAAGAAATGAAGATCTCCACAAAGAACTGCATGAGATCGAGGTGGAATTACAAAACAAAAAGAGATGGACAAAGTCCTCCATAATGCTTGATAATATAAAAAAGGGTCAATCCTTTACTAATCATGGAACATGGCTCAATAAGAAGCATGATAAAATTGATTACCCTAAAATAGCTTCTTTGTGCTCTTATTGTGACCAATCTGGAAATAATAGACTTATGTGCAAAATGAAGTTTCCTCCCTTGACAAGAACTTAAGCTGTTTGGAAAAACTTTTGGACAAGGGATCCCGAACTAGTTCCCAAATTCAAGGCCTTACCTAAGTGGGCCATGAGAAATCTGATTTATCCTTTCACTAGCAAATTGGGACCCAAGTGGATCTGGGTACCCAACACTAATCTTTGACTGATTGTGCAGGAACCGATTTGAGGAAAACTAAAGAAATGATATCTGGATAGCGCATGCTCCAGACACATAACATGCGACAAAAATAATTTCCTCTCACTGAGTTATTTCAAAGGCAGAAGTGTAGCCTTTAGAAATAGAAAGACTAGAGAAATCAAGGGAATTGGAAAAGTAGGGCCTACTCACTCTCAAGCAATAAACAATGTGTACTATGTTGACGGTCTGCAACACAATCTTTTAAGTGTGTCTCAAATGTGTGACAAAGTTAATAATGTACTATTTACCTCAACCGAATGTAGACTGATAAACTTAATCACAGAAACCCGGTTTTTATGAGACCTAACAGGCAATCCCTCAAGTGCTTGAGTGCATTTTCAGAAGGACCTCTACTATAACACAAAAGATTAGGACATACTAGTTTTTAAGTAATGAATAAAATTGTATCAAAAGACCTAGTAGAAGGGATGCCTACTCAAAGATTCAATTAAGATCAGGTTTGTGGAGCATGTGCACAAGGAAAGCATGTGAAGTCATCTTTTAAACCAAAAGTGATGGTAAGCACAACGAAACCTCTAGAAGTTCTTCACATGGATTATGTGGAACAATGTGAATTCTAAGTCTATGAGGAAAAAGGTGTGTCATTGTTATTGTAGATGATAACACTAGATTTACATGGACTCTATTCCTATCCTCAGAAGATGAAACATTTGACATGTTTGAAGCCTTTGTTAGAAAACGGTACAAAAGAAATTAAAATGTGACTATCTAGCATCCACTCAGATCATGCAATAGAATTTGAAAACACAAAAAAATTGAAATTTTGCGCCAAAAATTGTGTAGATCACTTTTATGCACCAAGAACACCACAAAAATTTTGCGTGATTGAGTGTAAAGAGAGAACTCTGGAAGAGATTGTGCTAACCATATTGATCGGCAGCATTCTCCCAAAGTCCTATTGAGTAGAGGCATTAAATACCGCCTGTTACCTAGTCAACAGATGTATGACTCGATCAATAATGAACAAACTACCCTATGAACTACTCAAAGGCAGAAAACCAAACATGGCACATCTCAGAGCTATTGGATGTTTTTGTTATATACACAACAATGGCAATGATGCACTAGAAAAGTTTGATGCTAAAAGCGATGGAGGAATATTTCTTGAATATTCATCACACAGTAAACCTTATAAAGTCCTTAACAAAAGAAAAAATCATGTTGAAGAAGTGCACATGATATATTTTACAAAGCTAATCAAATGGCTGAGAAAGATTTGCAGGTTCGTTTCATAGATATATGATTGGCAGAAAAGCAACACAACATTAAAAATGGATCTGATAATGATGAAGAAGTGGTTCCTTCCGAAGAATCTATTCAAAAACCTATACCTGAAGTACCTGTGGCACCACATGTTGCATGAAACAACAATTAAAAGGAAGCATGTTCATCTTCTCTGGGAAATGTACCATATGTTGAAACAAGTAACTAGAAATACAACATTTCTCGTCAAGTTAAAAAATGTATCACACCTCTTCATTTAGGGATTCAAACTAGGTCTGAGGAACTTGTGTGCATTCTCAACATACTTATCCCTGATAGAACATCAAGGAAGCACTTCTAGATGCAAATTGGATTGTTGCCATGCAGGAGGAACTGAATCAGTTTGAAAGAAGCAAAGTGTGGAACTTGGTTCCTAAACCTCCAAATAGAACTGTCATTAGAAATAGATGGGTGTTTAGGAACAAACTTGACAAATAGGGACAAATCACTATAAATAAAGCTAGACTAGTAGTGCAAGGATACATCAAGAAGGGGTAATCCTTGTTGACTGCTCCTACATGTTTGATGACAATCCTGCTCCTAAGACGACCTGGTTAGGCACAAGTGATTTCTGATCTTAATGCTGCAAGGGGTCAGAATTGGGTGCTTCAGGATGAGGTTTACACTCTGCGGGATGCTCTTGTGGATTCTCAAAGGGAAGTTACCAAATTGAAGGACTAGTTTCTTCTCCAACAGTAGGAAAGCAATGCTCGTATGGATACTCTGTTACAACTTCTTGCTCCAACCACTTCCTCATTTTTTTCCTCCTCCAAGAACTGGACTTTAATAACTTTTTGCGCGCTATCATTGAGCTTCTTCGTGCTTCTCTTTAAGACAATTATGTTTTGGTTGTATTTTTGTACGCATATCACACTCTGTTGGTGCCTGGTTTGGCCTTAATTAATGTGCTTCTTGAATGACTGTATCTCTTGTCTCTATATGATTGATTATTTATCTAACTCTTTGGATGGATAATATCCTTATATTGTGAATCACACATACATCTAGATTTGTTATTGTTGTCATTCTTGTCTTTGAGTTTGTTTTGATTTCTTTTATAGTTTTCTTATTCTTACCTTCTTTTTGATATGTCAAAATGAGGAATTTTTTTTGTTGTGTTGACCTCATTACAGGAACAGATATCTCAGGAGAAAAGCATATTTTGTCATCATCAAAAAGGGGGTGATTGATGAACCAACATTTCAATATTCTGATATATGTTTTGATATTGACCAACGTGAACAAGGATCACAAGGTTGTTCCAACAATGAGTTGAAAATAGTGGGAAAGACATAAATCCTTATTAAAAGTATAGACTTCTAAATAAGGAAAAGAAGTACAGAAGACTCCTTATAGGGAAAGGAAATCTTTTTAAAGAAAAATAATAATTACTTTCCTTGTAGGATTCAACTAGGGTTTAATTCTCCCTTATAAAAGGATCGATTAACAAAGAGAAACAGAGTTTTGCAGTCTAGAAATAGAGAGAACTTTGTGGCAAGAACTCATCTGGCGCTAAATTGAAAGGGCAGAAGAAAGAAGAACTTGAGTTAGGTTTTCTTTTTAATATTTAGTTTTCATTGTTTCATCTTAGAATCATTGTTTAGGAATAATTGTTCTAAGTGTAAAAAAGAATTTGTGAGGTTTGTAATAAGAAGTCGATTTGGCTTCATGGAGAAAAGAGTGACAACTATAGTTAGTTAGTGTAAGTAACAAGAAGTGGGTTTGGCTTCTTGGAGAGTGGAGTATGCGATTGTAGTAAATCGTGGAACAATTTGAGTGAACTGCTGAGGTGAGGTACTAGAATTAGTCCCTTTGATTATTGGGTTGTAACCTAAAGTTTCTCTTCGATTATAGTGAAGTTGTGGCATGGTTTTTCTTCCCTTGAATAAGGAGGGTTTCCACGATAAACTTGTTATTCTATTTACTGTGTTTATTCTTTTCAATGTTTACACAAGAATTTGGCTATTGTTTAGGTGGTTAAGATTTCTTCAAATAGTAGGTTTATTTTTTATTTTGGTGCTTGTATATATGTATCTCTCTAATTAAGAGTCTATATTTTCAATATCTATTATTTCATTTACAATTTTCACTTCGATTTCATTTTTTTTCTTTCTTTTTGTTTTTGTTTTATGTAATCAAGGGTGTTGCATTTTTGTTGCAATGCTAGAAGCTAAAAACTATAAAAAAAAAAAAAAAAAAGGAGTAGGAATCAAACAAGAGTCACTCCCATCCAAAAAACCCAACATGTATATTCTGAGAGAAGTATGAGAAATTTCGTGATAACAAGTTCATTCTAGAAGCTGCCAAAAAAGTGTTGGACATTCTCACAAAAAATAATTTACCATGAACTACATTAGGAAATTCTCATAGCTTGAGGCATGTCAGACACTGTCATTAAAGATATTTCATCCAGTATAGATGTATCCACCATGATTCAACTAGTTCTTCTAGTATAAAACTAGAAACCAAAAACTAACAAAGATACACCCGAATAAAACACAGCAAACTAGAATATAGAATATAAGGGGGGATTTCTCTTAATCTCTTCTGTAAAAAGAAGAAGACTCCAATTATTGTTAGGTAATATAATGGGGGTTATGATAATAAAGAATATCATTCAATTTTCAATAAGTGGCCACTCAATGCTATTGAATGAGCCTAACGGTCTTAAAGAGTCTTGGATTAGGGATAATGGAACATTAATAGTCATTCAAGAATTGGAATCAATTATCTCCTAATTTTAATTGAAGATATAAAGAACAAGACATATTCTTTAGAAAAATACTGAACAGAAGAAAACTCAAGTTGCTAGACCCAAAAACATGTGACCACAAGAAACTTCACAGTGAGCAACTTGTAAACTACATGGGGTCTAAGCCACAACCTGCTTAGGAAATGATATCATAGCCTGACTGTTTCTCTACAAGCGCATCAATAGTACTAGAGCTGATTCTGGGACAGTGTTGTATGTTCAAGCTTTTAAGTTCCTTAACTAAATCGAGCAAGAAGGGTAAGCCGTTGTCCGACACCAAAGGGCAACTGGACAGTGAGAGGATAAAAAAATTGAGCAGTATAGCACTTACCAAAGTTTTAATACCATAATCAGTGATTTCACAATTAGGAACATCCGGTTCATTAAGAAACGAACAATAGTTTGAAATTTTTACTAAGGTTGCATCGGGGACATGTCTGCAACAATCTTTGATCAGAGAATTCAGAGATCTCCAGTGCCACTCTATTATGGCAGAAATTGATTTTTGTTTGACAGCAAAGGGAAACTAGACAGTGAGAGGATCCACAAATTGAGTTGTTTAGCATTGACCAAAGCTATAATCCCATAATCGGTGATTTCACACTTGGAAACATGAGTTCATTAATCAAGCATATAGATTTTGAATTTTATACTAAGGTTGCATCAGTAACATGTCTGGAACCATCTACCATCAAAGAGTTTAGAGATCCCTAGTGCAACAAAACTATTGCCGAAACTAATTTGTCTATAATATTGATACACCCGCTTATATTCACTACCACCAAATTATTAGATGTACATCGTTGAACAAGAGGGAAGATCCCCTTGTCAATTATATCACGAAGCCAACTCAACTCTATATGAGTCAGTTTGTGACACAGTCTACCAACTACAACAATGGTAGCATTGCCTACTCTAGAACAATTGTGAATAGTCAAAGATAATAGTGAGTTGCAACAAGGATCAACCTAAGAGAGTGCATGGTTTAAGTCTTTCATACCAAAGCAGTTCACCAAGGAACCATTCTTCAGTTTCAAACCACAGTTCAAAATTATATCGAAAAACCTGGCCTTGATAATTTTGTGGCATTCCTTTAACTGAATGCTCTGAAGTGAGACTGAAGCTTTGACATAACCAATCAGTCCATCATCTGAAAGGACATTACTTTTTCGGACACAAAACAACTTCAATTTGGGCAACACTTACAAATAACTTTAAGACCCAAATAATTGACTCCATTGAAAGCATTTATTGCAATGACCATAAGCTTCTACAGATGCTAACCAGTTCCCTGGAGCCAGAAAACCTTCTCTTTTACTTATTCAAGACCAATAAGAACTAAATTTGTCGGTGCAGTTCCATAATGTGAAATAATATCTAGAGAGATGTCACTGATGTTTAGTCTCTTAATCTTTACCTTTGTTAAAATATGACTAGTTGAATGAAAGAGATCCGTGATTCCTTGATCCCCAATGAGTAGACATTTTTTTAATATAACAAGCTTCAGATTCAGGCAATATTGACCCACATCCTTGAGAGACTCATTCCCAATGTATGAACAATCATTTATTGATAAAGAGGTCTGATTTGGATAACTTCTCACAATGTTCAACAAAGACTTATCATTAATTCTTGGGCATTGGAAAAGATCAAGCTTCTCTAACAAATGATAGTGATGAGCAATCTCAGATAAGCCTTCATCACCAACAGAAGACACATTTCACGAGGAAAGTTCTTTGAGAGTAGGGCAACCCTGAGCGATAGACTTGAGACCAACATCAGTCATACCACAAAAAAAGTTGTTTTTTCTAATAAATAGCTTTGCTAAACCTCCGTGATATACAAATCCAATGGCAATACCAGCGAGTCTGACATCTGTGATTTCTTACAAACAAGGAACCTGGCAAGGTATCCATTAGATTCTACAATTTCATCCTTGCGAATGTTGCTTAAAATCGTAAGCCAATGCTCGGAAAAACAAGCACAAGTACTTTTCTCTTGCCCCTAGGAAAACATTTGAATACCTCAAAGATGAATTTATCAAGACGGATTTCAATAGAAGGATGATTCCTCTTGCTCAAAATTTTCAAAAGTAATAGTGACAGACATCCTCTTCCCATTTTTCCAACGTGATAAAAGCATAAATGATTGTATTGGACTTGGATGTAAAGCTTGAAAGAAAGCACCATTTTTTGAAAACCAAACGATTTAAAATATCAAACTAAAATCATATTTTGTTTGAGAACATGATCTTTGTTTGATGGTTTTAATCTTCTAGTTTTCATAAAATGGTGCTTTTTTCCAAGCTTTATATCCAAGTCCAAGACAATCATCACTGCTTTTATCACTGTTCAAAAATGGGAGAAAGTTTTATGTCACTACTACTTTTGAAAATTTTGAGTAAAAGGAATCATCCTTCTACTGAAATCCTTCCTGATAAATTCCTCTATGAGGTATTCAAATATTTTCCCAGTGGCCAAGAGAGAAGTACTTGTGCTTCTGTTTCCAAGCGTTGACTTACAATTTTCAGCAACATTCACAAGGATAAAATTGAATAATCTAATGGATACCTTGCCAGGACCCTTGTTTGTAGGAAATCACATATGTCAGACTTGCTGCTATTGCCAATGGAATTGCAAACCTTGGAGGTTTAGCAAAACTATCTATTCGGGGAAACAACCTTTGTTGTGGTGTGACTGATGTTGGTCTCAAGTCTATCGCTCAAGGTTGCCCTACTCTCAGAGAAATTCATCATGGAATGTGTCTTCTATTGGTGATTGAGGCTTATCTAAGATTGCTCATGACTGTCATCTGTTAGAGAAGCTTGATCTTTTCCAATGCCCAAAAATTATTGATAAGTCTTTGTTGTACCCTTGAATTTGATGGAGTCTGATGCTAGGCTCACTCATGATTCTGTCTTTGTAAGTCTTACTAATCCACTGTGGAGTACATAACTTGTTTCTTGTTATTTTTCAACTCTTATGGATAGGAAAATGTGTCTTCATAATAAATTTCAAGTTTACCATCAATACTTCCATGAATATTCCAAGGACAACCCTTCTTACAGTTGGCCCTGATCCTCTCCTTTTCATTAGGTTTCTGTGTAAGGTTCACACCCTTTTGAATAGAGTAAGTTTGTAGTGCTTCTCGAAACTCAACATTATTCACAAAAATCATATACAACTGGAAAAAAAAATGGAAGTTGAGTCAAAATAGACCTTGGTACTTGCATTCCTAGATGGTGGATCTACAAACGCATCAGACTTAACATGATCCCCTTCAACTTCACTAATATCACATCCAAGATGTAAGCTATCAAAATACAGGTCATTCCCACCCAATTTTCCTTCATATCTTCCCCTATTATTCTTATTATTATCTTCGAATCAATATCTATACCTACAGGACCAGATGGTATCTCCTCTACATTTATTCTAGCAGCTCTTTTTACTAACTTGTTCTTGAATGTTTGGCTGTCTAGCTTTATCAGATTCATCATCAAAGTCACTTAAGTCATCAATGTTCTCATCAACATCATAAAGTGACTAAGAATTAGACTGTTCAACATCTAAGTTTACATCAGATTCACTAGGTGTTTGAAGGTGGTAGGAAGAAAAGTTATTACCTTCACCTATATCTTCATCTAAGTCCTCTAAAGAAACCTCAGGAGAACCAGACTCCTTATTCTTTCCTTTGTCTACCATAGGTTGATGATCTACTTTTATATTTGTATCAACATTTTCATCAGATGGTTGAGGGGAAGACACATCAGTCCTAACAATTATAACAATAAATAGGGGGGCCTTACCTTTTTTGGGAGTCAACAATTGGGATAGTTGCACCTCATTATCATCCTCAACAATTAAAAGAGTACTAATTTGATGTAACACATATACATCAACAAAGTACCCACCCTTTGAGTTGTTAATAAATCTTAACACATCAGCATCATAATTTAACATGTAATAACCACCTCTTTTGTTAACTTTTCACCCAATGGTTTCAATTTTATCAACTCTCAATTCTCTAGCTAATTTATCAAAAAAAACATGATATGTAGCTAATCCACATGTATTGCTATTTTTTCAAGATAAAAAATTCCAATGGCATAACTGAGTTCTGGTCTGATAAAAAAACAACCTCCATAATGCATTAGAAGTGTTACAATTGTCGAAGCCATACTGTTACCATGCCTGCAAAATATCAAGAATACTTTAAACAAAAAAGCATAATTTTAAGTAATTCTTTATGGATTACAACAAAAAAGCTCTATAATAATCCAACTGGACCAGTAACAAGAACGAAATTCAATGCAATTGACAATAACAAAGAAATTATTTCAGATGAATTTTAAGAAAAAAACTCTAGAATCACAACAAATTTCATTAATGCATAACAACTTTAAAAATTTCTATTAAGCGTATATAAGGCATGTAACAAATCAAACTTCTTCCAAAAATCATACCATAAGCTCTACAAAGGTTCTAAGCCCTAAAACCCTAAAACACAACCAAAACCCAACTGCAAAACAAAGAGATATAATAAAAATTTAACAAACTTACAACTATAGAGTGAAATGTCAACACAAACACCTTAAAAAATCAAAAGAAATTGCGGTAATCAGCAATGGAATCGGGCCAAGAGAGAGTGTGAAGGTCTGATTGAAATGAAAAAGAATGAAATGGAGGCATGAAAGAAAATGGAAATTAGTTTTAACATGTCATTTCCTATGTAACTTTTTAAAATGATGTGGAAAGCTTCGTGGACGCGTTTGTAATTCACACACCACTGAGTAGTTCAAAAAAGGGTTTACAATGTTGTATTTCAGTGGGTTCGAGGGTTCAGTTGGCAAATTCGTGAGTAGAAGGGTCTAGGTGACAAATGAAGCCAAGTACACAGGCCTCCCAGACTCTTCTCCCTTGTAACGACCAAAAGTATACCTTAGGCGTAACGTGGCGTAAAGGACCCCGAGAGGCCCCACTCAATAAGATAATAGAAAATCAAGAGATATTAAAAAACAATTTATATCATAAAGAGTTTTTGTAAAACAAAGCGGAAGTCGACATAGTCTTAAAGCCATCTATTACATCAATAGTCATTGGGACGTAACCCTGGCATCACGTACAACATCTGAAAAGTAAAGACAAAAAGCAATAAAAGGTTCGGTCCTCGAAACACGAGGGCTCACTAATATTCAATAGCTACTAAGTGATCCCTAACCACAGAGATGGGAAGCTGGAGCGTCAGACCTTAAATTTGGGAACAATGTAGGCAAGAGTATGCATTCGTACAAGAATGTACCAAGTATGATAGCAATGCATAGAGATATAAAATCATGCAAAAAAAAAACTTTCATGTCATGCAAAGACCAAGTTAAAACAATAAGAAAGAGATTACAAAAGATCATAGTAATCATGATCAAATCCAAGTAAATTCATCTTTGAACACTTGTGAGATACTTCTCGAAGTAGCCTTAGTTCATGATTATTAATGTGGGAAGTAGCCTTAACCAACATGGAGACCATGTGAGTTATAACATGGAATATGGTGTCTGCCCCACACCAAAAAGTGGTGTCGTTACTTGCCAAGGTAAGAACCTAAACTTCTTGCCTACGTGGATCCACTAGGTAATGTTTATCTAATACGGTCATCCTATGGGAGCACATAGGTATGGGATAAGAAGATTACTACTAGAAACCTATCCTCTATCTACGGGAGGGCTTCCATTTCAATATCCTCTCAGTGCTAAGCATAAAATCCCACAGAATAGTCATCAATCTTAACTTGACTTATCTTTCATTGAAGGCACATCAAATAGCCATTCCAATATATGTTTCTTTAGAATAGCTCCTAATTCTTGATTCAAAGTTAAATTGAGAAAACACATTAACCTTTAAGAATCCTTAAGTGAGAAAATCCTTTGACATTCATGTATTGAGTAGTATGTGAGAAATCCTTTCACAACAATAACGCTAACAACGTTTATGTTGTACTCTCAAAGCAACAAAAATCACTTTTCATCAGTTTCATAAAGAACATGCTATCTTCATAAACTCATCTTTCATAGATCAAAACCCACATTATATCATCATAGCTTAGAAACATGGGTTATGCATGGGTTCATGGGAATTCATCTTTAAAATATTCAATTATCTCAACTCATGCATAATACTTCATAAAACAATTAATTGAATCAACATTGAAAGGAACCCATAACATAGAATAAGACCCTAACTTCAATTGGAGATTTCAAACTTTGTAAATTGGAGAATTTAGGAACTCTATGGAGGAAAGAGCTCCACAGATGAAGACGATCATACCTTGATGCCAAAATCTTGCAATCAATGGAGGATTAGGAGACTTGGTCTTGAAAACCCTAGCTTGACTTTTTCTTCTTTTAGAGAGAGAAATATTTGGGGGAAGAACTTGGAGGGATTTGGGGAAATTTAAAGAGTGATTTAGAATAGTTAAATTTGAGGGTTAAAAGACTTATATAGGGTCTAGGATTAGGATTAAAATGATCTAGTTTAAGTATTGGATGCATTGTAAAAGACGCATATGACCTTGAAAAAATAACCGACGACACACTTTCAATGAAACTTTCACCCGCCATTCCTCGATTCATAGCCCGTGAAGGCTATCGTGAACCAAAGGCTTGGATTTATTTTCTATGTCAATCTCCAAGGATAGGTCTACCGTTCGTGGATCCTTCTACATGCCATGAACCTGTTCGTGAATCATTGATTTAATAACGCTATCAAGGACATCAAATACTAAGTGCCAACGATCGTTAAGTAGTAATATAACCCAACTAAGTGAGTTGGGGTCGAGCCCCAAGGGAGTGGTTTGTAATTGAGAATCAATAGGCAAGTAAGGATATGCTCAAGTCAATCATAGCTAAAAACATTTACGAATAAAAGCATGGTTCAAATTTGGGGTGACACAAGTGTCAAATATCATGGGAATTTGTTTCAACTATCAGCTACAACAACAAATAATACGAAAATAACAAGTATAGAGACGGGTTCTTGGGATGTGATTGGATTATGGTCTAAGGTAGACAATGGGGTAATTGCAATTAATAGTGAATAACTATAAATCAGTGAATAAGCTAGACTTTAATGGGGTAAACTTTCTCTTGAACAATTTACCCCGAATCAAATTGGTTTCTCTCGAACACCAATAAGCAGCAATAAAGAACAACCTTCGCTTTAGTCCATTCACTCTCTCGAGCTGAACCCATGACAACCCAATACCCACAGACTATCGATTCAACAATTTTGGTTTTAAAACCTCTCTCTCGAGCAAGCCAAAAACATGAAGTTAGGATTGTATTTGCAACTACAACCCATTAATTTCAACCACAATTACTCAATGATATCACTTTTAAACAACATTTACACTATCAATTAACAATACCCAGTAGCTAAATCAACCCATAATCACACCCCAAGAATTGGGGTTTTAGCTAGACATAATAAAAAGATAGAAATCGATACCAAATTGTGTTTACATAAACTGGGTGCGATTAATATTGTCTTTACAAAGGTCTACGATGAAGAATCTTCAACACCCACTGCTAATTTCTTAGAAATGGAAATCTTCAAATCTTCAAAGCTAAGGAGAAAATGTCTCTAAAACTCAGTTCTAAGCTCTATAAATTGAAAACTTAATAATCTCAATGATAAAAATGAACTGGATACTAAACTAAGAATTTAAAAACGTATTTATAGTTGCCTAAAAATGTGTTGCAAAGGACCATTCGGCGCAATAAGTCGGGATCGCCGATCCACTTTGCGATCCACCCTTTGGTCAATTCCATCGCCTTTTTGCTTTGGCCTTCAGCATCTTCAAGTTCTGAAACTTCAGGCGATATGGTACAGCATCGCGAAACCGTTCGGCGACTCGCCATCTACTCCTTTCTATCGTCGACTTGATTTTCTCCTTCAGGGCTTGGCACACTGGAACATTAGGTGAGACCATGGCCATTCAGTGACTCGCCCACTAGGTTAGGCGATCCTCAGGCTTTCTTTTCTTCGTTTTTTCAGTTGCCTTGTTCCTTTTTGCTCAATAGTGTTCATGCTTTGTTCCTCAATCCAAATACCTGAAATTCAAGGATTTATATCAGTTATTAGCACAAAATATGCATTTAAGGACACTAAATCTATTAAATTAAAGCCCTAAAAGAATCCAAATCGTGGACTCATCAACCATTGCCTTAGAATAATTTTCACAAGGCTTGGGTTCAAGGAAGGGTTCACTGACCGTGAACTCTTCCACCGTCCTTGAACCCTTCCTTAGACCCTTGTTTTAGAATATTTTTCACACGGTTTAGGTTCAAGGATGGGTTCGCTGACCATGGACACTACCACTTTCTTTGAACCCTTCATTAGACCCTTGCGTTAGACTATTTTTCATAAGGCTTGGGTTCAAGGATGGGTTCACTGACCATGGACTCTTCCACCGTCCTTGAGCCCTTCCTTAGAATATTTTCCACAAGGCTTGGGTTCAAGGATGGGTTCACTGACTGTGGACTCTTCCACCATCCTTGAACCCTCCTTAGACCCTTTTACCATTCTTGAACTCTTCCTTACAAGTATTCTTATTTTGAGGTGTTACATGCCTTTTACTTAATCTCACACCCCAAGCCTACATCTTAGAAGTGTCCAACACTTGAGAACCGTTGTTGGTCCCCAAGCGAACTCTTAGCATGTTTGATTACTTAGTCAGACTAACTCAAGCGATAATAGGCTTAAAACATAATTTAGAACATTTAAACTAAAAAAAGTACTCAACTCAAATTGGCTGTAAAATACTCAATAACATAAGTATAACTGTCACGACCCGAGCCTACACCCTGGACGTGGCCGGCACTCAAGAACCATTGTTGGTCCCCAAGCGAACACTCATCTTGGCTGACTACAAATGGAAGACTAACTTGAGCATTCATAAGCATCAAATTGAAAGAAACATTTAAAAACGGTTTACTGAATCTCAAAATTTTCTGAATATAATGAGTATGAAACATAAGTTTAAAATAATATATATAAAATTTGAAAGAATTTCTAAAACTGTCTATCTATGAAGCCTCTACTATTAAGGAAGGATGTCGGGACAAGACCCACGACACCTCAAAACTACTAACTGGAAAGTAACTATGAAATCCTCTGCAATACAAGAAGGCTCACCAAAGCTAACTGGTGTGTAGAATGATCTCAACGAAGCGCTTGTTGATAATCATGAACACCTATATCTGCATCATAAAATGATACATGTCGAATGACGTCAGTACATGTAATGTACGAGTATGTAATAAAGTTGAATAACAGATAACTGAAAGAAAGGACTGCTATAGATAACAAAGTACTCAAGCTGAATATACAAAAATAAAAGAGTTAAATCATTTAAAGCTTTACAAAATATTTTCTCATCTCTAAACTCAACATCATAAGTGATATAATAAAAATACACTTTTAACTCTATTTAGGAGATTCTCTAACCGACAATAATCACTATGAGCTACGTGATGATACAACGTTTCGCCCATGCTGCCAAAACTGTCCTATACCTTGTCGTGGTATAGAACATCCTCAACTAAGCGGATCCACTAAGATATGCTTAAAAGCAATAAGGATTCAGCTAAAAAGTATGACCCTTTACCCATATTGGGATACGTGGTTTGTGGGGGCTGTGAGTTGTTTGAACTCTCCCCCATATCGGTGATCAATGTTACTCCTAATAATATATACTCATGCTCATATGTTTAAAAAAAACATAACTCTACCTCTCGTTTGAGATATTGCTCAAACTATTCTCTTAAAAGAGGTAACTACTCTTGAAATAACTTTTGAACTCATAACTCATTTATAAATTTCAGTTTCTCTTTTATCAATGTAAAAATTGATGCCTCTAGGAATACATAGTCCCTTTATACTCATACTTGAAAACTCTTTCTCAAAATCATTTCAAAATCAGATTATAATATGATCATTGATGACTCCCGCATAAACATTGATATTATATAGAGATACCATACTACTTAAACATTGATGGCATACTCGATTATCATACAAATCATGTTTTATAAACTCTTTCTCAAAACTCATCTTTAATTCCTCAAAATTCAATTTAAAACTCAAGTGTTGGCTTTAAAAAGATTCTCAAAATTTATAACTCAATTCATAGGTTTCATGAGGAATCATAATTATGAACGACTCAAATCAGGCATCTTAATAGCAATATGGAAACTCAGTACTAAGAACTCAAGAACGCAAGAACTCAAGGACACTACCCATCTCAAGAATACTCAATTCATAGGGTTCATGTTGACATATAGACATGAACGAATCAACTCAAGAATCTTAATGCATAACATATATCATTTTAATACTTTGGAGTAGAATTTCAAAAAGCATAAAGAACTCGAGAACTCAAAATCAACTTATCTCAAGAATGCTCAAATCTAGGGATAGAATCCTAGAGTTCTCTTTTACTGTTATGAAAGTAGATGTAGGACGTGAGGACGAACTATTCCAACACTATGATAGCCTTACATACCTGGAAGAACAAGATTCTTGAAGAATCTTGAAAAAGAACTTGGTTAGAAGCCTTCAAACCGTAGCTTGAAGGGAAAAAAAAAGAAAACCTTTCTTGAGATTTCATGAATTAGTTTCTTAAAACTCTATTGCCAAGAATTATAATTTTCATTAGTGATTCATAATTTTATGGAGGAATTTGAGTTGGAAGGAATGGAATTCTTGGAGAAAAACTTACCTTGGAGAACAATCTTGAAATAGAGTCTTCTACTTTGATTTTTCCTTAGGGATTTTTCTTAGAGTTTGAGAGAGAAGAGAATAATGGATTAAAAGATGGAAATAGGATTGTTTAGGGCTATAGGAGTTAAGAAATCCATTTTTAAGGTTTTCATAGTGGTATAAGGAGAAAAAAATTACCTTATTTAGAATTTCCCCGCGGCTAAAACGACCTGCACTACACCAGTTATTAAAATGGTCATAACTTTTTACTCAAAAATTCGATTGACAGGAAATTGGTTGTGTTGGAAAGAGGATTGAAATACCTTTAATTTGATAGGTCATGGGCACCATAAATCTTTATATTCTAAGAGATATGGTCTTTTTAGATTGACCTAAGTAAAATCTTATGTCAAAACTTAATCGGTAAGGAAACTTTCAACTCTACTTTGTGCTAGGAGTTTCTAGTGACATTAATTGATATCCAAAATCATTCCAACACTACATAATTTACCTCAACACATAAGAAAAATTAAGACTCACTCAGTATGACCTTATACGCAATTCAAGAATGGTTTGGGATTAACTTAGAAATTTTTGGGGTGTTACAATATCTCCCCCTTGGGATCATTTGTCCTCGAATAATGGTTAAACTGAGCATGGAAGGGAAAATAGTTACTCTTACTATATTCTAGCTTAACTCAAACTCAAAATTACTTAACATAAGGTGATTATTCTAATTTAAATTAGGAGATTCGGGTTCTATACTTTTATAAGAAATCGTATCCCAAGAATACTTCTCCCTATAACTACATTCAACCAACCTTGAGTCTTAATCAAGAACCACTTAATGCATCATGCATTCATCCACATGCTAGCAACACCACATTCAAGCCTAGTACTATAACCACTCCATGGACTCCTACTAACCAATCTTATAAAAATTCCTCATTCTCTCTTCACTTCTATCAACAGAACTTTCATGCATCACTACCAGGAATTGACTAATTACACATAAGAAAACCTTATCTCCTTCTTCCTCCATATTTATAACCTTTGGTGGAATAAACACACCATCACTATCACAACAAGAAATAACAATCATCTTCTCTATCATCACACAACTACAATCATCAACACCACTCTCAAAACTAAAAAGGATTACTAAAAGGACTTTGGGGCGAAAGATCATAAGCACGATTCATTTGAGAATTCTAATATAAGAATATGCATGACATAACATTATGTCGCTAGCCATTAAGAGTAATTCATAGATTTGTGAGAATGAACATATTGTGAGACATGATTGCTTATATGAATAGGTTCATAGCATGAGACTGATATCCATAGCTTTATGGAGTAAGATTGAGATCGATGGGCTAATGCATTTTAATTTCCCCTAATTCTGAAAACTGAGCATAGATGTGAATCTCTCTGAAGTGTATAAGCATAGGTAATGTACACAATTCTTATATAAGAAACATCATCATGGTGTTGAAATGACTGAACTTTGAGGAATATGCTAGAGTATGAATGGACTGATGTACCTCTACAACTCTTTCGGAAGACATAACTATCTCATTCTCAATACTTGACTTGATTTCTCATCTTATCATCTCCCCCTTAGGTCTAAAAGAAAATAATGGACTTGTTCCCTCATCTTTAAGCTAGTCTACATTCCCTTTAATACTCGAAAAGGCTTATCTCATGGGAACGGAACTCTCAGTAAGCAGGTACTAAGACTCTTTCTAAGACCTCTTTCTAAGATGCTTCTACTAACCTCTTCTCATTGGCTTATAAGGCCATTTCATTTAACTCTTAAGGAGAAAAAAAATTAATGCTTACCTCAGCCTATTCCACATTGAAAGCTTAAATATACTATCGAGGCACACATGAAAAATCATTAACTTAATTGGAACATCGTCTGGTTATATAGAATCTAGGGTACACCTCTTAATGCTCTTGTTACTCTTATGACTTAGCCACATTTCACTACCCTTGTCTAAAAGTTAGGATCTCTCACTTGTACCACTCATATTCATTGCAGGTAACATCCCAATTCCTCACCTACTCTATGTCAAGTCTACCAGATTAGATCTCAAGACTAAAATCATCACCCTCATGTTGCCATTCCTTTTTTCACGACGCTCATCTCAAATTCAAAGCTTAATGTTTATTACTAAACCCAGATATCAATATGATTGCACGCTTACTATACTAACTTACAACTACTAGATAAAAATTAAGAAACAATAGTTCACTAAGACCTCATGACAAGTAGTCAATTTTTATCTCTCAGTCTACATCCTTACATATTACTGCCACATTCCACTTCACAACTTAAGTACTATTTACTCATTCACTATATGTCATTGCCTAATTAATTATGTAACACTTTGAATAATATGGGCTCTCCCTAAAAATCATAAGCCTAGCTTAGATCTATCACCTCATGAATACTCCTTCTTTTCTATCCAGCACCTACACTTGGTCGTTACCAACACAATAACCTAATGACAGAAACTCTTTTCAGGTTAAAGTATACTTTAACTCATCCATACTAGTAACTCTTACTATACCTTCTATCATGAAATATACACAAAATTATTACTTCTTAGTCTACCCATAAGGGAAATCTCATCATTAATAACCTACTGGGTGCATGACTATAATAACATAGCTTGCCTAATCACTATCTCACTTTCTTAGATTACTGAACCTCTGCATGCATTCTTCTAACTTTGGGCACTCTTTCTACTACCGCTTAAACTCTCACAACTCATACTATCTTTTCAGGTGAAAATACTACCCAAGCTCCAAAACACACTTTCGCATAAGGGTCTCAACGGAAACAAGGTTTAGAGAAAAATGTTTGAGAATACATCTCGCTTTTAGTTCAAAGGAACGATTCATATAAATAAGAGTGGATTCTTTTGAATCTCAACACTTAAGCTCACTCATGGGCTTATCTTAAGCCCCTCTATAGTCTCATGACTTTATCAAGACTTTTGTAGAGAGTAACTCATCAATAATGAACTGACTTTGCTTTTCAACTACCTTGAGTATGGAGGATGGTCAAATGAATCTAAGAAATGCATGAGTTTCGAATTCCTTATGACACAGCTCTACTGCACGATTTAGAGTATGAAAGAAGGAAAACTTTTATTAAATGATTGTATTCCTTCATTTATAGAAGTGGGTCCCTCACAACTATAAATAAGATTCTACTTGACACGGCTTCATAGACACCCTAGGACACTTGAACCTAGCTTTGATACCAAGTTTGTCACGACCCGAGCCTACACCCTAGACGTGGCCGGCACTTCAGAACCACTGCTGGTCCCCAAGCGAACCCTCATCCTGGCTAACTACAAGCGAAAGACTAACTTGAACATACATAAGCATCAAATTTAAATATAAATTTAAACACGGTTTACTGAATCTCAAAACTTTTCTGAATATAATGAGTATGAAACATAAGTTTTAAATAAAATATCTGAAACTGAAAGAATTTCCAAAACTGTCTATCTATGAAGCCTCTGCTATTAAGGAAGGATGTCGGGACAAGACCCACGACACCTCAAAACTACTAACTAAAAAGTAACTGTGAAGTCCTTCGAAATACAAGAAGGTTCACCAAAGCTAACTGGTGTGTAGAATGATCTCAACGAAACACATGTTGATAATCATAAACACCTATATTTGCATAATAAAAGGATGTAGGTCGAATGACATCAGTACATGGAATGTACGAGTTTGTAATATAGCTGAATAACAAATAACTGAAAGAAAGGACTACAATAGATAACAATGTACTCAAGCTGAATGTAAAAAAATAAAGGAGTTAAATCATTTAAAGCTTTAAAAAATACTTTCTCAACTCTGAACTCAACACAATAAGTGATATAATATAAATACACTTTTAACTCTATTTAGGAGATTCTCTAACCGACAACCATCAGTATGTGCTACGTGATGATACAATGTCTCACCCATGCTGCTAGAACTGTCATATACCTTGTCAAGGTATATAACATCCTCAACTAAGTGTATCCACAAAGTTATGCTTAAAAGCAATAAGGAATCATCTAAAAATTATAACCCTTTACCCATGTTGGCATATTATGAAGGTTGTGAGTTGTTTGAATTCTCCCCCATATCGGTGCCCAATACTACTCCCAATAATATATATTCATGCTCATATGTTTAAAAAAAAAAAACTCTTCCTCTGGTTTTAGATAATTGCTCAAACTACTCTCTTAAAAGAGGTAACTACTCTTGAAATAACTTTTGAACTCATAACTCATTTATAAATCTCAGTTTCTCTTTTATCAATATAAAAATTGATGCCTCTGGGAATACATAGGCCTCTTATACTCATACTTGAAAACTCTTTCTCAAAAACATTTAAAAATTATATTATAATATGATCATTGATGACTCGGGAAGTCATACTGCATAAACATTGATGGTATATCTAGATACCATATTGCCTAAACATTTATGGCATACTCGATTTTCATACTAATCATGTTTTAGAAACTTTTTCTCAAAACTCAGTTTAAAACTCAAGTGTTGGCTTTAAAAAATTTATAACTCAATTCATACGGTTCATGCAGAATTATGGATATGAACTACTCAAATCAGGGATCTTAATAGCAATATGGAAACTCAGTACTCTGAACTCAAGAACGCAAGAACTCAAGGACCCTAATCATCTTAATAATAATCAATTCATAGGGTTCATGTTGAAATATAGACATGAACGAATCAACTCAAGAATATTAATGCATAACATATATCAATTCAATAATTAGAAATAGAACTTCAAAAAGAATCAAGAACTCAAGAACTCAAAATCAACTTATCTCAAGAATATTCAAATCTAGGGATAGAATCCTAGATTTCTCTTTTACTGATATAAAAGTAGATGTAGGGGGTGAGGACGAACTAGTACAACACTATGATAGTCTTACATACCTAGAAGAAAAAGGTTCTTGAAGAATCTTGAAAAAGAACCTAGTTTAGAAGCCTTGAAACCCTATTTTGAATGAGAAAAATCAAGAAAACCTTTCTTAAGATTTCTTGAGTTAGTTTCTTGAAACTCTATGTCCAAGAATTGTGATTTTCATTAGTGATTCATAATTGTATGGAGGAATTTGAGTTGGAAAGAATGGAATTCTTTGAGAAAAACTTACCTTGAAAAAAGAATCTTGAAAATGATGGAAAGAATCTTGAATGGAGTCTTCTATTTTGATTTTTCCTTAGGGTTTTCTCTTAGGCTTTGAGATAGAAGAGAATGATGGATTAAAAGATGGAAATAGGATTGTTTAAGGCTTTATAGGAGTTAAGAAATCTGTTTTTAAGGTTTTCCTAGTGATATAAGGAGAAGAAAATTACCTTATTTAGAATTTTCCTGTGGCTATAACGGAACTGCACTACACTAGTTGATAAAATGATCATAATGTTTTACTCAAAAATTGGATTGATGCAAAATTGTTGGTGTTGGATAGAGGATTCAAATACCTTTAATTTGATAGGTTATGGGCCACATAAATTTTTATATTCTATGAGATATGGTCTTTTTAATTTGACCTAAGTAAAATCTTATGTCAAAAATTAATCGATAATGAAACTTTCAACTCTACTTTGTGCTAGGAGTTTCTAGTGACCTTAATTGATATCCAAAATCATTCTCACACTAAAGAATTTACCTTAACACCTAAGAAAAATTAAGACTCACTCAGTACAACCTTATACGCAATTCAAGAATGGTTTGGGATTAACGTAGAAATTTTCAGGGTGTTACGGTACCAGTTTGCAAAAAAGCATCTCAGGGATAAGTAAATACTGTGAGATTCCTCAACTCTAGCTATCTATGAAGCTTCTATTATGGAAGATGAATGTCGAGACAAGACCCACACCATCTCAAAAAAACTAACTAGAACATAAATGTGAAGTCCTCCAGAATGAAAGGAGGCTCACCCAATCTATCTGAAGTGCCAACTGATCTCAATGAAGAGCCTATTTATAAAGCTGAACACGTGTATCTACATCATAAAAAGATGCAGGTCGAAAGACATTAGTACATTGAATGTACGAGTATGTAATAAAGGTGAATGGATAAATAAGTGGAATGATAAGGCTAAAAGAATGCTTTCCTCAACTAAATTCAATACAAAGCAATGATAAGAGATGAAAATATTTAAAGCATCATAAAAAAAAGATTTTAACTCATTGATGTTTATAAAAATATAATAAAAATAATCTTTACTCTTATTTGAGAGATTCTCTAACCAACAACCATCACTATGAGCTATGTGATGATACAGTGTCTCGCCCACAGTTCCAGTACTGTCGTATGCCTTGTCGGGGTATTGAACACCTAAACTAAGTGGATCCACTAAACCTCTGCTCGAAAGCAATAAAGAGTCTCTAAAAAGTACAATCCCTTACATATGTAAGATGTGCATTAAGATTAAGATATCATAATCTGAATATTAAGATGTAGTTTCTATGTATGAATATTGAATCATTAAGATTGTTTATTTTTAATATCTGAATGTGCATAATTTATGTCATTTTAAAATTAAGAATTAAACATTGTATGGATAAAAGTTATAATCCAAACAAAAGTTAACTTCTTCCAAAAAATTGTTTCAAAAATAAGTTTATAACCCACCATAGAAAAAAAATTATTCATTTGTTTTCTCAAAGAAATTTTTCTCAAGAAACAATGATATCTTCTTTAAAAACAAACGAATTGTGAAAAGAAGAGTTCTTCATAAATATCAATTCACCCAAGAATATTGTATATATTAAAAACATTAGATAAATACTTGTAAAAGATTATGAAAAGTTATTTATTAAAAGAAAATGGTACTTGGTTGAAACTATCCCAGAAGAGAAGCAAGGAAGAAGAGAATTTGTTTACGAAAGAACACTTATTATTTTAATAGAGTCTGAATGGTATTAAAGTCTCATTTGTTTTCACTTAATGAAGGTTTGAATCTGAATGATTCAAACATTGGGCCATTAAGTGCGTTTGTTTTTTTTTGAAAAAAAAATCACTTAATGGGCCTGAAAGAATCTGATTTGCTCAGATAGATGAGGGAGTCTTATTTCTAGTCAGACTCTTTTTAACGCTAATTTATTTCCCCATAAAGCTCACACATAATCATTTTTTCTCTCTCGATATGTTGCCTCTATCTCCTATTCTCTTCATTATCAACATAAATTATTATTTTTTCTCTTATATACATTGCCTCTCTCCCCTCTCTCGATAGAGTTGAATTTTTTTCCTATTGAACAAGTATGTCTTAAAAAAAATGTTTTACAAGTACTTTGTTCATTAATATGTATCTTAAAAATATTCTTGGTATTATTGTTTACTTCTTATGAACTCTTAAATTTTGGTTGCAAATTTATATTTTGTTTATAAAATTAGAGGTCTTGTGTGTGCTTATTCAATTATACAAAATATGCGCTAAAAAAGTTTAGGTATTATCTTTTTCTTCTTTTTTCCCCAAAAGAATTGTGGTAATAAGAGCATCTAAATAAAATTAGAAGTCTAACACCAAATTATAACAAGAGGCCTTATATATTTACACACATGCACAAAAATAATATTAATTTTGGGTTGCCCTTTCTATTCTTACATACTAATTATTTTTTGTTTCTATTCTAAAGAGGCCCTAAGCGTTTAACCTCACAGAGTAATATTAATATTTATAAAACTAAGAATTTGTTTTAGTTAAAAAGGTTAGACATTTGTTTGTGTTGCCTTTTTTTTATATTCTTATATGTTTTTGGATCTATGTCAAGAACGTCTGAATAAAATTAGTAGGCTAACACCAAATTATCACAAGAGGCCTTAAATATTTATATACATATATAATAATATTATTAATTTAGGGTTGCCTTTTTTATTCTTACATACTACTTGTTGTTTTGTTTATATTCTCAAAAGAGACTAAGCATTTAACTTCACATAGTAATATTATAATGTATCAAAGTAAGAACTAGTTGTAGCTAATAAGAAGTTAGACATTTGGCTTGATTGCCTTTTTTATTCTTGTATGTTTTGGATCTTTGCCAAGAATGTCTCAGTAAAATTACTAGTCTATCACCAAATTATAACAAGAGACCTTAAATATTTACACACCTGCACAAAAATATTAACTATTAATTTAGACGTGCATTCAGATGCCAAAATCAAACAATCTTAATCATTCTATGTTCTGATCTAGTGAGAATATATTAACCATTCAGACATACATTTAGATTTAGACGTCTTAATCTTAATGAAAACAAATGAGGCCTAAGACTCAATTATAGATATGATTCATTCAGACCCATCAAGAGGTTCTTTAAAAATAGTAACAAATGGACTTAATAGGCTGAATCTGAATGATTATGATTCAGACCTAAAAACTAAACATACTTAATAGGCTGAATATGGATGATTAAGATTCAGACCTCCATTAAGTGCCAACAAATTATTGGAAAAATGATTCTAGTATCTCCAAAGGAATTATTTTATTTCCTATTATATTTGAAAGAGAATATTATTTATTTCCTAAATATTTTCTCTCCATAAATAATATTCTATTGCCATTATTATTATCCTTTAATTAGCCATTATTTTCTGTCATAATATGGTTGTTGCCAACGACTCTTTGATGAAATTGCCTTCAATTCATTGATTGTATTGAATGCCTTTATGGTTTTTTGACCATTTCAACCATTGATATATTAGAGAGGTTACTGATTTTCCTATATAAATCTAAGTAGCATACTTGTGGTGTGGGAGAGAAGAGAAGATGATAATTCTTCTTTTAATATATTCTTTTGCTGAATTTTCTTTCTATTGAATCTTTGTTAGTTTTTGGCTCCTAGTTTTACAATAGAAGAGCTTGTTGAATCTTGGGGGATAAATCTATACCGGGTGAAATATCCTTAAGGACACTTTCTTTCGACACGCCTCAAGCTATGAGAATTTCCTATAAGAGTTCGTGGTGAAGTACACGGTTTGGTGAATTTTGTACAAGTGTTCATTATGAAGGTATGTTCCGTAAGATTTCCAACAATCTTAAGGATATTTTAAACTTTGTTCTTACGAAAAACAATACCTCTCTCTATGAAAATAATCATGAAGAAGATTGTATCATTTAAGTCTCTCTTTTACAAATTTTCCTCACGATGCTTGTCAATTGTTTGGACGTTATTTGCAATAGCTAGCATACCGATTTTTTTTATTGAATTTGTTAAAGTTGTTTGCAAAGTGAAGAGGGGGGGGAGGGGGGGCGGACAGAAAGCTGGATTTGAAAATATATTGAAATAGGGGTACCAATTGTGTGATTTAATTTGTAGGACGAAAAAAAAGAGAAAGAAAGGGAGAGTGGAATTCTGGTTGGCCTGAAGGTGCGCTACTTAATTGACGTTTCCTACTTGGATGCTGCTCTTCTCGAATTTACTATATAAACTAGATATATAAGTCCTTATTATGGAGGATCGGTTGTGCTAATAATCTAAGGTATGTACCACACTTCTTTACGATTTTAATGGATGTGTATGTGGTAAATTAAGTTATCATGTCCCTCAATAGAGAAGAAGATTTGGAAAACTGAGAATCCCGCTAAGTAACAATAAATTTGACTAAGCGGATGATATAAATTGGTGTGGTCATTTTTCGAGCGAATCTTATGCCTAATATGTGAAAGTGAGAGATCGGTGTTAGACTTTGGTGTTTTTGAAGCATATTTGTGCTAACTAAAATTATTGTGTCTACACCCAAATTGGAGAAGAAGAAAAAATTATATATGTCGGTGATTCTAGAACTACTTGAAGTTCTTAGAATGAAAAATTCTTTTTAAATATTCACATCTATATATTGGCATTATCTGAGGTGATATATTATTTTAATATTTGTGCTAGATTAGTACTTGGAATTTTATGAGTAAAAGTTGATTATTGTGAAATTGTGAAAAGATTTAATGAATGTTTTTTTTTTAATATGATAATGTGTTAACAAATGTCATTATTAGCAATGATGGTATGTTAAAAATGATTTATTTGTGACTAATATTGTGCAAGATGAAAATGCTAGTGCCTATATTTACTTTATTGATTCATTTGAATTGTGATATATTAAATGTGTACATTTTAATTAGTGTATATATATATAGTACCTTTTCTTCTTGAATGACCAACTAATGAAATGACCGTTTCTGTTAACTCTTAATTGCTCATATTATTTACTCTTAATTGAAATTTAGTACTGTAGCTTAAAGTCTAACTATGTGAAAGAGATATTTCTAGCCTATATATGTGTTTTTCGCTTGAAAAAACGTATGATTTTTGTTGAGAAATAAAAATTTACTCATTTGATATATTTCAATATGTTAATGTGGCATACAAAATTGAAAACTTTCTGAACATTGAAAAAGTTTCCCTCTTTTGTGAAATATATGAAATTGTAGGGGTGTCTTACTAAGGTTGTGTTACATAATCCTACCAAAGAAAAACTAGAATTTAAGTTTCTTGATCGTATGTTAATAAATATTGCATATACATATTTGTAGTACTCAATTGTGATGTGATTGAATGCACTATTATAGTGGGAAAAATAATAATTTATAGTTGAGAGTTTTTAAAAGTGACTATATTCTTCATGTTCTTGTTGAAAATGATATTGTTTCTTGATGTGTTAATTTTGGAAAGAAGTTATTGGTGATACAGAGAAGTACCAAATAAATTGAATATTTTGTTATACCAAAAGTGTACAATGATGAAATGTGAATCTCAAAATTCACTAGTGACTATGAACTATGATTGGTGTTTGGTACCATAACATGAAAAATTAACTAAATAAAGTCAGTTGTTGTGGAGTTGATTGGTGATGAGACTAAGTGGTTAAGACCACTCTTACTGTATTCAAATTGGAATAAAATCAATGCTTTGCGCGGCTAACTTAGATACATGTTTTTGAGACACAATGTTATAAAGTACTAAAGTGAGATTAAATTATTCACATAAATTGTGTGTAGCCGGAGGTGAATATGATCAATTCACTGACTAAATGAAATATCGAGGGGAGTAAGACCTTTAGTCATTTGAGAAGATCAACAATGATGGTAACCCAACCTATGTGGTTGGAGATCCCACTAATTAGGTTCATATGGGTAATAACAAGTCATTTGTTGATCAAGTAAGCACTATATAATTATGTCCCTCCTATGATGTGTGAATATAGTGCAACAATCTGCAAGGCAAAGTGAGGCTGAGTTAAAATCTTAATCCAAGTCATATCCTTTATAGGTGGTGTATTGCTCTGCAGGATACACTTGATGATTGGACCTATATGAGTGTGAAGTGGTGTCGCTTCTATGAAATTGTGATAGATTTCTAGAGCACTCATGAATACCAGGACATGCGCATGGCCTCTTAGCAGAAAACCACAATAACGACAAAGATTGTGGGAGTATAATGTGATAGAATAAGACGCTGGACTTACAAAAGAATTATTGGTTCATAGTAGTTCTAAACTTGACCAGTTGTTCTGTAAGTTTAATCTTGTTCTATCTAGGTCTGGTTCATAGTCTATGGACACCATATTCGATGCGTTGTACTCATATGTGCAACCCAATAAAACTTCTCATTTCATTTTATTCCTTAAGATTTTGTTTTAGATATGTAGGGGATTGTTGGAAAAATTGTTACAGAAGCTATTGCTATCAGAGAAGGGTTAAAATTCTGCATTGAAAGGCAACTCACTCCTATCATAATTGAGGGAGACTCCCTTACCATGGTGAATATTTTGGATGGTATTTGGAAAGTTCCATGGAGTGTGACATTGGAGGTCAACTCGATAAACAAATTAAGGGAAGGAGTGGGGGTTACTATTCAACATGTCTTGAGAGAAGGGAAAACTCTGGCAGATTTTTTTGCTAACCTAGTTTTTGATTTTGCAGGTGATTTTCAGATAAATAATTTTCAAGAAGTCCCATCTTATTGGAAAAAAATCATTAATCTAGACAAACAACATACTGCAAATCAGAGAGTAAGGCAAGTTAACAGAGATCAGCAATCCATATATCACTCTATCATAAAGCATAGACAGTAAGATTTTCATATCATAAGCAGTTAATAGCATTGTACATTAATGTCAATTGCCTGAAGCTATTTCATGATTGGTCGTTTGGAACCATCGCACCTGGTGAGAGCATGAGGTGTTCGTGGTGGTTACACACCAAGGCAAATAGACATTTTGTGCAGTATGAACATCTGCTATCCAACAATCTTTCTATCTATGAGCTACATCAAGTATATGCAGATTTATTATCTATCAAGTTAATGTACTTACTCACTGGACATTTCAGCTAATATCATCTTTCTAAAGTGTGCTATTAGCCTCTACGGAAGCTCATTCACTAGGAAGGATGACAAGAGATGAGGTGTTATCTGTTTCCATAAAGAGAGTACAGATCTGAAAAGTATAGTTAACAAGATAAGTGGTCAAAGATCAAACCTGACTTCAAATCTGATCTTGCAACACACCGTCCCGACTTACTCAGACGAATCTTCAACCGACATTTCTAAAGAACTCTGGCTCTAATGGTAGCAGTGATGGATGACTTATGTCTCAGATCGAAGTTACAAAGATGAAATCTTGAAACACATATGTTGATGATGAGCTAAGAAGTCCAAATCGTTGATGAAGTTCTGGAAAGGTTTCCTATTTGATTCTAATGGTAATTGTCTTCTCTTTGACTGTTTTAATTTGTTTATTTTAAGTGCTAGAAGACTTTGGGAATTTGGACCGAGTCTTTTGGAGGTGATGTGGGCCTTTTGGCTTTTTCTTAATAAATTATGGTCATTGACCATTTTTTATTAAAAAAAAAGTATACGTGTGGTGTGGGAGAGAAGAAAAGATAATAATTATTCTTTTAATATATTCTTATGATGGGTTTTCTTTCTATTGAATCTTTGTTAGTTTCTGGTTCCTAGTTTTACACTAGAAGAGCTTGTTGAATCTTGGGGGATACACTTATACCGGGTAAAATATCATTAATGACAGTGTCTTTCGACACGCCTCAATCTATGAGAATTTCGTATAGGAGTTTTTGGTGAAGTACAAACTTTGGTGAATTCCGTACAATTCATGATGAAGGTATTTTCCGTAAGATTTCCAACACAAATGAGGCCTTAGTTCCCTTATTCTTTTACTCAAATCAAGTTTAAGACTCTTTATCAAAACTCATATTTTCTTTCTGAGAAATCATTTTAAGACAAAAATGTTTACTTAATAGGATATTCAATACTAACTCAATAATAACTCAACAATAGATTCATGCTGGAAAATAGACATGAATAATCAACTCAAGAATGTCAATGCAAGATATAACAACTCAATAATCAGGATATAGAATTCCGAACACAACAACGAAACCCATCTCAAGAATTATCAAAACTAAGGATGTAACCCTAAATTATTCTCTACTAATAGAAAATATATGTAGGGCATGAGGACGAACTCATTCAATGACTTTAAGTAGTCTTACATACCTAGAAGAATAAAGTTCTTGGCAAAATCGATGAAACTCAAAAAACGCTCGAAACCCTAGCTTTTCCCCTCTTGGAACCTTGCTATAATGACTTGAAGTGTTAATGAATGTAAAAGAACTAATAAATACTTTATAAAACCCTTAATTTGGTGTAAAAGGGTCGGGGTTTAGGCTTAGAAGTGATGGAAAAAGTTCAGAATACCCTTACTTAAGACTACCGAACACGTCCTACGGTTGTTGTCTACGATCCGTAGAGGTTCCTATGTATCGTCCTGACAAATCGTAGAACCAACAACTAAGGGTATAAAATTGGACAACTTTCTACGGGTCTTTTATATGGATCGTGAAATCTTCTACGGTCAGAAGGACCCCGTTGTAGAACTCAATTTCAAACTCAAAATCTCACCAAGTATGGATCACTCCTACAGAACCCATCTACGACTCGTAGAACAAATAACGGCTCGTTATGTCCATCCATAGAATAAGTTACTGAAAAACAAAGTCTCCACACTTTCCACGAAACCATTCTACAGCACGTGGACATGTCCACAGTTTGTAGAAACCTTTTGTAGACCTCGACCATCAAATCATGAATTTTAAACTCAATCTTGGTTCCTGTGATTCCCTTCCTACGGTCGTAGAACCTTTACGGTCCATAGGTAGGTTTCGTAGAACCAGCCCTCAACAATATTTTCTACAAAAAAAATACTTTCCAAGTATCGGGGTTTTACAATTAAAGTGATGGATATTATTGATTTCATCTCGGACGTTGCACAGACCAAATAAAACTAATATAATTAACATGATTCGATTCAATTTAATTCTTGAACTTGACACACATCAAAAAGTATAACTTATATAGTTGCATTTTATAATAAAAAAAATATTTACATATCTTGACTTGTATCTTAGAATTTACATATGTAATAGTAAGAATCAATTGCATTAACATTCACATATTAAGGATGTAACACCTCTGATTCAAGCAGATGGAAAAATACAGCTTTCCATGATGTGGTGTCAGAACCAATGGAAGCCACCAACGGAGTTTGTTTCAAATCACAGACAATAGGTGGGTTCCCATGGTTCAGTCCCAGACTTAGGGAGAATTCAGGATCCAAAGGTGACACCTACAGCTGTGAACCACGGTCCGTTGATTGACCCACAGAACATAGGTTGGTTCCATAATTGGGGTCCAAAGTTTGATGGTCTCCTATCCCACCCGCGGTCGACTAGTACAGTTTGTGGTTGGACCTACGGACTGTAGGTGAGGGTTAACAACAATGTAGAGGCAACTTCAAACGGTCATATATTTTAGCACAAAATGAATTAGGTGGCCCATGACCTATTAAATTAACGATAATTGAATCCTCTTTCCAACATAGTCGAGTTTCCTAAAATGGAATATCAGAGTAAAAAGTAACGCTCATTTTAGTGAAGCCCTGTCGAGCAGAGTCTGAACGACGACCGCCAACCGTCGACGACGGCAGGTAGTCCAAACGACGGTCTGTTAGTCCCAACTGGATGGCCTTCGTCAGCTTTTAAGTCAGGGTCGTTTTGGCCTTTTTCCTATGTGTTGGGGACCTCACACTATGTCGTTTGATGCCCAAACTATGTCGTTTTACCCAATCTAAGCCTAATAACCTAGTCAAACATACCCAAAACCCTCATTCTCCAAAAATCATCCAAATAAGAATGAAAAGAAGAGAGAGAGGCGCGAGTTTCTTTGAAGAACAAGTAGCAATGTTCTTCAAGTTTCAGCCCCAAAATCCAAAGGATTTCTCCGTAGATTTCATCACTAGGTATGCGGGATTTCACTAGTGGTTTCCTTTCATCTACTAGGTCCCTAGAATTCAGTCATTTCATTGATTCTACATAGCTTGTTTAACCCTAGGGTTTGTAAAATCTTGGGAATTATTATGATTTTGGCTGTTGTAAAATCCTTAGTCTAAATAACACGTTTTCTTGAAAATGTTGCATAATTCCTTGTATAAAACTCAAAACCCTAGTTTGTATAAAAAATTTTAGTTCATGAATTATACATGCTAGGTCAGTTAAACAGAAAATCATGCTCCTGATTTTGAATGTCACATTATTAGTATATAAATGTTGCATTCCTAGTTAGCATGTTAGTATTTTGAGCTATTAAGTATTTAGTTCATTTTAGCTTCACATGTATTCAGTTGGGAGTAGACTTAGCATCGAATTGGACTAGGGTTCAGCGTACCCTCACAGTCCCAGAACTACGTGCCCGCGTAGGATTATAAGTCCCCTCTGTTGGGCATCATTATTAGTGATCACGCCACAATCATATCTTTATACCCCTGGCACGGCATATTGGGTCCTCTGGAAGAAGCGTATACATTGGACTCCATGTTTAGCTCACGTGGTTTATGTCGGTTAATAGTAGCTCCCACAATCAAACTCTTAATGAATTTGGTCAGGTATTCAGTATTTGTATTAGTAAATAGTGCAACATGTTATCTTCATGATTAGTACTTGGTCATTGCATTCAACTTAGCTTTTCAGTTATGTTTCAGTATTTTTATATTCTTGTTTTGATTATGTTATTGCTCAGTTATGCTTTGTTCAGCTTATATATATTTGTTCAGCTTAGTATCTATATTCTACATTTTCAAGCCACGAGGCTACCCCATTAACGTAATACGGGACCTAGAATCACAAGTGAACCCAAGTTAACCCTGAGTCTGGCATATCAGAATCATACTGAAAATAACTAAGTAAAGCAAGAACTATGCGTAAGATAAAAATAGTGGATATAAAAAATGGGGAAAAACCCAACTAGTTTGAATATGTAAAACATACTAAGAGTTTAGTCATAACTGAAACAACCACTTAACAACTCAAGCTGAATCTACTACTATGTCTTAAAAGCCTCTAACCGAGTTGAGTTGTTGGGACATGCCTGTAACTAAATCTAACAAAACTGAAACTAAAAGTAATGACTAAAATGAATTCATGTCTATTGTCCTCGAAATATGAGGACTCACCACTGAAGCTGCTAAATGCTGATCGAGAATCGATATAAGCGTGATCTAGATGCTTAGTACCTGAACCTACATCATGAAAGGATGTAGCGTAAAGTATGCATCAGTACTTTGAATGTACTGAGTATGCAGGATATAAATACTAAGTTGAACAAATATATATGAGCTAAACAAAGCATAACTGAGCAATGAGATAATCTGAGCAGAAATATAAATACTGAAACATAATTGAAAAGCTAAATTGAATGCAATGACCAAGTACTAATCATGAAGATAAGATGCTAAACTGTATAGTGATATAAATGTTGAAAACCTGGTTAAGTGCACTTAGAGTCTGACTGTGGGAGCTATTATTAACCGACATAACCCGCATGTGCTAAATCTAGTCTGATGTATATGCCCAACTGAGAGTACCCAATATACCCTACTAGGGGTATAAAGGCATGACTGTGGCATGATAACTAATATAGATGCCCAACAGAGGGGACTTATAATCCTATGTGGGCACATAGTTCTGGGACTATGAGGGTACACTGAACCCTAGTCCAACTCGGTGCTATGTCTACTCCAAACTGAATACATATTAAGCTAAAATGCACTAAATAATGAATATCTCATTCATGTCATAGTCTTGGAGGAATTCAATCCATCTCCTCTGACGAAGATTTAACTCTTTCTGGGTGAACACATACTGGGGGCTCTTATGATCTGTGAACACATTAACATGAACACCATACAAGTAGTGTCTCCAAATCTTTAGGGAAAATACTACTGCTGGAAACGCAAGGTCATGAGTTGGGTAGTTCTTCTCATGGACCTTAAAATGTATAAAAGAATAAGCTATTATCTTACCTCGCTGCATCAACACACAACCTAGGCCAACCCTAGATGCATCACAATAAATCACATAACCGTCTGAACCATCTGGTAGAGTCAAGACAGGAGTTTTAGTCAACCTAGTCTTCAGTTCTAAGAAGCTTTTCTCACATTCATCTGACCACTGGAATTTGACCATCTTCTGATTCAACTTGGTCAATGGGGAAGCTATGGATGAAAATCCTTCAAGAAATCTCCTATAATAACTGGTCAAACCTAAGAAACTTCTAATATTTGTTGGAGAGGTGGGTCTGGGCCAGTGTTTCATGGCCTCAATTTTCTGAGAATCCACTCGGATCCCTTTGCTAGATACCACATGACCAAGAAAAGCGACCGAATGTAACCAAAATTCACATTTACTGTACTTAGCGAATAACTGGAGATCTTTGAGAGTCTGTAGGACAACTCTCAGATGAGTCGCATGCTCATCTTCATTCTGGGAATAAATGAGGATATCATCAATAAAGATGATTATGAACCAGTCCAAATACAATTTGAACATCGTGTTCATTAAGTCCATGAAAGCTGCAAGAACATTTGTTAGTAAAAAAGACATAACTACAAATTCATAATGACCATACGGAGTCCTGAAGGATGTTTTTGGGATGTCACTATCTCTGACTCTGAGTTGATGATAGTCGGATCAGAGACCTATCTTAAAAAACATCTAGCACCCTGAAGTTAGTCGAACAAGTCATCAATCCTAGGGATAGGATACTTTTTCTTGATTGTGACTTTGTTCAACTGCTGATAGTCAATGCACATTCTGAGAGAACCATCTTTGTTTTTCACGAACAACACTAGAGCACCCCATGGAGAGATACTAGGTTTGATGAAGCCCTTATCTAGAAGGTATTTCAATTGCTCTTTCAATTCTTTAAGTTTGGCTAGAGACATTCTATAATGAGGAAGTGAAATAAGCTAGGTATCTAGAAAGAGATCTATTCCAAGGTCGATTTCCCTTTTGGAATAAACTCTATGAAGATCTTCTAGGAACACTTATGGAAACTCATTTACTACTGGGACTGACTCAAAAGTTAGGGTTTCAAAGTTTGAATCCTTAACCCAAACAAGATGATAGATATACCATTTAGAGATCATATTCTTAGCCTTAAGGTAAGAGATAAATTGACCTATAGGGACTGAGCAACTACAAATCCATTCTAAGACTGGCTTGTTTGGGAAGTGAAACCTAACGATCCTAGTAATACAATCGACTGAGGCATAACAAAAATGTAATCAATCCATGCCTATAATGATATCAAAATATACCATTTCTAACTCTACAAGTTTTTCTAAGGTGACTTTCTGAGAGGCTGTGACAGGGCAAATTATGTATAGCCATTTAGCTATAACTGGTCACCAACTAGGGTAGACACTGAAAAGGGTTCTGAGATAGAGTTTGGACTGGACACCAAAGCTTACTACTATATAGGAACTTACAAATGAAAGTGTATTCCCTGGATCTAACAACGTACAAACATCTAAATGAAAGACTCGTAACATACTAGTGATCACATCAGGAGAATATTCTTGGTCTTGACGAGCCTAGAGAGCATACAACCTATTCTGGCACGAACCGCCACCTTTACTAGACGAAGCACACTGCTCAGTTAGGCGACCTACTGGTGCTGGTAGAGCCTGTAGACTGAGCCCTATTGTTGTTACCTCCTTGCCCCTACCTGGTAGAAGGGAAATCCTTCCACCTATGGTCAAACTGACCACACCCAAAACACCCTTCCCTACCTGCAAGACACTCGCCTGGATGGTTCTTACAACACATTGGACAAGTTGGGAAAGTCATGTTACATGAAGTACTCGCCTGAGACTTAGAGCCCGATGCTCTACCTTTCTGATCCTGTTGAAACCTGAGGGATGTAGTACTAGCTGATAAAGGTGCTGGGGCTATAGCTATGAGAACTCATTTGCAATTAATGTAATAACTATGAGAACTCATAATCTTATAACTAAAGAATGTTAAAGAGTGTGAATAACATTTGCAATAATTAGTAATAACTAAGAGAATTTATAATGTTATAACTAAAGAATTAATGTGCAATAGTTGTATTTCTAATAAATTTTGTACTAACATAAATAAATAGGACTTTTAATTAATGTTGCTATATTTTTATATAGTTATTATATTTTAATTTAGGGTAGGGACAAAATGAAAATGTTTATTCCATATTATTGAAAATAAAATTTATTTTGTAAATGATAATTATAAATGATTCATATATATTCACATATATTTTAACATTTGTTGTGAGTTTTTTTTTTTTTAAACAAGAACTCGAAACAATTTAAAATAATATATTTTGAAGTTAAAAGATCTTGTTAACTTGATAATACATTTGTGACATATATAATACATTAATTTAAATACAAATACATACCCAAATATATATATATATATATATATATATATATATATATATATATATATATATATATATATATATATATATATATGAACTTTTCTTCGTCTAAAATACTGTAATATTAAGAAATAGTAAATAAGTAAAACAAAAAAAGCAATCTTTATATAGTAATAACTATTTTGAAACAAACTTCCTAACATTCTAAATCACATAAGTAACATTGATAAATAAAGTCATTCTTTTGTCTTGAGCATCTAAAAAATAAATTGTGACAATTCTCTAACTCTTGAGAAGTTTCATAATTTTGGAAAAAGATGTCCAAAAACATATATTTACACATAAGAGAAGTTGTTAAGAAAAAACAAATGAATTTAGACTACATGATGTTAACTTCATATATTGGAACATTACATACTAATGTATATATTATCCAAATTGATGGCCTTTCGGTAGTGCCAATCGAGAAGTTCATCAGTCAACACTCTAAGGAAAAATATACAAGGCAGTTCACTCAAACATCAGAGATCACTATCAAAAGGGGAGGTAAAGACAACCGCATTTTGACAATAATAATGATGGTGTGTTCCTTCACAAACAGTTAAAAAAGAAGAGAAAAGGTGAAGGTACAAAATGCAACATATAGACACCAAAGAAATATTGAGTGAAGGGAAAGGATAGATACGTTTCTTGTAATCGTCAAGATAAAATTTGTCCTCTTTTTGCTTAATTCTTATATTATTGGTAGAATATTTAAGCATATCATTAAAGGGGAGTTAACACCACTACCATGCACCTAGCAAGTTACAAATGGACCACTATTAACAACTGATTTAATTTTGATATGATAAAATTATTGCACAAAAGGCAGCATCAGGCTGTCATACAACTAATGGCACAAGTAATACACCGACAAAAATGTACAGTTTATGTTTTCACCAAAAAGAAATCTTTATTTCTACTCAAAACTCGACAGTAATCAACATATACTAAGAGCAAAAGCATCACTTACAGCCTTATTCGAACTCACTCAATGACAATAAAACACAAGAAATCTTTTAAAATGCAAGAAGAAGAAGAGTAGAAGATTAAAAAAATTGTTGTTGAAAAAATGAGAGGAAGCCCCTCTATTTATAGTCAACAAAGGGTGGTATGAACAAGTATTTTTTTTGTATTATCGGAAAAGGCATGACTTTTCGAGAAGTCACAACCTTTTGGAAAAGTCACAACTTATTGAAAAAGTCACAATTCATTGGAAAAGTCACAACTCATCGAAAAATCACAATTCCCTTCGAAAAAAGTCATAACTTATCACAAAAGTCACAACTCATCAAAAAAGTCACAACCTAAGTTAGGGATATTATAGTAATTTAACATTCAAGTTAGGAGTTCATACTTTTAAGGTAATATAGATATAGATAGATAGATATAGATATAGATATATATAGAGAGAGAGAGAAGGGTCAAATGCCCCTCTCTAGCTTTAACCGTATTTCCAACTACACTTTTAATCTTCACGGGAGTCCTATTACCCTGAACCATTTATTTTATATATTATTTATCCCTTATACGTTGATTTGTCCACAAATGTGAATTCAACTCCTCTAGGAGCGTAAGAAGTGAATTAAATGTACTGGTGGAGTCCAAATAAGCAAATTATAATTATTTATAGCCCAATGGTAACTAAAAAAAATTATTTGAGTTTTTTTTCTCGTTGAACACCAATTCATCTTTTCTCATTCCCACCATTTTCAAAGCATGAAGCTTGAATTTAGTTTTCGTAATTGTATCTTCCGCTACCAAGCTTGAATTTAGGGTTCGCAATTTTCCCCAATTTTATATTGAAGATTCAAAATCTTCTCCTATTTTTTCATTTCTTGTGTTGTTAGGGTTAATAATGGAAAATGCAAATTTGAATAAGCTATGCATGGAAGAATCAAACCCAATGCTTAAAGTCATAGTACGATGCAAAGATGGAATTTTGTAGCATATGCAGATTTCTTGGTCAAAGTCAACTTCTGGGGAAGACGATTTTGGTCTTTCCCTTGCTATGGTATATGTGATTTTTCTTCTGTTGTTTTATTTTGTTGGGTTTAATTTATGTTAACATACTGTTTTGATTTTTCGTCGAAGAACATCAATTTTTTTCCGGTGGAGAGACAAAGAAGAAATCCATCCAAGATCAAAGTTTATCGAATTAATAATAACAATAAACCCTGAATCAAACATTATCATCAAGTCAATCTTTAATCCTAACCAAACATTCAGTTGGTAAAACCCTAACCAAGCATTCAGTTGGAAAAGAATATGCTTTAATCAGAAGAAATGAGAAGAAATAGTAAGTAGCCTTTCCGAGCAAGCTTTAATCATCAAAGATGCACCCGCAAAAATCGAAAATCGTGAAGAATGAGGGTTAGTTAGGAAGAAATGGAAGAATAATGAGGGGATTTTAATTGATTAAAGTTAAAAAGTAATGGTAAAGTGTTGTGAAGACATGTAAAGTCATGGGATGCACTAATATCTACATGGATAGCGTATGTATACTAACATGTTTATAAATCTTGTTTTTGTGGACACATCATCATAAGGGTTAACTAATATATAAAATAAAAGGTCTGGGGTAATAGGACTCCCGTGAAGATTAAGTGTGTAGTTTGAAATACGGTTAAAGCTTGAGGGGGCATTTGACCCTTTTCTGTGTGTGTGTGTGTGTGTCTCTCTCTCTATATATATACATATAACCATCAAATTAAAGATATTCGTATTCATTTTATTTTTACTTAAAGCGATGGAAAAAAATAACCATCAAATTTTAAAGATAAAAATTAAAGACCACCACATAATAATGATATTTGTGTAAATAAACCCTCCAAAATTCACCAATTTTAATGTGACAAAAAAAGAAAGAGAAGAAGAACAATTTTAATACGAATTGTCGAATAACATGTATATCTTTTATATACTCATCGATGGAAATAAAATTGAAATTCCATTTTATTGGTATCCAATATGAATTTTATATTTAAGAGAATGAAAGCTCTAATAAGCTTCTCTCTAATTCATTTTTTCTCTTTCTTAATTTTTTGGAAAACCTATACTCTCTCAATTTTCTCAATTCCCGCCCATCAATTTTCCAAAATTACAAAAAGAAATATATGTTACTCGCTTTGTCTCAATTTATACAACACATTTTATTTTTTGGTCTATCACACACACAAAACATATCCTTCTACGCTTACAGGGCGTTTGATAAAGCGTATAAGAATAATTATGAATGGGATGCATTAGCAATTCAGGAATTATATCTTACCCACTGTTTCGTTTTATGTATTAAGGACAATTCTGTTTTTGACCATATTTTCCATGTATTAATAACTATTGTATTTTTAATACCATGATTTGCTTTGTATTAGTTACACACCCCTTGAATACATGATAAGATATATAACTAATACAAATGATTAAATAATACAATGACAAATACATGTATTATTTTCTCTAATACATCCTACCAATGAAGCCTTTAATAAAGTGATTTATAGCCACACAAATGTCTAAGTGTGTTTTAGACCACAAATTTTAGAAGTCTTTTATTTTCTTTTTAAAATTTTATGTCAAGTCAAATGGTGTCACATAAATTTGGACGACTTGAGAAGTACTGACAAATCTGAATGGATGTAAGAACAAATGAGGTAAAAGCACCTAATACAATTTATATTTATAAGTAGATTCAATTCTCTCTCCTATAAAATGTATCTACAAACTAACCAATAGATGTCTCTAGGAGTGGAAAACGAGTGGATCTAGTCGAATATGAGTCGATTGAAAATAAGTTAAATCAAACGGAGAAAAATATTCGACTCGACTCATATTTTAAATGGGTAAAAATGAGTTACCCAATGGATAATATGGGTATCCATATTTACCCATATTATAGGGGCCAAACCCATCGGTGACCCTTTAAATTTGGCATGAAGTTTGACTTAGACACCTTAACTGGGCGATGTTTATTTTAGATACTTCATGTTGACTTTCATTATGTCATTTTGACACTTTTGCTTACATGGATTATTTAGTCATTTGACCGTGCATGAAAAATCCTATTTAGTCGACTTTGTAATTTTTTTTCTTCTTCTTGTTTCCTATTTTTAGCAACCATTTTCGCAAACATAAACATTCAAAGATGGTGAATAAAAATAGTTACAATAAAATGATGGAAACTGTTTTAGAAATTTAAGAATAAATCCATTTCAAGATGTAATTATTAACTTATTCATGGGACCGTGTATAGATGGGTGTGTGCCCAGATATTGTTTCAAAAAACTGATTTGGAAAAGAAAATTAGGGGAGGAACGGGGTGTGCAAATGTTTCTACGGTATTTGGAGAAGGCAATTGTGGGGGGGTAGGGGATGGATGGCATATTTCTGCAAATGGGTAGGGATATTAGATGCGGGTGTGGAGGGCGGGGAGGCGGGGGGGGGGGGGGTTCATGGGGGATTTTATTAGGTTAAATTATTTTTTTAATAATTGGGTAACAATCCATCTGTCATTGATTCATGGGTTATTTTTATTTTCTATTCAAAATTCATTATTTAATAAAAAAAATTGACACTTGTCGTCGTTTTATTTTCCACTTTACACGTCATTCGTGAGTGCAACACACACACTTCATATAATTTTTTTTGATTGGAAAAAGAGGGTAAACATGGCCAATGGAAACCTACATGAGGCGTCTAAAATGAACATCGCTTAGTTAAGGTGACTAATTGAAACTTTGTGTCAACTTTAAGGGGATACCGATGGGTTAAGCCTATTATAGGGATCATGTTAAAAGCTTTAAAAGCAAAATAACTTACCCCATTCTTCACCCCCACCCCCCCACTCCACCCCATCCCCACATTAAATATACTTAACTTTTTAAATTTAACCTACCCACCCCCAACTCCAACACCTCAAAAATTATTACTTTTTTACTACTCCGACCCCCTACCCCACCCACCCCCCTATCCCAATGCCTAAAAAAATTGGATTTTTTAAAAGAAATTAAATGTATTTCTTACTACTTTAATCCCTGTCATGACCTGAGCCTACATCCTGGACGTGGTCGGCACTCGAGAACCATTGTTGGTCCCCAAGCGAACCCTAATCCTGGAAGACTATAAGTCGAACACTAACTTGAGCATACATAAGCATCAAATTGAAAGAAACGTTTAAAAACAATTTACTGAATCTCAAAACTTTGCTGAATATACTTAGTATGAAAATAAGTTTTAAATAAAACATGTGAAGCTGAAAGACTCTTCAAAACTATCTATCTATGAAGCCTCTAATATATACAAGGATTAGTGTTGGGACAAGACCCGCCACTCCTCAAGAGAACTACTACTAACAACTCATAAAAACTGAACTACTCCGAAAGCAAGGAGGTCTCACTCATAAGCACACGAGCAGATAAAGTGATCTCAACAGACTCTTGTTAAGGATCCTAAGAACCTGTATTTGCATCATTAAATTATGAAGGTCGAATGACATCAGTACATTTAATGTACGGGTATGTAATATAGTTGAACAACAAATAACTAAAAGAAAGGACTGCAATAGATAACAATGTACTCAAGCTAAACGTAAAGAAATAAAAGATGTAAATCATTTAAAACTTTACAAAATACTCTCTCATCTCTGAACTCAACATAATAAGTGATATATAAAAATACACTTTAACTCTATTTGGAAGATTGTCTAACCGACAACCATCACTATGAGCTACGTGTGATACAACGTCACGCCCATGCTACCAGAACTGTCTTATACCTTGCCGGGGTATAGAACACTTCAACTAAGTGGATCCACTAAGGTATGCTTAAAAGCAATAAGGAATCATCTAAAAAGTATGACCCTTTACCCATGTTGGCATACATGGTTTATGGGGGCTATGAGTTTTCTGAACTCTCCCCCATATCAGTGCTCAATACTACTCCTAATAATATATACTCATGCTCATATGTTTAAAAAAACATAACTCTTCCTCTGGTTTGACATAATTCTCAAACTACCCTCTTAAAAGAGGTAACTGCTCTTGAAATAACTTTTGAACTCATAACTCAATTAGAAATCTCAGTTTATCTTTTATCAATTTAAAAATTGATGCCTCTGGAAATACATAGTCCCCTTATACTCATACTTGAAAACTCTTTCTCAAAAACTTTTCAAAATCATATTATAATATGATAATTGATGACTCGGGAAGTCGTATTGCATAAACATTGATGGTATATCTAGATATCATATTACTTATACATTGATGGCATATTCAATTGTCATACTAATCATATTTTAGAAACTCTTTCTCAAAACGCATCTTTACTTTCTCAAAAAGTCAGTTTAAAAACTCAAATGCTGGCCTTGAAAAGCTACTTAAAATTTATAACTCAATTCAAAGGGTTCATGCGGATTATAGACATGAACGACTCAACTCAAGGATCTTAATAGAAATATGGAAACTCATTACTCAAAACTCAAGAATGCAAGAACTCAAGGACACTACTCATCTCAAGAATACTCAATTCATAGGGTTCATGTTGAAATATAGACATGAGCGAATCAACTCCAGAATCTTAATGCATAACATATAGGAATTCAATAATTAGGAATAGAATTTAAAAAAGAAACAGGAACTCAAGAACTCAAAATCTCAAGAATGATCAAATATAGGGGTAGAATCCTAGATTTCGCTTTTACTGATTTGAAAGTAGATGTAGGCCGCGAGGATGAACTAGTCCAACACTATGATCGTCTTACATACCTGAAAGAACAAGGTTCTTGAAGAATCTTGAAGAAGAACTTGATTAGAAGCCTTGAAACCCTAGCTTGAAGTTAAACAATCAAGAAAACCTTTCTTGAGATTCTTGAATTAGTTTCTTGAAATCTCTATGGGCAAGATTTATGATTTTCATTAGTGATTCAGAACTGTATGGCCAAATTTGAGTTGGAAAGAATGGAATTCTTGGAGAAAAACTTACCTTGAAGAAGAATCTTGAAAAGGATTGAAAGAATCTTGAATGGAGTCTTTTACTTTGATTTTTCCTTAGGTTTTACCTTAGGGTTTGAGAGAGAAGAGAATGGTGGATTAAGAGATGAAAATCTGATTGTTTTGAGTCTTTAATTAGTCAAGAAATTCGTTTAGGGTTTTCTTAGAGGTAAAAAGACAAAAATGACCTGTTTTAATGTTTTTCGTTGGCTAATTCGTTACAGCACTGTATCATGTGACTAAAATGGTCATAACTTTTTACTCAAAACTAGGATTGACGCGAAATTGGTGGAGTTGGAAAGAAGATTCAAATACCTTTAATTTCATAGGTTATGAGTCACGTAACTCTTTATATTCTAAGAGATTTGGTCGTTTGAAGTTGACCTAAGTAGAATCTTACATCAAAACTTAATCAGTAAGGAAGCTTTCAACTCAACTTTGTGCTAGGAGATTCTAGTAACCTTAATTGATATCCAAAATCATTCCCACACTAAAGAATTTACCTTAACACCTATGAAAAATTAAGAGTCACTCAATATGACCTTATACTCAATTTAAAAATGGTTTGGGCTTAACTTAGAATTTTTTTCAGGTGTTACAATATCTCCCCCTTGGGATCATTCATCCCAGAATGATGGTTAAACTGAGAATGGAAGGGAAAGGAGTTACTCTTACTATCATTTTGATTTCTGAACTTTCCTACTAACATAGGCGAAACTGATTCATACTAAGAGTTTGGAACTATCTATAGCACATAAGTCAAGAACGATATTGTTTTGAACATAGTCACACTCTATTCGAAGTTATCTTATAGGAATCAAAGGAATCTGGGGATGAAGTAAGAATAAGACTATTATGCCTTAAGAAATACAACTGCTAGCTTTCAAGCCTAGCAACACCTCTAAACCATGCCCTTCTTTATGAATATCGCACCTCATTAGTTGTAACTTATAACTCCTACAAGGATTTATGACTACTCTTACCAAGGTCTAAGTTAAACTATCCCCTCTTAATGTGTTCAAGCCTAATCTCTAAATCACAAGATGCTAAACATGTGATGTTTATACTAATCTAAACCATAAGATTCAAGTTTTATACCTCTAAAGGTAATCTCATCCCATGAATACTACTCCTTACCACTATATTCAACCAAACTTCAAGTCCTAGTCAAGAACCACCTAATGCGTCATGCTTTCATCCACATGCTACCAACACCACATTCAAGCCTAGTACAATAACCACTTCATGGACTCCTACTATACAATCCTTATAAGAACTCCTCATTTTCTCATCACTTCTACCAACAAAACTTTCATGCATTATTTTCAAGAACTGACTTATTACTCATCGTAAAACCTTACCTCCCTTTTCCTCCACATTTATAACCATAGATGGAATAAACACACCATCACTATCACATATAAGAAATAACAATCATCTTCTCTATCATCACACAACTACTATTAACAACACCACTCTCAAAACTAAAAAAGATCACTGAAAGAGCTTTAAAGTGAAGGATCATAAGCACAATTCATTTGAGAGTTCTTATATATAAGAATATACATGACATGACATGACATTATTATGCTAGCCATTAAGAGCTAATCATGAATTTGTGAGACTAAGCGTACTATAAGACATGTGTGCTTCTATGAATAAGTTCATCTTATGAGGATGATATCCATTACTTTATGGAGTAAAATTTAGATCAATGGACTAAAGGATTTGCCCCTCATTCTGGAAATTGAACATACATGTAAATCTCTTTGAACTGTATGAGCATAGGTCATAGATACAATTCTGATATTAGGAATATCTACAAGATGTTGTAATAACTTCGGTTGAGGAATATGCAAGATTATAAGCAGATTGATGCACCTATAAAACTCTTTCTGAAGATATCACTATCTCATCCTCAACACTTGACTTGGTTTCTTATCTTATCATCTCCCTCTTAGGTTTGAAACTGACATTTTAAAGCTATGGATCTATTCCATAATGTCTAAACTGGTCTACATTCTCTTTACTCTAATACTCAGAAAAGGCTTATCTCATGGCTACTGAACTCTCCATATGCAGGTACTATGACTCGTTCTAAGATCTCTTTCTAATATGCTTCTCTTAACCTCTTCTCATTGGCTTATAAGGCCACTTCATTTAACTCCTAAGGAAAAAAATAATACTTACATCAACCTATTCCACATTGACAACTCAAATATACTATCTAGGCACACATGGAAAATCATTAACTTAATTGGAACCTCATCTAATTACATACAATCTCGGTACAACTCTTAATGCTCTCGATAATCTAATGACTTAATCACACTTTACTACTATTATCTAAAAGTTAGAATCTCATACTTGTACTACTCATATTCATTGTAACTAACCTCTTAATTCCTCTCCTACTCTATGTCAAGTCTACAAGATCTGATCTCAAAACTAACATCATCACCCTCATGTTGCCATTATTTTTTTATGATTTTCATTAGTGAATCATAATTGTATGGAGAAATTTGAGTTGAAAAGAATGGAATTCTTGGAGAAACACTTACCTTGAAGAATAATCTTGAAATTCAAAAAATCTTGAATGGAGTCTTCTACTTTAATTTTTCCTTAGGGTTTGAGAGAGAATAGAATGGTGGATTAAGAGATGAAAATGTGATTGTTTTGGGTCTTTAATTAGTCAAGAAACTCGTTTAGGATTTTCTAAGAGCTAAAAAGACAAAAACGACTCCTTTTAATATTTTCCCTTTGACTAATTCGTTAAAGCACTATATCATGTTACTAAATGGTCATAGCATTTTACTCAAAACTAGGATTGACGGAAAATTAGTGGCATTGGAAAGAAGATTCAAATACCTTTAATTTGATATGTTATGGGACACGTAACTCTTTATATTCTAAAAGATATGGTTGCTTGAAGTTGACCAAAGTAGAATCTTCATCAAAACTTAATCAGTAAGAAAGCTTTCAACTCAACGTTGTGCTAGGAGATTCTAGTGACCTTAATTGATATCCAAAATCATTCCCACACTAAAGAATTTACCTTAGCACCTAAGAAAAAATATGAGTCACTCAGTACGACCTTATGCGCAATTCAAGAATGGTTTGGTCTTAACTTAGAAATTTTCGTGGTGTTACGATCCCCCCCCCACAACCACTACCCCACCCCTACCACCCCAGCACCTCCCCCCTCCCACTCAGCCCCTTCCCAATAAAAAAATGATTTTCAAAAGAAATTTGGGTTTTTTCCTTATCCCACCAACCACCTACACCTTAAAAAAATATTAATGTCTCTTTTCTTTCTTATATAAATGAGTTTTATAAAACTATAGCAAAATAAGACAAGAAACATAGAAGATGATAATAGAGATAGGGAGACAAGATATGAGAGCTTTTCTTATTCTTCCAAATATTCAAGTGTTCACCAAATCTTCAAGTGTCTATAAATAAACTCTTATGCCTCCTTTTATAGTATAATGTAGAGGCGTACAAAAGGGTAGTCATAAATATGACATTAAACATGAATATAATGGAGGAGGTTATGGAGGTGAAAGGGTACAAGAATAATGATCGTAAAGGTGGAGGTTATTTTCATAATGGAAGGAAGTAATGTAGTAACTTCTTGGTGTAGTAGAAATCAACATAATATTATTTAATTTATTTTATAATAGTCTCCCCTTAGACGTCCATTGATAATTTGTCTCGTTAAAACCTTACTAGGAAAAAATCCTAGTGAAGGAAAAAGAGTAAACATATCTTTTAATACACTTTGAATGTTGCCTCGTTAAAAACCTTACCAGGAAAACCCAATTGGGAAAAAACCATGGTTAAGGAAAAGAGTATAATGCGTATTTTTCTTCCCCCGATAAAAACTTTACTTGATATCTTAGAGATGATGCACTCCAATCTTATATCACAACTTCTCAAATATTGATGTTGGCAATCCTTAGTGAATAAGTTTACAATATTATCACTTGAACGGGTCTTTGAACGTCTATCTCACTATTTTGATGAAGATCACGTGTGAAAAAGAATTTTGGTGAAATATGCTTTGTCTGATCTCCTTTGATTGTATTCTTCATTCGATTGAGCTATAAATTATTTTCGTATATGGTGGCTGGAATATCTTTTTTCAAAGAAAAATCACATATTTTCTAAATATGATTGATCATGATTCTAACCAAACACACTCCTTACTTACTTCATAGATTAATATTATTTCTACATGATTTGAAGAACTGGTTACTAATGTTTGATTCTTTGAACGCAAAGATATTGTTGTGCCTCTATATGTAAACAAATAGCCATTTGTAATTAAGATTTATGTAGATCAAATAAATATTTTGAATCTACCTAATCAAGTTATTTCTGACTAAGAGATTGATAATTTAAATTTTGTCTTTTCTTCTCAAAGAAAATCATGCATCTTCTATGTGTTGAGTCACTTGCTTTGTTAGTTTCTTGGCATAACTTGAATGATAATACGACAATCCATTCACATAGCTTTCATTATGTATACCAAATACTATTCTAGCATTTGCATAACTAGCAATTTGTAAGTGCACCAATTGCACTAATACATAGCATTTTAAAATCATTTTCATAAGATTGAATATATTCTTTCTCTGTGTTAAGTAATCCAGAATCATTCGGTACTCAATGGAATTGGTTTAAGACCTCTTAAATCCTTCAAGAATCTTCATACATTATTCATCGTTTAGTTAGATATAATAATCATTCATTATACATATTCGAGTATTTCATCTATTGCTAAACTGTAAAACAAGTCTCATTGCATCCACCACTAAAGAATATATCTTTATTTAATAATGTAACGACTATTGCGAAAAACTCGTTATGCCCCAAGGCATAAACTGTACTTTATATTTTACGATTATACTTTCACACAATGATTCTGTAACGACCTTGTTTCGTCATTATACAAAAACCAATGGGGAAAATTTTTGGGTCAGAAAACTTTATCGTAGTAACTTGGGATTTCCCAACCTAGTCCTGATTTGGACGAAATTGGAGTCTTTAAGGTGTAGGGAAATCTAGTAGCAATCAGGTGATTTATTTATGATTTTGATTACATGAGTAATTAGATAAGTCGCTAAGGAATCCGTACGACTTTACGAAATTGAATTCAGGTGAGTAAAACTCCCGAAATCGATCTTAGCGTGAACGATATTTTCTGAGTGTCATTGGTAAAAGGTGTGTTGTGAAATGGGGGTCTTGAATTTATTAAAATAGCTCATTGTTTCGTGCAAGCTGCTTGGCGGTGGTTTTGGTCGCTCTGGCGGTGCCGCTGTAGCGGGATGAGGGTCATTATGGCGGCCCAGACGCGACTTAAAGTCGTAAATAAACCTCTAAACGACCTTATTCTACACTTTTTGGTTTTTAGAGCAAAGGAACGAACCCCAAGAGATTCTTGACAGTTTTCCACCATTCTTAAGGCTAAAGGCAAGGTTTTAACTCCCCAAATCCATTTTTCGATCCGTAGAACGCAATTTAATGGGTAATTATCTATGGGGGAGGGTTTTGATCTAGAAACTATGGTGGAAAAAGCCCTAATTTGGATACTTGGGATCATGGGTATGATCTAGTGTTGTTAGAATTGTTAGTAATCTGGGTAATTAGTGATTGTTTATTGATTCCCGTATTGTATTGATTGTTTGTGAACCAAGAACAATCAGAACAAATACGGAAAGGGAAGGATCAAATTTCTTAGGGTTTCAAGCTTGTTTTGAGGTAGGTGATAGTTGTGATTCTATGATTATGTGATGTATGCATGTTCTTGCTTCATTATGATACTTGTATGTATGTGAATGTTGCGTTATTGATCACACTTGTTGTAAATGAGATAATAGGAATGATGAATGCCATGAATCATGACTAAATTGTATGAACTTGAGAAGATACTTATGATTGTGATTGTGGTGTGTTGAAGGAATCGGTTGCCACGTTCCGGCATAACTAATTAAGATCGGTTGCCACGTTCCGGCACAACTAATTAAGATCGGTTGCCACGTTCCGGCATAACTAATTGGGATCGGTTGCCACGTTCCGGCATAAACATTGGATCGGGTACCACACTTTGGTATGCTAACTGTTTGGGTTTGGGTTCCATGAGAGGACCAATGATTTGATATAATTGTGTATCTTGAGAAATATGAAATTACACTTTGTTCGTAAATGTTGATAGTATTGTATATGCTCGATATATGCATGTGATTATATTTTTGTAATGACTTACTTATGTTACACTTAGTGGGATAGCCACGTGATCCTACCAGTACACTGTGCTTGTGTACTGATACTGCACTTGCTCTTATTTTTGTAGAGTACAACGCATCTTCCGGCGGCTATTGACAGACCTCGCTTAGAAAATCAGTGATAATTCTAATTCAAGGGTGAGTCAATTTTTTCGGGTTGCCATGGATTCTCTTTCTTCTATGTCCACCATTTCAGACTTAAACTTTTTCTAGTTAGTTATTAATGCATTAGTTTGGGGTTGTATCCCTTCTTGTTTAGACTTGTTGAACTTTAGATGTTTTGGTACACTGACTTTTAGGTTCTAGGTTATTTCTTCCGCTTTGTTTAGTTCGTTGTTAGACTTTCGTTGGAGTTTATGGGAACTCCCTAAATCTTTCCTTAGTATATAACTTGCTTCCGTAACTTAAATTCTTTAGTTTTTGGGTTAGTTGCTTGGTTTCGGTTGTAGTAGTATTTCTCCCACCGGAGGGTTAGTGTGGGTGTCAATCACGATAGTCTAGGTCGTGACATATTTGGTATCAGAGCCTAGGTTCGTTGATCTCGACATACCAAAACGAGTCTACTAGAATCTTGCGGAACGGTACGGGAACGCCTTTACATTTCTTCGAGAGGCTATAGGACTTTAGGAAATCTCTTTGTTCCCTCTTGTCTCCTTTCGTGCTATAACTTGATTCCAATTGGTATTTGTCGATTCAAATTTGTATCTAACCTCCTTCACTCTTTTGTCCGCAGATGGTTAATACTAGGTTCAATAGCGTCAGACTCATAGCTCCCGTCAATGCTCCAGCCCAGGAGTCTGCAGTGAGAGGTTGCGGTCGAGGCAATAGTATAGGAAGAGCTAGGGGTAGGGGCTGTGGAAGAGTAGCGCCTGTTGGGAATGAAGCTCATGTTGAAAATGCTCCTATGAATGAGAACCCTCCAGCACATCATGAATAGATAGAGGAGAATGGTGATATCGAGAATATTGAAAATGTTGAGGATGTGGGACAAGAGGAAGAGATGCAGGCTGAGACTACAGGTATTCCTCCCTTAGACCCAGTGTTAGCTCAACATATTATGTCGTTCATAAAAGGATTGGTTGGTCCTGGAGTGCTTCCAACTGATCAAGCAACTCAAGCTCCCCCTATTCCCCCTGTAGCTAGCACTGCACCCAAGACGGGTGGAATAGGATGTAATGATGCTTTCTTCCGTCCTTTGTTGGGTTCTGTTATGACTGGTAATGAGCATGAAATGTTGACTATGCTTTTGAAGCTAAAGTCTCCTGGTTCTGAGAATAAGGATGCTTATGAGTTTATCTTAGACTACTATGAGAGGCTTCATAAGTTGGGAATTGTCCATCAGCATGGGGTTGAGTTCGTGACTTTTCAGCTTCAAGGTGAGGCCAAGCAGTGGTGGAGAGCTTATATGGAATGCAGATCTTCTACTTTACCTCCACTTACTTGAACCCAATTTCATGCTCTGTTTCTAGAGAAGTATGTGCCTAGGACTTTGAGGGATTGCAAAAAGGATGAGTTCATGGATTTTGAGCAAGTTGGTATGTCTGTGGCTGCTTATGAGGACAAGTTCCATGCCTTGTCTGGATATGCTATGCAATTGGTGACTACTGATGAGGAGAGGATTCGGTTATTTATTAGGGGACTAAATTCTGAGTTGCAAGTATTATTTGTTCATATGACTTCTAAAGGCTAAGGCATTGGCAAAAAGGGCCAAGAATTTAGGCAACTTTCAAGGTTCTTATTCCAGAGGTTCAGGGAGGTCAACGCTTGCAGCCAAGCCAATTCAGTCCGATATGCCCACCTCTATAGGTAATTACTCGGGCACTCCATGTCATAAGTTGATTCAGGATAGCTAGGGAGTCGCACCTTAGCGGGCAGCAGGCCATCTTTTGATCGTACATGTTACAACTATGGAGAGCCTAGGCATATGAGGAGAGATTGTCCCCACCCACATGTGTTGGACTCCATGCAGCAGCAGTCTAGAGCAATGGTACTCGCGGGGAATTGTAATAATGGTCGAGGGTGTCCATAAGGTGGGGAGGAGGTAATCAGCGAGGCCGTAGAGGTAGAGGAAATGGTAATGCAGGCAGGGGTAATGTGCAACCAGGAAGAGAAGTGGTTCATTAAGATGATAGGGCTCCGTGTTATGCATTTTCGGGCAAGAATAAGGCAGAGACGTCTGACGCAGTAATCACAGGTACTATTCTTGTCTGTGACCGAATAGATAATGTGTTATTTGATCGGGGTTCTAGTTATTCTTATGTATCTGTGCGATTTTCTTCAGAGTTTGATATGATTTGTGATGTACTTGATACCCCTATCCATGTTTCTATCCCAGTTGGAGAGTCAGTCATAGTCACCCATATCTATCGTGCTTGTCCTATTTTATTTATGGGTTTTCAGACTTGGGCTGATTTGGTGATTTTGGATATGACTGACTTTGATATTATCTTAGGCATGACTTGGTTGTCCCCCTATTATGCTATGTTAAATTGTAATACCAAGTCTGTAACTCTAGAAATTTCGGAAAGGGAAAAGTTAGAGTGGGAAGGGGTGTACAAGCCTAAGCAAACTAAGATCATATCCTTCATTTGGGCTAGAAAATTAGTAGGGCGGGGTTGCTTGGCTTATTTGGCTCATATTAGGGATGTTGAGGTTGAAGCTTCATCTATTGAGTCTATTCCCGTGGTGTCAGAATTTAGAGAAGTGTTTCCTATTGATTTACCTGGTATGCCTTCGGATAGAGATATAGATTTCTGCATTTTTTTGAAGCCTGATACGCGCCCCATTTCTATTCCTCCATATCATATGGCTCTAACAAAATTAAGAGAGCTTAAGGCTCAAAACCAAGAGCTTCTTGATAAGGGATTTATTTGTCCTAGTGCTTCCCCATGGGGTGCTCCAGTTTTATTAGTTAAGAAGAAAGATAGTAGCATGAGAATGTGTATAGATTACCGGCAATTTAATAAGGTCACCATTCGAAATAAGTATCCCTTGCCTCAAATAGATGATCTTTTTTACCAATTGCAAGGTGCATCAGTGTTCTCCAAGATTGATCTAAGGTCTGGCTACCATCAGTTGAAAATTAGGTCTGAGGATGTGCCCAAGACGTTATTTAGAACCCGCTATGGGCACTATGATTTTTTAGTTATGTCTTTCTACTTGACTAATGCGCCTGAAGCTTTTATGAGTTTAATGAATGGGGTGTTCAAGCTATTTCTTGACTCGTTTGTGATATTATTCATTAATGTCATTTTGGTCTATTCGAAAAGTGAGAAAGAACATGTCGACCATCTCCGTATTGTTTTGGGTGTTCTTGGGAAACAAAAAATTGTATACTAAGTTTTCTAAGTGTGAATTTTGGTTGACTTTTGTTGCATTTTTGGGGCATGTAGTTTCAAAAGAAGGGGTAATGGTAGATCTTCAAAAGATTGAGGCGGTTAAGAATTGGGTTCGGCATAGCTCGGTGACGGAAGTTAGGAGTTTTGTGGGGATCGCTAGCTATTATCATCGATTTGTGAAGAACTTTGTTTCTATTGCCACTCACTTGACTAATTTGACCAGAAAGGAGATACTACCATTTGAATGGACTGAAAAATATGAGGAGAGCTTCCAAAAGCTCAAGACTCTCTTGACCACCGCGCCTATTCTAGTATTACTGGTGGAAGGTAAAGATTTAATTATTTATTGTGATGCTTTACATTCTGGTTTGGGTGCTGTGTTGATGCAGGATAAGAATGTTATAGCGTATGCCTCGTGTCAATTGAAGGTACATGAGAGGAATTATCTAACACATGATTTACAGTTGGCAACAGTAGTATTTGTTGTTAAGATCTGGCGACATTACCTCTATGGTGTCAAGTGTGAGGTATTTCCTGATCATCATAGTTTGCAGCATGTGTTTACTCAAAAGGATCTGAATTTGAGATAGCGAAGGTGGATGGAGTTACTTAAAGATTATGATGTCACCATTCAATACCATCCAGGTAAGGCTAATGTAGTAGCAGACGCTTTGAGTCGAAAGGCGGTGAGTCTGGGTAGTTTAGCTTGCTTGAGTGTAACCAAGCGACCTTTGGCTACGGAAATCCAGACCTTGGAGTCTAAATTCATACAGTTGGGCATCTTTGAGAGAGGTGGGGTGTTAGCTAGCATTGAGGTTAGGGCCACATTCATTGAAGAGATCAAGGCCAAACAATTTGACGATGAGAATTTGAATGAACTTAAAAAGAAGACTGTGATGGGTAAGGCACAAGAGACCACTCTTGATGCGGAAGGTGTGCTTAGTTTTAAGGGAAAAGTCTGTGTTCTTAGAGTAGATGACTTGATTCAGATATTGTTGACAGAATCCTATGGCTCGCGATATTTTATTCATCCGGGTGTGACCAAGATGTACTGAGATTTGAAGCGAATTTATTGGTGGCTGGGTATGAAGAAGGATATAGCGGAGTTTGTGGCTAAGTATCAAAATTGTCAACAAGTGAAGTATGAACACAAAAGGCCTGCAGATTTGCTTCAAAGAATGCCAACAAGTGAAGTTTGATTCTATTTGGGTAGTGGTTGATCGATTGACTAAGTCAACCCATTTTATTCCGGTAAGAGTAGATTATAATACTCAACAATTGGCTAAAGTTTATGAGAAATAGATAGTGAGGTTACATGGGGTGCCCCTCTCTATCTTCTCAGACCGAGGTACTCAATTCACATCCAAGTTTTGGAGGAAATTACATGAATAATTGGGCACATAACTCACTTTTAGTACAACCTTCCATCCACAGACAGACGGGCAGTCAGAGAGGACTATTCAAGTGTTAGAAGGCATGTTGAGGGCATGTGTGATTGATATTGGAGGGCATTGGGATAAGTTCCTTCCTGCCTTTGTGTGAAATTTCTTATAATAATAGTTATCACTCCAGCATAGATGAAATGACCCAAAAAGTTCTTAAAAATGTGCTTCGGAAGTTACCGGAAACTTGTTTAGCTATATCTAGAAAAAAAAAATCCGTTTCGTTTTTCGAAAATTCGACTTCATATTCTTGTTTAGGGGGTCAAATTGAGTGGGAAATGGGTCTAACCCAAATTTTAGAGCAACCGTATCAAAATTCGAAATTTCCAAGTGAAGCCTTTTTCGAGGGTCTACTTTGGAGGGTCATATCTCCTAGCACACAAATAATTGGGTGGCCCATAACATATCCATGGAAATCCCTTTGAGTTATCTACCTAACACACTTCGTTTCACCTCATTCGGAGTACGGACGAATAAATTATGCCCATTTTCGTAAAATCTGTCCGGCAGGAAATGCAATTTCCAGTGACCGTTTTTACTGTTCACCCGCCTCATTTTTTTTTCTAAGTGTTGGACCATTTTTCCAAAGGGCATATGTTATTTCCTATATACCATTAGTTCAATTCTCATCTCTAAAATATTTCCCAAAACACCTCTCCCATACTTAGACACATTTTCTCTCAAGTTCTCTCAAGAACCCTAATCCAAAACCTTCCTCAAGATTGAAGAGACTCTTGCTCCAAGTTCCAAGCTTCCATTGAAGACACTCTCAATACCTTCATAAAAACTCAAGGTATGTGGTGTTGAACTCATGGGTCCTTCCACCCATAGTGCCTAGACTCTATTCTACTCACTAATTCATGGTTTAAGTTAAGATTCATAAATTAGTCTTGTTCTTTGTAATAATTTCCTGCACATTGAATTTTTAAACATGAACAGTGATTGTTTTGAGCATGTTGTGACTCTAGAACTTGAATCTAAATTTCGAATGGATGTGGAGATTTTCATGTGGTATTGTGGGTGTTAAAAGGTGTTGTTGTAGGTTGTTCACTGGTTTGGCTGCATAATTACTACCCTATTTTCCATGCTCTTTGATTCCATTACATGCCTTCAAGGTGTTTGATAAAATGTCCAACTATGGAGAATTGATGAATCGATGCTTTAAGGCTTGAGTTATGAGATGTATGGAAATCCAGAGATGTGTTGATGACAAACTAAGCTTGTGTATATGTTCATTCCATATGTGAGATTGCATTAGAGCCTAATGGGAATTTCCTATATAAAGTGTTGCATGACCATGCCCGGTCCGGGGGAAAAGAACCGGACAACCATGTGAGAAGTTTATATCTCACCACCTAGGATGCTTGGGGTGTGACCAACATCAACCATGTGAGAGGTTTATATCTCACCACCTAGGATGCTTGGGGTGTGACCAACATCAACCATGTGAGAGGTTTATATCTCACCACCTAGGATGCTTGGGGTGTGACCAACATCAACCATGTGAGAGGTTTATATCTCACCACCTAGGATGCTTGGGGTGTGACCAACATCAACCATGTGAGGGGTTTATACCTTGCCACCAGGGTGTCCGGGTGTGAACGGCATCCCCCATCCTAAGTTGGGGTTATAGATTGGTTGGATCATGCATACACATATGATATCTACTATTAGTATAGATTTACTTAAACATGTTTTGACTTCACTTTGATCATGCATCCTCATATTGTTATTCATAATGCCTATGAAACTATTTCTTGTATTTCGATTGTGTCCTTGTCTATTGTTGTGTTGCACCCCGCATACTTAGTACATTCCAAGTACTAACGCATATTTTTCCTACATGATGTCACTATGTAGGGACCGGAGCTACTCTTGATCCTTCTCTCCATTCACGTGGCTAGTACGGTGCTTATCCGAGTTTGTTGGTGAGTCCTCAACGATTCGAGGGCTATGTTATGTTTCCTACTCCTATGTTTTGAGACTTTAGCTTGCAATTGTATTTTGACTATGAGGGGAGCCGGTAGTATGTCATGGCCTTCGTCCTATCTATGTATGTAGAGGTGTGCGTTGGACAAGTATTTTGTAAATGAGATTGACTCTTGTTCTATGATGTCATTTTGAAATGGTTTGCCCTTAGTCCCTATTTTCCCGTTAATTAATGTTGAATGTACTTCCGCGACCGATGAAGTGTAGGACCGGTAGCATATAGATTGGCTTTAACCCCTAACCTATTGGGAGTTCATCCGGTATTTCATGTGTCCGTGTTGAAGAGATATCACGGTGACAGAGATTATATCATTATGTGAGACTCAATTATGTTAGCCAAAGAGCTCCAATATAAGGAGGAACCGATTGCAATTCTTGATCGTGATGTGCGTAAGTTGAGGACCAAGGAGATTAAGTCCGTGAAAGTCCAATGGAAGTATCGTCCAGTTGAGGAAGTTACTTAGGAAACCGAGATGGACATGCGAGACAAGTATCCCTAATTATTGGTAAATTCAGGTACTACTTCATTCCTTCTTTAGCCTATTTTTCCTAAGTTGTCACTCGGGGATGAGTGACGGGTAAATTGGTATCTATTGCAACGACCGGGTTCCGTCGTTATAGAAAAGCCAACGAGGAAAACTTTTGGGTCGGAAACCTTTTCTTAGTAACTTGAGATTTCCCAACCTAGTCTAGATTTGGATGAAATTGGAGTCTTTAAGGTGTAGGAAAATTTGGTATCAATCGGGTGACTTATTTATGATTTTAATTACATAAGTAGTTAGAGAAGTTGTTAAGGAATCCGTATGACATTACGGAATTGAATTCGAGTGAGTAGAACTCCTGGAATCGATCTTAGCGTGAATGATATTTTCTGAGCGTCGTTGGTAAAAGGTGTGTTGTGAAATGGGGGTCTTGGATTTATTAAAATAGTTCACTCTTTCGTGCAAGCCGCTTTGGCGGCGGTTTTGGTCGCTTTGGCAGTGCCGCTGTAGCGGGGTGAGGGCCGCTGTGGCGGGACAAACGTGACTTAAAGTCGTAAATAAATCCCTAAACGACCTTATTCTACACTTTTCGGTTTTTAGAGCTAAGGAACGAACCCCAGACGATTCTTGATAGTTTTCCACCATTCTTGAGGCTAAAGGTAAGGTTTTAACTCCCCGAATCCATTTTTCGATCCGTAGAACGTAATCTAATAGGTAATTATCGATGGGAGAGGGTTTTGATCTATAAACTATGGTGTAAAAAGCCCTAATTTGGATACTTGGGATAATAGGTATGATCTAGGGTTGTTAGAATTGTTAGTAATCTGGGTACTTAGTGATTGTTTATTGATTCCCGTATTGTATTGATTGTTTGTAGACCAAGAACAAGCAGAACGAATCTGGAAAATGAAGGATCAAGTTTCTTAGGGTTTCAAGCTTGTTTCGAGGTAGGTGATGGTTGTGATTCTATGATTGTGTGATGTATGTGTGTTCTTGCTCCATTATGATACTTGTATGTATGTGAATGTTGCATTATTAATAACACTTGTTGTAAATGAGATAAGAGGAATGATGAATGCCATGAATCATGACTAAATTGTATGAACTTCAGAAGATACATGTGATTGTGATTATGGTGTATTGAAGGGATCGGTTGCCACGTTGCGGCATAAACATTAGATCGGGTACCAGGTTTCGGTATGCTAACTGTTTGGGTTTTGGTTCCATGAGAGGACCAATGATTTGATATAATTGTGTATCTTGAGAAATATGAAATTACACCTTGTTCGTAAATGTTGATAATATTGTAATGTTCGGTATATGCATGTGATTATATTGTTGTAATGACTTACTTATGTTACACTTAGTGGGATAGCCGCGTGATCCTACCAGTACACTGTGGTTGTGTACCAATACTGCATTTGCTCTTATTTTTGTTGAGTACAGGACATCTTTCGGCGGCTATTGACAAACCTCTTTTAGAAGATCAGTGATCGTTTAAATTCAAAGGTGAGCCAATTCTTCCGGGTTTCCATAGGTTCTCTTTCGTCTATGTCCACCATTTCGGACTTAGATTTTTTCTAGTTAGTTATTAGTGCATTAGTTTGGGGTTGTATCCCTTCTTGTTTAGACTTGTTGAACTTTAGATGTTTTGGTAAATTGACTTTCAGGTTCTAGGTTATTTCTTCCGCTTTGTTTAGTTTGTTGTTAGACTTTCGTTGGAGTTTATGGGAACTCCCTAATTCTTTCCTTAGTATTTAAGTTGCTTCCGTAACTTAAATGCTTTAGTTTTTATGTTTAGTTGCTTGATTTGGATTGTAGTAGTGGTTCTCCCACCGGAGGGTTAGTGTGGGTGTCAATCACGACGGTCTGGGTGACAGATTCATTTGTACCCCACTGACATTATATCTTGATCTATGAACTATAAGTTCAAAACATCAGTTTTCTAAGTGAAATAAAATATACTTGAATAGTGCATTTTATTTGACCGGAGTGTCCTAAGGTGAGACACTTGGTCGAATGAAACCTTTATCAAGAAGGTCTTTCAACTGCTATTTTAACTCTTTCAACTCAGTTGGATCTATTCTATATGGCGGAATAGAAATAGGTCGAGTATTAGGAAGAATAATTGAAGTCTATTTCTCTATCAGGAAGGACTCTGGGAAGATCATTTGGAAAGACCTCTGGAAATTCTCTCAGAACAGGAACTGACTTAATAGGTGGTGTCTCAACACTAGTGTCAGTAACTTGGACTAAGTGATAGATGCATCTCTTGGTAACTAACTTTTTGGCCTCAAGGTACGAAATGAAATGACCCTTAGGCACTGCTAAACTACTCCTCTACTTTAAAACTGGCTCATTAGGAAACTAGAACTTAACTACTCGAGTTCTACACTCAACTGAGGCATAAAAACCATGAAACTAGTCCATACCTAGAATAACGTCAAGCTCCACCATGTCTAGCCCGACTAAGTCAGCCATGGTGTCCTTATGATTGACAAAAATGGTACAACCACGATAAACTCTCTTAGCTAGAATAGACTCTCCAACAAGTGTAGAAACACTGTAGGGCTCAAAAAGTTGCTCGGGAAGAATATCAAAATTCATAGCAATATATGAAGTCACAATAGATAAACTCACGTCTCGATCAAGAAATGCATATACATCAAAAGTAAAGACTTTGATCATACTAGTGACAACATCAGGTGAATTATCTTACTCTTGGCTACTAGTGATAGCATACAAATATTTTGCTCCTCCTCCTGTCCCTGAAGTAGCTCATCTAGGTACATCTTTGTCTAGCGGAGCAGCTGAAGAAGATTGGGCTCTATTTCCCCCATTACCACTAACATGCATATTTTTAGGGCACTCTCTCATTAAGTGACCTGTCTTACCACACTTGAAACAATCAGTGGAGCCATCATGACACACTCCTAGGTGGTTCCTACCACACTTAGCACATGTAGGAGTCCAGTTGGTCCCTTGTTCCACACTACCTTGAGACTGAGAAGGTCTAGCTCTGAAGTTCTGCAAAATCTTTTTTCTCAACTCACCTCTTTTCTTTGGTGAAGGTGCACTAGCAGTGATGGAGCAGGTCCATTTGGATTTTGTTGAAAAGATGACCGGTTCACATTACTCTTCTGTTGTCCGGACCCATTACTTGTTTTCTTAGACTTCTTGTTGCGGAACTCTTCCCTATCTCTCAACTTGTCATACTGAACCTGTTGCACATGGATCATAAGCCTTTCTATGTCCATGTCTCCTATCAACATAGCTGCCTTACCCTCCTTACTTGACAAACGAGACAATCCAGACACAAACAAGCTCATCTTTCTCCTCATATCAACAACTATCTCTAGAGCATAGCGGGATAGTTGAGTGAACTTGAGGCTGTACTTATGCAGACTCATGGTTTCCTGCTTAAGAGTGAGAAATTCTCTTACCTTTGCCTCTCTCAACTTACGGGGAAAGAAACGCTCCATGAAAGCACTTTAAAAAAAAGGTCAGGTCACAATTGGTGCCCCTTCATCTCTAGTCTTCTTCTATTGGTCGTACCAATCCTAGCAACACCCTTGAGTTGGTCTGCAGCTACTTCCACACGCTCAACATCTGCAACATGCATCACCTCAACCACTTTTTACAATTCCTCCACAAAGTTTTCTGGATCTTCAACGATAATTGACCCTGTGAAGTTTGGAGTATTCATCCTCAAGAACTCACGGATCCTGGATGTATCAGCCACATCCTGACGAATCCATCTTTATTGCCCATCTTGGTTGGTCAGAACTTGACTCAACATCTGGATAGCATCCCGGAATTCAACATTAATGACCTCTCCTTAGGGTTGCACTTCTGCTGCATTGGGTACCCCTTGATCCTAGGGATAAGCATTTCTCCTAGCAGGACGACCGCGAACAGCTCTTCGTGGAGGCATGGCCTGAAATATATGCGCAAGCACGAATTAGAAGGAAACTATAATAGAGTTGAACTCTATCGCACGAAAAGAGTATGAAAGAAGTATGATAGTTCTGAATGTCTTAGCCTCCTAATTATTGATGTGACGCGCTTCAACTGGATAACTAAGACTTTATAGACACGACTTCATAGACACCATATGACTCTTGAACTCTGTGCTCTGATACCAAGTTTATTTCAACCCAAGCCTACACCTTGGATGTGGCTGGCACTCGAGAACCATTATTTGTTCCCAAGCGAACCCTTGGCCTGGCTCAATACTCAGCGGAAGACTTACTCAACATTATATGAACTTAAAAGAAAAGATTTAAATCAAATATTTCAAATACATAACTCGGAATATTTAAAATATTAAACTAGCTATAAGAAGGAAACTCAAGTCTTAAACAAGTTTTAAAAGTTTGTAAAAGATTTCTCAAAATGACTCAAAGGACTCACTCGAACTTTATTCTTAACTCTATCTTGAATTTGAAATGTGAATTCAAGAGTTATGATTCATGATATAAAGGATCTCTCGATGATTAATGAGGTTTAAATTGTTAAGATTAACAAGGAAATGAAAGCTCGACTCAAAGGAACAAGTGTGGAACGAGAACGAAGAAGAAAAATGGTGTAACACTTTTGGCATAGGGGTGGCGCGTCGCGCCAGGCCTCCCATTACTGGGGGTCGTTTCTAGTGCACTGCTAACACCACACGCTAGGCCTGCTGGTGCATCAGGGGTGCGGCGCCCCAGACTTTTTCTAGAAAATTTCGACAAATTTTTCTTCTCGATTTTTGGCCCTAATTCACCTAGAACGGATTGATTTCTTCAAAACTTCCTTAGATTCGTAAACCCAACATAAGTAAATGAAAATCCACTCAAATCTCCTAAAGAAGAACTCTCAAACTCAAAACACTCGCCTTAAGAACTCATCAAAACCATATCTACAAAGAATGAAGAACAAAACCTCAAGAAATTCATCAAGAACCTCAATACACGATTTTCATGGATGAATTTAATTTAAAAAATCAGGATTGGTGTGAGGGTGAATGAAACCATCACTATGAAATCTTACATACCTCGAAAGAATCAAATTCTTGGAAAAAATCCTCAAAGATCGCAGGAAATCTTGAACGCTTAAAACTTTTCTCCCTTTCCTCCTCTTGAACTTTGCCCTAACTTTCCAAATGCTTTTATATTTTAGCGTTAACTGATTTTAATCAGCTTTGACCCCTAATTTGGGTGAAAAATGTTTGGACTTAGTGGGGTAAGGAAAAGACCAAAATACCCCTCCTTAATTCGGATGAATTTCCTTAACTGGAATAGGCTAAACTCAAACAAGCATATCTTCCTCATCCGAACTCGGAATTTAGAAAGCTCGGCGGCGTTGGAAAAAGGACTCAAAGATCTTTCATTTTATATATCATGGGCCACCTAACTTATCATGTGATAAAAGTTATGGTCATTTGAAGTTGACCAAAAACTCACAATTGAAGACTAACTTGCACAAATGTCAAATTAGCTCATTCCAATTTAGTTCTTTCTAAAATTAGCTCTTTCTAGGACCGAGCTGTTACATTATATTCGCAAGCAAAATATACAAACGGGCAAGTGAAATATACAAACCGCAACCTTAATAGCAAACAGAACTATAGCTATGGAGCATAATTACCAAAACTATAGCTATAGAGTATTATTATGTCTATTCCCTTTGCTATATCTAAAATTTTCTCAATAAAAAATCAACGCTACTATCTAAGTTTAGCACGACTTTTCAACAATTAAAAAAAACATAGTAAAGTTAAAACAAGATAAATAAATATCATAAAGATACATTATACAAAACACACTGTTGTGCACCTATATGGTGACCAAAAAAATTGAAACTTTATTTTTCATAGTTTTTCCAGTAGCAGAATTAAAGTGGAGTAGTAAATAAAGCAACATTCACTCTCCAGATTCATGTTTGATTCTTGAAACGAAGTTCATGCATTGACCATTGTTCGATTTCCCACTTTTTAATCTAAAAGTCCTTCCTTTATTCACAAAACATAAAAAGAAAAAACATATTAAATAACAACAAAACATTTGTATTACATCAAAAGTATTTTTTTACTAACGAGAAATATGATGTTTAAATTAAGTTGTGGATTCGATGTTCTCAAAGCAGAGTGGGGTCAATATAACACGGAAAATTAATAGGATGAGCATCATAGAAAAGCAAAGATAAATAGAATTTTTGCACATTTTCGTTAATCTATGAATAGGATCTATATATCTCAATCGAAAAAGAATCAAGAGAAAAAAATCAGAATTAATCGATAGATTTCTTAAAACAAACAAATAAGGGAACTAGAGATTATTACCAGTCCATAAGGATGAAAGAATCACTTGAGACTAAGGGCTTTCCCCTCAAGTGACGCAATTTCCATCTCAAGCTACATTTTGCATGAAAACAATAATGTTAGTAGACATGTAGTACATAGGCTTTAAGCATAATACATAAAATAGACGTTGGAGAGAGGTGATTAGATAAGATAAAGGACTAGGATTATTCGTTAGTGGGTAGTCGAGCATTTTCCCGCTGATAGAGCGGAGTTTCAAGCTAGTGCATCTATCGATTTCCTTACCAGCATTATTATTTTTATGCTAGCATAATCTTATCCTTCGATTTTACTTCTACTGTTGTTTCATTTACGTTGGCTATATATGCTCTTCTATTGTTCTCTTCATTAAATTACATCATTGTCTTTTCCTTTTGTTCGTATTTAAGACATGTTCAAAAACTGAGGGTCTATCGGAAATTGTCTCTCAACTCCTCAAGGGTGGTGTAAGGTCTTTGACTCTTTGTACACCTTACCCTCCCCAGACCTAAGAATATAGTGAATACATTGTTGTTTTGTGATGATTGACCTTACTTCTACCAATGTTAAATAGATTGATGTAATTGACAATTCACAAAATGTGATGAGGTAAAAAGGATCAAAATCAGAAATGTAATTACTAAATGACTTCAAGTAAATGTTGGCATGATAGTTTATATAGTACCTCCATGTAGCTTTTAAATTTTTCATAAAGATCATTATATACTTGTGTCAGGTTTCTTACTGGCAGCAGACACCTACATGATATTTGCTACTCATTATTATGTAACACTATAGAAGGCTACAATATATCGAAATACAAGAGTCAAAAGATAGTTACGAAAATTGAAGGATAAGAAATAAGAAATTAAAGGAAAAATACTACGACTATCATAATAGAAGGATAGGATAAGCAAGATAACACTCTACTACTTACTAACCTTCTACGTTAATCTATATACTCCTGAAATTAAAGGAAAACGTGTTTTGAAGTATTCTTAAATAAATAACTTCTTCTAAACACCTTTTTTCCATATATAGACTTTGAATCATATTAGGGAAAACATAACATAGCATTCAAAAGACGAGCAATAACAATAATAACCAACTAATGTGATAACTGAAACACAACAGAAAGAATTGTACTCCTTCTTGGACTTTTTATCAACTGCCTCGATAAGAACAGAGACTCCATTCTGAATAGTACATGCTCCAAGGTTGCGCCAAAAGAAGTTGAACAAATTAATTTGCATTATGAAGAAGAATTCTTACAGCTACTTTATGAAACAACAACTCACCATGCCGAACTTGCTTTCAGCTTGAGACAATGCATTTTCAACAAATCAAAGTCCACAAATGTTGACGACTCACTAAAATTAATGAATTTAAAGTAACACAAGTCAACAATCATAGTCTTTTTAAAAAAAAAAAAATAGTCAATATCAACCCGAAAAAACATACAGAGTCGTAGTCAAGTTCAGTATAACAGCACAAGCATCCTTAAAATAAATATAAACTCGATCCATGAAGAAGGAAGGAGCATCATCCTTCTTCAACAAGTAAACGGATCGAAATTGGCTATCAACCATACCCTACAAAAAGCACCCCAAGTGAGTGAAAACATCTTGAAGGATCATACATTTCTCAGACTCTTCAAATATCGATAGGTGAAAGTTGGACATGCATCATTATTTCTGAAGAGGTCAAGCAACATTATTTAAACGAGTAGAGAATTCAGGTAAATTATAGTAAGATACTAAGAAGTGAAACACCATTGGTATACCTCAGCCTCAAGTGATTGAAGGTGTGCACTTATACATATTTTATTGGTTTCAAGAACCTACAAATTGAAGACAAAATATCAAATTGTAGAGCCATGTCGTCAAAATTTTCATTAACGGTGCTAAAAAAGAATATATTAATGGTCAAAACCGAGTTTTGCACCCCTCCCTCTTTAGAATATGAGAACTAAACATATAAAGAAGTCTTAAAGTTCAACATCTATTAATAAAAATACACACAAAGGAAAAATAAAATCAACCATATATGAACAGTATAGTTACGAAGTGTCGATGTGATTGAACGTACCTCGTTCTCTAACAACTTATATATTTGGCTAAATGCCAATTCATCCACTTTCTCAATTTCATTTTCCATAACCTGCACATAAAATATATAAAAAGATTTAAAGGTTAAATTAAGAAAAATATTTTTTTATTTATAATTTCTTCAGGACGTGGCGTAATGGAAAAAGTGAATAAGTAATATGAAACGAAAAAGTGTACACATATTTAGTGTAAGATCATAAAATTTAAAAAAACATTTTTATTTTTAAAATTTTATTTGTATTTTAATCAAGATACTTGAATTGAAACGAATGAATTATCTATTTTCCTTCCAAAAAGACTAAACTATGAGTAACAAACTTTCTTCTTTGGTTTTTTTCAAAACAAAAATCCTTTTTTTCTCCCTGTCTTGTTGCCATAATTATTTATTCGATCAAACTTTTACAACAATAAGATGGACTACCACATCATTTGTAACATTCAATCGATAATCCACATGGTTTTTCCTAACTGTAAATTGACAAGACCTTGACATGTGATATGTGATATAGTAGAAATGATGCAATTTGTTCTTATCATTAGACATGTGGTTTGGAGTAGAGTATGCCAGATGTAGGGGTTATAAAATTAAATATCGATGGGAGCTATACCAACAACGAAATCAAGGTTGGGATATGAAAATCATGTGAGATAACAATGGCAATTTTATCATGACCTTCTCACTATCGGGCCAGTGCACCTGCAATATCACAGAAGCTACCGCAGTGAAGTTTGGAATTCAATGGTGCATTTCTAATGGCATCAAAAATATACACATTGAACTTGATTCCATGGTGATTGCTAACATGTTGATAAGTAAAGACCAACCAACCTCAAGATGAAACCTATCATCCAAGAGACCACCAAAATTCTTAGTAATGTTAATGCTTGTATATCCCACTGCTTTAGAGAAACAAATAGTATGGCTGACCACTTAGCCAAACTTGCTTCTACTAGTGGATCTGGAACCTTTTACTTCTCCTAACAACAACTGCCTAGCGAGGTTAAAGGTTTGATTCCACTAGACAAATGACAACTCCTTTCAATGAGGAGAAGATATGAAAAGAGTAATTTTTTTGTAAGTTGGTATGACTCTTGATTAGGATGAGAAGATCTTGTATAGGCTACTTATGACTCTTGATTAGGATGAGAATATCTTGTATAAGCTACTCCTTCTCATCAATTTTTTTTACCTGAGATTATCTTGTATAAGCTACTCCTTCTCATAAATTTTTTTGGTGAAACTCTTACTGTTAGTCCCGCTGATAGGTTAGAGGTAAGATCCATGTTCCCCTCTAACCTCTTGTAACTTTTTGTTATATATAAACATGGTAGGGGTCATGCCTAACCCCCCCCCCCCCCCCAAACAAACCAAAGGCTCACAACCTAAGGTGATGGCTCATTAATAAAATAAAAAAACTTCCTCCCTTTATTTCCACTTATTTACTATATTGAAATTAGATATTTTTTGTAGATCACACTGTTGAGGCACTGTAACGATCTTTACGCATAAATACAATAGGAAAGTTGTATACCGATACATCCCCTTGACCTTCTTTACCCTCATGACAGAATCAATGTTTTCACTAAGAGAGTCTAAAATATAAACAAAAATACAACATACGAAAAATCACAGGTGTTCAACATCTATGATTGGGGATAGAAAAATCACAGGTGTTTAACCTAATATAAATATTGTAATCAATTGGGGATAAAAAATTCGATTCCAAAATACAAAAGCTACTATAAAAAGTTTTAATAAAGTGTCAATGGAATTGACGTACCTCATTCTCGAGATCCTTTCTTTCGATTTCTCGAAGTCCAAAAGCTGCACACAAGACGTGAATGTGTATCACAAGAAGAATCATGAGAAAAAGTTCTAAAATTTTAAGCTACAATTTTGAATTTATGAGTGCAAAATTCTAGAAAATGAAACCTTGGTAAATTATTTATGTAAATGTATTTTTAAATATAAATACAATATTTGAATCAAAATTCTTAAATTTTATTGAAATAACAAAAAATGTCGTTATTGATATATATGAGTAATTTGTTATCTATTTTTTGAATTAGAAACTCAGAAATCGCAAAGAAAATAAAATTTGAATAGTAAATCAATCAAACTAACACGTATAAATTGGGACGACTACTGCCTTTGTAATAGACGAAGTTGTCTTCTTTGACTCTTTTCAACTATCTAACTAATTGTTCCCATAATTATTTTCCTTTTTCTTCTAATTTCATTTCTCTCTAACCTTGTTTCCATAAATTATTTTTCCTTTTTTATCCTTACAAAAGTCATAGAAAGTGGATTCTCGACCAATTTGAGAACTACTTCTTCAGTTTATCTTTACTTATTCAGTATTGATTTGCAATATTCCTTAAGAAGAAATCAATAGGATTACAATTGACTATATCATTCTTTCTTTGAATATTAATAAATTCAAGGTTCTAGGCAGTAGGCACTAATAAATAACTATAATTAATAATAAGGATAAATTATGAATTAGAGGATAAAATATCCTTTATTTTTTACACTAAACAAGTATATTATATATATGTATATATATTTAGATATTTATATTTATATTTATATTTATATTTATATTTATACCTTAAAAGCATGAACTCCTAACTTGAATGTTAAATTACTATAATATCCCTAACTTAGGTTGTGACTTTTTCAAAGGGTTGTGATTTTTCGATGAGTTGTGACTTTTTCAAATAGTTGTGACTTTTTCAATAAGTTGTGACATTTCCAAAGAGTTGTGAGTTTTTCAATAAGTTGTGACTTTTCCAAAAAGTTGTGACTTTTTCAATAAGTTGTGACTTTTCCAAAGTGATGTGCCTTCTCGAAAAGGTCATGATTTTGCAGATAAGACACAAAAAATACTTGTTCATATTAACTTTTGTTGACTATAAATAGAGGGACTTTCTCTCATTTTTCAACCACAATTTTTTCTAATCTTCTACTCTTCTTCTTCTTGCATTTTAATTTTTTTTGTTTAATTTATTGTCGTTGAGTGAGTTCGAAGTTTAGTGGAATATGAGGTACCACTATTCTACTGAAGTAAGTCGTTCTATCCTAAGAGGGTATATTTCATAACCTCGAGTACTTGAGAAAAATAATATAATTTTGATGATATAATAATTATTTTTTTGCTTAATAGATACATTAGTATGTAATGTTCAATATATGAAGTTAACATGATGTAGTATAAATTTATTTGTTTTTGTTAACAATTTTTCTTGTGATGTAGATATATGCTTCTAAATATCTTTTTCCAAATTTAGATAATTGCCACGATTTGTTTTTTATTCTCAAGACAAAAGAATGACTTTATTTATCAATGCTACTTATGTGATTTAGACTCTCAGGAAGTTTGCTTCAAAATATAAACATTGCCCTTTTGTTTTACTTATTTACTATTTCTTAATATTTAACTATTTTAGACGAAGAAAAGTTCATATAACTTGTAATAACGCTAGTTGAAGTTTGTATTAGTTTAATTTTTATTATTTACTTAATAGCTAATTTTATGAGATAAATATTTTCATTAATGCAAATATTTATTTATATTTGGGTAAGTATTTGTATTTAAATTAAAGTATTATATATGTCACAAATACATTATCAAGTTAATAGATCTTCTAACTTCAAAATGTATTATTTTAAAATGTTCCGAGTTATTTTTAAAAAAAAAAAAACTCACAACAAATGTGAAAATATGTGAATATATAAAATGTGGTTGTTCTCTTCACATGTTCATATGACAACTAAAGAATTTAACGTAGAATACACATCCAAAACACATCTGGTTAGATGACAACAAAAATACAAAATAAATATTGTCTATAAGGTAATATTAGTGAGATAAGATTAATTACATGATTAAACCTCATCAAATTGAAATAAATATATACATAATTGCATTTAACTAATAAAAAATTTCATTGACCATCTTCATAGGTTTGTGTGAATAAAAGATATATATGACGATCCACATTGAATATTCACAAAAGAATCTGCAATATTATTTTTTGGTAAGTAATACACTCAATTAACACCTCCCCAAAGAAGTATAAGCGATCGTTATCAAGTAAAGAACCCAACTTGGAGGTTGGGGTCGATCCCATGAGGAATATGGTTTATACTTAAACTTAACTTACAATTATATTCTTTTAGTCAACGTACTTCCGAAACAAGTAATTAAAGGAGGGGGGGGGAGGATTTGTGAAACAAATTCTGGAAATTATGTGAACAATCAGTGAGCAAGATTCAAACTTTAGTCGTTACCAAGATGAGAGAGAAGCTAGGGTGTATGTGTTTCCCATAAGCTCATAATGCGGTAATCCTAGTAATAGTAATCATTTCCTAGTGTATTACATGCAAAGTGATAAGTTAGGTATCTCTAATTCCTTGGCTCGGCAACTAGAGAATTTCAACCCGCACCTTGGTTCGGCTACGTGTGTATAATTTACTAACCCTTACCTTTACCTCATATTAGACATCACATCGATGTATGGCTTAGTTTTCACCCTCGCACCAATCGACATTAGACTATTAGATAGTATCACACTAAATATATGTTGATAATTCTTTTCTTATTAACTGCCTCCTTGGTCCGGCAAGTAGCAACAAGGCGAGTTCTAACGTTTGCAACCGCTAAAAAGACTTCTAAACAAAAGAATTATCAATGCATACAAATAACACTATTCATGAATTACGTAGTCACTATTCATACTTTGTTAATCGCTCATGGTTCCCACAACTCTAGCTGTAGATTTAGTTACCCATAGTAGCAAGAACAAAATTCATATTTTTAGATGAAGAAATCATGAACTTACGTAATGAGAAGAATAAACCCAGAATCTCAACTTGAATTTCAAAGTCAAAATCTTCAAAATGAACTTAGGAAATCAAGAATTGCTAAAATTGCAAGTTAATCTCCAAAGCCAAAAACTAGAATAAAAGTAATGAAGTCCAACCCCCAAAAACGAGGTTTACATGCCATATATATAAAAAATCAGGTCCCAACTATAAAGGAAACGAAATAAGGAAATAATGTTTCAGGACGCAATTTTGATCTATGACACTGACCTACAGACCGTGGATTGACCTACGATCCATAGGTCCCTTCCGTGGTTCAGAACTTAGGCAAATTTTCCAACTTCACAAATCTTCATCCCTGACACAATTGACGGATAAACAATACGGACCGCGGACCGTGGTTCAATCCACGGTGCGTGGATCCTCTTCCGTAACTCCATACTTAGAATCTTCAAAATTAAGAACTGGAACCCCCTTTCTGAATCATTTGACGGACTTGCAGGACGGCCCGTAGGTTGACCTACGGTCCGTCATTTGCAACCGTGGTTCCACACTTGATCAAGAATTCCCTGATTTTCTTTCAGCCTTGCCTGCCCATCTACGTCTACCATCTACGGGGTGTGACTGGACCTGCGGTCCGTAGTTCACGTCTGTAGATGCCCTTTTCTGCACATTCTTCAGTTGTGTCTCTCAACTTCCACGCCCGAACTTATTTCCTGCAAACATGATAAAAATATATTAATACCAATAGAAAATGGCTCTAGACACACACAACTCTTAAGTGAAATGTATTAAAAATATCGTAAACTCACGGTATATCAACACCCTTAACTTAAATTTGTTGTTTGTCCTCAAGCGACGCACTAAGACTCTAAACGACACTTATATAGAAGCAAGCATTCAAGCACCAGCAATCACATGGCTCTCTATCTCAACTCTCTTTTTGAGTGCAAATCTTTTCTCTTAGACTCAACAAGCTAACTCATGTGGATCAAAATATGACAAAGATCGACCAATCAACATATAACATACACTGTTTTGCTATCACCAAGGTACCAACTTTCTGACAATGTAACTAGTTCCCTTACTTCAAACGAAATCCCTTTTTCACACAATGAATATGATTTTGAGTACAAGGATTCATTTAACACTCACACTCAGAAGTAATTTCTAGTACAGTTAGTGCTCAATACCATAGGCTTGCCCTTATTTTCACTGCTTAGACTCTCCAAACTAGTTGCTAGGATCACTATAGGACTTTTCTTAGCTTGTAACGTAGGCTCGGGGTCAGGTGTGGTACATTTATGTACTTTTTAGTGACTTTCTACCCTCCTTGACATTACATTGACTATTACCTCTTCCTTGACCTATTTTTAGCAACTTTTCATCTCAATTTCTTTCCCCTAACTCTTTTCAACTGAGGATGTGAGTTTTGACTTTTTGACTCTTATTTCTCTCTTTTTTCTTTTTCTTTCACTTTCTTTTTTCATTTATTTCTTTCAACACTTTTCTTTTGCATAAAGCCACATTCTCTTTCATAATTTTTCCTCTGTTCAACACTAAACTCTTTTCATACCCTTTTTCCATTTGGTTTCCTTTTTCATAGCCACCCTCAACTTATGCATTTTGCATTAGTTGAGGTGCACAATGTCCGATATCGGACCAGGGCCAAGATCAAGGTAATTTTTGGGCTTAGCCACCCTCAACTTAGGCTTTTGGCCTAAGTCAAGGTGCACATGTCCAAGAAGGGACCGGGGCCAAGACAATGTTCTTAAGAGAAGGTGAGTTAGGTGAATCAAAAGAATTGGTCAATGTTAGGCTCAACTATTTGGATCAAAGGGAAATAATGCTACCATTTGGTTAGATCATTTTAGGCTTAAGTGGACTAATTTGGACAATGACCTATGATCACTTCCTAACTTCTAGCCTAGATTATCCTAGCAGGACCAACGGAGCAAGTTCTAAATTGGCACAAAACTGTCTGAACAATCAACCATCCTCACACACTCTTGGCACATAGTTTCATTATCAGATTATCAGATTACCCAGTTCAAGTTTTAGCTTAAGTGATGAGATCAAGTTGGTTTTTTTTCTTTATCATGTCATACTCAGAGCCAACACATTCAACTCATTCTAGCCTACATATTTTAGAACATATCAAAATTTTTGGACGGGTATCATTTTTCATTCCTCCTTATGCCATCATTCTTCATTCTTTCTCATGCTTCTACACATACACTCCTGACACATGCCGGTTCAACAAAAATTAAAACAACCTCTTGGTGAAAAAAAACACAGGCAAGAAAACCCCAAGAGAGGATTGTGAGTTAGGTTACTCAGACTTCACCCTATCACTCACAATCCATTTACCCCACCTCCAACAAAAATAGGGTGATTTTGTCCCCAATGCACAAAAATAAACAATAAAGAGTAGGGTGAAGGTGAAGCAAACCTATGGCGCAAATGCGCCGATGAACTCAACAAGCGGGTGGGTCCGGTTTCCTGGAGTCCGCTGGATCAACACTTGGGTCACCTCAGTAGTGCCCGCATCTCTCATCTCAGCACCATCAGTAGTGCTAGCATCAATTCTCGTTGCACCATCAGCAGTGCTCACGCTGCTAGAGGAACCAACACTTGGACAAATTTAGGATACATACCTGGGATCTATGGACACCATTCACGGTCCGTGGATTGACCAACGGACCATTGATCGGGTCCGTAGACCACTGCACATACCTTTTTCTACAGATTTGGCTTTTCATCCCTGCACATGTAGCAACCGTTATGCCTTTTTTTTACATTTTTTGGACAGTTTTTAGATACGGACCCTATGCTACATCTAGCCAGCACTAATACGTAAAATAAAACACCTATCTAAAGGATTACAAAAATTCAAATAAACGAAGAAAACTTCTACATCGAAAAGAAAAACCTATAGTTGGCTAGATTTTACATCTTGGATTGCCTCCCAAGAAGCGATTGATTTAACATAGCTGCACGACGCATGCTGATGTTTGCGTAATCAAGGACACAACTTCCTATGCAAGTGTCTACGATCGTGCAATAGTATAATAACCCAACCAAGGGTTGGGATTGTTCCCAAGGGAGTGGTTTTGAGAATTAATAGAAAAATAAAATTTAGTTCTAACTAGTCGTAGCTAAAGACATTAACGATTAAAAACATTGTAAATTAAAGGGGGACGCAAGAGTGTCAATTAACAATGGGGATTTTGTCACAAGTAAGTAAAAAAAAAGCAAAATAAACAAGGATTTCTAAGTAATGAGAGGGGATCCTTGGGATGTGACGGGAATACGGGTTAAGCTAGATTATTGAGTACATGCTTTCGATAGAAGATTCATAGAATAATTGTGACTAGGCTAAGCTTTAAGGGGAATAAGCTCTCGCTCGAGCAACTTACCCCGTTTCAAATACGTTCCTCTCAAACACCCATTTGCCGCATGAAGACCAGCCTACGCCTTAACCCACTTACTCTCTCGAGCTGAGTATGTGGAAATGGGACTAGGGTTCACTCTCTCAAGCTGAACCTCATGTCGACCCACTCACACTGGATATCAATTCAGTGGTCTTAGTTTTACGACCTCCCTCTCGAGCAAGCCGAAAACACATAAATAAACTTGTATTTCCAACTACAAATTCATTAAATTTATCCACAACCACTAAATGAAATCACATTTAAACTAAAAATAGACTATCAACAAGCAAGACCCAACAATTATCTTAACCCATATTCACTAAATCACACCCCAAGAATTCGGGTTTATAGCCACACATGTATAAGAGATAAAAATTTATACCAAATTGAGCCTGCATTCAAATGGATATAAAGATTTAATTTTTGATACAGGCCAAAATTAAAGAATCCAAGAGACCCAAATCCAAATCTTGAAGATGAAACCCTTTGGAACTTCAAGTCTTCAAAACCCTCTCAAACTTAGAGAAAAATATTAAAAAGTACTATTATATATGAAAATTTTAATAATTGTTCGACCCTTAAAACTACAACTCTAACTATTATTATAGCTTTCACATATTTGTGTTGCAGTGGGTCATTGACGTCGTTAGTCGGAATCACCGATCAACTCGGCGATCTGCCTTTTGGTGTAGTTCATCGCCGTCTTGCACCATCCTTCAGCATCATCGTGCTCTGGGTCATTGGGCGGCATGGTACTGCTTCGCGGAACTTCTCGGCGATGCGCTGACTGCTCCCTTTTTCCGCCGACTTGATAATTTCCTTCAGGGCTCTGCACACTGGAACAAAAGGCAAAGTAAGACCCTTCGGCGACTCGCCAAGTGGACTCGGTGATCCTCAGGCCTTCATTTTTTTGTTCTTTTCAGCCTTTTCGTTCCTTTTTGTGACGTAGTGTCCATGCTTTCCTTCAAATTTCAAATACCTGAAACTTAAGGGTTTTCATCAGATATTGAGATAAAATAAGAATTTGAGGACACAATTTCTATTAAAATATATCCCTAAATGAGTCCAATTTGTGGACTCATCACAGGCCCCTTAATTACTAAGACTTCATCCAGATGCCATGCCTCTATCACTACATTTACACTCTCAGAATTTCCTATATAGCTTTTTATCCTCCGTTGGTCGGCTTTGAACCTTGTCCCACTCCTTTTCTCGAGCTCAACCACTCCATATGGGGACACTTGGGTCACTCTGAATGGTCCAGTCCACTGGGACTTAGATCTGCCCGGAAAACAACACAACCTTGATTTATAAAACAACACTAGATAACTAGGAGCTAGTTTGCGCTTTTCTATCTTTTGAGTATGGCGATTCTTCTCCGTGGACAAGGCTGCACCTAACTTCTCTTTACTAAACACTTCAGCACCTCTTCCGAAAGAGTGACTCACCACCGATACCAATTTAAGATCACTTTCCTGCTTCATAGACTTACAGACGTTAAAGGTCACTTCCTCTTTATTCAGTCGGAACTTCATCTGCCCTCTCTCCATATCGACTAAGGCACGCCTATTAGCAAGGAATGGTTTCGCTAAGATGATGGGGACCTCAAAGTCAACCTCGCAATCAAGTATAACAAAGTCTGCCGGAAAAATGAACGACCCCACTTTCACAAGGACATCTTGAAGCACTCCAATGGGCTTTTTCACAGTTCTATCAGCCATAAGTAAACGCATCACAGTTGATTTGGAGCTCGTAAATCCAACTTCTTATAAATCGATAATGGCATCAAGTTAATGCTGGCACCCAAATCACACAATGTTTTCGCAAAGTGCATCTTACCGATGGTGCATGAAAGCTCCAGGATCCTCTTTATTTTTTACCAGTGACCTCGTAGAAATGGCACTACAATGCTGCAACCTCTCATCATTCTCAAAACTAACAACCCTCTTTTTGGTCACCAAGTCCTTTATGAACTTTGCATACCCAGGCATTTGCTCCAAAGCTTCTATCAAAGGGACATTAATGGAAAGTTGTTTCAACATAGTTATGAACCTGCGGTACTTTCCTTCTTCAGCCTTCTGCACTAACCTCTGTGGGAAAGAAGGTGGAGGTCTAGGCATGGGAACAACCTTTTGGGCTATCTCTGCTTCCTTCTCAGTGGCATTTTAGTCTCTTCGCTAACCTCAATCTCATCACCATCTATTTCTACCACTTTTTCTACATCGGTCGGCATGGGGGGGGGTCAATAGTCTTCTTTCCTCTGTCAGTCGTGATAGCCATACAATGCCTATCATTCTTTGAATTCTGGATGGTGTTGCTGGAAAGAGTGCCTGGTTGGCGTGTATTCACAGTAGAAGACAACTGACTAAACTGCTGCTCAAGTTGCTTTATCGACACTGCATGGGCATCAACTTTCTGGCCAATTTTGGACAACTCAATGCGCATCTCCTTCACGTTATGATCATTAGTGTCAAACTTCTTCAGCATCTTTTGCATCATTTCCTCAACGCACGACATACTACCCCCAGCTTCCCTATTGCCAGATTCCCTGTTCCCAGGAGGGACGTAGGGCCCAACTCTCTCATTCCTGTTACCATAGTTGTTCCAGTTGTAGTTGTTATCACAATTGTAGTTCCCATCCCGGATATAGTTACCCTCGTGATTGTAGTTACCATAGTTCCGACCTTGGTTTCCTTCACCTTGGCGCCATTTTTCTAAGTTGGATCCTTGGGCGTTCATTCGGAAACCCCCGTCTGATCATTCACCAAAATAGCATCCTCCTCATAGTAGTATTCTTAAACCGGTGGTGGTAGAGTTCTAGTCAAGTAATTTACTGTATTCACCTTTTTTGCGCCTCCATTCACATGCTTCAACACCAACCCGAGTTTTGTCCTCATCTGTGCCATCTCCTCACGAAAGTCATCGGCAGATTGACTAGGTGTAGATTGAACTACAAAATTTCTTCTTCCAATGTCTGACTTTCGAGTGCTCCATGCTTTATTGTTCCAGGAAATCTTCTCCAGTTTCTCAGTGATCTCCTCAAAAGTGCACTCACCATATGATCCTCCTGCGATAGTAACAAGCATATCCTTACCATTGTCATCCTGGCTTCTGTAGAAATATTCCTTCAGCGATTCATCATCAATGCGGTGATTCGGGACACCTCTTATGAAAGCAGTGAACCTATCCCAAGAACTACTCACAGACTCTCCAGGTAGTGCTATGAATTTGTTGAGTTTATCTTTGTCATTTAGCTTCTTTTACACAGGAAAGTATTTTGCACAGAACACATCAGTTAATTGGTCCCATGTGTCGATTGATTTATAACGAAGCTTAGTAAACCACACAGCAGCATCGTTGGTAAATGATAGAGGGAATACTCTCAATCCAATGACATCTATGTCCAAGTTCGGTTGACCCACACAATTTTTGCAAACACTCCTCAACTTGGTTATATGTGCATGTGGATCCTCCGATGCCAAACCAGAGAAAAAACCCCTCACTCTAAGCATCTGCATCAGATTGCTAGTCACCACAAATGTATGCCCCGAAGGTAGAGGGGTGAACAAGAGGTCCGTCAGATTCAGCAGCATTAAAGTTGACCCTATAGTTATCAGGCAGTCTTGGTCCTGGTGGATCCTATACCCTCAATGCATCTCATATTATACTTTCACCTTGAACCTGATTAATCCCATCATCAACCCTCGCACGCTGCTACCTGACTTCATCACCTAAATTTCCTCCGATAGGTTTGACTGGGACCCCTTGATTGTTTATCCTTCGCAAAGTTTTGTTCAATTCTGGATCGTAAGGAGTAAGTGGTTCACCTTGGCTCCGTGTACTTGGCATACAGTAGAGTAGGAACCTGAGAGAAACAAAAACAAAAACAAAAACGTAAAATTGGGAAATAACTGACTAAAGTTCAACAATGTAATTAGTTTAATCTAAAAACCATATTCCCCAGCATCGGCGCAAAAATCTAATACGCTCAAATTACACCTCCCTAAAGAAGTATAAGCGATCGTTATCAAGTAAAGAACCCAACTTGGAGGTTTGGGTCGATCCTACGAGGAATATGGTTTGTACTTAAACTTAACTTATAATTATATTCTTTTAGTCAACGTACTTCCGAAACAAGTAACTAAGGGGGGGGGGGAGATTTGTGAAACAAATTCTAGAAAGTATGTGAACAATCAGTGAGAAAGATTCAAAGTTTAGTCGTTACCAAGATGAGAGAGAGACTAGGGTGTACGTGTTCCCCATAATATCATAACGCGGTAATCCTAGTAATAGTAATCATTTCCTAGTGTATTACATGCAAAGTGATAAGTTAGGTATCTCTAATTCCTTGGTTCGGCAACTAGAGAATTTCAACCCGCACCTTGGTTCGGCTACGTGTGTATAATTTACTAACCCTTACCTTTACCTCATATTAGACATCACATCAATGTATGACTGAGTTTTCACCCTTGCACCAATCGACATTAGACTATTAGATAGTATCACACTAAATCTATGTTGATAATTCTTTTCTTATTAACTACCTCCTTGGTCCGGTAAGTAGCAACAAGGCGAGTTCTAACGTTTGCAACCGCTAAAAAGACTTCTAAACGAAATAATTATCAATGCCTGTAATAGCACTATTCAAGAATTACTTAATTACTATTCATACTCTGTTAATCACTCATGGTTCCCACAACCCTAGTTGTGGATTTAGTTATTCATAGTAGCAAGAACACAATTCATTTTTTGAGATGAAGAAATCATGAACTTACGTAATGAGAAGAATAAACCCAGAATCTCAACTTGAATTTCAAAGTTATAATCTTCAAAACGAACTTAGGAAATCAAGAATTGCTAAAATTGCAAGTTAATCTCCAAAGCCAAAAACTAGAATAAAAGTAATGAAGTCTAACCCCCAAAAACGAGGTTTACATGCCCTATATATAAAAATACAAGTCCCAACTAAAAAGGAAATGAAATAAGGAAATAATGTTTCAGGAGGAGGTTTCGATCTGCAACACTGACCTACGAACCGTGGATTGACCTACCGTCCATAGGTCCCTTCCATGGTTCAGAACTTAGGCAAATTTTCCAACTTCACAAATCTCCATCTCTGACGCAATCGACGGATCAATAGTACGGACCGTGGTTCAAACAACGGTCCGTGGATCCTCCTTCGTAGATCCATACTTAAGAATCTTCAAAATCAGGTACTGGAACCCCTCTCTGAATCATATGACAGACTTGCAGGACGGCCCGTAGGTCGACATACGGTCCATCGTTTGCAACTATGGTTCCACACTTGGTCTAGAATTCCCTGATTTTCCTTCAGCCTTGCCTGCCCATCTACGTCTACCATCTACGGGGCTTGATTGGACCTACGGTTCGTAGTTCACGTCAGTAGATGCCCTTTTCTGCACATTCTTCAGTTGTGTCTCTCAACTTCCACGTTCGAACTTATTTCCTGCAAACATGATGAAAATACATTAACACCAATACAAAATGGCTCTACACACACAACTCTTAAGTGAAATATATTAAAAATTCCGTAAACTCACGATATATCAGTAAGCTTATTATTCAAATCTCCGCTTAAATAAACAATACTATTTACTATGACATATATTTTTGAAATTGGTAATCACGTGCAACACACCTGTCAGAAAATTAGTATATATATATATATATATATATATATATTATAATTCTAGTTTCTGGGCATCCGTCTTGCGCGTGTAACCCAATTATATTGACCACAAAATTTTAAAAAATTACATAAATATTAGTATTAAGAAACGTGTTTGAGTTATAATTTTATACTTAAGAAGAAGTGCAAATTCTTAAAGGGATATCTTAATCCTACTTGGCGAGCTCTCTAAAAGGAAGAAATACTGCACCAAAGAAATCCTTGGTTTTCTTACTTTGATATCTTATTTCACCTTTAATTAGCAAAGTTACTGAACCTTCTTTCTTTTGTTATAATGTACAATCTCTTCTTTACCTATTGATTTGGCAAAAATAACATTTGTAAATACCAACAGTCAAGTAGTAAGGAGTAGAGAAATAGAAACGTATGTTTATATTACCTCCCAACCAACTAAAAATACCTTTGGTGTAATTATGTTTTTAGTGTCACGTGTATTTTTTTTTTTTTGTGAATTTGATTAAGACCTATAAAAGGAGAATTATAATGTTTAACTTTACCTAAGGCCATATATATATATATATATATATATTGAATATTTAATGTGCATCAATTAAATATTGAATAAGGTAGATATAATTTGATAAAAATATGATGTGTTGAAACAGTTGGAAGCTAAAAGTGAAGAAAATAAATACATCACACATATTAAACTTGTAAATAAAAAGTTTATAGAATTTGTACAGGTCTAAAGGTAGATGAAAGCTCTTTCCAACTAAATTTAATAGAAAATTAATTTTTATAAAAAAATAAAATGATAAATATACTTTTAAAAACATTTTAGTAATTAAACTTTTGACTTAGACTCTTTCCACTTTTAATAGAATGATCTTGTTGACTTTTATTACTAAAATCTAAACAAAATGAAGCTTAATTACTCTATTCTCATATATTTTTTACATGATTTTAATTTGAGGAATAATTTTTAGTAGTAACAATTAAGGGTCGAGGAATTCATAAAGAAACAACCAAAATGTGCAAAAGCAAAATTTTCATCATACCAATCATATGAATTTTAACACTACGAAAAGTTACCGTAAATATAGAATGCTTATGTTTAAGAAAACTATTAGGCTTAGTGCCGCATAAATGTAAATGTAACTCTCATTTTAATTTGAAAATTAAATTGTTAAATCTCATATTGTATAAATTGTAGAAAAATGAAACAAAAGGGGTGAAAATGAACAATATATGTATGTGTTTGCAACACTATGTTAGATAGATGACAAAGTAACACAATCAAAATCTTTCATTCAAAGTAATATTTTTTTGGCAATCTTTATTTAAATTAGTTGTATTTAAACAAAAGCATATTGCATAAACTACTCATGTATTATCAAACTCATCATGTATTAATAGAAGTTTTGTCAATTAAGTAGCACTTAAAAGAATATTAACACAAGAACAAAGAAATAAATTCCATAACAATGCAAAATGATACAGAATTACATAAATTATGGGTTGCATACTAAATTTATTTTGGACAACCATACCTTAACTCCAAAATGGAAAAGAAAAACTTAAAATCATAAGCTAACATAAAAAAGATCTAAAGGAATATAAAGGTCATATCTTATACTTCTAAGCTTAACACTTGAACTATATTGTAAGAAAACTTCTCTTTTTAATTTCATAATGAAGCTATCTGTTCTTTTCCTCAGTTAGCTTCTTGACGACATGTATCTATATCATTATCTAGGAAGAAGAAAGGAGAACAGTGGATGATAGAAAAGAAAAGTATATGATGATCTAGGGAGCAATTTACTGGTATTTATAGTGATATTTACCTGTCTTTTCACCTACCAAACTAATGAAGCACATTGAATCATGATACATACATTTTATTTTGGTTTCAAAATTCAAAGAGTCACTGAATTGGAAGAGTCATTCATTATTAAAGTGTAATTGTTGGACTTCATATTCCACCATTATGTAATTAAAATATTAGTAACTAATAAATTAATTAATTTTATCGTGATTTAGTTGAGGGGCAAAATCGTAATCCAACTTTGAATGTTGGAGATTCCTACTTATAATATATATATATATATATATAATAGATAAATAAAAATGGACGAAAAAAAGTATTTTAGATAATTGTTTCAAAAGTTTTTGCATATTATTTAGTTATTCATTTATGTATTTATATAGTATTATTATAATAACAATAATAATAATAATAGTAATAATAATAATAATAATAATTATTATTATTACTATTATTATTATTATTATTATTATTTCCTGCGTCTCAATTAATGTTGCACTTTTTGGATTTCGAGATTCAAACAAATCTATCTTTGACCGTAAATTTATCATACATTTTATTAAATATTTTTAGTTATCTATTATTATGATTTTTAGTACTTGTTACAAAGTTTACAAATATATAAGTTTCATTTTCAAGAATTTGAAGATTCTACGCACAAATTTCCGGTCAAACTTAGATTATTTGACTCTCGAAAAATGAAAAGTTTCACATAAATTGAGACTGAGGAATTACTATTATTATTGTTTTTATTATTAATATTGTTATTATATAAGTAGTAATTACTTTGCTTTTTAGGAACCAGTTCATTATAATTATATTGACCAAATTTGAGATAGGATTATACACAATTAATAAGTAGTAGCTACTCTACTTAATGAGTATTTATATCAACTTAAATAAATAGAAGAAATTTCTCAAAATAAAAAATTACATACCGCATACTCATAAGATTGACATATTTGGCTAAATGCGAACTGATCCATTTCTTCAAACTCATGGTCCATACTCTGCACAAAAACCGTGATGTATATATATATATACACACACACAATGTTATGAACCAAATCCAACCCAATATCAATATCAAGGTCACACAAGTAGTTATTGGGCTGACAAGAGCTATTGGGCCGAAAGCAAGAAATAGGTCCAGTTTTATTTGGAATCCAAGCCCATTTACACTTTGTTAAAAGGACTAGGAGTTAGAAGAATGAGGATGAAAAACTATTATGTGAAGCTTTGGCTTTCTGATCCTCTCATCTCCTTTATATGGTCTTGTATCTCATCCCTTTCTGGTTACTTCTTTCTCGATTTATCTCTCCTTAATTAGTGTATTATTACTTTGTTGTGCGTATTCTACATTATAACTTGTATTCAGTGATTAATATATATAAGAGTGCTTCTGCTGGAATTGAGTTTGTTACATTGGTGCTTTCATCGACGAACTAATGGAAGTGGTGGTTTTAGATCGATTTAGTGGCAACACTGATCCAGAGGACTGGATCTATAGGGCGGAGCGGTACTTTACTTTTCTAGGCTTCTGCGAGGAACAATGGCTGCCTCTTCCTTCCTTCCATCTTGATGGTGAGGCCCTTGAGTGGTTTCGTTGGATGTTTCGCAACAAACAATTTTTTGATTGGAATCATTTTGAGAAGAAGTTATCCCTGCGTTTTTGGAAACGAACCGATGCAAAGTCTTTTGTGGTGGACACTCAAATTACCAGAATTCTTGCTTTGCTACAGAAGCTGGAGGACAAATGTTCATTTATATCTCCACAGGTGCTAATAGAAGATGCCGGGATTAGTGCTGCTACAGATGTTAGCAGAGAGATTTCTTCTCCTTTGGCAGAAGAAAACTCAAACTGTGTTGATAATGTTGAGAGTCATCCAGAGTTGTTTGGCACTTTTATTGTTGAACATTCAAGTCATGTGGACAATCTGTTCGACGAAATGCCTACCAGAGTTTTCACTAAAGAAGTACAGGAAACTTCTTCCGATTTGGAAGATATTCAGCCACTCAAGTCTCTCAACGAATTTTTCATAGTTGCTGCCCCATGGTAGTCGCAGAGGTGCAAACCAAAACTCCAATCAAAATGCTTGATGAAGAATCTCCAAGTCCTGAACGCAGCAAAGTCCAAGTGTTCGATGAATGTTCCCGAAGAGATATGTCAAAGAGGTACAGTACTACTGCTACTTCGCTGGATCTTAGCTCTAGTAAACATAAAATTGCATTTGAGACATTTGGTGACAAATATCTTCCGAAGTTTTCCTTGGAGCCTGAGACAATTAATGATCTATATCTCGATAGTTTTTTTCTAAAGATTGAGGATAACATTCCATCAAGGACCATGCCTTCGAATGAAATGATGCTTGTTGTGGAGCGTGGAATATCTACAGATGGATTCAATGCTTACAATATCTTGTGTGAATTTTCATTTAATCCTAATGTGAATTCCTCTTTTGTCTTTGTTCATGGAATTGCGACGAATGTTTGTGTATGGGATCCGGGGATAAATTTTAACTCCATTGATCCAACGAGTTTTACAGATACAACGAACGTGGATCTATTACAGTCCTTGGGATATACTAACATGTTTTGTTTCATTGCTTATGCTAATTCTCCAACTAAAGTGTGGGATCCCGGACAACAAAGTTTTGGTCAGTGGGGTGATGCAGATGAGATGGTAATGATGGAATCGGAAGTACATGATACATACTCTGAGGTGATTCGTGTGTTTGATGATAGTTTCGTAAGAGTTGCATCATGGGAGATCCAACCAATTGCACCTTTGGATATTATACGTCTTCCCAAGTTATTTCGATTCCTACAACGACTATTAGCGCAACTCACAGGAGGGCTACAAGGCTGCATCAAGTCCACGATGAACTTAATTGAGCATGAGTTACATAATTTCTCTACGCTTGAGGAGATCATGCTTTTTTTTGGCGCTGAGGGTGTACTAGCTAGTTATGCTACAGATCCTGAGCTTGAATTTGAGCATATTCTTGTTGGATATGGTGCTGATGGATTCATTATTTTGATAATGCGTGATGCTTTGGATTTGGGTGATAAAATTATTGACTTCCCTCCCAATTTTTCACTGTATGAATTTACAGCATTCCAAGCTTGTGAAAATAATCATTGGAGTTTGTCTATGATTTATAGTGAGGTTGAGTTGGTTAAAGATGCTTCAATTGTTGATGATTATATTGTTCACAAGTCGATGCTCGTTGAGAGTAAAAACACTTCTATCTTGGTTAGTTGTGGAAAGTTTAAACCTATAATGGGGCTTATGTGCTATCTTGCCTATTTCGGTGGTCATAGACATGTTGAAGAATGCACTGTAGCAAAACAGATTCAGCTTGCAAAGCTTGGAAAAGCATCTGGTGCAGCCATGAGAACCTCTATCCTTGCAAGATCTCAAGCTTTCCTTGTTATAATTCTTGAACAGAACCATCAATGTTTCTCCCTTCTATGTGAAACACCCATGGAGGTAAACAAGAAGTGTAGATTGAGGGATCCCGAATCATCTTTCTATATTGCTATGAAATAGCAAGTATTACTAATGCTCATGACTATATTAATATAAAGAATGTATTGGGAATTATTAGGCCTATCAAGAAAGAGCAGATGGCAGTTCTTAGAATTATGGCTTCTGTTATGGTACTTGGTAATATGGAATGCTCTAAAGGCAATGAAATTGTTTCCTCTATTCTGGAAGTTGACAGTATTTGGTTTCAACTTCACACCACTATTGCAGCGCTCTACACACACTCAAGTCTTGAAAGATTCCACATTATACTATCCGTGTGGCTTTACTCGAACCTTGAGGACAAGGTTCTTATTGAGGACGAGAGTATTGTTATGAACCAAATCCAACCCAATATCAATATCAAGGTCACACAAGTAGTTATTGGGCTGACAATAGCTATTGGGCCGAAAGCAAGCAATAGGTCCAGTTTTATTTGGAATCCAGGCCCATTTACACTTTGTTAAAAAGGACTAGGAGTTAGAAGAATGAGGATGAAAAACTATTATGTGAAGCTTTGGCTTTCTGATCCTCTCATCTCCTTTATATGGTCTTGTATCTCATCCCTTTCTGGTTACTTCTTTCTCGATTTATCTCTCCTTAGTTAGTGTATTATTACTTTGTTGTGCGTATTCTACATTATAACTTGTATTCAGTGATTAATATATGTAAGAGTGCTTCTGCTGGAATTGAGTTTGTTACACACAAACACATCCCCTTATCCTTTTTCCTTTCTATGGCAAAGACTAAATTTTCACTAAAAGAATTTAAAAAGAAAAAATAAATATACAAAGAATCACAGGAATTCAACGTTTATTATATATTAAAAAGTAATTTTAACCATGTAATTAACGTATCTCCATCTCTAGAAACTTAGAGGTTTCTTTGAATTTCCTGTCCCAAATCTGCACATAAAACGTAAATAAAATGTGTATCGTAAGAAGAATCATATGGCGGAAAGTTATAAAAATTTCGGACAATAATTTTAACTTTATGAGTCGAAAATTCGAAAAAAATTAGTTCTTAATTAAAATTTATATATATATAATGTATTTTTAAAATATATAAAACATTTGAACAAAAAATTATTACCTCTTTTTCAATGTTATCAAGAAAATTTTGATTAGAAGGCTCATTATTCAATTTTGAGAAGTAAAAACTCAAAAATTGTTGGGGTAATCGAAGTTGAATAATAATGTTATGTACTATTTTTTTTAAACAAACATCAACATTTATAATTGTCCAAATACCGTTCATACGCAGATTGTATGAATATTTTGAACTACAGTAAAAAAATCAGACAAAAAACTTATTTTCAAAATCCTAACACTTTTATCTTTTGGCGTTTTCATTCCAATTTTTTTGTCTCTAGACAATAAGTTACCAGATGGCATGTTTAATACACAAAATGTGAACAACTATATAGATAATAAAAGATTATGATTTTTTGAAATTCTATATTCAGTCAAACTAAGATATTTAAAATTGAAAACGGCGTGAGTATGTATTTATTTGCCTTTGAATAATACAAAATTGAGTAACAAACTCTCTTCTTTGGAATTTTAAAAAAAGGTTTATTTTCCTTTTCTTTCTCCACAACTTGTTCCCATACTAAAGACTCAAAATTCCTTGCCAAGCTATCCACAGAAAAATTATTGCTAATTGACCAATGTGAGAAGCAAAAATATTTTGATAAAGACGTTTCTCAGTAGTAGTATCTTGATGACATGTGCGGTAGCAATACCAAATCAAATACAATGAGTAGTGGGATCTTGAGCTATGCCTTGAAAATTGCAATGCCATATATAATACTTTTCAAATCTTCCTAGTTGTTATCCTACTGCAATGATTTTTTCTAAGGAGAATGTCATGTTGTGGAAATTCAATTATTTTATTTTATCGAACTTGTTATTTGTAACGGCCCAGCCCACTAGTGACATTGTCTTACACCCCCACGACATTAAAACGCGTCATTAGTTGGTAAGCTATGCTTACTTATATACCCAACATCCTTCATGTGACTCAACAACCTCACTAAGGTTTGCCCCATCTTATGGGATTTGTTAAACTCAACACTGAGGTTTGCCCTGTTTTATTGGAATTTGCCTAAACTCATTTGAACTCTGGTCTCACGTCGATAACGCTAACACATGAGTGGCTCTGATACCATTTGATTGCCCCGTCTTACTATGATTTGCCTAAACTCATTTGAACTCTGACCCACATCGACAAGGCTGACACATGAGTGGCTCTGATATCATTTGTAACAACCCAATCCGCTAGTAATATTGTCTACTTTGGGCTTAGACCCCCACAACTATAAAATGATTCACTAATTTGTAAGGTCTGCTTACTTATATACCCAACATCTCTCCTATATTTTCATCGATGTGGAACTTCTAATCTTAAGATGGAGCACCATATTATCACAAGTATTATCCTTTTTATAATTTAATTTCTCTCAACCTTGTTTTCATAATTATTTTCCTTTTTTTTGGCTTTACAAGTCAAAGAAAGTGGACCTTAAACCAATTTGAGAAGTACTCCCTCCATCCATTTTACTTGTATAATATTGACAGCACATTTTAAGAAAGTAATAAATTTCGATGCCCCCCCCCCCCAGGAAATTCTAGGGCCAAGTACTCGTAAGTCCTGAAAAAGGACGCAATTTAGAATGAGTATTTAAGTTATGCTTCTTTAGCTCGTTAAAATGAATATCATTTTAAAAATCTCATCATTATCTTTCTATATATGCACACGCACATGACATCCTCTACATGACCGACTATTTAGGTTATGAATGAAAACAACATGTTCTAGAAGTGTAGCTTCTATAAATTAGAGGATTGTGTCAAAGGGATTGATGTCATACGCAAAAAGAAAAGACGCATAGAATGGGAGAGGCAATTAAAAGAGTTTAGGTATACTTTTGTTAATCCATGAACAATAGCATATGTACATCTCGATTGGAAAAGAATCAAGAGAAAAAAAATATTGGAATTGATCAATGGATCACTTGTCAAAACAAATGAAAAAGAAACATAAATTGTCACGACCCAATTTACGACAGTGACCGACGCTAAGGGGAAGAATCTCAAAGCAAGCCTTACCAGATCTACAGAAAATTGGGCAGAGTTTCCTTTGTTTTTAGGCCAATCTTGAATTTTCCCTGTTTCAAAAATTCACAATACAACTAATAGCAACTATAAGCCACGACATAATATCCATCAATGATTTGATCGTCACACAATAAAACCAATTCATCTCCAAATACGAAAATGAAGTTCCAAACTAGTCACTTGACTACAATACGAAAGACTAATCATGTAACATCTGGCAACTGGAAAGAACTAGAAGGAAGTTTAAAATTTGGAAATAGTTACTTTTGGAATGAATGAGGAAATCTGGAAATTTTTAAGTAAGTTAAAGTGAGTTTTTGGTCAACTTCAAACGATCATAACTCCTACATCATGATAAGTTAGGTGTAGTTCCAGATATGGTTGGAAAGCTCTTGGAATTATCTTTCCAACGCCGCCAAGTTTGCGCAATTCCGAGTTTGTATGAGTGAGTTATTCTCTTTTGAAGTTGGGCTGTTGGATTAAGGAAATGTTCAATCTGGAATTTTAAGGGGTATTTTAGTCTTTTCATTGCCCTATTATTTTAATCCGTTTTTAGGAGATTAATATGGGTCAAATCAGATTTTAGTCAATTTTAAAATTTCAGATTTCACACTAGGGCTAAGGAAAAAGGAGATGAGAAGGGAAGAAGGAGACCAAAAACGGGGTAAATTCATCAAGATCGATCAAGAAAGTTAGTGTTTCGCCGAGGATTTACTTCTATCAGGTATGTGAGGCTCTCATAATGTTGGGATCGTTCTCCCACGTGCCAAGCATATTAATTTCAGTTTGGATTCGACCTAAAAGAGTTTGAATATTGATTATATTAATATCTATTCTTTAATTCATATATTGTTCTTGAATTTGACTGAGTTGGGAACTTTTTGAGTTCGTTACGTCGCATCATAGAGTCTTTTCGAATTAGGTTCTTAGGTACATATGTTGGGTATCTGTATCTAAAAGTAATTTGAGAAAAAGAACCGAGTTTGGGTGAATTGGGGCTGGAAAACGAAGAAGAAATTTCGTCGGATAAAATTTGACACTAAGGGCGCGTCGCGGAGCAAATGCCCATATTTGAGAATTTCTGTTTCGCGTCGCGGAGCTGTCACAGAGTCTTCTGCATCAAAAGTCATTTTCGAAACTAAATTTTGAAAGCTTCTCTGCGTCGCTGATGAGTCCACAAATTGGACTCATTTAGGGCTTTATTTTAATGGAAATAGTGTCGTTGAATGCTTGTTTTATCTCAATACCTGATTAAAATGTTGAAGTTTCAGGTATTTGAAGTTTTTGTGGAAGCATGGACACTTAGGCGCAAAACGGAGCAAGTAGGGCTGAAAAGAACAAGAAATGGAATCTTGCGGATCGCCAAGTTTAACTTAGCGAGTCGCTGAAACGACATGAACCACCCTTCGTTCCAGTACGCGAAGCTTGAAGGAAGTGGATCAAAAGGCGAGAAAAAGAGTAATCGGTGAGTCACTGATCAGTTCTGCGAAGCAGTACTGTACCGCCCAATTATCCAGAATGTGATGATGATAAAGGCAAGACACTAAAGGCGATGAGCTGACCAAAAGGCGAATCGCCGAGTTCATCGGTGATCTCAACTAATGTCGCCGAACAATCCTCCGCAACACAATCTATGAAAACTATAAATACTAGTTAGAATTGTAGTCTTGAGTAGATTTTGGATAATTTTGGAGTGGAACAATTATTATTATTATTTTCACTTTAGAACATATTGTAGTGGATATTTTCTCCCAAGTTTGGAGAGGGTTTTGTGGAGACTTGAAGAAAGGAGTTCTTCTTCCCCAAGTTTGGAAATGGGTCTTTTCTATTGATTTTCCTTTGCTTAATTTAAGGTTTAATTTCTTATACCCAGTTGATTTCATTATCATGTTAGGTATAAGTTCTTATTTCTTGATATGTGGCTAAAAAACCCCATTCTTGGGGTGTGATTTACCAAATATGGGTTGATATTCTTGTTAGGTCTTGCTTGCTGATAGGTTAGATGTATTTTAATGGTGATTTCACCTAGGGTTTGTGGTTTAATCTAAAGGGTTTGTAGTTGCAAACACAAAGCCACCCATGTGTTTTCGGCTTGCCTGAGAGGGAGGTCACGAAACCAAAACCATTAGACTGATGGCCTAAATAGTGGGTCGACATGAGGTTCAACTCGAGAGGGTGAGCCCTAGTCCAATATCCTAACACTCAGCTCGAGAGAGTGAGTGGGATAAGGTGTAGTCTGGTCTTCATGCAGCAAATGGGTGTCCGAGATGAACGCATTTGAAACGGGGTAAGTTGCCCGAGAGGTAACTTATTTCCATTTAAAGCTTAGCCTAGTCACTATTATTTTTCAAATTTCCTAACAAGAGCATGTACCCAACAATTTATCTCAACTTGTATTGCAGTCACATCCCAAGAACCTTTCCCCATACTTGATTTTCTTGTTTATTTTGCTGTTTTAATACTTGTTACAAAACCCCCTTTTGATATTTGACACTTTTGTGTCACCCCCTTTAATTTACAATGTCTTTTATCGCAAATGTCTTTAACTACGACTAACTTGATTGAAATTCTAATTGGTTATTAATTCTCAAAACCGCTCCCTTGGGACACAACCCCAACTCGTGGTTGGGTTATTATAATATCGACGATCGTAGACACTCACACCGTAGGTCAGTGTCTTGGTCACGATAAGCATCAAAATGGCGCCGCTGCCGGGGAGTGGTGTTATTTGAGAGTTTGTAGTTAATCAGAATTATTGTTTTTCTTAGTTGTAGCTTACTAACTTTACTCTTAGTTTTGTTTTTCTTTGAGCTTTGATTTTATGCAGGCCTCTTGAAAATGGCTGAAAGAAGTGGTGCCAAGTTAGCTGAGTCAAATCAAGAAGTTGAGGGCGACCTCATATTAACTGCGCTGGTAACTCAGCTAAACAACTTGGCCACCAAAGTCTCAGAGGTGGAAAACTAGTGCACAAGTCTGGGGAAGTACATACCTCCTCATGAGCGGAAGAAGTCTATAGGAAATGGACACAACCGTGTTGAGGATACGCTGCAAATAATTCTCTAAAAGGTCAATGAACAAAATCAGGTGGTAAACGAGATACAGGAGAATGTTGAAGCGTTAAACCAAATGGTTGGCTCTCACTCTAGATCGATCTAGCTGATTAGGTCGCTCTTGAGTTTTGCAGTACCTCCCCTCGACTCAAATGACCTATTGGGGTTGCCTCGTAATGCTAGGGTCAATCCCAATATGCAAGATTGAGTAAGGACTTGTGTCGAGCCACGACGTTAAATAAGGCGCTTCTTGGGAGGCAACCCAAGGTTTTATTGCTTTAAATTGTTTTGTTCGAATAATTGGTGTGTTAGTGGTGCAAGCAAATGAGGAAATTTGTTTTTTGCAATGTGGCGAACTGAAGACCCAGTTGGCGAATCGCCGACACGATCGGCGCATTCGATTTGATCCGCCATTGGGACCTTAAGATAAGAGATATCCTACAAAACTCGGCGAGATAAGAATACATTCGGTGTATAGCCAATATAATCGGCGACATGACTAACGTCGCCGAAAGACTAGGAACTGGACGGTTAATATATTGCCAAAGACTTCAAAAATTTCAAACCATTCACTTTCCCTCGCTTTTATGCTTCACAAATTCACCCTATATTAGTATTTTCAAAATTAGTATCTTCAATTAGTATTATAGTTGTTTGAATTCCATGAGTACATGCTTTGATTTGATTTTCTGGGATTGGGGGATTGAATTCGAGAAGGTGGGTCGAAAATAGGCACGTTGGGTCGATTGGCAAGTTAAGTCGAGTTTGCTGAACGACTCGGCGGTTCGCCTAATGTCCCCACCCCACCGATGATTTGGCGCCTCGATTGTTGTTTGATTCTGTAACTTTCGGTGAGAAGTCTGAGGGCGCCGAAAACGCTCGGCAACTCGCCGAAGGTATTATAATCGCCCTTTATCTGCATCCCTGGAACCCTATTGCACTATCACTTTTGGCGGACACATATTGCTCGCCGAAAGTAGTCGGCGATTTGCCGAATGATCCTACCTGTCGCTGTTTTCTCCTTATAATTAAGCCAATCCCTTCGGCGAGCTCGTTTTGGTTCGCCAAACAGATTTGGCGACTCACCGATCAGATCAGCAAGTCTATCTGCAATAACTTTTCTGTACTTGCATTTGAGTTTCTCCTTGATCTTTTGCAGAAATGGTACAAACAAACCTAAACGAGCCCCCTCAGAAATCAACAAAGGGCATTACAATAAATGAAGGAGGCTAACGTCCTTCACAGAAAAGAAAGCAAGATCTCCCACTGGGAGATAAAGGAAAAAGGAAAAACATATAGCAAAGAAAGGAGTAGCTGTGGAGCCAAATTTTGTTGAACCAGAGGATGAATTGCCTCTGATTGACCGAAGGAGAGCGCTCCGTGCCAGGTCTCAATCCACAGCCACCAGCACCCCCTCAGCTACCACTTTGCCTACTACTGCACCAGTGCCAACCCCAACACCACCTCCAGTGGCTCCTGCAGTTCCCGTAGTTCCACCTCCACCTAGATTGCTGAACAGATTGAAAGGAGATGGTTTACGCACCATTCTCGAAGAAAAATTGCTATCCGTGAAAGGACTAGAAGGTGTAAGCATGCTGAGGTGCTTTACACGCTCAGGTATCACGAGTTTGTGCAACTGGTGAGACCACGGGGTACTTACATACCTTCCTGGGTCTGGGAATTCTACTTAGCCTATGGGGAGTTGGTCCCGAAAAGCAGAAAGAAGGCCAGTGATTTTTGACCAGTGAAATCGTTTATGGTTAGAGGTAAGGAAGTAGAGTGTCACAACGAACACATAAATGTTGTATTGGGACGACCGTTGCACTCGGTACTTCCCTACCATCGTTTGCTTATTGCCCCATCTCTCGATGATTTGAAGGGTTGGTTAGCTCCGATGATCTCTGACACCACCCCCGAGGTGGATGGACGCGGGAGTCCCCATTGAGAAGAGGGATATGAACACCACCTCTCGGTATTGGTTTGGGTTCATAGCAGCATTATCATGCCATCCCAGAATGAGTCCATTCTGCGTCATCCGAAAGTGGCTTGCCTTGGTTCTATCATGTCTAGGAGGCAGATCGACCTGGGATTGCTAGTTTCACAGGAGATGGCGATGAGGGCCAGCAGACACATACGTCTCTACCATTTCCTGTACTGATCACTGAGCTATGCCGGCGAGCTGGAGTACGACGTGACATTACGAGGGATGTTGAGGTTAACCCATCTTCCTCCATCGACATCCGGCGTATAGAGGCCGAGTTCCCACAAAAGGAGATTGACAAGAAGAGGGCAGCCCCAACAAATACATCTCCAGAGGTCGATGTTGATGCATTACCAACAGAAACACCTTCGCATACTCCGGCCTCTGAGCCATCATGTATACCCAATCCTTCCTCCTCTTTCTCACAGGCCTTAGGTGTTTCATCATCAGCCCAGCCTTCTAGGATCACTCAGGCCATGATCCTAAAAAAGGGACGGCTAGCCTACTCAACAGATGTTAGGGCGACACGATTAGAGAGATCCGTCCCAGAGATGATTGACAGAGCCATCTTGACTACACTAACCCCTGTCAGAAACACTGTTGATGAACTGACTGCCAAAGTCATTGCTTGTGAGAGAAGATAGGGGGAGACACCCGAGGTTTCAGCCCTAAAAGCTGAAATAGCCGAGCTGAAGAAGGATGTAGCCTATCTGAAGGCCACCAACTTCACAGCACTGATGCGAGGAGCAAATGACACACATATCCGTAAAACCTATGGGATTCCCCCAACCACTCCTGGAGACGTGCATAAGGATGATGCAGGGCATGTAGAGTTAGAGACTGAGACCGACGAAGAGCAGGTAACAGTGCACGATAAGGTGCTGAGCGAGATCCAAAAGGATATTATATTCAGTGACATGCCGAATCTCGTTGAGATGGTTGTGCAGTCGGCAACTCAAACAGTGCCAGCTAAGCCGTCCACAGTAACTCCCAATGGATCTGGAATTTCTAGTATGTCTGAGGCTACTCCCGAGACTGAGACACGCGACCAGATAGATGTACCGGGCACCGATGCCCATATTCAGGCCCCGACAGATAGAGAGACTGCATAGACATGACCCTTCCTTACCTCTCTCACGTTGTTTTTTCCTATCTTAATTATTGGTATATTTTTGTTTACTTGCATTTGAGGACAAACACTCTTTCATTGGGTGGGGTGAGGCTCACCTTTTTGTTTGTGTGAATACTTTGTTGTTTTGCGCATGAAATTGGGTCGTTTGGTTTGCTCTAAGTATATGGGGACTAAGTATTCCCAAAGAGATTTAAAAAGTTTTCACATTTAAATTAGAATGGAAACTGAGATTTCCAAGATAGTCTTTGAGCTAAGTTTTTGAGCACTAATCTCAAATCACAGAAGAAGTATGTTTTTTAACACAAAGAGCTAATATAATATAGTATATTTTTGGGAGTAGTATTGAGCACCAATGGGGAAGAGTTGATACAACTATCATCCCCCTTAAACCATGTAGCCATCATGGGTAGAAAAGGGTCATACTTTTTAGATGAATCATTTTCGCATAGACTAGTGGATCCACTTAGTAATTCAGGTCCTATACCTTTGGCTGGGTATAGGATGCGCTGGCAGCGTGAGGAAGATCGATGTATCATCACAATAGCTTTTATGTGATGGTTGTCGTTAGAGAAACTCACACAATAGTAATTGCATGGTTCCTCAAGGGGTTCTTCTTAGTATGAATAGGGGTATGTGACTTCATTCATGCATTGCACAAGTAGTCTTTAAGAGGGAGCATGGTATGTCTTTTACGATATTATGATTATGAGTTGACATCATGTTTTAAAACAATTTTTTTTCTTTATATTTGCACTTGTTTTAAACTACTTTATAATGAAATGAGTTCAGTTAAGTATTCATGAGTTAAGAAGAGCCAAGGTAAGTGTTTCTTTCAGAATCTCTTTCAAGCCTATGTTGTTTTAGCATTCCAACTCACATACTCGTACATTCAATGTACTGATGTCAGTAGGACTGCATCGTCTTGTGATGCAGACACAGGTAATTAGGATTGGCATTCCAGCGCACCGTTGATCCAGTTAGCAATTCAGAGTCTGTCGATGAGCCTCCTTGCATTCCGGAGGATCTATTTCATTGCTTTCTAGTTAGCTCATTAGGATGTTGTGGGGTTTGTCCCAACATCCATCTTAGTTGTTCTAGAGGCTTCATAGACAGTCAGATGTTAGTCTTTTGAGTCTTTTCATTATTATTTCTTATTGTTATGACTTGGGTTGCAACTTTTGGCCAAGTTGAATGGTTAACCTTTAAGCATTCTTAGTTATTTTAGTATTCAGTTCAGTTAAGCGCTATTGATCTTTATTAATATGCATATTGTCTTCCGCTGAGTTAAGTAAGTCAGGCCAAGGGTTCGCTTGGGGCCAACAATGGTCTTCGACTCCCAGTCCCGCCCAGGGTGTAGGCTCGAAGAATGACAAATCATGACTAAAATAAAAGGGATGACGAATGGAGCAACCGTAAGAGTTTTTAAAAGAAACTAAAAACATAGCAAATCAATAGTTCTCTTGCCATGCGAAGCAATGCGGGGCTTAGCAGATGCTACCAAATCACACTCTAGTTAATGAAATCCTCTTCAATACCACCTGAGTTCTCTATAAAAACAATTAGCTAGGAGTGAGACACTAGCTCAGTAAGTAATAATACTTAACCACAACCATTTTAATGAGGGACAAGTCATAAAACATGCTAGTATGATAATCAAATGATGAAATAATGCTCTATCAGAAATCATAATAATATTCAATTGTATGTGCCTCATATAAGCAAAATTAATGTAAATACTTAATAGTAAACTCAGAAAAATATTTTCATATTAAATCTTATAGCTAGGAGGTTTCCAAGGATAAATTATGTAATCAGTGTGGCCTTCTCTTTAAGAAGTAACCAATAATAGTGAACTCCTCATAAATGAGTTAAGTATTCATATCAGTAAATCCCTACTCGAGGGATATCAACAACAATATACTAGTTCTACCTTCCCACTAGTAAGGGCTTTATCAGTAATCAGTAACTACAAGGTGCACCAGGTCTAACGAACCCACTGTTAGCTACGGGATTCACCAAGGTCTACTCCCCTTTATATGTATCTTGTAATAGTAGAAGCATTTCAAAATCCAACAGAGCATTTAAAGCTTATCAAATCATATTGTTTCAAAGTTTAAAGGTCAAAATACTATTTCTCAAATAAATATAAAACCCTTTCATTACAGTAATCATATCTTGTAAGAATGAGATCTCTTAAATAATTTTTTCACTTTCATATCAAGTTAAAGACTTGTCCCACATGCAAGTTCAAAACAATCGATAACACATTTACTTTATAAATTGTGTAAACTTCATCAAATTTGTGAAATACAAATTGTGGTAAGATTACTACTCATAGTACTTGTGCTGAAAATATCAAGCTTGCCACTCGAGTAATCCATATGAATCCACATTTATAACAATTTCATGTTAACTCTTTCGTTTAGGCTATTTCCTGCTAAATTCAGAATACCTAGCCCATTTTTGGACTTCTTGGTTGCCCACCAATTTGATGCACCATATATATATTCAAGCCATGAGTAATTCAATTAGAGAAATAAACTATTAACTTCATCTATTTTATCCATCTTATTCATCTAATTCTATATATTCTCTAATCTTTAGCAATCAGATTTCTATCCTCCAAAGTAAACTACCTAGGCTAGGAGTCTTAGTAAGTCTGTAGAAGAAGAAGAAAGGAAACAAAGACTTACCTCAAACCTGTTTCTCATCCTACGCCCCTTACAGTCTTCACCCTTCAACTCTTTCGTATCTTCTCTGTTCCTTCGCTGGAAAAGAAATGTAGTTGCTAGCGTTCTCTGCCTTTTTCCTTTTTCTTAGTTGCAGTGTTGATGCTTCTACTGTTAGGGCTTTTAGCCTTTTTTTTCTAAATTTCTGTGCTTTTTAAAAAAGAAATGAGACCTAAATGACATATATGCCCTTAATTTAATATAGGGTATTACATTTTCCCCACCATAAGAAATTTGATCCCCGAATTTAAAGTAAGTGTTTACCTATAGGCTGAAACAAGAGAGGATACTTGTCTCGCATCTCCTTTTCCAACTCCCAAGTAGGTTCTTCAGTCGTATGGTTCCTCCATAAGACTTTCACGGACACAATTACTTTTGACCTTAACTTTCTTACTTGTTTGTCAACAATAGACATAGGTTCCTCTTCATACATTAAGTTCTCATTAATCGGTATTTTCGGTGCTTCAAGTACATGAGAGGAGTCTGAGATATACTTCCTTAACATGGAAATATGGAACACTAGATGGATGAAGGACATATCAGGAGGAAGTGCCAAACAATACTCCATTTCTCCTACACACTCAGGTATCTCGTATGGTCCTACATACCGCGAACTCAATTTACCTCTTTTGTCGAACCGCATCACACCTTTCATAGTAGAAACTCGTAGAAAAACTTTGTCCCCAACCGTGAACACTAGATCTCTTCTTCTCTTATTCTCATAAGACTTTTGTCTGCTTTGAGCTGTGAGCAATCTCTGTCTAATCAAGTGGACCTTATTCATGGCTTATTGTACTTAGTCTGGTCCCAACATATTAGCCTCTCCAACTTCAAACCACCCTATAGGAGAACGACATCGCCTGTCATTCAAAGCTTCATATAGAGCCATCTGAATGCTGGACTAAAAACTATTGTTATAGGCAAATTCAGCTAAAGGAAAATAAGCATCTCAACTACCTCCAAAATCAAGAATGCAAGCTCTAAACATATCCTCTAAGTTTTGTATAGTATGCTCAGACTTCCCATCTATATGTGGATAGAATGCAATACTAAGGTCTACTCGAGTACCCAAAGCTTCTTGAAATGATCTCCAAAAATGTGAAGTGAATTGTGACCCTCTATCAGATATGATGTATATTGGCACTCCGTGAAGTCGAACAATTTCATTCATAAATATCTGGGCATATTTCACTCCACCATATGTAGTCTTTACCGCTAAGAAGTGTGTTGATTTTGTTAGTCAGTCTACAATTATCCATACAGAGTTATAACCTCTAGGAGTTTGGGGTAGACCAACCACAAAATCAATAGTGACTCTTTCCCATTTCCACTCTGGATTTGGATCTCTTATAGTAACCCTACAGTTCTTGATGCCTGCTTTAACCTCTTGACAAGTCAAACAACTGGAAACAAAATTAGCAATATCTTTCTTCATACCTTCCCACCATTACAAATGTTTTAGGTCATGATACATCTTAGTGGAACCAGGGTGCATAGTATATCTAGAGTTGTGAGCTTCTTCATGAATAACTTGTCTTAACCAACCTATGTCTGGTACACACAACCGATTACCTAGTCGAAGCATACCAATACAGTCAACCATCATCTGCTTACTTTTACCAGTTGTGACCTCATCTCGATATCTGCAAAGTTGTTCATCCTCATATTGAGTAGTCTTAATGCGCTCTACTAATGAAGATCTGACTTGCACACAAGCTAGCAATATCTCTTAATTTCCCACAGTAAATCTGACACCTGTGCCTTCAAGTTTTTGGACATCTTTTGCCAACTGTCTCTTTTCAGGAACTATATGTGCTAAACTTCCTATAGATTTTCTAATCAATGCATCATCCACAACATTAGATTTTCCAAGATGATACAAAATAGCACAATGATAATCCTTGAGCAGCTCCATCTATCGCCGTTGTCGAAGATTCAGGTCTTTCTGTTGAAAAATATAATTTAAGCTCTTGTGATCAGTATATATCTCACAAGTTTCACCATATAGATAATTCCTCCAAATTTTTAGAGCAAATATCACTGCAACCATCTCCAAATCATGAGTAGGATAGTTTTGCGCATGCCTCTTCAGTTACCTTGAAGCATATGCAATAACACGACCATTTTGCATAAGAACATATCCTAAACCAACCCTCGAAGCATCACAAAATACCAAAAATCCTCCAAAAGCCGATGGTAAGGACAATATATGTCACGCCCCGAAGCTAACCCCATACAAAAACTTGTTCATTTGAGCCCTGGAATCGGCAACCATGTGAGGAGAATACCAAGAGAGTTGGGTGAACTTGAGTCTGTACTCTTGAACTAACATGCTACCTTGCCTCAAATTCATGAAATCTTGAGCTTTTGCCGCTCTCAACTCTCTTATGAAGAACCTGTCCAGAAAGGCTTCACTAAAACACTCCCAAGTAATAGGAACTGCATTCGTACCCCTATTTTACTTCTACCGAGTGAACCAAATGTGAGACATATCCTTAGGTTGGTAAGATGCAAACTAAACCCTATCATTCCCAGTTACTTGCATCACTCTAAAGATTTTATTTACCTCATCAATGAAGTTCTGGGGATCTTCACCAACTTGCGACCCTAGAAACTCAGGAGGATTCATTATGACAAAATCACGGATCCTGGATGCAGTTGACCTATGATTAGCATTGGTAGGAACTGGGGCATGCTGATTGTTCTGGTTGGTCACACTCTGCGCCAAAAGTAGAATAGCATTCCAAAACTCTGCATTCGAAACTTCCTAATCTGGGACTGCAGGAGTTGCGTTAGCATTGAGGGAATTCCTTCTGTAAACTCTATGAGGAGGTATGATCTAAAATGCATAACAACGAGTAATGAGGAAATGGGATCATACCTCACGCACGATAAGAGTAACAAAGAGAGTGAAGTTTTTCTAAAACACTTCGTAGCCTCCTTCTCATTAGATGTGGTGCACTTCACACCCATGAAAAGGACTCTACTTAGTGTGGCTTTTCAAAAATCCTACGACACTTAAACCTAATGCCCTGATACCAAGTTTGTCACGCCCCAAAGCTACTCTAGGGTGCGGATACGGGACCTAGGATCACGAATGACCCCAAGCTAACCCTGCTAGCATATCATAAGCATACATAAAGATAACTAAATTAAGAAAGTACTGCATGGAAGCTTAAATCATCATAAAATTGAAAAAATGGGGAATACCTATTCTAAATCTGAATATATAATCTGAGAGTTTAATGACAAAAGAAATATCAAAATCCAAGCCAAAACTGAATCTAGACATGTCTAAAATAAAACCTCTAACTAACTAGAGATGTTGGGACATGCCCCAGCTAAATCTAGCAAAATTGAAACTAAAAGACTAAAAGTAGAAAGATAATCATGTCAATCATCCTTGAAGAATGAGGACTCACCACTGATGTTGCTGAACTTAAGATCGAGAACCGATCTATGCGTGATCTAGATGCTAAGGACCTAAAATTACATCACGAGAAGATGTAACACACAGTATGCGTCAGTACTTGAAAGGTAATGAGCATGCAAAATAGAGTAAACTTAACAATATACATAACTGAACAAAGCATATAACTGAGCAATGATATCAAATGAGCCTGATGTTATACTAAAAACACTAAACATGAACTAACTGAATGCAATGACCAAGTTTATACATGCTGAAACTGAATACTGAACTGTAACTGATAACTTGGTCAATACACTAGAATCTGACTGTATGTGGGAGCTAATAATAACCGACATAAAACCAGATAAGCTAAATGTGGAGTCTGATGTATACGCCCCATCGAGAGGACCCAATATAGCCTGCCCCATCGAGAGGACCCAATAATGCCCACAAAGGGGACTTATAAACCTACGAGGGCACGTATTTTGGGACTATGAGGGTGACTGACCCTAGTCCAACTCGGTATTAAGCCTACTCTCAACTGATTATGAAATTAACACAGTATGACTGAATTTCTGTAATACTGGATAACTCAAATACTGACATGCAAAATCTGACAATGCAGCATTAATATACTGATAATGAAATATTCGTAACTGGAGCATGTATAACTGAATAAACTGACCTAGCATGTGTAATTCATTAACTAAAAGAATCTACACCACTAAGGTTCTGAATTTCATGCGAGAACTAAAGCAACAACATGATAATCTAATTTGGATCATTCTAACAGCTAAAACCCAACAATTTCTAACATCCAAGAAACCCTAGGTCTAGATAATATCAAGGGAATCAAAAATCTGACTGAAATCTAGGGACCTAATGGGCAAAACGAACCTACTAGTGAAATCCTACATATCTAGTGATGAAATTCACAGAGAAATCTTTCAATTTCGGGGCTGGAACTGAAATAAACCTTGTTGCGTTTTCCTGAAGGGCTGCTCGATTTTACTCCCTATTTTGCTCTAAGTTTCGCTTGATTTTGGTGAATGATTGATTAGATTAGGTTCTAATTAGTTTACTAGGCTAAAACATACAAAAACCACATAGTTTAGGGGTTAAACGACATAGTTTAGCTGTCCAACACATACAGGAAAAGACCAAAATGACCCTACTTAAAAACTGACGAGGGCTGACCACGGCCCCTTTGATGGACTGTTAAAGGGACCACGGACCGTCAAACTGGTCGTGGTCCTTGGTCCAGTTTCTGCTGGTTTCTCGGACTTCCTTCTACAGTCTACTTCACAGACGGTGTGAAGGATCACCGACCGTGAAAGTCACCGTGGTCCTTCACTTGGGGTAGGGTCCTATTCTCTTGGCTTCACGAGAGTCACTACGGCCCGTAAACAAGACCACAACCCGTGAAGGGTCCCGTGGTCTTGTGACTGAGACTAGTGTGGTTCTGTCTAGCATATACGAGCCTTCCTACGGCTCGTGGAGTGATCCATAGCCCGTGAAGGGTCCCGTGGTCCACCACTTCTGGGAGGGCATGAGCCACGGGCAGGTCAATGGACCGTGGTTCCTTTCACGGTCTGTGAACCCTGCCATGTTTCACAGATTCTGGTGTTTTTTCTGCTGCATTTTCTAAGTCTGGTTTTCGAGGTGTTATAATATATGTGTTGTTGTCAAACATATTTTGAGTTTCTGGAAACTTTGCTCACATTCTTTTATCCACTAAAATTTGGCATTTTTCTGTGTCAACTTAGTCAATGGAGATGCTATTTTGGAGAAATTCTGCACAAAACAGCCGTAGTAATTTTCCAAACCCAAAAAGCTTCGAATTTCTGTCGGCAAAGTAGGTCTGGGCCATTTCTGCACATCTTCTATCTTTTTGGAATCCACATTGATCCCATCTTTGGACACCACATGCCCCAAAAATGCTACTGAGTCTAGCCAAAATTCACACATTGAGAACTTAGCATAAAGCTTATCTTATCGCATAGTCTGTAACACGATCTTTAGATGATCATTGTCTTCTTCATGGCTACGAGAGTATATCAGGATATCATCAATAAATACTAATACAAACCTGTCTAGAAACGGCCTAAACACCCTATTCATTAGATCCATGAATGCAGCCAGCACATTGGTTAATCCAAAAGGCATCACAAGGAACTCATAGTGCCCATATCGAGTTCTGAATGCCGTCTTAGAAATATCTTCCTCCCTAATTCTATGTTGATGATAACCAGATCAAGATCAAACTGCGAAAAGTGGACAGTTCCCTCTCATTGATCAAATAGGTCCTCCATGCGAGGTAAATGATACTTATTATGTATCATTACCTTGTTCAACTGTTTGTAGTCGATGCACACTCGTAGAGACCCATCTTTATTCTTTATGAATAATGCTACTTATTATGTATCATTACCTTGTCCAACTGTTTGTAGTCGATGCACACTCTTAGAGACCCATCTTTATTCTTTATGAATAATGCTGGTGCACCCCGTGGATAAAATTCTTATCGAGTAAGTCTTGCAACTGTTGTTTTAGATCCTTTAGCTCTGCTGGAGCCATACGATATGGGGGTATGGATATTGGAAATGTATAAAGATCTAAATCAATACCAAAGTTTATCTATCATACAGGAGGTAATCCTGGCAAATCCTCAGAAAATTCATTCACCATTGGTATCTTCTCTAAGCTAAGTGTTTCTTTTGTTATATCCCTTACCATATCTAAAAGACTCATACAACCTTTCTGTAATAATCTTTGAGCCGTTATAAGAGATATGATTTTTCCTATCTCAGGGCTTGACCCCCTTTTAACACGAAAATAGGCTCATCGGGTATTTCGAATTTGACTATCTTTGAATGACAATCAACAGTAGCATAGCAAGGAGATAACCAATCAATGTCCATCAACATATCAAAATCAATCATATCAAGTACAATTAGGTTAGCTAGAGTATCCCTACCCTCAATTCTTATCTGAAAATCACGATACTCATATTCAACTAACAAAGAATCCCCCACAGGAGTAGAAATAAGAAAAGGATGATACATCATCTCTGGTTGTCTATCAAATTTCAAAGCAAAGTATGAGGACAAATATGAGTGGGTAGATCCTAGATCAATCAAAGTATGGGCATCAAAGGAACAAACTGAAAGAATACATGCAACCACAGTATTTGAGGCTTGAACGTCCTATCTAGTAAGTGCAAAAACTCTTGATTGACCTCTACCAGTATTCCCTTGTCCTTGATTTCCAGTGAAATGATCTCCAGCACCTCTATCCCTATTTCATGTACCATTTTGAGTGGTCTGAATAGGTGCAACTTTTTGAGCAGAAATTTTTGTGGGGTTTCTCGGAGGTAGAGAAAAATCCCTAATGCGATGCCCCATCTGACGACACCAAAATCACCCTCCGGTTAAAACACGACACTGTGCCACATGTGATTTACCACAAGTTTGGCAGAATGGAGCAGTGTCATACATTTGCCGTGAATTACGATGTCCCTGTGATGATGATTGTCCTTGAATACCCTGTCTCTAATGTGTCTTGTATGTGGACTATGAAGTTGTATCCATTCCTGTCTAAGAGCCATGTTGTTGTCTTTTGTGATTCCCTGTTTTGTGATTTGCACCCAAGTCGCCGTTGTAAGATCCCCCAATCTTTGCCTTCTTACGTATATCATAGGCTGCACACTCCTCTCGACCCTTGTCTTCAATCTTCCTAGCTAAATCAACTACTTCTGAATAAGTTATGGTACTCATATTTGGGGCTAGGGCATTGAATAGACGACCAACTAACCCATGCACGAACCTCTAAACTCTATCTGCTTCATTGGGTACCAACAAAGGAACATATCTAGCGAGCTTACAAAATTTGGCGTTATAAGTTGCCACATCCATGTCTGGAATCTATACCGACCTCTCAAATTGAGTTGTATACTTTTGCCTCTGACTGTTAGGATGGAAATTATCCATGAACAACTTAGTCAACTCATCTCACTTCAGTGGTGCTGCCCCAGTAGGTCAACCTAGTAATACAATCTCATACCAATTGTTAGCCATGTCCTCTAGTTTGTATGTTTCCAGCTCCACCAATCTCTCACTAGAACATCCTAGCGCCCGAAGGGCCTTGAATGTTCCATCTAAGAAACTTTGAGGATCAGCTGAACTATTAGAACCTGTGAATTTTGGTGATTTCAACTTCAAGAATTCGTGCAAGGATACCTCTTTATTCCCAAAAGTATAAGTCTGTCCAGGAGCCTGAAGTGGTGCATGTGTCTGAGTAGGAGCAACATTATGCTGACCATTCCTCTACTGTCTATCCATTCTATTGACCAAACTCTCTATGGCTCTCTATAGGGAGGTAAGTACCCCAGCAGTAGCATTCTCATGCGATGATGGAGGTGGACTAGCGCTCCTTACAGGAGTGACCTCCCTGTATGTTCTAGTAGTGGTGCTACGGTTCCCTGTGGTGGCATTACGACTCTTAGCTCGACCAGTTTTGCAAGTTCTTTCCCTCCCCTAGGTTGAGGAAATTGGCTGCCTGACCAAATTAACATTAGGTGCCTCGGGAACACCTATCGTAGCTCTATCATTAGATAATCGGGTTCGAGCCATCTGGTTAACAGAAACAAATAATGTTACATTAATCTAGTTGGCCCTAAACGTCACACACATAAGTAGGAATGAGAAAGAAAAACCAGACACATCCTAGCACGTTCTCGAAGAATTACGATTATAGAAATGGCCGACAACATAACCAAAATTGAGATTCTACTACTAATGTGTGCTCTATAAGTCATAAGAATAACCTAGTGCTCTGATACCCACTTTGTCACGACCCAATTTAGGACAGTGACTGCTAAGGGAAAGAATCCCAAAGCAAGCCTTACCAGAATTCTACATAAAATTGGGCAGAGTTTCCTTTGTTTTTTAGGCCTATTCTAAATTTTCCTTGTTTCAGAAATTCATAACACAGCTAATAGCAACTATAAGCCACGATATAATATCCATCAATGAACTGATCATCACTCAATAAAATAATTTCATCTCCAAATACGAAAAAAAAAGTTCAAAACTAGTCACTTGACTACAATACGAAAGACTAATCAAGACTTAAATAAAAAGGATGACGAATGGAGCAACTCTAAGAGTTTTTAAAAGAAACTAAATAAACATAGCAAATCAATAGTTCTCTTTCCATGCGAAGCAATGTGGGGCTCACCAGATGCTATCAAATCACACTCTAGTTAATGAAATCCTCTTTAATACCCCCTGAGTTCTCTGTAAAAACAATTAACGAGGAGTGAGACACTAGCTCAGTAAGTAATAATACTTAACCACAACCATTTTAATGAGGGACTAGTCAGAAAACATATTAGTATAATAATTAAAATGATGAAATAATGCTCTTTCAGAAATCATAATAATATTCAATCTTGTGTTCCTTATATAAGCAAAATCAATGTAAATACTTAATAGTAAACTCAGAAAAACATTTCCATATCAAATCTTATAGCTGGGAGGTTTCCAAAGATGAATCATGTAATCAGTGTGTCCTTCTCTTTAAGAAGTAACCAATTACAGTGAACTCCTCATAAAGGAGTTAAATATTCATATCAGTAGATCCCTACTCGAGGGAAATCAGTAACAGTATACTAGTTCTACTTTCCCACTAGCAAGGGCTTTATCAGTAATCAGTAACTACAAGGTGCGTCAGGTCTAACGAACCAGTCGTTAGCTACTGGATTCATCAAGGTCTACTCCCATTTATACTTATCTTGTAATCAGCAGAAGCATTTCAAAATCGAACAGAGCATTTAAATCTTATCAAATCATATTACTTCAAAGTTTAACAATCACATGTCAAAATACTATTTCTCTAAAAAGTGTAAGACCCTTTCATTACAGTAATCATATCTTGTAAGACTGAGATCATCTTAAATAATCTTTTCAGTATCATATCAAGTGAAAGACTTGTCCCACATGCAAGTTCAAAATAGTCGGTAACACAATTACTTTATAAACCGTATAAAAATTATGAAATTTGTGAAATACAAATTATGGTTAGATTACTACTCACAATACTTGTGCTGAAAATACCAAGCTCACCACTCGAGTAATCCGAATGAATCCCTTTGGTAAATCTATAATTACATTCATAACAATTTCACGTTAACTCCTTCGTTTAGGCTATTTCATGCTAAATTCAGAATACCCAACCCCTTTTTGGACTTTTTGGTTGCCTACCAATTTGATGCACCATATATATATTCAAGCCATGACTAATTCAATTGGAGAAATAAACTATTAACTTCATCTATTTTATCCATCTTATTCATCTAATTCTAGATATTCTCTAATCTCTAGCAATCAGATTTCTATTCTCCAAAGTAAACTGCCTAGGCAAGGAGTCTTGGCAAATCTGTAGAACAAGAAGAAAGGAAACAAAGATTTACCCCAAACCTCTTTCTCCTCCTACGCCCCTTACAGTTTTCACCCTTCAACTCTTTCTTATCTTCTCTGTTCCTTTGCTGGAAAAGAAACGAAGTTGCTAGCGTTCTCTTCCTTTTTCCTTTTTCTTAGTTGCACTGTTGTTGCTGCTTCTGTTAGGGCTTTTAGCCTTTTTTTTAATTTATGTTCTCTTTTATAAAACAAATATGAGAGCTAAATGGCATGTATGCCCTTTTTTTAATATAGGGTATTACATAAATCATGGATCAACTAAGCCATAAGAAGAAATAATATATACATCCAATTTTGTCTGATGATATCTAACACTATGTATATAAAAAAAATTGCTATTCCATTCCATAAGGATGAGAGATTTATCGTTGTTGTCTGAGGGCTCTCTCCTCAGTTGCCACAATTTCCTTCTCAATCTTAATTTTGATTGCAAACAAGAATGGTTCATTAGTACACACGTTATGTAACATCTATTAACATTACACTACAACAAATGAGACATTTAGTTTTTTTTCCTTTTGGTTGCAATTCGTTTCAAGTAAATGTAGGCATGATATTATAGTACCTTCGTGAGGCTTTTCAATTTGGTATCCAGCTCATGATATGCTTGATTCAAGTTTATTCCTGTTTCCAGACCCTACACATATAAGGAGAAATGGTTTTGTCAGATAACCTAAGACAAATAACATACCAATACAGTCTCATGAGTAAGGTTTGGAGAGACTAGAGTGTATGCAGACCTCAACCCTGCGTACCTTTTCAGGTAAACAGATGGTTTCTGATAGACTTTTAACTCAAAGAAAGCAAAAACACAATATTTATGAAGATAATATAAGTAGTAATAATAATAGGATAGAAAGAATCGTACTCGTTCTTGGACGCACTGTCAACTACCTCGATAAAAAGTACATCCATTGACAAGATTACATGATCCAATGTTCCGCAAAAGAAGTTGAAAAAATGAATCTGCATTATTATGAAGAAGAATTCTTATGGCTACTTTAAGAAATAACAACTCACAATGCCGAACTTACTTTAAGCTTGAAACAATTATTCTTTAAAAAAACAAAATCCACAACCGGTGACGACTCACTAAAATTAAATTAAAGTAACAGAAGTCGTCAACAAACATGGTAAAAATAAAAACCAAATTAGCTCATAACAATAACGATAAAACATATAGAGTCGTAGTCAGGTTTTATATAACAGTACGAGCATCATGGAAAAAATCACAAACTAGATTCAGGAAGAAGGAATGAGTTTCCTTCTTCAACAAGTAAACGGTTCGGAATTTGCTATTAACCATACCCTGTCATAAGCACCCCTAGTGAGTGAAAATATCTTTAAGGATGGCTCAGACTCTTAAAAACTATCGACAGATGTGTATTGGACATGCAACATCATTTTTGGAGAGTCCAAGCAACATAATTTTAACGAGTAAAGAATTCAGGTAAATTGTAGTAAATTACTAAGAAGTGCAACATCATTGTATACCTCATCCTCAAGTGATTGAATGAGTGCACTTATATGAATTTTATTGGTTTCGAAAACCTACACATAAATTATTTTAATTATATATAAATAGTATAATTTACCACCAGTAAATATCGATGTCGTTGAACGTACCTCGTTCCCTAAAGACTGACATATTTGGTTAAATTCCTATTCATCAACTTTCTCAAACTCATCATCCATAACCTGCACATAAAATGTGATGTGTATCACAAGAAGAATCATGGCGGAAAGTTCTAGAAACTTCCTCCATCATAATTAGCATCGAGTTATAGTTTTGAGTTTATAACTTCGGAATCCTACAAAATGATACTTTTTATGTACCAAATTAAATGTCATCTTAGTAAAATAATACACTCTTGAATATTTATAAATTTACTTATTTTGAACTATATAAAAAATCTCAATAGTTCATTTATATTTTTTTATAGAGTTCATGTTTCAAGAGACGCTTATTAAATAGAAATAGTTTAGCAAATTCTACATTGTATTTATTAATTTGTTAAGGGCGTAATTTTTTGCTACGGTGATATTAATTAGAAAAAGAGGGGGTAAGTTTTTCAATTCCAACCATTCATATTGGGAAGGTTAAATTAAAGACCACAAAATTTAGTGAACTATTTCCTATATCCCATATTACTTTATACTTATCCACATTACTAACAATATTTGTCCTAATATAAATTTACAAAACTAAAAAAGAATTAATTTATTTTTCTCTTTTTTTCCATAAAATTAATTCTTTTTAAAATTATAAATATTATAATATTTTTTAATAAAACTCTCCATTATTAATGTTGGTGTTAATAAACAAGATATATGAATAATGAATATATAAAAGAGTTAAAGGTTAATTTTTTTTAAAATTTCTTTTTATTTATAATTTCTGAAGGACACGTTGGAGAAATGAAATGAAAAAGTACACACATATTGATATAAGATAATAAAATTTTAAAAAAACAATTTTTATTTTTTAAAAATATATCTACATGTTAATGAAGATACTTGAGAGATTCACTAGTTGTAACGACCTTTTCTAAGCCTTATGGAAAAGCCAATGGGGAAAGAATTTGAGCCAGAAAACTTTTGAGTAGTGACTTGGGAAATTTCTAGCCTATGCCAGACTTGGATGAAATCTTAGTCAGGTGAGGTCTAGGGAAATGTGGTAATGAATGGGGGATTTAATTATGAATTTTATCACATGAGTAGATAGCCAAGACAATAAAGAGCTTGTACAGCTTTACGGGATCGAATTCGGGCGAGTAGAACTCCCAAAACCGATCTTGGCGTGAAAGGGTAGCTTTTGAACATCAAGGTTTGAAGCTGTGTTGTGAAATGGGAGCTTGGAACTCAAATTCTGACTCTCTGTACAAGCCACTAGGGCGGGATTATTCTCACCAGGGTGGGGCTGCTGTGGCGGATTAGGTCTTGCTGTGGCAGGACAGTCGCGACTTAAGTCAGGAAAAAACCCCAAAATGGTTATTTTGAATAAACTTCGTTCTTGAGAGCTAGGAGATGACCCAGGGCAGTTCTTGATAGTTTTCCATGAATTCTAGTGCTAAAGGTAAGATTATTACTCCCTTAATCCTTAATTTGATTCATAGAACTAAGAATCTTGGGAATTTATCATTAGGGGACGGTTTTGGCCTGAAGTTAATGGTGGGAAAAGCCCTAGTTGAATTTTAGGATCTTGGGTTTGGCCTTGGATTGATAGTTTGATTATTGTTCGTGTAAATTAGGCCTTGTTTATTGATCCTTGCGATAAATTACGTTTTTTAGAATAAGAATCCGGAAAGGGAAGGCTCAAGTGTCTTAGGAGGATTCAGGCTTGGTTTCGAGGTAGGTGATTATTTGATTTCATGTTTGTGTGATACATACCAGTTAATTACTCATTGTATGCATGCGTGTATGTGAATAGGGAAAGGTGAATCAATTCTAATGAAATGATTACGTGTGAACAATTACATGCCATGAACCTTTTACGTGATTGTATAACTATAAGTATTATTCCTTATGGTGTGGTTGTGATTGTGGTTGTGTTGATTGGATCGGGTGTCACGTTCCGACATGTACATTGGATTGGGTGTCACGTTTTGACACATACATTGGTTGGGTGTCACGTTTTGACACATATATTGGACCGGGTGTCATGTTCCGACACATGCATTGGACCGGGTGTCACATTCCGACACACTAACAGTTTGGGTATGGGTTCCATGAGAGAACCACTTCTGATTAATATGTTCTTGTTTATCTGTCATTGATATTGGGAAATTGTATGTTGTTCCTAAAATGCTAATTGAACTATGTATTTTGTATATGTGTGTCTACTGTGTTGTAATTACCTGCTTGTGTTTCTCTTACTAGAATAGCGGCGTGATCGTACTAGTACACTATAGTTGTGTACTGATACTGCACTTTCTCATTCTTTGTTGAGTACTGGCATCTTCAGGCGGCTTCTGATAGACCTCAGCTAGGGGATCACTGATCGAGACCGGATTCAAGGGTGAGCCAGTTCTTTCAGGCTGCCATGGATCCATCCTTAGTTTAGTCAACTCTTTTCGGACTCAAGACTATTTATGTTTTAGACATTTGCTTGTGTTTTGTTTTGGGGTTGTACCCATTTTTCTTAGACTTGTCGTTTAGTAGAGTTTTGGTACATTGATTTTTCAGGTTCTAGGGGTTGAATTTCCGCAATAGTTATGTTAGTTGTTTTTGTTAAACTTTCAGAGTTTATGGGTGTTAGCTTCTTAGTGTTATGTAAATTCTGATAAATGGCACTTAACATACTACTCACAATTCTCGCAAACATGGAGATCCAATAAGGAAAAGATCCAAGAAAACAACACCAACATGGAAAGAGATATATTCTGATCCTTACAACTATTGCATAAATGAAGGGCATAATCAAACGGATTAAGAATCATTAACAGATGGCCTAAAGCCGGCAGCAGATCAATCAAGCAAATTGTGATTGATAGGACAAGAACAAGAAATCATCAATCAATCCAAGAATAGAGCCAAGCCATCAAGAAAAGAATGGAAATCAGATCAAGCCAAGAGTCAAGATAAATCCTCCAGCCAAGCACAAAATCGAGTCATATCTATCAAGAAGGAAGGAATACGATATACCATGCACATATCTAATATGGACATGGATCAACAAATCGCCTCAATTAAGGGATTCCTCAAATACTTTATTGAAGCATAACTCCCTTGGGTTTTCCTTACAAGAGCATAAGTCTATTCATATATGTACCCCCTCAGACTTAGGTGTAAAGTACGCAACTTCACCTGAGTTTATAGTGAAATCTTCTTTTATCTTTTATAAAGCTTTGTAATCACGTGAGTGAAACAATTGAAAAGAAAAGAGAAAGAAAGATTCTAAGTGTAGGTTTACAAGTAGAGGAAGTGTCAAGTTAGAACTTCTGATTTGCATATCAGACATGATCAAATCACGGAAACTCTGTACATCACAAGTTCACTTCAAAGCTCTAAAGGAAACCCTTGAAACCCAAGGGGACTGGACTAGGCACCACATTGGTGATCTAAACCAGTTTAAAAATACTTTATGTTATTTACATACTGCAAGTTATTATTACTGTTTATCTATTCTACTAACGTGCAGGTAAGTCGAATGGCCATTAAAGAAAGTTGACTAAGGAAATCTTAATTCACCCTCCCTTTTGAATTTCAATTGGTATCAGAGCATGTCTCACTATTTCAGTGTTTAACCACACGTGAGCAAAGATCCAATGGCACACTATCAGATTCATGGCGCTTTACTTCAAGATGAACATTCTTCACACCAACCACCATACTTTAATGGACAATATTACTCTCATTGGAAAGACATATTCATAATCTTTTTCTCTTCAAATGATCATCAAGCATGGATAGTAATCAAGAAGGGCCCAAAGCCTATTCCTAGATTGACTGAAAAATACGGCACTTAAAAGCCATTTGATCCTCAATCATTTGATATCAGTAAGGAACAACAACAAGTAATTCAAACTAATGTTAGAGCTATAAGTTTGTTATATTGTGTAGTGAGTGGAGCCGAATATGACAAAATATCAACATGTGAAACTGCGAAAGAAATGTGGGACAAACTAGAAGTGACTTATGAAGGAACCACTAAAGTAAATGAAGCTCGAATCAGTTCACTTGTAAATGAATATGAGTTGTTCAAAATGGCCGAAGATGAAAACGTTGAATCCATGTTCTTAAGATTCAGTAAAATTGTCTGCGAACTCAAATTACTTGGAATGGTGTATTCAAATGCACTACAAGTCAGAAAACTCGTTAGAATTCTTCTCAAGGCTTGGGAAACTAAAGCTGCCATTCTTGAAGATAGAGATCTGCAAAAAATGAAATACGATGAACTTCGAGGCAAATTAATGGCCTATGAACAGAATTATATTAACTGGTACAACAAGGACGATAAAAAGAAGACTGTGGCATTTACAGATGAAACATCTGAAATTGGAGAAGAAGCTGATGAAGATCAAGAAGAATGAATGACTCTTATCAATCGAGGAGTAAGACAAATGCTTAGACAGAGAAGACAGAGACCTCAATAGGACTTCAAGAACAATGATTTCAAGAGGAATGATGATTGTTGTTACTAATGCGGAAAACCAGGAAACATCAAACAAAACTGCTCAGAATGGAGAAGAAGAAACGAAGATCCTAAGAGTCTTGGAGCATGGGATCAAGGTGAAACAACTGATGACGACCATGATGAAATGGCGAATCTATGTTTCATGGCACTAGGTGAAACAAGTGAGGTAAGATCTTTTAACTGTCCTAACTGTAATGACTTACAAAATTCTTTGGACATGGCTACTGATGAATTATAGAAGGTTATTGACGAATACAATAAAATTTCTCAAGAAAAGAAAGATTGGCAAATTCTTCTCGAAGTAAGTCAGATTGAAGTGGACTTATTAACAAAAGAGCTAGAGGAAGTCAAAATGCAGTTAAACAGTATCGGAAAATCTCCAAGTCATAGTTCTGTTCGATCTAACAGAACTACACTTCATAGAAGAAACTCTTCTAATAATAGTTCTAACAGATCAAATAGATTTATTTCTAATGCCTATTCTTCTAAAAATTCTACTAAAATTACTTGTTACACTTGTGGTGATCTTGGACACAAATCTTTTAACAGTAGAAAATATTCTTCTGGAAAATGGATCTGGAGACCAAAAGTTAATAATCATCAAGGACCCAAAAAATACTTGGGTACCTAAAAGAAACTAATCATATTGTTTTGCAGGAGAAATCCAAGAAAACCTACAACAAGGGAATGTGGGTACTTGGCAGCGGATGCTTTAGACATATGTGCGGAAAGAAAGAAAATTTCAAAACTATCAAAAGAATCAATGGAGGATGTGTTAGATTTGGAGACAATGCTAAAGGGGAAGTAACCAGAGTTGGAACTATCACTCTCAGCTCATCATGCGATCTAGTCAAAGTGTATTTGGTTGAGGGATTGAAACATAATCTTCTCAGCATTAGTCAACTATATGACGCTAGATTTCAAGTCACCTTCAATACAGCTAGTTACATCATAAAACATCCAGATAAAAGGCTCAACCTCATCGGAGATTGAGTTAATAATATCTATATCTTAAATAATGTTGATTTTCTATGTCTTACATGTCTTACTGCAGTCTCAAGTTATCCTTGGCTATGACATCGAAAGATTGGACATGCAAGCACGCATGCCCTCGAGAAACTATTGCGACTTGAACTAGTCATCGGTTTACAAAAATTAAAGTTTGAGAAAAATCACATTTGTGATGTATGTCAATTAGGTAAGAAAACTCGTTCATCTTTTAAAATAAAATACATTGTAAGTACTTCTAAACCCTTTCAGCTTCTTCACATGGATCTATTTGGTCTTACTCGAACTGCCAGCATTGGAGGTAAACGATATGCATTCGTAATTGTTGACGACTTCTCAAGGTTTACATGGGTAATTTTTCTCACTCATAAAATGAAGCTTTTGCTAACTTTGAAGTATTTTGTAGAAGAGTTCAAAGAGAAGCAGGCTACTTCATTACAACTATCCACAGTGATCATGGTGGAGAATTCGAAAATAAAGCTTTTGAAGAATTCTGCACTGAAAATGGTTTCTCTCAAAACTTCTATTTTCCTAGATCACCTCAGCAAAATGGAGTGGTAGAAAGGAAAAATCGTTCATTACAAGATACAGCAAGAACAATGCTACTCGATCGAAGTCTTCCTGATCATTTTTGGGCAGAAGCAGTAAGTACTGCTTGTCACATTCTTAACAGGTGTCTTATCAGGCCTAAACTAAAGAAGATTCCTTATGAACTCTGGAGAGGAAAGAAACCTAACATCAGCTATTTCCATCCTTTTGGATGCAAATTCTTCATCCACAATAATGGTAAGAACAATCTTGGAAAATTTGATCCAAGAAGTGACAAAGGTATTTTTCTAGGTTATGCACCTATTAGCAGGACCTTTCAAGTCTTTAATAAAAGAATTTTAAGTGTTGAAGAATCTGTCCATGTGGTATTTGATGACACTAATCCAATAATACAGGAAAGAAAAGCAAGTGAGGATGAAATTGAAACATCCAAACTAGCAGAAGAGATTCCAAAAGTAGCCACTGAAAATCTCAATGAAGAGCCAGCTACAGCAGAAGTAGAGTTGACTACTCCGGCCGACAAAGTAAGCATTCCCAGGAAATGGAGACATAATGCCAGCTACCCTGAAAACTTCATTCTGGGAAAACCAGATGACAAAATCCAGACAAGATCCTCTCTCAAGAAACAAGCCTCATTAGCTCTCATATCTCAAATGGAACCAAAACGAATTAATGAAGCAATGGAAGATGAGTCTTGGATACAAGAAATGACAGAAGAACTTGATCAATTCGGAAAGAAACAAGTATGGACTTTTATTTAAATACCTAAGAATTGTTCTGTGATAGGAACCAAATAGGTATTTCACAACAAATTGGAGGAAAATGGTAAAGTTATTCGAAATAAAGCCAGGTTAGTAGCTCAAGGTTACTCTCAGCAAGAAGGAATCCACTATGATGAAACATTTGCTCCTGTAGCAAGGTTGGAATCTATTCGAATTCTTCTAGTGCTTGCTTCTTTCAATTGTTTCAAGCTCTTTCAAATGGACGTTAAAGTGCCTTTCTAAATGGTTTTATTAAAGAAGAAGTTTTTGTTAAAAAACCTCCCGGTTTTGAAAATCCTTCTTGTCTTGATTATGTTTTTGAATTATCAAAAGCTCTCTACGGTCTAAAACAAGCTCCAAAAGCTTGGTATGAAAGATTGAGCACATTTCTTATAAAAAATGATTTTCACAGAGGGAAAATTGATACAACTTTGTTTACAAAAAAATCTAATTCATGTATTCTTATTTTTCAAATTTATGTTGATGATATTATATTTGGAAGCTCTGATCTTTCTCTTTGTGAGAATTTTGCAAATCTCATGAAAGGTGAATTTTAAATGAGTCTAATGGGAGAGCTCTCATTCTTTCTCAGTCTTCAAATTAAGCAATCAAAAAAAGGAATTTTTATCAATCAAGTTAAGTATGCAAAAGAGTTGATCAAAAAATTTGGAATAGAAAAAGGAAAAACCTTTGGAAGTCCCATGAGTCCCTCCACCTGTCTAGAATTTGATAAAACTGGAAAAGAAGCTGATAAAAAACTTTATCGAGGAATGATTGGGTCTCTATTATATCTCACTACTAGTCGACCAGACATCATGTTCAGCGTTTGCAAATGTGCACGATTCCAATCCATCCCAAAGGAATCATATCTTACCGCTGTGAAAAGAATTATTCGATATCTTATTGGAACCTCTGATATGGTGTTATGGTATCCTTTTATTGAAAGTTCTAATTTAATTGGATATTTAGATGCTGACTTTGCAGGTGATAAAAATGATAGAAAAAACACCAGTGGAACATGCCAGTTCTTAGGAAAATCCCTTATTTCCTGACATAGTAAGAAGCAGACCTCTGTTGCTCTCTTAACTACTAAATCTGAATATCTGGCAGTCGGAAGTTGTGGCACTCAACTACTTTGAATAATGCATCAACTCTTGGACTATGATTTATCCTTCGAGGGAGTACCCATTTTTTGTGATAATACTAGTGCCATTAGTCTATCTAAATATATTGTGCATCATTCCAGGGCTAAGCATATAGATATAAAGCATCATTTTATTCGTGATCATGTTGAAAACGGTGATTTTGTACTTGAAGTTGTTGATTCTGAAAATCAGTTAGCCGATATTTTTACCAAACCTTTGCTTGAGGAAAGATTTTGTTTCCTTCGAAACTGACTTGATATTACTTACTTTAATTAATATTCCTTATTCATTTAATGTTTTTTTTTATTTTCTAGATTTTTCAACCATAATTATGGCCTGCTCCGTCTCTTCCACTTCCCATCACCCATATTTTCCTTTTCTGACTTCTCCCTTTTCCTTTCTTAAATCTTTTCCTTTTCCTTCTCTCTTCTTTATTTACTTGTATGTCTTCTTTCCTTCTTCCTCACCAAAATATGACGAGAACTCGTTCAATGACCTCCTAAAAAAATGGTTCTCCTTCAAGCTCTTTCGAAGTAGACATCCTGTCTATGTCTTTCGATTCATCGGAATCACAGATTTCTCCCTCTCTTCTAAGAAGAGAAATTCTTCCTCCAAGAAAAAGGCTTCAAAGAAACCTCGTCCTCTTGTGACAGGATCCATCTCTCCAAAGGACATGCATCGATTTTGGGGTGTTGAACAGAAGATCAGGTATGAAAATTTCAAAACTCGTCCTATTGTTCCAGGCCGTGTTGTCAATCTCAATCAACTAAAGGACTCTAAATGTCCAGTAAGTACTTATCTCAAGGTTCAGAAGTTATATGTGCTCTTTACTCTTTGTGGTCTTGAATTTTTCGAAGAGCTTGTTAGACTTTTTTATGCGAATCTTCGCATATCCTCTTATAGCGGTGAGTTGGAAACACTGGTGTTGGGAAATCGCATTATAGTCAATGACCTATTGTTTGAAGAAGTTTTTGGTACGAAATTTTCTGGTGTGATTCCGTATATGAACGGAATATGGCTTGATGACTTTGAAGTCTCTCTAGAAGGTGCTAAGAGAGCCGTCGCTAAGCCTGATTCTGACCTTTCTGATTTTGGGCCTTTGTCTCTCTACTTCGAGCATCTCATATTGGCTCATATAGTTGCAATCTCTCTCATTCCCAGGAAGGGATATCTGAGTAATATCTCTACTCGTGATGAGTTTGTTCTCTACTGTTTGCTTAGGAAATATCGCATCAACTGGGCAGAATGGTCCAAGGAATACATGTGGGAAAGTGTTGAAGACCCTCATCCATCTGCCAGTCTGCCTTATGGACTGCTTATATCACGAATCTTAGTGGATCGTCTGCTGGATCTCTCTATGTTTACACCTGTTTGTATTAATGCCACTTATGACTCTCGTACTTTTTCAAGTATGGGATATGTGCAGGTTGAAAACAAATGGGTTAAAAAGGACTCTGTAAAGGCAAGAGCTGAGACCTTCAAACCGACTAAAATCTCTGCAGACTTGGCTGCCCTCCTAATGCAGGACAATGATGAACTAAAAACAGGCTTCTTGGAGTAGAACGAGGATTGGAAACTCCACGATGCTGTTGAAAAGTTTTTTTGCTTACAGAAGGACACTACCACTGATGTAGGTAAACTGCGCATTGCTATGACTGGAATTAAACATGAAGGAATCTACACAGTCAACAAATTGATCCGACAAGTTGACTCTCTCAAAGGTGGAGTCAGCTCATTTAACAATGATCTTGCAGTTTTAGTTCAGACCTCTTACTCCAGTCTCTCACGAGGTGTGGAACATTCTTAAAATACCTTATGTGGGAAAGTCATCAACACTCTTAAGTACTTTTTGAGTGATCGCTAACCTCTGACTTTTGAGTGCTTATTTTAACTGCCCATTTTGGACTTGTTTCAATAGGGATCTGCCCCTAAAACTTTATTTTGGACTATTTCCTGAGGACTATCTTACCTCTGGACTACTTTGCTTTTACCTGTTTCTGTTTATATTTGGTGCCTTGTTCTTTTTTATTATGCCAAAGGGGGAGAAAATTTGCCTTCACAATTTTTAAGACAGGGGAACCAAGTTCAAAGTTTGACACATTCATGAAGCCCTCAAGGCAGGGGGAGCCACATATACAGGGGGAGCTACACATACAACCATATCTCAGGGAAGTATCATCGTCTCTCCACACTCTATTTAAAAAAAGGGGAAATTGTTAGTTTCTTAGTGTTATGTAAATTCTGATAAATGACACTTAACATACTACTCACAATCCTCGCAGGCACGGAGATCCAATAAAGAAATTATCCAAGAAAATAACACCAACATGGAAAGAGATATATTTTGATCCTTACAACTATTACATAAAAGAAGGGCATAGTAAAAGGGATTAAGAATCATCAACAGACGGACTAAAGCTGGCAGCAGATCAATCAAGCAAATCGTGATTGATAGGACAAGATCAAGAAATCATAAATCAAGCCACGAATAGAGCCAAGCCATCGAAAGAAGAAAGGAAATCAGATCAAGCCAAGAGTCGAGATAAATCCTCCAGCCAAGCACAGAATCAAGTCATATCTATCAAGAAGGAAGGAATGCGATTTACCATGCACATATCTAATATGGACATGGATCAGCAAATCGCCTCAATCAAGGGATTCCTCAAATCCTTGATTGAAGTATAACTTCCTTTGGTATTCCTTACAAGAGCACAAGTTTGTTCATATATATACCCCCTCAGATTTAGGTGTGAAGTACGCAACTTCGCTTGAGCTTATAGTGCAATCTTATTTTATCTTTCATAAAGCTTTGTAATCACGTGAGTGAAACAATTGAAAAGAAAAGAGAAAGAAAGATTCTGAGTGTAGGCTTACAAGTAGAGGAAGTGTCAAGTTAGAACTTCTGATTTTCATATTAGATAGGATAAAATCATGGAAACTCTGTACATCACAAGTTCACTTCAAAGCTCTAAAGGAAACTCGTGAAACCCAAAGGGACTGAACTGGGCACCACATCGGTGATCCGAACCAGTATAAAAACACTTTGTATTATTTGCTTACTGCAAGTTATTATTATTGTTTATCTATTCTACTAACGTGCAGGTTGCTTTAAATGCTTAGTTCATTAAGTTGCTTAGTTGGGTTGTAGTGGTGGTTCTCCCACCAGAGTGTTAGTATGGGTGCCAATCACGGCGATTTGTGTCGTGACAAAGTTAGTATCAGAACCCTAGGTTCATTGATCTCATTGTACGAAAAAGAGTCTAGAAGAGTCTTGTGAAACGGTATGGAGACGTCTGTACTTTTCTTCTAGAGGTTATAGGACTTTAGGAAATCTATCTGTTTTCTTCTCTTTTTGTGCTATGACTTGATTCCAATTGGTATCTGGTGATCCAAATTGGTATCTATTCTCTTTCACTCTTCTGTCCGCAGATGGTTAACACACGATACAATGGCGCCAGGCTCGTAGTCCCCACCAATAAGCCAACTGAGGATCCCACAGCAAGAGGTTGTGGTCAAGGCAGGGGCAGAGGAATAGGTACGGGTAGAGGCTTGAGGAAGGGTAGCACCCGGTAGGAGTGGAGCCCCAGTTGAGAATGCTCCTAGAGAAGAGGCCCCTTCTGCGCATCACAAAGAGATATAAGAGAATATGGAGGTCGAAGATGAGGAGGAAATTGGACCAGATGGGGATGCACAGGCTGAGACTGCATGTATTACCCCCTTAGACCCAGTGTTAGCTCAACAAATCATGACTTTTTTGAAAGGATTAGTCGGCCCTAGAGTCCTTCCCACAATCCAAGCGGCTCAACCTCCAGCCCATCCCCCCATTGTTGTTACTGTTCCCAAGGTGGGTGGAGCATTGTTGACACCAAATTTGGTCTGATATTTCTAAAGTTAATACTTTTTAAGTATTTTATTTTTTAAATAGTACAAAATACATGTTTTTCCATTTTAATGCAATTTGTTGATAATTATCCTTATTCTCAAAGTATTAGGATTTTTATCGGTTAATTTTGTTTATATTATTTTGTCACTGCCGGTTGAATACGTTCAAATATTTGTTCATTTTTTATAAAATCATTATTTAAGTTAAATTACATTTTTTACATATCATTGGTTACGTTCATTACATTTTTTCATATTCATTTTATTTCTATTAATATTCATTTTGATATTTTGCACAGTCGAGAAATTTATTCTGATATGGATAAGATTTCATGCACAGATATTTTATTAACCAGTAGTTTTGGCCCACAGTTTTAAGATAGTGATATTGTACTATTGGTGGTTTTCAATTCTCTATTTAAAGAATAGCTTGTTTATTTAAGTTAAGGGGTGGTGGATAATATTTTAGGATAGAGTTTAAAAAAATTTAGATAAAAAAGGGGGGAGGGGGGGTCTCTTCACTGTATTTCCTCTTTCCGGCCAGCTCACAGCTGGAGTACCACCCTCGCCGGAATACCATTTCCACTGAATCCACCACCACAAAGACCCTAACCCTTTCCTCCTCACTCTCACTATTTCCGTTAATTTTTTCGGGCAAAACCCACTAGTTTTTCTCTTTTTCTGGCAAACCGGAACCACCAACAATGAACTTCCTCCTCCATCTCCCTCCGAACTCTAGTGAAGCTCCAAAAACCCACGAGCTCCAAGCTCTGACGAGCAACTGGAACAGCCAACCGACCCCATCTCCCTCTTCTTCATTTTTCCGGCAAAACCCTACCGGAATACAACCAAACGAAGCACAAAACAACCCGTTTATTCTCTACCAGACCCAACCCAAACCCCCAAACCAACAGTTCAAACAAACAACAACCAGACCCCAACCATCCAAATTACACTAGATTCTCCAACCTCCGGCAAACTTGAACACCAACGTGCTCAGTCCCCTTCCCCTTTCCCCTTTTGCGATATTTTATTTATTTTGCAGGTCTCCAAATCTGCACATTCCGGCGAACTAGAGCTTCAAGCTCCATTAAACTCCAACCAACAATGAAAACAACAACTCCATTCCGGCGAAATTCGAAAACAAAACTACTGACGGTGGTTTGAAACTCCAATAATATCACTATCTTTTTCTATTTTATTTCTAATCTTTACAAATTTGTTTGGTTTTGTTTAGGATGCTTTGGTATTTTATTTTTATTTAACTTTCCACTGTTATTTATGTTTTCTTTTTATTATTATTTTAAGTTATTCTTAAGTTCGTATATGTTTTTGTTGACTTTTTATGTTGATAGTTATCAATTATTATTATTGCTATTGTTAGTTTTGTTATTCTTTCCTATTAAAATTCATTTTTTTTCCTTCATTATTGTTTATTATTTGTTTGCTTCAATTCCTATTATTCTAAGAATGTCCAGCAACTCTTTGTTATTATTTAATTAGAATTGTTACTACCATTTTGTTCATGTTATCACTTTGGTTGTTGCATTTTATTTTAAATTATTGAATATTAGTTTTATATGAGTTTAGATTGTATGTTAAATGGCCAACGAAAAAATCTCTCTGTCGATTTTGGAGGCCTCCATATTTTAAAAGACGGAAATTTAGGTAAAGTTTATATATTTTGTTTTGTTAAAATGGACGATGAAGAAATTACCGTTGATTTCCAAGGCCTTCCATGTTAATAAGACTGATTTTTATTTCTAAGTTATTATTTGATTTATTCATATTTATTCATTACTGACACTTTTACTAAGTGTCTTTACAGGTACACGGAGTTGCTTCTCATTGAAGCTATTCGAATGAATTTCGAATTATATTCTTTATTAATTATCTTGTATATATCGATGTTAGGCAAACCTTAGGCCGTTTCTTACATTGTTGTTTTATTTTATTACTTGTATATATCACATGTTTATTATACTTGTATATTTGTTTCTATCTTCTCCTCAATTTGAAAAAATGAATTCAGTTGGGACCTACAATTGTGGATTTCGAAGGATGCCTAACACCTTCCCTTCGGAATAACTTGAACCCCTTACCTAGAATCTATTGGTTTCGTAGAAATTATTTTAAGTTAATTAACTAATTGATTTCCTATTTTTCCTAAAATTAGGTGGCGACTCCCATTTAATACTCCATTTTACCCCTTTTAAAATTCTTTTCATTCTTTTTAAAAATTAAATTACTATTTTTTTTGTCAGTCACTGAGTCGTTGCGCCCACTCAAAGGATGTCAATAAGCATCAGACATTGATGCCTTTTTCAGTCCCCTGTTGGGTCCTATGGTGACTGGTAATGAGCATGAGATGTTGACTAAGTTTCTGAAGTTGAAGTCGCAAGTGTTCCATGGTTCTGAGAGTGAGGACGCCTATGAGTTTATTTTGGATTGTTATTAGAGGCTTCATAAATTGGGTATTGTACATCAACAGGGAGTAGATTTCGTGACCTTCCAGGTTCAAGGTGAGGCTCAGCAGTGGTGGAAGGCCTCTATGGAATGCAGATCACCAGTCTTACCCCCACTCACTTGGATGCAGTTACATGCTTTGTTACTGGAGAAGTATGTGCCCCTAACTTTAAGGGATCGCAAAAACATGAGTTCATGACCTTGGAGCAGGGTGGTATGACTGTAGTTGCTTATGAGGCTAAGTTTCATGGCTTGTCCAGATATGCTACGCAGTTAGTGACTACAGAGGAGCATTGCAGCAAGGAAATGAGGTTGCCCGTCAAGATGACAGGGCTCAGTGTTATGTCTTTCTGGGCAAGACCGAGGCGGAGACATCTGATGCAGTGATCACACGTACTATTTTTGTATGTGTCCGGATGGCTACATTTTCTTTGATCCGGGTTCTATTTATTCATATGTGTCAGTTCAGTTTTCCTTGGGATTTGATGCGGTTTGTCGTGTACTTGATGCCCCTATCCATGTTTCCACCCCAGTGTGAGAGTCTGTCATAGTCATCCATATATATCGTGCTTGTCCTATTCTGTTTATGGGTTATCAGACTTGGGCTGGTTTGGTTATTCTAGATATGACTGACTTTGATATAATCTTAGGCATGACTTGGTTGTCCCCCTATTATGATGTCTTTAATTGTAATACTAAGTGTGTGAGATCCCGTGTACGGAAAAGGTAAAGTAGGAAGGGGTGTACAAGCCTAAGCCATCTAAGGTCGTATCTTTTATTCAGGCTAGGAAACTGGTGGGGAAAGGGTGTTTGACATATTTGACTTATTTTTGGGATGTCAAGGTCGAGTCTCCCTCTATCAAGTCTATTCCTGTAGTGTTTGAATTTAAGGAAGTGTTTCCTATCGATTTTCCTGGTATGCCTCCGAATAGTGTCAGGCCCAGAACCTACACCCTGGGCGGGACTGGCACTCGAAGACCATTGCTAGTCCCAAGCGAACCCTTGGCTTGGGTTACTTAACTCAGCGGAAGACAATATTCATATCTATAATGATCAATGAACATAACTAAACAGAATAATAAAATAACTAAGAATGTTTTAAAGATTAAACATTCAACTTGGCCAAAAGTAGAAACCCAAGTCTTTAACATAAGAATAATAATGCAACGACTATGGAACTACTAACTGTCTATGAAACCTCTAAAACAAAGAGGGATGTCGGGACAGGACCCCCGATCATCTAACATTTGAAAGACTAGAAAGCAAATAAACGAGTCCTCCAAAATGCAAGGAGGCTCACCAACAGATTCTGAATGCTCAAGCTGGATCAACGAAGCATTGGATGTTGATCCTGGTTACCTGCGTTTACATCATAATAAGATGCAGGCCAACTGGCATCAGTACATTGAATGTACGAGTATGCGAGTTGGAATGCTAACAAACATAGGCTCGAAAAAGATTATGGAAGAAACACCTACCTGGCTCTACTCAACTCATGGATACTCAACTCAATATAATGCAATAAAACACATACGACATATATATATATATATATATATATATATATAAAGCTTATAAAACAACTGAAAACAATCTTAGTTCGTTAAAGATAAAGAAATAACAAACTTAACTTTACTCATTTAGAAAGTAATATAACTTCTGTGGGATATTCTCTAACCGACAACCATCACTATGAGCCTAAGTGATGATACAACGTTTTACCTCACGTTGTCAAGGACCGTCCTATACCTTTCCATCGGTATGGAACCTGAACTACTAAGTGTATCCACTAGTCTATGCTAAAAAGCACTAAGGAATCATCTAAAAAGAATGATCCTTTTTCTGCCATGATGGCTACATGGTTTGTGGGGGCTTGAGTTAATATGAACTCGCGTCCCCATATCGGTGCTCAATACTACTCCCAAAATACACTTATCTCATATGTTTTTAAAACAACTTTTTCTCTGGTTTGAAATAATTGCTCAAACTTAGCTTAAAAAGCTCTCTTGGAATCAATGTTCCCTTTTGTTGTTCAAAACACTATTGGAAATCTCAGTTTCCTCTTATCATAAATGTGAAACATTTACTCTTGGAAATACTTAGTTTCCATATATCATTTTAAAGAAAATGATCTTTGCTCATACTCTGTACTCAACTTCAAAACTTAAGTCTTAAAACAAAGTTAAAACGTTTGTAAAAGACTTATGAAAACTTGAAATGAACTTCTCTTGACTTTGATCTTTACTGCTCTTGACTTGACTCTTAACTGATCCTTGAATTGAATTATGGATTCAAGGATTATGATTGGTGTTTGGAAAGATCTCATGTTGTTTAGGAATGATTTTAGATAGCTAAACATAAGAAAAGACCGAAAATCAAGATTTGAAGGTGGGTCCGCGATGCTGAGGCATAATTAAATTTTGGTTCCGAAAATGTGTTTTGAGGCAGAACACCTCGTGTCAGCTCCGTGATGCGGAGCATAATTTTTCAATTCTGGGAACAAGTCACGCGACGTGCTCCCATCGGATGAAATTTGTTCTTCGTTTTCCATCCCCAAATCACCCAACCTCGGTTCTTTTTCTCAAATTACCTTTAGATACAAATACCGAGAAAATGTGCCTAAGAACCTAACTCAAAACGACTATATAATGCGACGTAACGAACTCAGAAACTTCTCAATTCATCCCAATTCAAGAACAACATTCAAATTCAAGAATTCATGTCAAGAACATCAACTTTCAAACTCTTTTAGGACGAATTTCGCTGAACTAAACATATTTGGCATGTGGGTGAATGAACCCAATGCTATGAGAGACTCACATACCTTGTAGGGTCAATTCCTTGGCGAATCCACAACAAAAATTGATCGTTCTTGGCGAATCTTGCTTTTCCTCTTCTCCTTTCTCATGCGTTCTTTCTCCAAAAGCCCTTACTCTATTTCTCAAAAGTGTAAACTGAAATAACTCAGTTTTGACCCCAACTATTTTATTAAAAATGGATTTAATTAATTGGGTAAGGAAAAGACCAAACTACCCTTCAAAAATCTGGATTGGGCATTTCTTTAATCAGACGGCCCAACTTCTAAAGGGCATAACTCACTCATACGAACTGAAAATTGCATAAACGTAGCGGTGTTGGAAAGACCATTCCAAGAGAGTTCCAACCATATCTGGAACTACACCTAAATCATCCTGAGCTAGGAGTTATGGTCGGTTGAAGTTGACCAAAAACTCACTTTAACTTACTTAAAATTTTCCAGATTTCCTTATACTTTCCAAAAATAACTATTTCCAGATTTTAAACTTCCTTCTAGTTCTTTCTAGTTGCGAGATGTTACAATATCTCCCCCTTGAGAACATTCGTCCTCGAATGATATTTACTCTTACTAAGCTAAGGGTGGTAACATTAAGTTCAAACATCCCAAAAGAAATTTCCAACAAAGAACATGCTCACTCATAATTTAGATAGTACTAAGAAGAAAATTAGTACCTTGGTCTGCATTTTCTTCAGTTTCAAAGAGATGTGGATATCTCTTCTTCATACTATTCCACCAATACACTTCTTTCAAATCACGATACATCTTTGTGAAACCCGGATGAATGGAATATCTGGAGCTATGAGCTTCCTCCATGATCCTATCTTGGAGCCCATCCACCATAGGTACACACAGCCTACCTTGATATCTCAATACACCATCTCCCCCTTGTTCAAAGCTAATAATTTTTTCTTATGAACACTTGCCTTCAATTCAAGCAAAATAGGGTCTTGGTCTTGTTTGCCTTTTACTTCTGACACTAATGATGACTCAGCCCCCATTCATTACCACCATACCTCCTTCTGTGGAATCCATAAGTCTAACTCCTAGGAGTGCCAGTCTGTGCACGTCTTTTGCTAACTCTCTCTTTCCTTCTTCAACATGGGCGGTGCTGCCCATAGACAACCTGCTTAACGCATCAACAACCACATTAGCCTTACCTGGGTGGTAAAGAATACTCATGTCATAATCCTTGAGTAATTCTAACCACCTCCTCTATCTAAGATTAAGCTCTTTCTGGGTGAACACATACTGAAAGCTCTTATGATCATTGAATATATCAACATGAACACCATACAAATAATGATGCCATATCTTCAAAATGATTACTACAGCAGCCAATTCTAAGTCATGGGTTGGGTAGTTCTTCTCATGAACCTTCAACTGTGTGGAGGCATAAGCTATAACTTTGTCATTCTGCATTAAAACACAACCCAAGCCAACTCTAGATGCATCACAATACACCACAAAACCTTGGGTACCTTCCGGTAAAGTTAAAACTGGGGCAGTAGTCAACCTTTTCTTCAATTCCTGAAAGCTTTTCTCACAAGCATCAGACCATTGAAACATCACTGTTTTCTGAGTCACCTTCATCAAAGGGGATGAAATGGATGAAAAACCCTCTACAAACCTTCTATAATAGCCAGCCAAGTCCAAGAAACTCCTAATATCAGTTGGAGATATGGGTCTAGGCCAATTCTGCATTGCCTCAATTTTCTGAGTATCAACTCTAATTCCATCACCGGAAACTATGTGGCCCAAGAACGCCACAGACTCTAGCCAAAACTCACACTTAGAGAACTTGGCATACAACTCTCAATCTTTCAACGTCTGAAGAACTATTCTGAGATGACTAGCATGATCTTCTTCATTCCTTGAATAGATTAGTATGTCATCAATGAAGACGATACCAAACATATCTAAATAAGGTTTGAAGACTCTATTCATAAGATACAAGAACGATGCTGGTGCATTGGTCAAACCAAAGGACATGACCAAAAACTCATAATGACCATATCTAGTTCTGAAAGTTGTCTTTGGAATATCGCATTCCCTTACTCCTAATTGATGATAGCCTGATCTGAGGTAAATTTTCCAGAAACAGGAAGCACCCTGAAGCTGATCGAAAAGATCATCAATTCTCGAAAGAGGATACTTATTCTTGATGGTAACCTTGTTCAACTGACGGTAATCTATACACATCCTAAGGGAACCATCTTTCTTTCTAACAAATAAGATCGGAGCGCCCCAAGATGAGACACTTGGTCGAATGAAGCCCTTATCTAATAGATCATTTAACTGCTCTTTCAACTCTGCTGGTGCCATTTTGTATGGCGGAATAGAGATAGGATGAGTATCTAGAATGATGTCTATACCGATGTCTATTTCTCTCTCAGGAGGGACTCTGGGTAGGTCATCAGGAAAGACTTCTGGAAACTCTTTTACTATAGGAACTAACTGAATAGGAGGTACCTCAACACTTGACTCATTAACTCGGACTAAGTGATAGATACAACCCTTCGAAACTAACTTTCTCGCCTTAAGGTACGAAATGAAATGACCCTTAGGCACTGCTGAACTACTACTGCACTCTATGACTAGCTCATTAGGAATCTGAAACTTGACAACTCGAGTTCTACAATCTATTGATGCATAACAGGCATGAAGCCCGTCCATACCTAGAATGAAATCGAAATCCACCATGTCTAACTCAACTAAATCAGCCATGGTGTCTTTGTGATTGATGGAAATGACACAATCACGATAAACTCGCTCAGCTAGAATAGACTCCCCAACATGTGTAGAAACACAGAAGGGTTCACAAAGTTTCTCAGGAATAACTTCAAATTTATTTACAACATAAGGGGTTACAAAAGATAAACTTTCTCCTGGGTCTAGCAAAGCATAAACATCAAAAGTAAAGACTTTGATCATACCAATGACAACATCTGGAGAGTTCTCTTGCTCTTGGCGACTAGTGAATGCATAGAGGCGGTTTGCTCCTCCGACAGTACCAGAAGTAGCTCATCTTAGTGCAGCCCTATCTGGTGGAGTAACTGATGAAGACTGGGCTCTATTGCCTGGATTTCCACTACCTTGATTATTCTTAGGACACTCTTTCATGAAGTGTCCCTCTTGCCCACACTTGAAACAACCTGTCTGGCCATCACGACACTTACCTGAGTGGTTTCTACCACATCTACCACATACAGGAGCCCAACTAACTCTTTGTGCCACACTACCTTGAGACTGTGCTGGTCTAGCTCTGATGTTCTGTGAATTCTGGCCATTATACTCACCTTTGTTCTTAGGTGCAGGTGCACTAGCAGATGATGGTGCAGGCCCCTTTTTCTTCTGAAAGGACGAACGATTCACACTACCCTTCTGCTGCCCAGACTCATTTCCTGTCTTTGCTTTCTTATTCTTTAACTCCTCTCTATCTCTAAGCTTCTCTTCCTCTACCTGTTGCACATAGACCATCAACCTCAAAATATCCATGTCCCCAATAAGCTTTGCTGCCTGGCCCTCTCTGCGTGATAGATGGCCCAACCCAGCAAAGAACAAGTTCATTCTACTTCTGATGTCCTTAACCATCTCCGGAGCATAACGGGATAGTTGGGTGAACTTTAACCCATATTCATGAACACTTAGAGAATCCTTCTTAAGTATGAGGAACTCACATACCTTGGCTTCTTTCAGTTCCCAGGGAAAGAAACGCCCCAAGAAAGCTTCCTCAAAACAGGCCCAACTCGCAGGTGGTACATCCTCAGCTCTACCCCTTTTCCACTGATCAAACCAAGTCCTAGCAACATTCTTCATCTAGTATGCAGCTAGATCAACTCTCTCAGTATCAGCAACATGCATCTCGTCGAATACCTTTTTCAGTTCCTCAATGAAGTTCTCTGGATCCTCTGTAGTGCTGGAACCAGTGAAACTTGGAGGATTCATCCTCAAGAACTCACGAATCCTTGAAATGTTAGCCTCTTCTTGTCGAGCCCCTCTTTGCTACCTAACCTGGTTAGTCACAGCTTGGCTTAACATCCGGATAGCCTCACCGAACTCAGCATTGGTGACTACGCCTTGAGGTTGCACTTCAGGTGCATTGGGTAACTCTTGTTCCTCAACATTGTACCTCGCAGGACGACCTCTGACAGCTCTTTGTCGAGGCATAATTATTTGAAAACACGCGCAAGTATGAATTAGAAGAAACTTTTTAGAAATCAAACTCTAACGCACGAAAAGAGTGTGAAAGAAGTGAGATAATTTCCTAAGTGTTGCAGCCTCCTAATTATAGATGTGGCGCGCTTTACACCGATAACTAGGACTCTACAGACAGAACTTCATAGACTCCCTAGGACTCTTGAAATCTGTGCTCTGATACCAAGTTTGTCACGCCCCGAGCCTACACATTGGGCGGGACTGGCACTCGAAGACCATTGCAGGCTCAAGCGAACACCTGGCCTGGCTTACTTAACTCAGCGAAAGACAATATTCATATCTATAATGATCAATGAACTTAACTGAACTGAATAATAAAATAACTAACAATGTTTTAAAGATTAAACATTCAACTTGGCCAAAAGTGGCAACCCAAGTCTTTAACATAAGAATGATAATGCAAAGACTGTTGAACTACTAACTGTCTATGAAGCCTCTAAATGAAAGAGGGATGTCGGGATAGGACCCCCGATCATCCTAACATCTGAAAGACTAGAAAGCAAATAAAGGAGTCATTTGAATTGCAAGGTGGCTCACCAACAGACTATGAATGCTCAAGCTGGATCAACGAGGCGCTAGATGTTGATCCTGGTTACCTGCGTCTACATCATAATAAGATGCAGGCCAACTAGCATCAGTACATTAAACGTACGAGTATGCGAGTTGGAATGCTAACAAACATAGGCTCGAAAGAGATTATGGAAGAAACGCCTACATGGCTCTTCTCAACTAATGGATACTCAACTCAATATAAAGCAATAAAACACATGCAATATATATATAAAGTTTATAAAAAAAACTGAACACAATCTTAGTTCGTTAAAGATAAAGCAATAACAAACTTAACTTTACTCATTTAGAAAGTAATATAACATATGTGGGAGATTCTCTAACCAACAACCATCACTATGAGCCTAAGTGATGGTACAACATTTACCTCACATTGCCATGGACCGTCCTATCCCTTGCCATCAGTATAGAACCTGAACTACTAAGTGGATCCACTAGTCTATGCTAAAAAGCACTAAGGAATCATCTAAAAAGTATGATCATTTTTCTGCACATGATGGCTACATAGTTTATGGGGGATTGAGTTAATATGAACTCGCGTCCCCATATCGGTGCTCAATACTACTCCCAAAATATACTTAGCTCATATGTTTTTAAAACAACTTTTTCTCTGGTTTGAGATAATTGCTCAAACTTAGCTTAAAAAGCTCTCTTGGAATCAATGTTCCCTTTTGTTGTTCAAAACTCTTTTGGAAATCTCAGTTTCCTCTCATCTTAAATGTGAAAACATTTACTCTAGGAAATACTTAGTTTCCATATATCATTTTAAAGAAAATGATATTTGCTCTTACTCTTTACTCAACTTCAAAACTTAAGTCTTAAAACAAAGTTAAAACGTTTGTAAAAGACTTATGAAAACTTGAAATGAACTTCTCTTGACTTTGATCTTAACTGCTCTTGACTTGACTCTTAACTGATCCTTGATTGAATTATGGATTCAAGGATTATGATTGGTGTTTGGAAAGATCTCATGTTGTTTAGGAATGATTTTAGATAGCTAAACATGAGAAAAGACCGAAAATCAAGATTTGAATGGGTTCGCGATGCGGAGGCATAATTAAATTTTGGTTCCGTAAACATCTTTTGAGGCAGAACACATCGTGTCAGCTCTGTGACACAGAGCAGTATTTTTCAATTCTAGGAACAGGTCGCGCAACGCGCTCCAATACTCAAATTTCATCCGACAAAATTTGTTCTTCGTTTTTCAACGCCAAATCACCCAACCTCGGTTCTTTCTTTCAAATTACCTTTAGATATAGATACCCAGCAAATGTACCTAGAACCTAACTCGAAATGACTCTATAATGCGACGTAACAAACTTAGCTATTTCTCAATTCATCCCAATTCAAGAACAAGATTCAAATTCAAGAATTCATGTCAAGAACATAAACTTTCAAACTCTTTTAGGATGAATTTCGCTGAACTAAACATGTTTGGCGCATGGGTGAATGAAACCAATGCTATGAGAGACTCACATACTTTGTAGGATCAATTCCTTGGCGAATCCGCAACCAAAATCGATCGTTCTTGGCAAATCTTGCTTTTCCTCTTCTCCTTTCTCTTGTGTTCTTTCTCCAAAAGCCCTAACTCTATTTCTCAAAAGTGTAAACTGAACTAACTCATTTTTGACCCTAACCATTTTATTAAAAACAGATTTAATTAATTCGATAAGGAAAAGACCAAACTACCCTTCAAAAATTCGGATTGGGCATTTCCTTTAATCAAACAACCCAACTTCCAAAGGGCATAGCTCACTCGTACAAACTCGGAATTGTGCAAACTTAGCGGCGTTGGAAAGATCATTCCACGAGAATTCCAACCATATCTGGAACTACACCTAAGTTATCTTGATCTAGGAGTTATAGTCGTTTGAAGTTGATCAAAAACTCACTTTAACTTACTTGAAATTTTCCAGATTTCCTTATACTTTCCAAAAATAACTATTTCTAGATTTTAAACTTCCTTCTAGTTCTTTCTAGTTGTGAGATGTTACAAATAGAGATATAGATTTCTGCATTTACTTGGAATCAGACACTCAGCCCATTTCCATCCCTCCTTATTGCATGACTCCGGTAGAATTGAGAGAGCTTAAGGCTCAAATCCAGGAGCTTCTTGATTAAGGTTTCATACCTCCTAGTGTTTCCCCATGGGGTGCTCCAATTTTGTTTGTTAAGAAGAAGGATGGTAGTATGAGGATGTGCATAGATTATCGATAGTTGAATAGGGTCACCATTCGAAATAGGTATTTGTTGCCTCGGATAAATTATCTCTTTGACCAGTTGCAGTGTGCATCAGTCTTAACTAAAATTAATCTAAGGTCTGGTTATCATCATTTAAAGATTAGGCCTGAGGATGTACCAAAGACGGCGTTCAGGACCCGCTATGGGCACTATGAGTTTTTAGTGATGTCATTTGGGTTGACCAATGCATCTGCAGCTTTCATGAGTTTGATGAATGGTGTGATCAAACCATTTCTGAATTCTTTTGTCATTGTCTTTATTGACGACATTTTGGTTTATTTGAAGAGTGGGGAAGAGCATGTTGACCATCTTCGCATTGTTTTGGGTGTCCTTGGGAAACAGAAGTTGTACGCCAAATTTTCTAAGTGTGAGTTCTGGTTGTCTTCAGTTTCCTTTTTGGGGCACATGGTTTCAAAGGAAGGGGTAATGGTAGATCTTCAAAATGTTGAAGCTGTCAAGAACTGGGTCCCGTCTAGCTTAGTGACTGAAGTTAAGAGTTTTGTATGGCTCGCCAGCTACCATGCTTGCCTAGCTTGGTAACTTCATCCACCTGACAAAAGAGAGGTTCCTTTCGAAAGGACTGAAAAATGTGAAGAGAGCTTTCAAAAGCTCAAGACTCTTCTGACCACATCACCTATTCTTGCACTACCGATGGAAGGTAAAGATTTCATTGTTTATTGTGATGCTTCACATTCGAGTTTGGGGGATATGTTGATTCAGGATAAGAATTTCATAGCTTATGCATCGCAGCAGCTCAGGTGCATGAGAGAAACTACCCGACGCATGATTTAGAGTTGGCAGCGGTGGTATTTTCCCTTAAGATCTAGCGGCATTACCTTTATGGTGTCAACTGTGAGGTGTTTACTGACCATCGTAATCTACAACATGTATTCACTCAAAAAGACCTAAATATGAGATATCGAAGGTGGATGAAGTTACTTAAGGATTATGATGTTACCATCCGGTATCATCCGAGTAAGGCTAACGTGGTGGCAGATGCATTAAGCCGGAGGGCAATGAGTATGGGTAGTCTAGCTTATTTGGGTGTATCCAAGCGACCTTTGACCAACAAGATTCAAACATTGGAGTCTAAGTTCATGCAGTTGGGCATCTCAGAGAAATGTGGGGTGTTAGCAAGCATTGAGGTTAGGCTCACATTCATTGAGAAGATCAAGGCCAAGTAGTTTGAGGATGACACTTTGAATGAGCTCAGAAAGAAGATAGAGTCTGGCAAGGTACAAGATGTGACTCTTGATGCGGGTGGTGTGCTTAGTTTTAAGGGAAGAATTTGTGTTCCCTGGGTGGATGACTTGATTCAGAAGATGTTGATAGAATCCCATGGTTTGCGGTATTCCATTCATCCAAGTCTGACCAAGATGTACCGAGATTTGAAATGACTTTATTGGTAGCCTGGCATTAAGAAAGACATAGCTAAGATTGTGGCTAAGTGCCAAAACTGTCAGCAAGAAAAGTATGATCCCCAAAGGCCTACAGTTTGCTTCAGCGAATGTCAATTCCGAAATGGAAGTAGGAAAGGATAGCTAAGAATTTTGTGGTTGGTCGTCCCAAGACCTTGGGAAACTTTGATTCCATTATGGTAGTGGTTAAAAGATTGACTAAGTCAGTCCATTTCATTTCGGTCAGAGTAGACTATAATGCTCAACAGTTGGCTAAAGTTTATATGAAGGAGATAGTGAGCTTGCATGGGGTTCCCCTTCCTATCATCTCGGACCGTGCTACACAGTTCACATCCAAGTTTTGGGGAAAATTGCATGTCGAATTGGGCACTCAACTCACTTTTAGTACAACCTTTCATCCACAGATGGACGGGCAGTCTGAGAGAACTATTCAAGTGTTAGAGTACATGTTAAGAGGATGTGTGATTGACTTTGGAGGGCATTGGGATAAGTTCCTACCTTTGTTTGAATTAACCTATAGTAACAGTTACCACTCCAACATAGACATTGCACCGTTTGAGGCACTGTATGGGAGAAGATGTAGATCACCCATAGGGTGGTTTGAGGTTGGATATGTGAAACCTTTGGGGGTTGATTTGGTGAAAGATGCTCAAGATAAGGTGAGAAGAATCCAAGCTAAGCTTCTAGCAGCCCAGAGTCGACAGAAAAAGTACATAGATCGTAAGGTAAGGGACATGAGATTTCAGACTTGTGAGCAAGTTCTTCTAAAAGTATCACCCATGAAAGGGGTTATAAAATTTGGCAACAAGGGAAAGCTTTGTCCTCCCTGCATTGGGCCATTAGAGATTCTTGATTGTGTAGGGCCTATGGCTTATAGGTTGGATTTACCACCTAGCCTATCGAGGGTCCATCCAGTGTTTCAAGTGTGCATGTTGAAGAATTTTCATGGTGACGGAGATTACATCATTAAGTGGGACTCAGTTTTGTTAGACAAAGACCTTCAGTATGAGGAATAACCAATTGCAATTCTTCATCGCGATGTACGGAAGCTGAGGACCAGGGAGATAAAGTCCGTGAAAGTTCAATTGAAGCATCGTCCAATGGAGGAAGCTACTTTGGAAACCGAGAAGGACATGCGAGACAACTATCCATAGTTATTCAATGATTCAGGTACTACTCTACTCTTACCTTAGCCAGTTTTTCCTAGTTTATCACTCGGGGACGAGTGATGAGTAAATTGGTATCTATTGTAAGGACATGTTCCCGTCATTATGGAAAAGCCAATGGGGGAAGAATTTGGGCCAGAAAACTTTTGAGTAATGACTTGGAAAAATTCTAGCCTAGACCAGACTTGGACAAAATCTGAGTCAGGTGAGGTCTAGGGAAATATGGTAATGAATGTGGGATTTAATTATGAATTTTATCACATTAGTAGATAGCCAAGATGTTAAAGAGCATGTACGGCTTTACGGAATCGAATACAAGCGAGTATAACTCTCGAAATCGATCTTAGCGTGAAAGGATAGTTTCTGAACATCAAGGTTTGAAGGTGTATTGTGAAATGGGAGCTTCAAAGTCAAATTCCAACTCTTTGTCTCTGTGCAAGCCGCCGGGGTAGGATTATTCTCGCCAGGACCGGGCCGCTATGGTGGGTTGGGTCTCGCTATGGCGGGACAGTCACGACGTAAGTCGGGGAAAAACCCCAAAATAGTTATTTTCTGCAAAACTTCATTCTTGAGAGCTAGGAGACGACCCAGGGCATTTCTTGACAATTTTCCACAAATTCTAGCACTAAAGGTAAGATTATTACTCCCTAATCCGTAATTTGATTTGTAGAACTAAGAATCTTGGGAATTTATCATTGGGGAAGGGTTTTGGCCTGAAGTTAATGGTAGGAAAATCCCTAGTTGAATATTAGGATCTTCGGTTTGGCCTTGGATTGATATTTTGATTATTATCAGGGAAATTAGGCTTTTTTTATTGATCCTTGCGTTAAATAACTTTTTTTAGACCAGGAACAAGCGGAAAGAATCCGAAAAGGGAAGGATCAAGTGTCTTAGGAGGATTCAAGCTTGGTTTCGAGGTAGGTGATGGTTTGATTTCATGTTTGTGTGATACATGCCAGTTAATTGCTCATTGTATGAATGTGTGTATGTGAATATGGAAAAGTGAATCAATTCTTGAAATGACCCAAAAAGTTCTTAAAAATGTGCTTCGGAAGTTGCCGGAAACTTGTTTTAGCTATATCTAAAAATCCGTTTTGTTTTTCGAAAATACGACTTCATATTCTTGTTTAGGGGGTCAAATTGAGTGGGAAATGGGTCTAACCCAAATTTTAGAGCAACCGTATAAAAATCCAAATTTTCCAAGTGAAGCCTTTTTCGAGGGTCTACTTTGGAGGGTCATATATCATAGCACACAAATAATTGGGTGGCCCATAACATATCCATGGAAATACCTTTGAGTTAGCTACCCAACGCACTTCGTTTCACCTCATTCGGAGTTCGGACGAAGAAGTTATGCCCATTTTCATAAAATCTGTCCGGCAGGAAATGCAATTTCCAGTGAGCGTTTTTACTGTTCACCCGCCTCATTTTTTTTTCTAAGTGTTGGACCTTTTTTTCCAAAGGGCATATGTTATTTCCTATATAGCATTAGTTCAATTCCCATCTCTAAAACATTTCCCAAAACACCTCTCCCATACTTAGACACATTTTCTCTCAAGTTCTTTCAAGAACCCTAATCCAAAACCTTCCTCAAGATTGAAGAGACTCTTGCTCCAAGTTCCAAGCTTCCATTGAAGACACTCTCAAGACCTTCATAAAAACTCAAGGTATGTGGTGTTGAAATCATGGGTCCTTCCACCCATAGTGCCTAGACTCTATTCTACTCACTAATTCATAGTTTAAGTTAAGATTCATAAATTAGTCTTGTTCTTTGTAATAATTTCCTGCACATTGAATTTTAAACATGAAAAGTGAATGTTTTGAGCATGTTGTGACTCTAGAACTTGAATCTAAATTTGGAATGGATGTGGAGATTTTCATGTGGTCTTGTGGGTGTTAAAAGGTGTTGTTGTAGGTTGTTCACTGGTTTGGCTGCATAATTACTACCCTATTTTCCATGCTCTTTGATTCCATTACATGCCTTCAAGGTGTTTGACAAAATGTCCAACTATGGAGAATTGGTGAATTGATGCTTTAAAGCTTGAGTTATGAGATGTATGGCATTCCAGAAATGTGTTGATGACAAACTAAGCTTGTGTATATGTTCATTCTATACATGAGATTGCATTAGAGCCTAATGGGAATTTCCTATATAAAGTGTTGCATGACCATGCCCGGTCCGGGGGGAAAGAACCGGACAACCATGTGAGAGGTTTATATCTCACCACCTAGGATGCTTGGGGTGTGACCAACATCAACCATGTGAGAGGTTTATATCTCACCACCTAGGATGTTTGGGGTGTGACCAACATCAACCATGTGAGAGGTTTATATCTCACCACCTAGGATGCTTGGGGTGTGACCAACATCAACCATGTGAGGGGTTTATACCTTGCCACCCGGGTGTCCGGGTGTGAACGGCATCCCCCATCCTAAGTTGGGGTTATAGATTGGTTGGATCATGCATACACATATGATATCTACTATTAGTATAGATTTACTTAAACATGTTTTGACTTCACTTTGATCATGCATCCTCATATTGTTATTCATAATGCCTATGAAACTATTTCTTGTATTTCGATTGTGTCCTGGTCTATTTTTGTGTTGCACCCCGCATACTTAGTACATTTCAAGTACTAACGCATATTTTGCCTACATGATGTCACCATGTAGGGACCGGAGCTACTCTTGATCCTTCTCTCCATTCACGGGGCTAGTACGGTGCTTATCCGAGTTTGTTGGTGAGTCCTCAATGATTCGAGGGCTATGTTATGTTTCCTACTCCTATGTTTTGAGACTTTAGCTTGCAATTGTATTTTGACTATGAGGGGAGTCGGTAGTATGTCATGGCCCCCGTCCTATCTATGTATGTAGAGGTGTGCGTTGGACAAGTATTTTGTAAACGAGCTTGACTCTTGTTCTATGATGTCATTTTGAAATGGTTTGCCCTTAGTCCCTATTTCCCGTTATTTAATGTTGAATGTACTTCCGCGACCGATGAAGTGTGATGACAAGTTTGAGAGGCTTGTTTGGGGTTCCTTCGGGTTCCTCATTCGCCATGTCACGTCTAGGCCCTAGGCTTGGGTCGTGACAATTCTAATGAACTGATTACGTGTGAACAATTATATTCCATGAACCTATTACGTGATTGTATGACTAAGAGTATTATTCCTTATGGTGAGGTTGTGATTGTGGTTGTGTTGATTGGATCGGGTGTCACGTTTCGACACATACATTGGACCAGGTGTCACGTTCTGACACATACATTGGACCGGGTGTTACGTTCTGACACGCTAACAGTTTGGGTATGGGTTCCATGAGAGAACCACTTGTGATTAATATGTTCTTGTCTACTTGTCATTGATATTGGGAAATTGTATGTTATTCCTGAAATGCTAATTGAACTATGTATTTAGTATATGTGTGTTTACTCTGTTGCAATTACCTGCTTGTGTTTCGCTTAATGGAATAGTGCGTGATCCAACCAGTACACTATGGTTGTGTACTGATACTACACTTTCTCGTTCTTTGTTGAGTACATGGCATCTTCAGGCGGCTACTTAAAGACCTCAGCTAGGGGATCACTGATCGAGACCGGATTCAAGGGTGAGAGAGTTCTTTCAGGCTGACATGGATCCATCCATAGTTTAGTCTACTCTTTTCGGAATCAGACAATTTATGTTTTAGACATTTCCTTGTGTTTAGTTTCGGGGTTGTACCCTTTTTTCTTAGACTTGTCGTTCAGTAGAGTTTTGGTACATTGACTTTCAAGTTCTATGGATTGAATTTCCGCAATAGTTATGTTAGTTGTTTTTGTTAAACTTTCGGAGTGTATGGGAACTCCATTTTTCATTAGTCATTTAAACCTGCTTCTGTATCTTTAAATGTTTTGTTCTCGTTAAGTGGATTAGCTGGGTTGTAGTGGTGGTTCTCCCACCGGAGGGTTAGTGTGGGTGCCAATCACGGCGGTCTGGGTCGTGACACTAGTATCCACCGACAGTGGATAAAAGAATTACACTGTCATTTTATTTTTAGAAATATTATCAATATATTTACATATTATTAATATTTAAATAAAAATAACAAAAGAGTATTTTAAGGTAAATAGGATTCTAAATTAATTAAATGGAGTTGGTATAGGATTCTTATTTGGCTTACCAAAAACAAAAACTTTTTTTACCGTTTGTCTTCATCGTTATTATTTATCACACTCGTCCTCAATACCATTAAAGCAAATTGAGACAATCACCAACACACACAAAAATATATGATCACTTTTTATCATGTTTTCTTGTTATCATTGAGTCGGATAAAAAGTTATCTTTTATTTTTGTGTGTGAAGGTAGTTCTCTCAAATTTCTCCAATGATGTTGAAGACTAGGGTGACAAATAATGACAATAAAGAGAGACAAGCGGTAAAAGAAGTCCTTATCTTAATTTTATAAACCAAGAATCCTAAACAAATTTCACATAATTAATTTAGAATTGAAGTTACCTTATTAATACTCTTTTTGTTATTCTTACTTAAATATTAATAATATATAAAAATACTTAATAAACTTTCTTCTTTGGCTTTCTTCAAAACAAAAATCCTTCTATTTCTCCCTACCTTGTTCCCATAATTATTTATTCTATCAAACTTGTTACCATAATTATTTATTCTATCAAACTTGTTACCATGATTATTTATTCTATCAAACTTGTTACCATAATTATTTTTCCTTTTTTGGCTTTTACAAACAAAAGTCAAAAGAAAGTGAACTTCATATCAATTTCACTACTTGCTCCCTTCATTTTTCACTTATCCATTATTTTGAAAATTATAGTTTTGTAGATCACATGTTTGAGGCACTATAACAGCCTCCAGGCTTAAATACAGAGGAAAAATTGTATAGCTATACATCCCCTTAGCCCTCTTCACCCTCGTTGCAAAATTAAAATTTTCACTAAAAAAAATTATAATATAAAAAGTATAACACACGGAAAATCAATAGCATTCAACATCTTAATAAAGTGTCGATGCAATCATGCAATTGACGTACCTCATTCTCAAGATGCTGAAAGATCTAGCTTTCTTTCGATTTTTTGACGTCAACAAGCTGCACACAAAAAGTGGATGTGTATCACAAGAAAAATCATGTAAAAAGATTTAGAAACTTCAAGCTACAATTTTAAATTTATGAAGAAAAAAAATATTTTGAATAAATTATTTATACAGATGTATATTTAAATACAAAATATAATATTTGGCTCAAAACTATTAAGTTCTTTCGATACAATAATCAAAAATGTTGTTATTGTTGTACCTCTTCGTCAAGAAAATGTTGATGGAGTGAGTTGTTATCCATTTTTGTAGATTTGAAATCAAAAAATCACAAAGAAAATAGAGGTTGAGTAGTGAATTACTAATTTTTTCTGTTCTCAATTAAACTAATTTTTTTTCGTTCTCAATCAAACTTATTTGCTTTCACAAAAGACAAATTTGTCTTCTTAATTTGACTTTTTTCAACTCTCTAACTTAGCTTGTTCCCAAAATTATTTTCCTTTTTTAACTTTCATTTCTCTCAACCTTGTTTGCATAATTATTTTTCTTTTTTTTTTAGCTTTACAAGAGTCAAAGGAAGTGCACTTCAGACCAATTTGAGAAACATTTCCTCCGTTCATTCATTCTTACTTGTTCATTGTTGACTGATACATTTTTTATAAATAATTAATAGAATAATAACTATATCAACCTTTGAATATTATATATTAAAGGTTCTGGACATTAAGAAATGACTATAGTTACTAATCAAATTAAATTAAAAATAAGTGATAAATTATCTTTTTATTTTTAAATTGAACAAATAATAAAGAAACATCTACTTTTAGTATTGTGGTCAAATAAAAATAATTATGACTATGCAATAATTAACCATTAATTTAAGTCTAATGTTTCAATGACATGACTAATTGTTTGTGCTGAATTGAAAAATAAAAGTAGTAAGATAAATTTGGAATATTAAGTGAGGTAAAAATATTATTAATTATGTGCATGATTGACCTTGGAGGAAATATTTTATTGCAATTTATACTGATAAATTTACCTACCAAAAAATAATTTTACATATTATAAGTAGTGTTAGCTTTCTAAACAGGGTCAGTAAGTCAGCATCAAGTCAAAATTAAGGGTGTTTAATTTGAAAGAAAATGTTTCAATAGAAAATAATTGTGTTTTTTTATTTATTTTCAAGCGTTTGGTAAGTAAGTGAATAAATATCATCTCAAAAGTAGCAAAACACTATGGCAGTGGGGGGGGGGGGGGGGTTTGAGGATGGCGCGCGATTAAGGATGTTGAGTGGAAAGGACAGAGACAATGAACTTAAATATGCCATTTATGGAACTCATTTTTTATACTTTCATGACGAAAGTCATTTTATGAAACTGGATACATTGTTGCTGATTTATTATTTCCTATTTCTTCATTATTATTCCATCTATCTGTGATATTTGACATGTACTTTACAATAAAATTAATTTTATATTGACGATACTATACTACATGTACTCTACAATGATATTTATTATGACATTATTTCGATTAATAACAATATATTTTTGGGCAAATTACAGAAATCACATACTTTTAAGGCAAAATTACAATATATCCATTAAAAGTTTATAATTACAGAAATCCCTCTAACGGATACAATAATATAAGCGCTGATACATTAATCTGATGCGCTAGATACATTAATCGTTAAGTAAGATACATTACATTTTATACATGATACACTAATCTGATGTACATTTTATACATGATACACTAATCTGATGCGTGAGATACAATAATATAAGCACTAATACATTAATCTGATGCGCGAGATATACTAATCTGATGCGCGAAAATGAGAGATTTTGGAAATTTGTAAAAATTATAGGGTATAATGGTAATAAGTAAACTAAAAGGTGGGATTTCTGTAATTTTTCCTATATTTTTTCTCTTACTTGTTTGACCATATATTCTTGAAAAGTCTAATGTTTAATATAATTTCTTTATCTATATATTTTTAGTATTAAATATATGTAAAAAAAATTATCCGTTAGTGATTGTAAGAATTAAAACCTATAACTTTTTCTTATTTTTATATCACAAAAAAAGTGCAAAAACACAACAAATTAAGAAAGTACTTATATAACAAAATATAAATTAAAAAAAAAAGATCAAACAGGTATGAGAAAAAATATATCAATAGTAATGGAAATAATATTTATAATATATCATTGTAGAGTACATTTAATAGCTAGAACATCAATATAAAATTATAAAATATAAAAAATAGAAAACAAAAGCAGAACAAATAGTAATATTTCAAAAATTAATGTAGAGATGAATCTATTTATGAAGCATTAGAGGCAACTTCATTTTCCAATTGTTGCGAACGATATTTCATCTTATAATCAACAACGTTTAGTCAATCTTCAAACTGAGTTAACTTATCAGTTTTGAGTTTTTTAATATCCTCCCACCAATCATTTTCTCTCATCTCTTTGGCTTGGTCAAGTATAAATGATTCCTTGCTTGCAACATCTTCTTTAATTTTAAATTCTGCCAGTTTATATTTGATTTCATTCACACTGTTTCGAACATTTGTCGCAGCAAGTTTTGTAGTGTCACTTAATTCTATATTTGGATTCAAAAAACGTTGAGCAACTGCTTCAACAGTTGGATGGAAAAATGAATAAGGCTTATTCGTTGGAGAAGAAAGAACTATTCCTATATCAACATCGTGTTGTTGAACGAGTTCACCAGCCAATTTGTACAAACTCAATCGACGTTTTGAAATTAAGGCATATCGAGCATCTTCGTTTTTATTTTTCCGTGGGAATTTTTTGACGTCCGGCAATCTTCTTACCCTCCATTACTAGAATAAAATAAGATTTATTGATGAACTAATTAATTTCAAGAAATGGTACTTATAAAAAATGGATCACCGTGATATTTATACACATAAATTCTTCCCCAATAGAAATAAATTAAATTTCTTACCATATTACATATGGAAAGTAACATGAACAAAAATATAACTATAAAAATAAATTTATCAAATATTTAAAAATGATATGCACACATTAAAATTTGTGAAATTTGAAATTTATCTATATATAATAGGAGAAGTAAAAAGCGTCACACGTCAGCACCACAAAATTTCTCAATTAAATTTTAAAAAAAAAAATTAAAAAAAATTAAAACTAAAAAATTAAATTACAAATAAGTTAAATTTAAAACATTTAAAAAAAAAACTACATATTCTATTTAACATAATATTTTTAAAGATAGTTAACATAGTTAATATAACTCTTTTTTATTTTTAAAAATATAACTAACTGTGCACGTGGCTAAAGTTTGTGTTATTTTGGACTCTTATTTTTATCATAACTAGAATTAGAATACTTATCTCTGTTGATTGAAGTTTATTTAATTATTTTAGAAATAATAAAGAAGCAAATGAAAAACAAATAAAAAATACACAAAAAAACAACCAAAACTAGACATTAATATGACTCCACTACGTACTACTTACTAACTCAAAATCAAAATATTTAGAGTAAATATATTCAAATGAAAAATAACAAAAAAAAATACAATAAACTTAAAAATACAGCTCCCTAAACCTAGTTAACCTCGACCGTCGTCAATGGAATTTTCGGCCACTGGCCAGTCCCCTCAGGTGACAAGTCAGTTCTCTATAACCTCACCAGACCAATTTCTGCATATGTACCATCCTAAGAGTCCCACAAAGTTTGCCAAAACCAATACCCCTAGTCAAGGTACTGATCCTATTAATTTTCCTGGCATACCTATGGAGTTAACTACGAGTTATCACAAGTGACCAGATGACAAGAAGACTAAGGCTGTGAAGTCGGCAATAAACAATGTTGAGGAGAATAATCCCAAAGTTAAATATTTTGATCTGCTGAAAGGTGACAATTTGTAGTTTGACAAAAGAAACACATTGGAGCCGATCGCTATAAAGTCTGTTTCTTTCATAAATGGAATTCCTCGTGCTTGGACAGAGGAGGAGGTGGAGAAGATGAATATCATGAAAAATCTTCAATTAGCTATAGTTGGGAAATTTTCATATGATTGGCCTGAGCTAGAAGAATTGAGAATTCAAATTCTCAAACAATGTGGTATAAAAGGGGATTGTCGGATTGGGCTCTTGAGGAATAGACACATTCTGATAAGATTAAATAGAGTGGAGGATTTGGTGAACATCATGGCCAAAAATATTTATTAAATTATGGCAAAGGACAGGTATGCCTATCAAATGCGACCTCTAATCTATGACTCCAAGTTTAAGCCGAAAAGGAATCATTTTTTCTATTGCAGTTGTTGTGGGTAAGCCAATCCATCTTGATAAGGCCACGATCAACAAGACTCGACCTAGTTGTGCGAGACTGAAAGTACAAGTTGACTTAGCAGCAGATTACCTAGGCAGGTAGAGATTGAAATGGTGGACAATAATCATAACATGGTTAGAATAGTAGCTATCACTGTTTAGTGTGATGTTTTACCCAAATATTGTAAAACATGTAAACTTCAAGGTCACTTAGAAGTGGATTATAGAGTAATTCACTCAGAGTTAAGAGAATTGTTTTAATCAAAGAAGAATAAGGAAAATCAGAATGCAGATGAGAAGGAACCTGGAGAAGATAAACAAAAGAAGGTTGGAAGAGGAAAGTGTCAAGACATGAGGTGGAATCCCACAAAATGAAGATTTAAAAACTATACCAACACTGGAGAATATTTGCTTGATGTTGAGCAGGATCAACCAGAAGCAGCAAAAGGCATTCATCTAAACAATAATTTTAGCAGTCTATAGGAAAAAGGAAAAAAAGGAACAATGATAGATAGTGATGATCAATATGACACAAGAGAAGAAAATCAGACAAAAGGGAATGAAGAATTAACAAATATACAGGGGTCTCACAATAATAATAAATCTCAAATGATTATTTACAAATCTCAGGAGAGGAATTCAGTGGTGGAGCACCAATTGGGGTCAATGGTGGTAAGGGTGAGCAGGTCCCTGTAGAAACAATGGTAAAAAGTGAGTTCATTGATGAAGTTATAAATGATGTAGAAGATGTAATGAGTGATACATTAATAGCACTTGCAGATATAGTTAAAAGATCATTGCCAATGGGGTCAGAGAATGAGCAACAAAGACAAGAGTTGACATTGTCTTTGGCAAATACAAAGTATCATGAACCTATCAAGTGTATGATGAAATGGATGGTAATGGAAATTTGGGGATATGCTCTTATCCTACAAGAAACATTGTTCAACAGGTACTTAATGGGGGAATAATATGCAAATACTGACTAATCTTCAAACATCAATTCCCTGCACAGAAACAAGGCCAATTAGCAATTTACATGATATAGTCTCACACCAGTTACAGGAAACTAAAATCAATGGTGATAAGAAACAAGAGAGTATGAAAAAGGTGGAGGACAGGGAGGAAGATGCAAATCATTGGATAGAGATGAAGGTGCATCAGGAAGCAGACTTATCACCTCAATCTTCCACAAAGAACAACAAATCAAGGAATAAGGAGGAGAAAAAACCTACTAAGGTGAATCCTAAGAGGTTAGGAAAAGCAACATTTAAATGATAATGAAGGCTCTATTGTGGAATGTGAGGTCTGATAGAAATCAACATTCATTCCATAGAATTCAAATGTTGCACAAATATCATAAGTTTGCTATAATTGCTTTAATGGAACAATTTCAAGAAGCCAGGAATATTCATAATACAAGAGAAGATTGGGCATGCAGTATGCAAACTACAATACAAATGGAAAAATATGGGAGTTTATTCAGAACACATTCAGGTAGGGGTGCTATTTGACAAAGAAAACAACTGACATTACAACAATTGACTTTTCAGGATTCTAGTGAATCTTTGATTACTACTATTGTTTATGCCAAATGTGACAATCAAGAAAGGCTCACTCTATGGAATGATATCTATTCTATTTATCACAACATGAATCACCCATTGATAGTTGGTGGTGATTTCATTGTAATCTTGTCTAATGAAGAAAAGATAGGAGGCTTCCAGTGACATCTAATGAAGTTGAAGACTTTGCTTTTTGTGTTAACTCTTGTGAATTACTGGACATCAACTACAAGGGAGCCCATTCACCCGGTGGAATGGCAGAGCTGATAGTGATTGCCTCTTTAAAAGGCTGGACAAAATTCTGATGAATCAAGAGTTCATAGGTATGGCTGGTCATGTGGAAGTAGAGCATCTAGCTAGAACAGGGTCAGATCATGCCCCTTTATTACTATCTTGTAGTGGGCAACAACTTCATATTAGAAAATCATTCAAATTTTTAAAATTTTGGGTGGAAGAGGCTTACTTTAAGGAGGTGGTGAAAAGAAGTTGGGTTTCTCAAGAGGACTCAGATATTTTTATTGCTATTAAGCAGTAAATGAAGAATACTAAGTCTACTCTTGCTTGTTAGAGTAAAGTAAGATTTGGAGATATATTCAAACAACTACTCATTAGAGAGGAAATTGTGAGACTCAAAGACGAACTATTTGAAGAACATCCTACAATTAGCAATAGACTAGTTCTTCAAAAGGCTCAAGTTGAATTGAGGAGATATTTGCACTTTAAACAGGAGTGTTCGACACAATATGCAGGGATTCAATGGTTCTCGAAAGGAGACAGAAATACTAGATTTTTCCATAGTCTAGTAAAAGGGATGAGAAAGAGACTGTCACTATCCAGAATTATCAAAGAAGATGGGCAATGGGCAAAAGGAAATGAGCAGGTGGCGGCTGAAGCTGTTTCCTTTTTTCAGAAGCAATTTACTTGTGAAAATGACCTTGCAGACATGTTTCTACTTAATCATGTGCCTACACTAGTTACAAAGGAGATGAACATGGGTATTACTAAGGAACCAGTCGAGGAGGAAGTGAAGAGGGTAGTTTTTTAATTGAATGGAGAAAGTGTCAGTAGCCCTGATGGGTTAACTAGTATTATTTTCCTGAGCTGCTGGGATAGTGTTGGTGGAGATGTTGTAAAAATGATCCAGGCTTTCTTTCCAGGGAGCACATTACCTAAGTCTATTACACACACCAATTTGGTTTTACTTCCTAAAAAAGAATTTTTTTCAATATTTCTCTGACATGAGGCCAATTAGTTGGCCAATTAGTTTAAGTAATTTTCTTAATAAGGTAAACTCAAGAGTGCATCATGACAAAATTGAGGCATATCTCCCTATTCTAGTGTCTAAAAATCAGTCTGGGTTTGTGAGGGGCAGAAATATCACAAAAAATATCTTATTAGCCCAAAAAGTTATTACAGATATTAAGAAATGGGGTAAACCTACAAATGTAGTGATCAAACTGGAGTAGGCCAAAGCTTAAGACAGAGTGGATTGGAGGTATTTGATAAAGATGCTTGAAAAAATAGGGTTTGATAATACTGTTGTGGATATGATTTGGAGACTCTTGGCTAACAATTGGTGTTCTATTCTTATAAATGGGCAATCCTTTGGATTCTTTTATTCTACTAGGGGTGTGAAACAAGGAGACCCTTTGTCTCCTGCTCTGTTTATATTATCTTCTAAAGTGTTGGCTAGAGCCCTGAACTCTTTATTTGAGAATAAGGACTTTAAGGGATTTGGGATGCCAAAATGGAGTGATAACATTAAACATTTGTCCTATGCAGATGACACTATTTTATTTGTTTCTGCAGATAAGATGTCATTGAAATTAGTGATGAATATATTGGAGGACTATGAACAACAGTTAGGGCAGAAAATCAATAAGGAGAAGAGCTTATGTTATGTTCATGATAACACTGCTAGAGCTGTGACCCAGGACGTGGAAAGTTGTATTGGATTTCCCAGAGGAAAATTACCTTTGATGAACTTAGGTTGTCCAATTGGACATGCCATAAAGAGAAAGAATCACTATTCTAATCTCATTAAAAAGTACACAACAAATTGCAAACCTGGAAAGGGAAGATTCTTTCTTTTAGAGATTTTTTGCAAGATTTCTATGGAATTTCAAGGAGGTTGGCAGAAACAAGCACTGGATTGCTTGGGATGTCATTTGCAGGCCTAAAGAAAAAGGTGGTCTAGGCATTAGATCACTGTTTGATGTATCCAAAGCATTATTTGCTAAGTTGTGGTGGATTTTTAGGACTCAAAAGTCAATGTGGACAACTTCATGTGGAATAAGTATTGCAAGAGACATGCTCCTTAGGTGGTTGAATGGAAAGGGGGATCTTAGACTTAGATGTATATGATTGAAGCCAGAAATTGTGTTGATCAAGAAATTTGGTGGGAACCAAGATGTGGAAATGCTAACATTTGGTATGACAATTGGGCAATGCTTGGTGCTCTACAATATTATCTACCAGTGTCTACCAGAAGGGTTCATCAATAAGAAGATGTCAATCAGTTAGTTAATAATGGGAGGTGGAATCCTAATTTGCTAGATATGTTGTTTACAGAAGAGGTTGGTAATCACATCCAACATAATCTTATGGTTGAAAAAGGGTCAACAGAATAGGACAAACCCCGATGGATGCTTAATCCTTCTGGTAAATTCACAGTCAAGTCTGCTTGGGAAATACTAAGACAACCAGGTGATGTCCTACAGGATTACAGGAAATTGTTGATAAAAGGAATTCCTTTCAAAGTTTCTTTTTTGATTTGGAGGTTGTGGAAGAAAAGAATTCCTATTGGGGAAGTACTTGTAAGAACTCAGTTGTGTGATGAAGTGTTATGCAAATGTTGTGATGAGAATGAGAGGGAAACAATAGCCCGTTTATTCATTAAGTGTCCAATTGCTAACAGACTATGGGGTAAATTTGCAGCAGCAGGGGGAATTAATGGTCCTTTTTTGCAACTAAGGGATTCTATAATAAATGGTGGAATACAGAAAGAACACTGAAGTTGCAAATACTCTTCAATGCAGTTCCTTTGTTTATCATATGGCAAATTTGGAAGAGGAGGAACACTATTAATCATGGAGGAAGAATGACATATGTGGGTATGGAAAGAGAAATGAATAGAAAATTGTTTTTTTAGCCAAGTATAACTACCCTTGGCTCAAAATGTTACCAACATCTTGGCCTGGATTGGTAAAATTCTTTGAGGAATACACTCCAACTCTTGGTTGCAAAATAGTAGTGTGGAATCCTCAAAAGATGGGGTCCTTTAAATGCAACTTTGATGGTGCATCTAAAGGAAATCCAGGCCCAAGTTCTGGGCCTTTTTGTATTAGGAATGGAGAAGGAAATTGAATTTATGTTGAAGTCAGGAGATTATTTGATGGTATTAATCTAGTGGCAGAAGTGGTGGCACTAAGACTAGGTCTGGAGTACTGTGTACAACATAATTTGCTCCCTGTTACACTTGAAACTGATTCCCTTTCTCTAAAAAATATTCTGGATGGAATTTGGGAAATCCCTTGGAGCATAGTGATGGAGATCAAGAGGATTAGGATGCTTATGAAGGACAAGGAAGTGACACTGGCACATATTCTCAGAGAAGGAAATCAGTTGGTAGACTTTTTCACTAACCACATTTTCTGTTTTGCAGGTTCTCAAACATTAACATACCCAAATTTTCAGGATATACCAAGTGAGGCAAGAGGCATCATCAATACAGAGAAAGAAAAACTTCCTAGCCTTAGGATAAGAAGATATCAAAATGGAGATTTTGCTAACCATGATCATATGCAGAGAAGATAATATGAAAATACACATTATAATAGGGAATTCACATAGTAGGCATTCGAATATACAAACAGATGCAGCGATGACAATAAGGAGGAATTGTTTAAAATAATAAAGTACCTATATTTCTTGAATTTCAAGCAGTGGTATCAGCTATTAAGCTCAATCTACTGAGAGTCGAGGAAAATAGCGAAACATTGTTCTGGAAAAGTAGATATATGAGGGCATGACGACAATCAAAAGGAAATCAACAAGGGGGAAACAGATAGTTTTAAAGTATCAAGGACACTTCATCCAATTCTAAGCGTCAAAGATCGCTAGTCAGTATAAAACCCAACTAAATGAGTTGGGGTCGAATCCCACAGGGAGTGGTACGTGTTTGAGAATCAATTAGGAAGTACGAATATGGTCAAATCAGTCATAGAAATAGAAATTATCGAGTAAATACATCATTCAAATCATGGGGTGACACGAATGTCAAATAATGGGATTTTGGTTAGGAATTATCAACTACAAACAATGGAAAAATATACGAAATAACGATAATGAGACGGGTTCTTGGGATGTGATTCGATTATAGGCTAATATAGACAAATGGGTAATTGCAACTATTAGAAAATAGCAAGATATTAGTCAGTAAGCTAGTCTATAGAGGAGATAAACTTTCTCTTGAACAATTTACCCCGAATCAAGTTGATTTCTCTCGAACATCAACGAGCAAGCAAAATAAGAACAACCCACACATTAGTCCATTCACTCTCTCGAGCTGAATGTGTGGAATTGGGTTTAGGATTCATTCTCTCGAGTTGAACCCATGTAAACCCAATACGCACTGACCATCAATCAATAAGCTTAGTTTTAAAACCTCTCTCTCGAGCAAGCCAAAACCACAAGGGTAGAACAGCATTTGCAACTACAATTCCTAAATTAAACCACAATTACTGATTGAACTTACTTCTAAACAGCATTTAAACTAACAATTAGCAATACCCATAAACTAAATTAGCCCATAATCACACCCCAAGAATTGGGGTATTAGCTAGACATCATAAAAAGATAAAAACCATTACCAAATTGAGTTTCCCTCAACTGGGTAAGATTGATTTCGTCCTTACAATTTTCCAATTCAAAGAATCTCAAAGACCCACTTTTAATTTCTCAAAAGTGAAAAACTTCAATTCTCCAAAGCTTAGGAAAAACTAGAGAAAAACCTGTCTCAATGCTAAGAATAATAATCACAATTCGATATAATGAAAATTTAGATCCTAAACTAAGTGTTCAAAAATATATTTATAGTCGCCAAAAATATGCTGCGAAGAACCATTCGGCACAGTAAGTTGGTCTCACCGAACCACTCAACGATCCGCCCTTTCGTCAATTCCATCGCCTTTCTGCCTTGGCCTTCAGCATCCTCAAGGTCTGTAACTTTGGACAATCCAACACTGCATCACAGAACCACTCGGCGATCCACCGATTGCTCCTTTCTCTTGCCAACTTGGTTCTTTCCTTCAGGGCTTGGCACACTGGAACTTTAGGTGGTCAAGTAGACATTCGGTGACTCGCCAAGTGGACTTGGCGATCACCAGGCTTTCTTTTCATCATTCTTTCAACTCGCTTCGTTCCTTTTTGCAAATTAGTGTCATTGCTTTGTTCCTCAATCCATATACCTAGAAATCAAGGGTTTTACATCAATTATTGGCACAAAATAAGCATTTGAGAACACTAAATCATTGTAAATAAAGCCCTAAATGAGTCCAAATCTCGGACTCATCAACACCCCCAACTTAAACTTTTGCTTGTTCTCAAGTAAAACTCAAGTTCAGCAGGTCAAAAAAGATGTCTCAAACAGTGCTACACAAGACTCAATCATGAATGCACACAAGAAGACTCAACTTACTTATGCAAGGATCAGTTGTGCACTCAAAGATTCAAGTTGTGACTCATCTTTATCAAAGATTCTCAAGTTCACACTACTTGCTTCAAATGCAAGTTCAAGCTCAACAAAGGTACTCTTCCATATTCGCACACAATGGTTTAACACTTTATAGCTCCGGAATCATGATGAGTCTACAAATTGGACACATTTAGGGCTTTATTTTGATAGAATTAGTGTCCTCAAATACATATTTTACCTCAATATCTGATGATTACCCTTAAGTTTCAGGTATTTGGATTTTGAGGGAAAGCATGGACACAATTTAGCAAAAAGGAACAAAGGCAACTGAAAGAATGAAGAAATGAAGATCTGAGAATCTCCGAACTCATTCGGCGAATCACCAAAACGGTCTTATCCTCGCCTTTTGCTCCAGTGTGCTGAGCCCTGAAGGAAAGGATCAAATCGGCGGTGAAAAGAAGCAGTCGGCGTATCACCGAGCATTTCCGCAAAGCTGTACTATGTCGCCTAATGATCCAAACATGACGATGTTGAAGGATAGAACAAGATAACGATGAAACCTACCAAAAGGTGGATCACCGAGTTGATTGGCGATCTCGACTAACGACGCCGAATAATCTGCTACAGTACAAATTTTTGAAAACTATTAATACTCTTTGAGAGTTGTAGCTTAGTATCAGTTTTGGAATATCAGATTTTTAATATAGAACTTTTAACATAGACTTCTGAGTTCAAAGTTTGGAGAGGGTTTTGAAGAACTTGAAGATTCAAAGGGTTTCAACTCCAAGAATTTGGATTTGGGTCTTGTGGATTCTTCATTCTTTGCTTGTTTTGACACTTAAATCTTCATACCCATTTGAATGCAAACTCATTTTGGTATAAATTTATATCTCTTTTACATGTCTAGCTAAAACCCCAATTCTTGGGGTGTAATTTTGTGAATATGGGTTAGATTATCTATTTGGTCTTGCTTGTTAATGGTTTTTTTGTTGTGTAAATGTGATTTCATTTAGTAGTTGTGGTGGAACTTAATGAAATTGTAGTTGCAAATATGATTTCACCTTTGTGTTTTCGGCTTGCTCGAGAGAGAGGTCGTAAAACTAGACTACTAAATTGATGGCCGGTGGGAGTGGGTCGACATGAGGTTCAGCTCGAGAGAGTGAACCCTAGTCCTTCTCCCACACACTCAGCTCGAAAGAGTGAGTGGGCTAAGGCAGAGGATGTTCTTCATGCGGCAATTAGTAGGTGTCCGAGAGGAACTCATTTGATTTGGGGAAAGTTGCTCGAGAGAGAACTTACCCCCACTATAGTCTAGCCTAGTCACAAATATTCAACGGATTTATTATCAAAAGCATGTACCCAATAGTCTAGTCTAACCCGTATTCCTATCACATACCAAGAATCCCTTCTCCTTGATTAGTACTCTTTGCATTTTTGCTTGTTTTTACTTACTTGTGACAAACCCCCATCATTATTTGACACTTTTGTGTCACCCTTTAAATTTAACATGTTTATATTCGATAATGTTTTTAGCTATGACTAATTAGAACTTAATTTTATTTTTCTATTAATTCTCAAGCCCACTCCCTTGGGACTCGACCCCAACCCTTGGTTGGGTTACTATATTATTGTACGATCGTAGATACTTGCATTGAAAGTTGTCTTTTGATTACGCAAACATCAAATCACACACAATTCTCACACTCACAAAGATGAACACATGCATGACTTCACCCATAGGTTTGCCCTTATTTTCCAACTAACATTCGTTTCAGCTCATTCAAGATCAAAAAGTTCTTTTCAAGGCTTGTAACGTGGCTAAGTGTAAAGGTATGGTCATTTAGGCTCAGTGGCTAATATCCTCATGAAATGTGGTGTGAACAACACTCTCTTTCCTTTTTTTTAACACTTTCACTCATGCTCAAAATTCACCCTATTATTCACTTCTCATGGAATACCGGACACCCCATTTCTTTTGCAACTTTCACAACTTTATTTGTCAACTTTTTGGTTCTTTTTTCTTTTTTCATTCTTCTTTTCTCTTTCTTTTTTTTTTGTATAGAAGGGTTACATGTCTCTCAAAACCATGGATCAAGGGGGACTTCTTTACACTTCTTGATTTACCTTCTCTTTTCACCACACCCCCAACTTAGGCTTTTCTATTCAAACAAACCACACTTCATGAGGATTATGGGTGAATGGATAAAGAGGGGTTACAATTTTATCAAGTTTCTTCCAAGAAAAGGTTAAGGCTCAAAGGGTGTTCAAGCAAAGTTCACATAGTCACAAGGTTGGCCACAAAAGAGGTATAATGTCAAATTGTTTCACTCTTCAGAATTGTTGCCTAAGATCATTTCAAGAGCTTGCATCACTTAGTCAATCGGACAAATGGGACAAATTCTAGGTGTCTTCAAACAAGGTTCACGGTAAACTCATCACACAAGGCATTATCACCAATATCAAATAAGACTCCACACTTTCGCTAGTGTGCAATGTTCATCACAAAAGACTCCATTCAATAACCGGCTAGTCACAATGAGATGTAAAAAGTCCACATATTGTCTATGCAACTTCATTTGGCCTCATCATAGCTGCACATTCATTTTTGTTTGATTAAGAGAACTATTCAAGTCATCGGTATTGATTGTAACCGACACTCAAATTTGCACAAGAACAACCACAATCAAACACAACAAGAGGTGGTAAAACTTTTCAGAAGGGTCAAATACCATTTTCATTTAAAACAAGAATCCATAAGCTCAAACATCCACAACACAATATCAAAACACAAAACCCCAATATATACAAAAATAGTAATCACAAGAGGTAGGTATGGAAATACCTCACCCCACCACAAACAAAAAGCAATTTGTCCTCAAATGCAGCAAAATACTAAGAAATCAATAAAAGTGACAGAAAGGGAGATAAAGAAGGGTCATATGTACACAGTCGCTCCATTTTTCAGGGCATCAGTGCCTGGAGCAACATTAGCACTGCTAGTTCCACTAGGATCAGCCATGGGTGTGTCTGCTAATGAGATCTACACAGCTGAATCTATCATCGCCTCCTCAACCTCTGTCAAGCCCTCATAGGTAGCCGCATCATCAACACCAAGCTGATCCTCATCAGTCTCAGCCTCGGATTCTGCAGCTGTCATCTCCCAAACTCGAATATCATTTCGGGTGGTAGCCGGAGGCACATCCATATTTGTTGGCATGTCGGGGATCTCCACAGTCCCAAAAACCATAGACATGTCTGTGGCCTTCAGATGGTCCACATCCTTTCTCATCTCAGCAATGGCAGCCTTTAAGGCCGTCACCTCTTCAGTGGCCTTGGTCGTGCTCACACACCGCTATCATTGCCGCAAGGGCATCAATAGTCAAACTCAGGGGTGTCACAACAGCAGAAAGGGCCCTCTCAATCATCCCAAGAATGGTGGCCTCAAGCCTGGAGGCGCGCCTTTCAACAGGATGGGCTAGTTTCCCTATCCGTAGTAATGCATCCTGGGTGAGTAGAGGTCGAGAAGTAGCAGCAGTAGAGGCACTAGACCTAGGAGGCAATGGAGTTGTAGAGGAACTAGGTGCCATGGAAGGGGAAGTGCTAGATATACCTGAAGACCCAGGGGTCGGAGTAGGCAAAGGTGCCTCTGCAGGTAATGCATCAATATCCACAACCGGGGATGTGTCCATTAGGGTTGGCTTCTTCTTCTCGGACTCATCCTTCAAATACTCCGCCTCAATCCTCAGGATATTGGTACAGGAGGTGGGAGTCACTTCCACATCCTTCTTCTCATCTTGAAGCACTCGGGCTCATTTGCACAGCTCGGTGATCAGCATTGGAAAGCGGAGAGAAGTCCGCTGCTGCTTGGCCCTCATGACCATTTCTTTCCCAATGATCATCCCCAAGTTCAGCCTTGTCCTATCAATAATGCAACCAAGGCAGGCTGCTTTTGCGTGGTGGAAAATTGACTCATTCTGGGATGGCATGATAGTATTGCTGATGAAGCTAAAACAGAACCTCGCTGCTACATTGAGGTCCTTCTTTTCTATGGGTGCTCCAACCTCGATCCACCTAGGAGTACCGTTAGATAGTAGAGGGGCCAACCAATTTTTCATATTCTCCAATATTGTAGTCCTGATCATGTATTGACAATCACCCTCAATTTCTTCTGAACACTCTAGGACTGCATTGATAGCATCACTATCACACTTCACCTTTCTTCCCTTGACAACCACATATTCTATCGACTTGAATCTGGCGGCTTGCTTCTTCCCTTGTGGCACTAATGCTCCGTAAGCAGTGTAGAACTCCCGAACCCAATTGGGAATGTAAGGACCATGGGGTTTCGTGAAGATCTGAAACGTGTGAGACTTCAAACGGCTCATAATATCTAGGTATCTGTCCATTACCCCATCAGTAGACATCCTCTTCTTCTCAATAATGGTCCTCGGTCCTCAGTCTTCAGTCTATTCATAGACCGGGGGTGGAGGACCCTGTGCAGGTGGCGCTGGGACCACAGCCTGTGCTGGAGCAGGGGGAGGAGCAGTGGACTGGGGAGTCCTGATCCTAGACGAATCATTTAACATTTTGGATCGCAGCTCCGCTCTCTAGGCTGACAGTAGCTCATCCTCAGGATCAGAAGTTGCAGCCTGATGGTCGTGGTGCTCACCCTCACTCTCAAAAGTGGTGAGGTGAGTGGCATATATTTCGTCACTGTCGGAGCTGTCCTCCGGTGATGCAGGAGGAGATGCCTTGCCTTTTCCTTTTCCCTTCCCACCTGTGGTAGGAAGTTTGGTAGCCTTTGCCCTGGCTACATCCTCATTAATTGTGATTCCCTTAGCCCTCTTGCGGCGCGGCATGTCTCTACCTTCCACTTTTGGTCTAGCCATATCTACAAAAACATCATAGAATGTTAGAAATATTTCAAGAAAAATCACAGAAATCATATTGCAGAGAGACTCGCCGAATCACTTTGGAGAGCTAGATCGGGCTCGCCGAAAGGATTGGCTTCAAAATTTTCTAGAAAATGTCCAGTCGGCAATGGGAAGGCCCTTTCGGCGTATCACCGACACCATTCGGTGATCACAGACAAGCCCGCCGAAAGTTACAATGTATTTTAAGGGTTGGGGGCGCAGAAAGGGCCATCAAAGAAGACTTTCAGTGAGTCGCCAAGTGCACTTGGCGAACTCAGGCTTCTCGCCAAAAGTTACAGAACCCAACTCAATATAAGCATGAATTTAAAGGCGATCTAGGGGAGTTCTTTTTCTTCTTCTTCTTCTTCTTCTTCTTCTTCTTATGTGCTTAGAGTACCAGCACGAGACATACTGTGGAATGATACAATTAGGCAAGATGCACGATAACGATGAATTATACGTAGGCGAATTATGATTATTTGAATTATTATGATGTGTGTAATTTGGATCATGAACAAGTTGAGGCATTACTAAGGGTGTGTTTGGTATGGAGGAAAACGTTTTCTGGAGAATGTTTTACAATTTTTCGATGTTTGGTTGGCTTAAATGTTTGGAAAATGTTTTCCAAATCAAATTATTTTCCTCAAATTTAAGGAAAATGATTTTCCTTCTAAAATTAAGGAAAACATTTTCCAAAACTCTACTTCATTTTTTAATTTATTTTTCTTACCCTACTCATACCCCGTACCCGACCCTCCCCATTCAAAAAAATTTTAATTTTTTTTTTTAATTTCAAATATATTTTTATCCCTACCAAAGCTACCCCCCCCCCCCACAAAGAAAAAAATTAAAAATTAAAAAAATTATTTTTGAAAAATGTTTCAAATATTAAGATTTTTTTTACCTCATCCAACCCCTAACCCCTACCAACCCTACTCCCTACCCCCCTCCACTCCCAAAAAAAATTGCTTTTGAAAAATATTTCAAATTATTTTTTTATGCCAGCCCCTCCCCCCACCCCCGCCAATTTTTTTAAAAAATAAAGTTAATTTTGGGAAATATTTTAAATTTAATTTTTTTTTATGCCATCCTCGTCAATCCACCCCCCCCCTCCCCCGGCCACCGCAGCTCTAGCCACCCTGTCAAAAACTTTTTTTTTTCAAAAAAGAGTTGTTTTAGAAGAATATTTCAATTTTTTTAAAAAAATCATTTTTATGTCACCCCGACCACTTACCCCCCCCCCCATCCGGGCCATTCCCGTCAAAATTATTTGCCTTATTTTTAAGCTAAACTGTTTTTGAAAAATATTTCAAATTTAAATAATTTTCATTTTTAGGCCAACCCCACGACTCCCGCCCCATCAAAAAAAATATATATATCATTTTTATGCTACACCCACCCCTACCCCTTCCCCCCCCCCCCACAACCCCGTCAATTTTAAAAAAAATTGTTTTTGAGAAAACCATTCCTGGGTCGAAAGTCTGGTTAGGTCCTGGGTGAAATCTTAGGGTCGGATTTTTGAATGGTTATCAGGGTCTTATCTTAGTTTGGATGTCGGGGTCAGGTCCTAGATCAATTATTGAGGTTTTTTTCCCAACATAAATTATTTTTATAAAGAGTATTTTTTAGTCTCAAGCCAAAAATAAAAAATATTTTCTGGAAAATATTTTTCATTCACCAACCAAACATTAAAAAATATTTTCTACTCACCAACCAAACATGGAAAAATAAGTTAGAAATCCACGTGTTTTCCAAGAAAATATTTTCTAGGAAAACATTTTCCTTCATACCAAACACGCCCTAAATCATCACATTTAAGTAATCATGAAATTTTCGATTAGAGGGCTCATTATCCATATTTGAGAAGTAAAAACTCAAAAACTGTAGGGGAAAGCAAAGTTAAACAATAATGTTATGTACTATTATTTTCACCAACATCAACAATTAATTTTGTCCGAATACATGTTGACACGCAGATTTTATGAATATTTTGGACCAAAATGCAAATGCTAGGTATATATATGCATAAACACACATAAAAAAAAATAAAAAATACGAGTTCAAGTTATATATATTATCCGTAAAATTTGTTTGGCGATAAATTTACGAAGATCTGATTATATAATTTGTTACTATATAGATATATATAATGCTTTGATAGGGTACTTCTACAGTTTAATTTATGTCTTATTTTTTAGTCCTTATAAAAAGAATATTCTATATATGCTTAAGATTATAAATTTAGAAGACTCAGAGTTACACAAATCTTATGATATGTCTAAACCTAAAGGTTTTTTATTTTAATAATAACTACATGTCTAGTCAAATAGGTTCACGTAAAATGATATAAGACTATTAATATTGAGTTAATAATATAGTCTCAACTTGGAACTATATATATGAACTACTTAAATGAAGGATTTGATATAATTTTTTTCTTTCTTATGCATGGTGGAGTACAAGGCTACACCACTGGAGAGCCGGGATATCAACAACCACTTATGATCCAACTAACGATACGATTGGAGGTGGAGGTGAGGGCCGTATTTTGTTATCATCCGACTGTGAAGACTCAAGATCCCAGTTTGCCTTGCTGATCCAGAGCTAGCATCATTAATAATAATAAGAATAAGAACTATCTAGGAGTAGATTTCCCGTATGGTCACTTAAAGTAACTATTATCACAAAATGTCATTTTTTTTATTGAAGAAAATTGAAATCAAGAAGAAAGAAGACTATCTGAAATACATAATAAATTTGTGTGACGATTTGAGAAATCTGTCACGCCCCAAGCCTACACCCTGGACGTAACTGGCACTCAAAAATCATTGTTGGTTTCCAAGCGAACCCTTGGCCTGAATCATTACTCAGCAGAAGACTTACTCAAGCAAAATGGAAACTCATGATGCGAAGATAACTTTAAAAACTTAATTTAAACTAAACTCCAATAATTGTCTGAAAATAATTTAACAAGTATTAGTTAAATGCCTCATGAACTAAAAACATTACAACCACAAGGAAATAATGATAGACTCCTCGACCTTTGAACTATCTATGAAGCCTCTACTATTACAGAAGGATTATTGGGACAAGACCCACGACATCCTAACAAACTTAAAGTAAAAATGGAACCCTCCGGAAGCAAGGAGGCTCACCATAGCTAACTGGAATTGCAAGTGGTATCAACGAAGCTTTTATTGATGACCCTGAATATCTGTATCTGCATCATAAAAGATGCAGGCCAAATGGCGTCAGTACATGGAATGTACGAGCATGTAAGGGGAATTCTAAAGCATAAACATAAGCTTGAACTGATGGAAAAAAAACATACTGACCTCTTGTCAACTCACTCAAATAGGGCTCAACTAACCAAGGTACTCAACTCAGTGAAACATAGTTCAACTCAACTCAGAGAAATAAGGCTCAACTCAATAATAAGATACTCAACTCAATAATAAGATACTCAACTCAATGAAACATAGTTCAACTCAACTCAGAGAAATATGGCTCAACTCAATAATAAGATACTCAACTCAGTGAAACATAGTTCAACTCAACTCATAGATATAGGGCTCAACTCAATAATAAGATACTCAACTCAGTGAAACATAGTTCAACTCAACTCAGAGAAATAGGGCTCAACTCAACAATAGGGTACTCAACTCAAGATACTTAAGGATAAAGCAACAACAAAATATGCAATATATGGAAAGTTGTAAAACAATAGATAGCAACTCAATTTTATGTAAAAATACAATAATAACTCATCTGTATGTAAAAATACAATAATAACTCTTATTTGGGAGATTCTCTAACCGACAACCATCACTATGAGTTATGTGATGATACAACGTCTCTCCCATAATGCCAGAACTGTCATATACCTTGCCGGGGTATATAACTCCTCAACTAAGTGGATCCACTAGTCTATGCTTAAAAACAAATAAGTATTCATCTAAAAAGTATGAACCTTTCTACCCACGTTGGCTACATGGTTTATGGGGTTGTATGTTGTTTGAACTCTCCCCCATATCGGTGCTCAATACTACTCCCAAAATATAACTTAGCTCATATGTTTAAAAAAAAACATTTCCTCATCCTCAACTTTGAGATTATTACTCAGAAGGTTTCTCTTAAAAGAGATAGTACTCAAAACTCCTTATGAACTCTTTGGCAAATCGGTGTTTCCTCTCATCTTAAATGTAAAAACATTTACTCTTGAGAATACTTAGTTCCCATTTATCATTTTGAAAAAAATAAACTCAACTCTACTCATCCTCATACTCAAGTACTCATGTCTTAAAACAAATTGTAAATAATTGTAAAAGACTTCTCAAAATAGGGTTCATGCCAAATTATGGACGTGAACGACTCAATTCAAGGTTTTCAATAACCATATATATATATATATATATATATATATATATATAACTCAATACTCGGAACTCAATAACTCCTGAACTCAAGGATTCAATGGTACTACTCAGCTCAAGACTTCTTGACTCATAGTGTTGATGCAGAATTATAGACATGAACAACTCGACTCAAGGGTAGCTCAAATCGATAGTTGATCTCAAGGGATTCACAATTTAACTCAAAGACTTTCTTGAACTCTACTCTTAACTCTTTCTTGAATTTGAACTATGAATTCAAGAGTTATGATTCATGACATATAGGATCTCTTGATGATTAATGAATGTTTAATTAGTAGGGAGTAAGAAGAGAATGAAAGCTCGACTCAAATAAACAAGTACGGAATAAGAAGAGAGAAGGAAAATGGCCCATTTATTGGGGGTCTGATTGGGCGAATTGCCAGCGCGCGGCACCATGCCTCCATTTACAGGGGGTCTAATTGGGCGCACTGATGGTCGTTGCCCCAGCCTCCATTTACAGGGGGTCTAATTAGGTGCACTGTTGGCGCGCTGTCCCAACTCTAATTTACTGCGGGTCTGATTGAGCGCACGGCTGACGCGCTACCCCAGCCCCAACCCAGAAACTTTTGAATTTTTCTTCTTCGATTTTGGGTCCTAAATTCACCTAAAATTTATTTGGATTCTTCCCAAATTTCTTAGATTCGTAAACCTAACTCAAGTACATGAAAATCTACTCCAAATTACTCAAGAATTACACTCACTCGCAAGATCCTCACCTCAAAAACTCAACAAACTCCATTAACAAGGAATGAAGAACAAAACCTCAAGAAACTCCATTAACAAGGAATGAAGAACAAAACCTCAAGAAACTTCTGAAGAACTCAAACCATTCAACCTCAAGAATGGAATTACGGATAAAAATCACATGATTGGCGTGTGGGTGAACGAACCCAACACTATGAGAACTTACATACCTCTTAGGATAAAATCCTTGGCAAAATCCCTCGAAGAATCGCAAAAATCTTGAACGCTTTTCCTTTTCTCCTCTTTTCCTCTTCTTGAACTCCTCTCAAAATCCTAAGCGTATTTAGGAATTGTGAAAACTGATCTAAGTCAGTTTAGATATTACTAAAAATGAGTTAGGCTAGAGGGGTAAGGAAAAGATCAAAATACCCCTTATTCATTTGGGTAACTTTCCTTAACTGGAAAGGCTGAACTCAAACGGGCATATCTCCTCATCCGAACTCAAAATTTAGCAAACCCGGTGGCGTTGGAAAGAGGACTCAGAGATCTTTCATTTGATATCTTAAGGGTCTCCTAACTCGTCCTGTGCTGAAAGTTATAGTTATTTGAAGTTGACCCAAAACTTAAAAGAACTTAGGAATGACTTGAATGAATTCTCTTTAGTTCTTTTTTTGGAACTGAAGGTGCTACATCTAGTGACCTTAACACTTAAGAAAATTTAAATTTCTCGGTAAAATCTCACTCACTACGAAGAATGGTTTGAGTCTTAGCTCAAAAAATTTCCGAGTGTTACAAAATCGACTTACCATCCAGCTTAGCTAGACTTTTCAACCATAAAAAGACATGCTAGTAAAATAGAAACTAGACAAATAAATATAGATGGCATAATTGTCTTATATATACAAAAAAAAAACACTCTGCATGTTGATGACTAAAAAGTTGAAACATTATTTAATTACATAGTTTTTCTAGCAGCAGAAATTGTAGTATTAAAACAGATTCACTCTCCATGCATATTGATTCCCCATCTTTGGTCTACAAGTCCTTTATATTCACAAAAACCAAGAAGGAAAAATATTAAACTAATCTTTTACTGACAAGAAATATGGCTTTCAAATTAATTAGTTCCTAATAATTAGTGGATGTTGTCAAAGCGAATGGGATTAATGTCATACGTGAAAAGGAAAGACTTATAGAATGACATAAGTAAATAAAGTTTGTGCATATACTCGTTAATAATAAACAAGATCTATCTATTCGATCAGAAAAGAATCAGGGGTAAAAAAAAGGAATTTAAATTGATTCATAGATTTCTTGAAACAAACGTGGAGTACTACATAGAAAACATACTAAAAACCCCCAAAAAAAAAGAAAAAGGAAACTAGAGAATATTACCGGTCCATAACCATGAGAGAATCACTTGAGACCAAGGGCTCTCTCCTCAGCTGACACAATTTCCTTCTCAAGCTTTATTTTGCATGAAAATAATAATGTTAGTAGATATGAAATACATAGGTTTTAAGCATAATACATAAATATATAATGGAGAGAGGTGATTAGATAAGACATCGCACATTTTCACCCTATCGAGGACATGATCATAAATAGAAGAGCATGAAGGACGCAAATTATCGGTTAGTGGGCAGTAGAGTAGTCGAGTGTTTTTCCCCTTCCCTGTGATAGAGCGGGGTTTCAAGCTAGTGCATCTATCGATTTCCTTACCATTATTATTATTTTTATTCTAACATGATCTTATCCTTCTATTTTACTACTACTGCTGTTTTATTTACTTTAGCTATCAACACTCTTTTACCGTTTTCTTCATTACTTTCATCATTGTTTTTCACTCTTGCTCTTCTTTAAAATCTGTTCTTGAGCTGAGGGTCGTCCATCGAAAACCACCTCTCTACCCCTCAAGGATGGGCATCCACGGTCTTGGACTCTTTGTACACTTCATTCTCCCTAGGTACCTCACATGTGGGATTATACTGAATAGGTTGTTGTTTTGTGCTTTCTCTAACAACATAACTTAAACTTTTTGATGAAATGGTCACACACTTCAACAAGAGAAAACGTTAAGATGACTAATTGAAAGAACATAGACATAGAATTGTATCAAAATCAGAAATGTAATTACCAAATGACAAAAGGGAGTTCAAGTAAATGTATAGGCATGATATTATAGTACCTTCATGAGGCTTTTAAATTTGTTATGAAGTTCATGATATGCTTGATTCAGGTTTCTTGCTGCCTGCAAACACCTACACAAAATCCCAACATTACAAAACTAAGATCTTTGATCTGAAAAAGTCAATTTTGAGATAACAAAGACACACATTAAACATTTTCAGAATCAAAAACATATCAAGATGTAGACAAATCAAATATCGAGTTGATGCAGAAAGAATCATACTCCTCCTTCGACTTTCTATCAACTGCTTCAATAAAAACATAGCATCCATTCTGAAGAGTACATGCTCCAATACTGTGGAAAATAAGTTGAACAAATTAATCTGCATTATGAAGAAGAATTCTTATCGCTACCTTAAGAAACAAAAACTCACCATGCCGAACTTCCTTTCAGCTTGAGACAATGCATATTTAAGAAATCAAAATCCACAACTGCTGATGATGAAGACTCACTAAAATTAATGAAAGTAACACAAGTCATCAACAAACATGATCAAAATGAAACAAAATTGGCTCAAAACAACAATGAAAATACATACAGAGTCTTAATCAGGTTTCGTATAACAAAGCGAGCATCACGGAAAAAATTATAAACCAGCTTCCGGAAGAAGGAAGGAGCATGTTCCTTCTTCAACAAGTAAACGGATCGAAATTGGCTATTAACCATACCCTGCAAAAAGCACCCTAAGTGAGTGAAAACATCTTGAAGGATCCTATGTTGCTCGAACTCTTCAAAAATGTTAACAAATGCATTTTTGAAGGATCAGACATGGATGCGTCATTATTTTTAGAGAGTCCAATCAACATAATTTAAACGAGTAGAGGATTCGGGTAAATTATAGCAACACCATTGGTATACCTCATCCTCAAGTGATTAAATGAGTGCACTTATATGCATTTTATTGGTTTTGAGAACCTACACAAAAATAATTTTAATAATATATAAACTGTATAATTTTACACCAATAAATATCGATGCCATTGAACGTACCTCATTCTCTAAGGACTGACATAATTGGTTAAATGCCGATTCATCGACTTTCTCAAACTCATCGTCCATAACCTGCACAAAAAACGTAATGTGTATCACAAGAAGAATCGTGGCGGAGAGTTCTAGAAATAATTAGCATTGAGCTACATTTTTGAGTTTATAAGTTCGGAATCCTACACAATGCTACTCTTTCTATATCAAATTAAATGTCATCTTAGAAAAAATGATTCCATAATACAAAACTACAATAAAAAAAATGCAATTGACGTACCTCATTCTCAAGATGCTGAAAGATCCAGCTTTCTTCCGATTTCTCGATGTCCACAAGCTACACACAAAACGTGAATGTGTATTACAAGAAGAATCATGAAAAAAAATCTAGAAACTTCGAGCTACAGTTTTGTATTTATGAAGAGTTCAAAATTTTAGAAAATAAGATTTTAATAAAATTATTTATATAAATGTATATTTAAATAGACCTAAAACAATTGAGTTCTATCGAAATAGTAATCGAAAATGTTGTTATTGATGTACCTCTTCGTCAAGAAAATTTTGATTGAGTGTTTGTTATCCATTTTTGTGAAATCGAAACCCAAAAATCACAGAGAAAATAGAAGTTAATTAGTGAATTACTGGGTTTTTTTCGTTTTCAATCGAACTTACACACTTAAATAGGAATGAGTACTTATTTTCAACTCATTAACTTGTTCCCATAATTATATTTCCTTCTTTAAATTTCATATCTCTCAACCCTATTTTCATAATTATTTTTCCTTTTTTTGTCTTTACAAAAGTCAAATAATGTGGATCTAGACCCATTTTTACTTATCTGTATAGATTGATTTTATATATTATTTGAGAAGCAAAGAATAAAATGATAATTTAACTATATTTGGCATTGACAAATTAATAGTAAGTGGTAGTTACTTTTCTTTTTGGGAACCCATTCATTATATTGACAAATTTGAGATAAGATTAAAAAAATAATAAGTAAGTTCTAATTACTTTGCTTAATTAGTAATTATATTAAATCAATAAATAAAAGTTTTACAAGATAAAAAATTATTTTAGGAAGCTTCAATGAATTGACGATGTCATTAACGTACTGAAGAAACATTGCCCTCTATGCAAGAATCAAGTTCTTTTATGTTTACTGAAATAACCACAATAACACAGATTTATCGTGGAAACCTTCCTCCCTCAAGGAAGGGAAAACCCACATCAAAGTTTTATTCCTTTGAGTTTTAATTCAAGATTACAACTTACTCAATAAATGAATTAACTCTAAAACATCTACCCTTTATCGATTAACTATAATCGAAGACTATACTCTCCAACAAGTCAAACTCGCTTCTTGTTACAATTCTTTCAACCTCTCTCTTAATGCTATCATCCAAGAAGTCAAACTCGCTTCTTGTTACAATTTTGACAAACTCTCTCTTAGAACAACTCCTAAACACTGATTCGACAATAAATCAATGCGACTCTCAAACTTAGAAAGAAATTTTAACTCTTTCCTTCGCTTTCTTGATCTCCTCGATGATTCGGCCTTCACTGGACTACTTCTCTCAATCTGTCATATGGCAAAGACAATTTTTTTCTTTCTTGGGCTTGATCCTTTTATAGAGTTTAATATGCCTTTAATGACTTCTACAAAGAAAAGAAATTGTTCCCCTAGAAAACTAATCCTTTTCCTTTTCGAATTTGTTTGTTGCTTTCCTTTTCTCCCTAGGACTCGTTTATATTTACTCCTTTCCTTCGTCGATTTGGATTGCTTCTTTGAAAACACGTTTTTCCTATTCTGTATCTGAATTAGTGAACTCTTTCCGCCTTCTTATTTGAAGTTTGATATGTGTTATATGAACCTGGTTCATGTTGTCATTATCGAAAGTATTTTGAGAGATTTACCGATCCATCACGTACCTTGTACTCGTAAGGCGGACATAATTTGCACATAAAGCATGATGTGTATCAGAAGAAGAATCATGGTGGAAAGTTCTATAGTTTCAATTATTTTTAATCTGTGGCTACAGTGTCCTGAAATTTTGCTATTCAGGTTTTTAATTGTATGAATTCTAGAAATTGTATAATTCGGTCCCTGATTGTATAAATTCAAAATTTGTATACAACGGTTTCTGATTGTATAAAATTCAGAATTTTATATTCTTACACTAGTTATTTGTATAAATTTTATGAAAAGTTCATAATACATTACCCTGTTTGTATATTGGCAAGTGAAATATACAAACAAAATTCTTGAAAATTCCTAAATATATAAATACAGAATTTGTATGTACTTACTTTGTTTGTATAATCACAAGCGAAATATACAAACGGACAAGTGAAATATACAAACCGCAACCTTCATAGCAAACAAACTATAGCTATGGAGCATAATTACGAAAACTATAGCTATATAGTATTATTATGTCTATTATCTTTGTTATTTCAAAAATTTTCTCAATAAAAATCAACGCTACTATCTAAGTTTAGCACTGACTTTTCAACAATTAAAAAAAGCATAAGAAAGTTAAAACAAGATAAATAAATATCATAAACATACTACATCTATCTTATACAAAACATATTGCTATGCACCTATATGGTGACCAAAAAAATTGAAACATTATTTTTCATAATTTTTCTAGTAGTAAAATTGTAGTGGAGTGTTGGGTTTAAGATCTTTTTTCTCTTTCTATGTGGATAAATAAAAGTTTTATTATGACTAGCCCACTTTAGCCCATAAACCCAATATCATGTGACACATATAAGGCTTATTTAGGTCTTATTTTCAGAAAAACAAGAGAGAAAAATCAAGAGAAATCCGTTTTAGAGATTGAAAGAAAGAGAAAAATTCCGTTTTTGCTTCATGAAATTTTCTGCTCAGGCATTCTGCTTCAAACAGAGTTTTCCGCTTCGTTAACCGTTGGATTGTGCTCATATTTCAACTGGGAGCTCTCAGAATGATTTTATTCCATTTCAACGGTGGAGATTAGATTTAGAGTTCTGTAGCTTCTGATTTTGGGATGTGAACAGTAGCTCGTTTTTGGGTGAAATTTCTCCTTTAACTCTCTAGTTTTGGTGCAATCTTGTTTCGTTGTTGCTCGTTGTTTGGGACTATTTTTGTGCCCAATTTTGGAGAACAATTTTGTAACTCTTGGTGTTTATAGCGGAGCTGTTGGTCCTGTGGTTTTTTACTCTACACATCGAAGGGTTTTCTACGTAAATCTTTGGGTCTTGTGTGATTGATTTATCCTTGTCTTGTCATTTTGTTTGGTTGATATACTTGCTTTCCATTCTTCATATTGATTGATTTATTTTGTCTTCTCTTGATTCAAATTGAAAGGGAAAGTTTAGACTTTGATATTATTCCGTTGTTATCCTGTATGACATTCTAGTTAGTGCCTTGTCTTTTCCAACAAAGTGGTATCAGAGCTTTGGTTATTGTTTATAATTGATTTGAATGATGGAGGCAAATATGAGCAAGATGGTTTTTTTGAATGGTAGTAACTATCATATTTGGAGAGTCAAGATGAAAGATCTTCTATTTGTCAAGAAAATGCATTTACCTGTGTTTACCTCTAATAAACCCTAGTCCATGACAGATGAGGAATGGGAATTTGAGAACTTGCAGGTTTGTGACTATATTAGACAATGGTAGAAATTTAAATGCAAAAACTAAAACATATAATTATCCTATACCAAATAAAATACTAAAGATAAGACAAATACAAAGATATAATTATTTTAGCAAATTTGATTGTAAATCAGGATTTTACCATCTAAAATTAGAAGAAGAATCTAAAAAATTAACGACATTTACAGTACCACAAGGATTTTATGAATGGAATGTATTACCATTTGGATATAAAAATGCACCAGGTAGATATCAACACTTTATGGATAACTATTTTAAACAATTAGAAAATTGTGTAGTATACATTGATGATATATTATTATATTCCAAAACACAAGATGAACATATAAGATTATTTGATTTTTCATTATATCTGCTTTCTTTTTACTTAGGCTTATACCTGAATATTCTATGATGTGTATAAATTTTTCGAATATAGACAAAAACTTAATGAAATAATTATAGCAAAAAGACAAGAATTAGCACATAGACAAATTAGACTTAACGATAATATATTTGCAGGAATTTGTCACAAATCTATAATAGCACAAAGAAAGACTATTTTTTTAATCTAGAAATACAAATAAATAACTTAGAATATAAACTACAACGTAATTTATAAATGAATAAAGAAGAATACGCAATAGATGAAAAAATATATGAAAATTATGACGGATTAAAAATAAAGATAATATTTTCTAATCTAGGAAGAAGTTATAAGAAAATAGGTGATAATATAAGTTTAATGTTAGAAAAATAAACGGTAAAACTGGAAGATAGTTTAACTGCTATGATAAGAATAACAAAAGAAAATGAAGAAATAGATAGAAAAACGGAAATTGAAAAAATAAAACAACAAGCAAAAAAGGAAGTACAACAACTAGAAGAAGTAAAAAATACCAAAATAATAGAACTAGAAAAAGAGTTAGCAATATTAAAAGAAATATATGAAATGAAACAAAAAGAAAAAGAACAAAAAACAAAATTAACAAATGAGATAATTAAATTTAAAGAAAAATTGCAACTAGAAGATGAATTAGAAGAAAAAGAAGAAAATAACCAAGATAATCTACCCGAAATAAGAGTTGATGAAATAAACGACGATGATCTAGAACAACATTCGGAAACAAGCGAAACATATACGGAACTTCTAGCAAACATAGATAATACAAAGAATTTAGAAGTAAATACAAGAGACGTAGACATGGACGAAAAACCTAGTACATCAGGAGTAAAAAACTCGAAAAATTTTAAACAATATAATAGAGAAAAAACTATATGGGATAAAAGATTAAATAAAAAATGGACACCTAAACCAATAACTGAACGACATGATTTTTTAGATTTAGACTGTGTAGCATATATAAATAAAACAATCCAACTATGGATGTGATATATATCAAAACAATTAATAGATAACAAGATAGTAATAGTAGAGGCACCAGGATACATAGAAAGAACACTCATAGGAACAGTAAAATTATGGCTACAAAATTTAACAAGTGAAAGCTTAACAACTTTAAGAAATAATAAAAAATTTGATGGTGGAATAGCTACTACAACTATGGAAATACTACATAAATACGAAATAGCTATAAGAAATGAATTTAGTAGTATGACAACAGAGGTAGAAGAACAAAATAAAGAAAAAATCATAAATCGGAATCTAATGACAAAATTAGCAATATGTAATATGTGTTACATAGATGAATATACATGTGCATTTAGAGAATACTATTATAAAGGAACATATAACACAGAAGAAAGTAAGGAAATAAGAAAATTATATTTTACAAAATTACCAGAACCCTTTAAGTTCAAAAATAATAAAAAGCTGGAACGAAGCAGAATTAACAGACACCTTAAGAGCTAGAATGAAATTCTTGCAACGATGGTTTATAGAATTATGTGAAAAACATAAAGAAGAAATAAAAATGGAAAAAATATTAGTAAAAAACTTAGCATGTTGCAAAAATAAAACTGCACCTCAATTTGGTTGTACGGATAAGTATTATAAAAATAGAAAGAAATATAATAAAAAATACAGATCAAAATATAAATATAAAAAACCTAGAAGAAGGTACTATGTAAAAAACTATAAAACTAAAAGACCATATAGACCAAAAAGAAAACTGGCGGAATGTACTTGTTATAATTGTGGAAAATTAGGACATATAGCTAGAGATTGTAAACTACCTAAGAATCCAAAGAAAAAACAAATATCAGAAGTAATAATAGATGATGAAAAATATACACAAATAGAATACGTAGATTATGAATTAGAAAGCAATGATAGAATATATGAATTATCGGAAAATGAAATAGAAAATAATCCAGTAATAGAATCAGATAATGAATACGATATCAATGACTGAAAAAGATATACAAACAATAACTAAAGAAAAATATCAAGATGAAGAATCGGCAGAACAAAAAATAATATTTGATAATAATATATTTGAACAAATAAAAGGAAAAGAATTAGATCTAAGTGTAACAAAAATATTCGAAATACCAACAATATGAAACTGGTTTAAACGACAAAAATAAGAATATTATGTAGTAAGTCAAAGAGAACATATCATAGATTGCAAATACACTAAAGGAAAAGCCAAAATACCAATAATAAATAAACGAATAATAAATAAAGAAATACAAGATATTAAGGCTAAAAATTCAATTAAATATGTACATTTAGGAGGAACGGAAATATTAATAAAAGCATGTTTTAGAGAAGGAATAGATACACCCATAGAAATATACTTAGCAAATGATAGAATCATACAACCTATAGAAAAAAGTATAATAAGCGCAGTAAAAGGTAACCTCATATACCAAAAATTTAAATTTATAATAAGTGCTAACTACTCAGTAGCAGTAAATGACAGAAATATAGATAAATCATTAGTATTATATTGGAAAATGTCAGGAATAGAACTAGCCCCGGAAAGTAAAATATTTACAGCTAGATGTAAAAACTTATATGTTTTAACAACAAAACATAAAATAACAGCAAAAAATAAAATAGATAAAATAAAAATAGAAGATCCCTTTGAAAGGATAGTTACAGTCATAGATAATAATGATTATAGCTATAATGAAATTGATATAGAAGAAGATTTAGAAATAGTAAAAGAAAGACTAAGTACATCGAAAAGAGTAAACAATGAGATACCCCAAATATCATAAAAAATGAGTACCTCAAGAAGAATAGATAAATCTCCACAAAAATCAATGGAAGAAGAAAGAAAACCACATCATTACTACATAACGGGAATAATGGAACAACGAAAATATTTAATATTAATAAATACAGGACTAGAAGAAAATTATATTGCAAGAGAATTAGTAACGGAAGATGAAATAATAACTATTGAACAATCATGCACCGAACTACCAAGAGTATTAACATACACCGAAGAAACTACAGAAAAGGAAATAATCATTGGAGGAATACCAATAATAATAAAGTTTAAAATATCAAGGAGATGAAAATATCACTTTAGGAATAAAATGGCTAGAACAAGTAAAACCATATAATCTAGAAGACAAACAGTTGATAATAAATTATGAAAATAAAAGAGTAATAATAAAAAGGACTTTAGTATGATAAGAATATGAAAATATATATACTTGCAAAGATAATAATAGAAGGATATTACAACAGATATTATACACCAATGATAGATACGGGAGCAGAAGCTAATAGATGTAAATATAATTGTTTACCAGAAGATAAGTGGGAAAAATTAAAAACACCAATAGTAGTAACAGGATTTAATAATGAAGGAAGCATGATCACATATAAGGCAAAAAATATAAAAATACAAATATGGGATAAAATATTAACTATAGAAGAAATATATAACTTTGAATTGACTACAAAAGATATGCTATTAGGAATGCCATTTCTAAAAAAATTATACCCACATATAATAACAAAAACACACTGGTGGTTCACGACACCGTGTAAACAAAAAATAGGAGCAAAAAGAGTAAATAATAAAAAACGAAAAACAACAGAATGGATAAAAGGGAGTGAAAAAATTACACAAAAATTAGAAAATATAAAAGAAGAAGACCCTAAAATAGAATTAATTATATTCTCTATAGATAAAGTAAAAATAATTCAAGATAAGTTAGAATTATTATATAGTGAAGATCCTTTACAAGGATGGGGGAAAAATAAAACAAAAATAAAAATTGAGCTAATTGATAATAATAGTATAATAACCCAAAAACCATTAAAGTATAATTTCAATGATTTAACCGAATTTAAGATACATATAGATGAATTACTAGAAAAAGGATATATACAAGAAAGCAATAGTAAGCACACAAGCCCGACATTTATCGTAAATAAACATAGTGAACAAAAAAGAGGAAAAAGTAGAATGGTTATTGATTATAGAAATTTAAATGCAAAAACTAAAACATATAATTATCCTATACCAAATAAAATACTAAAGATAAGACAAATACAAGGATATAATTATTTTAGCAAATTTGATTGTAAATCAGGATTTTACCATCTAAAATTAGAAGAAGAATCTAAAAAATTAACGGCATTTACAGTACCACAAGGATTTTATGAATGGAATGTATTACCATTTGGATATAAAAATGCACCAGGTAGATACCAACACTTTATGGATAACTATTTTAAACAATTAGAAAATTGTGTAGTATATATTGATGATATATTATTATACTCCAAAACACAAGATGAACATATAAGATTATTAGAAAAATTTATACACATCATAGAATATTCAGGTATAAGTCTAAGTAAAAAGAAAGCTGATATAATGAAAAATCAAATAGAATTCTTAGGAATACAAATTGATAAAAACGGAATAAAAATGCAAACACATATAGTACAAAAAATAATTAACTCAAATGAACAACTAGACACAAAAAAGAAATTACAATCATTCTTAGGACTAGTAAATCAAGTAAGAGAATACATACCGAAATTAGCAGAGAATTTAAAACCATTACAACAAAAATTAAAGAAAGATATAGAATATCAGTTTGATAAAAAAGACCAAATACAAATACAAAAGGTAAAATTATTATGTAAAAACTTACCCAAACTATATTTTCCAGATGAAAACAAAAAATTTACTTATATAGTAGAATCAGATGCAAGTGAAAAAAGTTATGGAGGAATATTAAAATACAGATATGATGGCAATACGATAGAACATCATTGTAGGTATTATTCAGGAACATTTAATAATACAAAAATAAAATGGGAAATAAATAGAAAAGAATTATATTCAGTGTATAAGTGTTTATTATCATTTGAACCATATATTGTATATAACGAATTTATTATAAGAACGGATAATACACAAGTAAAATGGTGGCTAACAAGAAAAATACAAGACTCGGTAACAACAAAAGAAATAAGGAGATTAGTATTAAATATATTAAATTTTACATTTACAATTGAAGTAATAAAAACTGATAAGAATGTTATTGCAGATTACCTATCACGACAAAGCTACTCAGACTGAGACTGAGGAAGAAGATACAATTGAAAAGCTACTCAAAGCCATTACTACACTTTGTACAAAAGTGGATAGTATGGACAACGAGATACAAAAGCTAAAGACTAATGAAGATAATCTGAAGTCTAAAGCTAGTCAGCAGCATGACTATAAAAATAGGAGCTACGTCGATCGGAAGACGGAAAAAATCCAGAGCTAAAAGGAGACGATGGGAAACTCCTTAAAACCCATAATGTTTGTTTAAATACACCTACAGGTACAAGCAAACAAGTTAGCGATAAACAACATAAAAATGCGAACTTAAACCAACTATTCGCAAAACCATTTACCCAAAAGACACCCAGACATATGTCCATAGAACCACAAACATCTACATACGCAGATAGTTTGCAAAACCAAAATGAGAAAAAGACATATAACTACATCACACGAACCTATATTGAAAATATCCACAAAATCCAAACCTATTTAAACCGTAACCCCAGATCAACTACAAAAGAACCAAACCAAGATTATTTGACACAAAAGTTACAAGGATATAACAAGTTAATTGCACAACCGAAAACTAACGCTAATTTAGTAAGAACATGTTACAACTACGAACTGTTAAATACCGTATACACATACGACGGAGAAGAAGTTAGTGGAATACCGGAGCTACACAAAGCATTCATCACATACAAAAGAGTTACAAAAGGAAATTTATTTTATATAAAATTCTATACAGCACCAGCGGAGATATTATACGAGGAAATAAAACCTCCAATACAGGTTATCAAGATAGGATTAACTAAAGATATGATCATACCCGAAGATATTGGACAACAAGAAGAGATATGCAAAATAGAGATACCAAGTTTTTATGCCAACAAAAGAATAATTGGTATATCAACTATCATACAAGAGCTAACAAACAATTATTTAAATGGAAATGCTATATGGAGCTACTATGCAAGAGACCAGCTAATGATTTATTCCAATTCAAGGGAGCTAAGGAAAGCAGATATGGATGAAGTCCAAAGATGGATTTTATCACTACTAAAGCCAGAAGAACGACCTACGACACGAGCATTAAAAGAAGGATTTATTTCAGTAGAATTATTAACCAGATATTGCAAGCTAATTGGTCATAAATACCCAGACCATATATGTTCAAAGGGCAACGGAGAAGATAATATAATTCCAGATGTCTAGCTGGAATAATTAACGAGGAAGAAAACAAGAAGGAGAAGATAAGAACGGAAAAAGTTATGTAATAATGTAAATGTAAAGTTGTCAAGATAAGAACGGACAAAGATATGTAATAATGTAAAGTTGTCAACATATGTCATAAAGTAGGTATGGGTCTTAAGAAATAAGTGACAAGTGTATGTGGTAGATAGTTAATATGTGCAAATAAGTCGTAAAGAAGATAAGAAGATAGTGGTAGACAAAATAAGAACTATTCATGAATAGTAGTCATGAATAGTAGTAAATAGTAGTGGATAGATGTAAAAAGCGTATTAGAGTGTGTATGTCTATATATAGACGCAGTTGTAAATATTGTAAGGCAGGCAACGCCTAAGTTAATAAAAACTTTCAACTTTCAAAAACTCTCTCCACTAAGATATAAAAATACTTAAAAGTTAATATGGAAAAATCTGAAATCCAATCAGATATTTCAGATAGCATGGCTAAGCAAGAGGCAAAGGTATATTGTTCAATAAATATGCGGAACTAATTTCATATATTCCTGAATATCATATATATGATTGAGTAAATTTATGTTAGTTATTATGTATTAGAATTATTTGAATCATGATTTCTAGTTTATTAGCACACTGGAAACAGGGAGAAAACTTCTATACTATGCCATCCTAATGTTGAAACCGGTAGGCGAGGAAGCCGTTTAGGGGAGTAAACAAAGTTGAGGCGCTGATAAGAAGGAAGTATCCGCTAAAGTACGATGCTAGTAGTGACAGGAAAACATGATAAAGATAATCTAGTTCATAATGATCTAATATGAATTTAATGAATTATGAATATGATAGGAAGGAATAATTGAAAATAAAAAATCTGCATAACAACGAACATGACTACATACATGCATGATGAAATGATAAAAAACTATGAAACCTTAATCTTATATATACTTAAAGATATAAAAATAATTGAATTAAGAAGAATCATATGGGAAAAAATATTTAATGATAACGAACCAGAATATATATTGAACCAACAATGGTATGAAATAGATTTACATGATTTAGACTACGAAAGAATAGAATGGTACGATTTATAAATAAATTCAGACTAAAATGAATTACGAATATTTAAAATATTGGACAGAAGCTATGGAAGATATAAAACTATTAGAACAATTAATGAAAGAAAATTTATACATGTATCAAAGAACCCAAGATATGTTATATCTAGAATATATCATAAATAATATTAATGAAATACTCAGATTAAAACAACTATCGGAAGAATATTACAATAAATATTATTATATTTTACCATGAATTACAATAAACATTTTAATAAAATCTTTAAAATGAATGACTCACCTACCACACTACCACCTACCACACTACCACTTCTATGAATTCACCAACTACCAATTCCGCACCATGCTTTGAAGACTGACAAAAATAAGTTGTTTCTATTGAAACAATTGGTGAATATCAGGTATAAAGAGGGCACTCCTATTTCTGATCATATTAATGATTTTCAGAGTGTTCTTGACCAACTATTTGGAATGAATGTAAAATTTGATGAAGAAATACAGGGACTTTGGCTTCTTAATACTCTGCCATACTCTTTTGAAACTCTTCGAGTTTGTTTGACTAATTCTGCTCCCAGTGATGTTGTGACCATGGAATATGCTAAGAGTGGTGTCTTGAATGAAGAGATGAGAAGAATATCTCAAGGCTCAAATTCTTCTACTTCATACTCCGATGTTTAGGTTACTGAAGATAAGGGGAGAAACAAGTTCAGAGGTCAGAGTGACAGAGATAAAAGTAGAGGTAAGTCAAAGTCTGAATACAAGAATGTTACATGTAACTATTGCCACAAGAATGGGCATATCAAGAAATATTGTTTTAAGTACAAGAGAGATATGAGACAAAAAAAGAAAGAAGGTGACAATGAAAATCGTGTTGCTATTGTTGCTAATGATGATCTTCTTGTTTCTTGTGATGAAAATATCGTCAATCTTGTTCGCGATGAGTCTAACTGGTTTGTGGACTCTGGTGTTACTTCTCATGTCATGCCCATAAAGAAATTATTTTTTTCTTATACTCCAGGTAATTTGGGATGTTGAAAATGAGTAATAATCAGTAGGTTGCAGTTCTTGGTATTGGGATAGTTTGTTTGGAAAGAAACAATGGTTCCAAACTAGTTCTCAATAATGTCAAACATGCTCCAGATGTTCACTTGAATTTGATTTCCGTGGGATACCTTGATGATGAGGGTTATGTTAATACCCTTGGTGCTGGCCAATGGAAGCTTACTTGAGGTTCGATGGTTGTAGCCCGTGGTGACAAGTTGTCTAACTTGTACGTTTTTCAGGGCTCCATTTTTAGAGGCTCAGTAAATTTGGTGGAGATGATACTTCATCATTGTTATGGCATAGATGACTGAGTCGTATGAGCAAGAAGGGGACGAACAATTTGGCTAAGAAGAATTTGCTTTCTGGAGTGAAACAAGCAAATTTGAACAAATGTGTTCATTGCTTAGCAGGTTAATAGAAGAGAGTTTCTTTTCAGAGTCATCCTCCTTCAAGAAAGCTTGATTTGCTAGAGTTGGTACATTTTGATTTGTGTGGTCCTTTTAAGGTAAGGTCTCATGGTGGTGCACTTTATTTTGTGTCTTTTATTGATGATTATTCTCGCAAACTCTGGGTATTCTCTTTGAAGTCCAAGGATTAGGTACTTGATGTGTTCAAGAGTTTTCAGGCCTTGGTTGAGAGACAGACAGAGAAGAAATTGAAATGCATTCATTCTGATAATTGTGGTGAGTATATTGGCCCTTTTGATAGATATTGTAGAGAGCTGGGTATTCGGCATTAAAAAACTCCTCCAAAGACTCCTAAGCTAAATGGTTTGGCAAAGAGGATGAATAGAACTCTTGTTGAGAGAGTTAGATGTATGCTTTCAGATGCTAAGCTGTCAGATTCCTTTTGGGCAGAAGCACTTAATGGTGATGTCCCTGACAGAGTTTGGGTGTAAAGCCTTTGTGCATGTTCCTAAGGATGAGAGGTCAAAGTTGGATGTTAAAACTAGGCAATGTATCTTTGTCGCTATGGTCAAGATGAATTTGGCTATCATTTCTTTGATCCAGTTGAGAAGAAACTTGTTAGAAGTCGTGATGTTGTGTTCTTTGAAGACCAAACAATTGAAGATCTTGACAAAGATGAGAAAGTTGATTCTCAGAGAAGTGAGAGCCTAGTTGACGTTGATCCTGTTCCTTTGACTATTCCACTAGATGGAAATCTTCAAAATGATGAAAATCAAGTTGATATTGAAGATGGTGATCATATTCAGAATGACCAGTATGTCGTTGGTTCTCTAGTGCAAGACGATGTGGTTGGTCAACAACCAATTATTTTTGATGCTCTAGAGAGTTCTCTCAGAAGATCTACTAGAGAGAAAATACCTTCATCTCATTATTCTCCCAATGAGTATGTACTCTTGACTGATGGGGGAAAAGCAGAGAGTCTTGATGAGGCCATGGAAAGTGAAGAAAAAGAAAAGTGGTTTGATGCTATGGAAGATGAAATGAAGTCTCTACATGATAATCATACCTTTGATTTGGTTATGTTACCTAAAGATTGAAAAGCTTTGAAAAATAGGTGGGTTTTTAGGGTAAAACATGAAGATGGTAACCCAATTCCACGATACAAGGCTAGATTAGTTGTGAAGGGTTTTAGCCAGAAAAAAAGGATTGAGTTTGATGAGATATTCTCTCCAGTTGTGAAGATGTCATCCATCTGTGTGGTTCTAGGCTTGGCTGCAAGTCTGGACTTGGAAGTTGAACAGATGGATGTTAAAACTACTTTTCTTCATGGTGACTTCGATGAAGAAATTTATATGGAGTAGATGGAAGGCTTTGAAGTCAAGGGAAAAGAAAATTATGTTTGCAAATTGAAGAAGAGCTTGTATGGTTTAAAACAAGCTCCAAGGCAATGGTATTGAAAGTTTGGTTCTTTTATGAGTCAGCACAACTTCAAGAAGACTTCTTCAGATCATTGTGTTTTAGTGCAAAAATTCTTTGATAATGATTTTATTATCTTTTTTCTTTATGTTGATGACATGTTTGTTGTTGGTCATAATGCTTGTAGGATTAAAGAGTTGAATAAGTCTTTTGCTATGAAAGACTTCGGACCAGCAAGACAAATTCTTGGCATGTAGATTGTCCGTGATAGAGATGCCAAGAAGTTGTGGTTGTCACAAGAGAAGTATATTCAGAAAGTACTTCGTAGATTTAACATGGACAAAGGTAAGGTTGTCAGTACACCTTTAGCTATGCACTTCAATTTGAGTACTAAACATTGTCCTTCCAGTGATGGTGAGAAGGAAGATATGAAGAAAGTTCCTTATGCTTCAGCTGTTGGTAGTTTGATGTATGTAATGGTGTGTACAAAACCAGATATTGCTCATGTTGTTGGTATTGCTAGCCGTTTTCTTTCTAATTCGGGAAGAAAGCATTGGAATACTGTAAAGTGGATTATGAGATATCTTTGTGGCACTTCTAGTTTGAATTTGTGTTTTGGTACAGAGAAGCCTATTCTTTGTGGTTACACTGATTCAGACATGGCTGGTGATGTTGATACTCGTAAGTCTACTTTAGGCTACTTGATTACTTTTGCAGGGGGAGATGTGTCTTCGCAATCTAGGTTGAAAAATGTGTTGCGTTATCTACTACAGAGGCTGAGCTTATTGCTGCTATTGAAGTTTGCAAAGAATTGATCTGGATGAAGAGATTTTTGGGGGAACTTGGTTGTGCTCAAGAGAGGTATGTGCTTTATTGCAACAATCAAAGTGCTATTCATCTTGGCAAGAATTCTACATTTCATGGTCGGTCTATACACATTGATGTGAGGTATCATTGGATTCGAGATGTGTTGGATTCTAAGTTGCTTGAACTTGAAAAGATCCATACCAATGATAATAGTTCCAACATGATGACTAAAGTTTTGCCAAGAGGGAAGTTTGAGGATTGTTGCATGATCGCAGGGATGTCGGTCTCCTTCATATAGTTGTGACGGGGAGAATTGTTGGGTTTATGATCTTTTTTTCCTTTCTATGTGGATAAATAAAAGTCTTATTAGGACCAACCCACTTTAGCCCATAAGCCTAATATTATGTGGCATATATAAGGCTTATTTATGTCATATTTTCAGAAACACAAGAGAGAAAAATCATGAGAAATCCTTTTTAGAGATTGAGTGAAAGACATAAAAATAGAGTTTGCCACTTCGTTAATCGTTGGATTGTGCTCAAAGTTGAACTCAGAGTTCTCAACATCCGATTCTTGCAATTCAACAGTGGAGATCAGATTTGGAGGTCTGTAGGTTCTGATTTTGGGGCGTGAATAGTAGGTCATTTTTGGGTGAAAATTTTCCTCTAACTCTCTAGTTTTGGTGCAATCTTGTTTCATTGTTACTTGTTGTTCGGCACTTGTTTTGTGGCCAATTTTGGAGAAATTTTTGTAACTCTTGGTGTTTATAGTGGAGCTGTTGGTCCTGTGGTTTTTTACTCTTCACATCGAAGGTTTTTCCATGTAAATCTTTGTGTCTTGTGTGATTGATTTATTCTTGTCTTGTCATTTTGTTTGGTTGATATACTTGTTGTCCATTCTTCGTATTGCTTGATTTAGTGTGTCTTCTCATGGTTCAAATTAAAAGGGAATGTTTAGACTTGGGTATTATTCTGATGTTATCCTGTCTGACATTCTTGTTAGTGCCTTGCCTTTCCCAATATGGAGTAATGATATACTGTGAGTTTATGGTATTTTTGATGCATTTCACTTGAAGTCTATGTGAGTCTTGGGCTGTTTGTTATTAGATATGATGGTAGTTGATTTCATTTTGCAGAGAAATCGGTTAAAAGAAGTTGACGTTGAAAAGAGATGAAACAACAGGATGTTGGCAACCTACGAGCTCACCCACGAGCCGTCACTCAATTGACGAACCATGGGTAGAAGTCGTGGGTTAATGGTTCAAGGAAGTTTGACCAAGTATGGAACCACGGAGGTGACCTACACTTGTCTGAACAAGTCAGTAGTTGCAATGACGGACCGTAGATGGGAGTCGTCAGTCAATTCAGAAAGTTGAGTTCCAGTACTTGAACCACGGATGTGCAGGACGGGGCGTGAATGGATCTACAGATCGTAGGTGGAAACCGTCGATGAGAAGACAAGAATTTTTGCCATCTACTGAACTACGGAGGTGACCCATGGACCATTGGTTGATCCACTGTCCGTCGTTGGTCACCGTCAGTCGAAAATACCAAAACCGGAATTTTCCTTATTTTGTTTTCCTACTTGGTTTAGGATTTAAATACTATAAATATAGGTTGTAATTTACGTTTTGGGGGTTAGACCTTATGGGGGACTATAGTTTTTGTCTTTTGGAATTATTTTGCAAACAATTTAGCAATTAATTCTTGAAGATCATTTATGAACTTTGCTTTTGATTTTCAATTCATGATTTCAGTATTCATCTACTTTGATTGTAAGTTCATGATTCTTCTTAATAACAATATGAATTGTGAATTCTCAAGCATGAGTAGCTAAATCCACAACAAGGATTGTGGGAATCATGAACAATTAACGAAGTATGACTAATAAATAAGTCTTGAATAGTGTTTATGCATGTATTGTTAGTCTTTTCGTTTAGAATGTTTTCTAGCGGTGCACAACGTTAGAACTCACCTCATTCCTACCTACTTATGGACCAAGGAGGTAATGAATGAGAAAAAGATTAAACAATGTAGATTTAGTTAAGGAACTACTGCTATCTAATAGCCTGACCTTAATCTGTTGATGTGAGGGCTAATACCCAACTCAATTGATGTGAGGGCTAATCCAGGGTTAAAGATAAGGAACGTAAAGCATACCCGTAGATGGACCAAGTTGCGTGGTGAAATTTCCTACTTGGAGGACCAATCACTTACGGATACTCAACTTATCAACCTTGCATGTCAAACACTAGGATATAGTTACTATTATTAGGAATACTACGTTAAGAGCTTATGGGGAACACTTACACCCTAGTTTTCATCTCAAACTGCAAATCCTGTTTACTTGTTACTTATTGATACAAATCAACAATCTGTTATTTTATTTACAGATCCCCCCTTTTTGTTATTTTTCTCGGAAATAGTTTGACTAAACGCACATAATTGTGAGTTTGGTAAAGTATAAATCATATTCCTCGTGGGATCAATCCTAACCTTAAAGTTAGGTTCTTTATTTGGCAACGACCGCTTATACTTCTTTCAGGAGGTGTAATTTGGGCGTATCAAGTAGTAAATAAAGCAACATTCACTCTCTCTAGATTCATGACTGATTCTTGAAACGAAGTTCATGCATTGACCTTTGTTCGATTTCTCACCTTCTAATCTGATATGTGACATAATAGAAAGGATGCAATTTATTCTTACCATAAAACAGGTGGTTTGGAGTATGCCAAATGTAGGGATTATAAAATTAAATACCGATGGGAGGTATACCAACAACGAAAACAAGGTTAGGATATGAGGAATCATGCGAAATAACAATGGCAACTTTATCATGGCCTTCTCACTATCGGTCCAGTGCACTAACAATAACCTGACAGAAGCTACCACAGTGAAGTTTGGAATTCAATGGTGCATTTCTAATAGCTTCAAAAATATACACATTGAACTTGACTCCATGGTGATTGCTAGAATGTTGATCAGTACTGACCAACCAATCTCAAGATGAAACCTATCATCCAAGACACCACCAAAATTCTTAGTAATGTTAATGCTTGTATATCCCACTGCTTTATAGAAGCAAATAGTGTGGCTGATCACTTAGCCAAACTTTCTTCTACTAGTGGATCTGGAACCTTCTACCTCTCCTATCAACAACTGCCTAGCGTGGTTAAAGGTTTAATTCCAGTAGACAAATGAAAACTCCCTTCAATGAGGAGAAGATATGAAAAGGGTATTGTTTTTTTGTAAGTTATAGTATGACTCTTGATTAGGATGTGAAAATCTTGTATAGGCTACTTGTGACTCTTGATTAGGATGAGACTATCTTGTGTAGTCTACTCCTTCTCATCAACTTTTTTGGTGAAACGCTTAGTACTAGTCCCCCTAATAGGTTAGAGGTAAGGTCCATGTCCCCCTCTAACCTCTTATAACCTTTTGTTATATATAAACATGGTAGGGGTAAAGCCTAACCCCCCCTCCCCCAACCAAAGGCTCACAACCTAAGGTGATGGCCTAGTAAAAAAATTAAAAACTTCCTCCCTTCATTTCCATTTATTCACTATATTGAAATTAGATATGTTTTTTTTTTGTAGATCACACGTTTAAGGCACGGTAACGACCTTTATGCATAAATACAACAGGAAAGTTGTACACCTATAGATCCCCTTTAACTTCTTCACCCTCGTGGCAGAATCAATGTTTTCACTAAGAGAGAGTTTAAAGTCTAAAAAAAGATATAACACATGAAAAATCACATGTGTTCAACATCTATAATTGGGGATAAAAAAATCACAAGTGTTCAACCTCATGTAAATATTGTAATTTATTGGGGATAGAAAATTCGATTCCAAAATGCAAAACTACTATAAAAGTTATAATAAAGTATCGAGAGAATTGACGTACCCCATTCTCAAGATCCTTAGAGATCCTTTCTTTCGATTTCTCGAAGTCCAAAAGTTGCACACAAGACGTGAATATGTATCACAAGAAGAATCATGAAAAAATGTTCTAAAATTTTGAGCTACAATTTTGAATTTACGAGTGTAAAATTCCAGAAAATGAAATCTTGGTAATTTATTCATATAAATGTATTTTTTAAAAATATAAATACAATTTTTGAATCAAAATTATTAAATTTTATCGAAATAAAAAAAATATCGTTATTGATATATGAGTAATTCATTATCTATTTTTCTGAATTACAACCTAAAAAATCGCAGAGGAAATAAAAGTTGAATAGTAAATTAATCAAACTAACACGTATAAATTGGGAGGAGTACTACCTTCGCAAAAGACGAAGTTGTCTTCTTTTGACTCTTTTCAACTCTCTAGCTTGTTCCCATAATTATTTTCCTTTTTTCTAATTTCATTATTTTTCCTTTTTTATGTTTACTAAAGTCATAGAAAGTGGAATTTAGACCAATATGAGAACTACCTCTTCGATTTATTTTTACTTATTCAGTATTGGTTTGATATATTCCTCAAGAAGCAATGAATAGGATTATAATTTAAGCATATCATTATTTCTTTGAATATTAATACATTCAAGATTCTAGGCACTGAGAAATGACTATAATTAATAACAAAAATAAATTATGAATTAGGGGATAAATTATTCCTTTATTTTTAGACTAAACAAATAATTTTTTTTAAAATATAATGGATAAATAAAAATAAATGGAAAAAAGTATTTTAGATAATTGTTAAGTTTTTGCATGTCCACAACACCCCAAACAGAAGTGCATGAATTGGTTCTTCTATAATGATAACTTTGGTGTAAATAAAAAGAATATTTTTATGACTATTGCATTAATTGACCATTAATTTAAGATTATTATTATTTTTTATTTATTTCTTTATTATTATTATTATTAATTTTTTTTAAATTATTATTATTATTATTATTATTATTATTATGTAAACCAGTTCACTTAATTATATTGACCAAATTTGAGATAGGATTATACACAATTAATAGGTAGTAACTACTCTACTTAATGATTATTATTATTATTATTATTATTATTATTATTATGTAAACCAGTTCACTTAATTATATTGACCAAATTTGAGATAGGATTATACACAATTAATAAGTAGTAACTACTCTACTTAATGAGTATTTATATTAAATTAAATAAATTTCTCAAACTACAAAATTACATACGCATACTCACAAGATTGACATATTTGGCTAAATGCCAATTGATCCACGTCTTCAAACTCATGGTCCATACTCTGCACATAAAACGTGATGTATCACAAGAAGAATCATGATATATATACATCCCCTCAGCCTTTTTTGTTTCTGTGGCGAAGACTGAATTTTCACTAAAAGAATTTAAAAAATAAAAATAAATACACCAAGAATCATAGGAATTCAACATTTATTATATATATTTAAAATTAATTTTAATCATGTAATTAACGTACCTCCATCTCTAGAAACTCAGAGGTTTCTTTGAATTTCCTGTCCAAAATATGGACATAAAAAGTATATGTGTATCGTAAGAAGAATCATATGGTGGAAGATTATAAAAACTTCAGACTATAATTTTAACTTTATGAGTCGACAATTTGAGAAAATGATTTCTTAATAAAAAATTCATATATATTAAATGTATTTTTAAATATATAAAACGTTTGAACCAAAAATTATTACCTCTTCTTCAATGTAATCATGAAAGTTTTGATTAGAGGGCTTATTATCCATTTTTGAGAAGTAAAAACTCAAAAATCGTAGGGGTAATCGAAGTTGAATAATAATGTTACGTACTATTTTTTTTACCAACATCAACATTTATAATTTTCCAAATACAAGTTGACACGCAGATTTTATGAATATTTTGGACTACAGTAAAAAATTCAGACAAAAAATTTATTTTCAAAATCTTAACACTTTTATCTTTTGGCATTTTCATTTTCTGTTTTGTTTTTTTCCCCAACTTTTTGGCTCTATACAATAAGTTAGGGATGACATGTTTAATACACAAAATTTGAACAACTATATAGATATTTAATAAAAGATTATAACTTTTTTGAAATCTTATATTCTATCAAACTAAGATATTTAAAAAGGTATTACCTAGGATATATATATAAATATCTTAACTTAAGATTGACTACTCTAGCTTAATTCAAATTGATTTTTTTTAATCCTTTTATTTCAGAGGAGCTGGATGAGAAGAAACTCTCACGTCTGATTTTGTAGTAGAGATGGAATTCAGAAGAACAAAATTGAGTAACAAACTCTCTTCTTTGGATTTTTTTTCAAAAAAAAGTTTATTTTCCTTTTGTTTCTCTGTTACTTGTTCCCATACTAATGACTAGGGGTGTTCACGGTTTGGATAAAAATCGATCCAAATCGAAAAATCGAGCCAAACCAATTAAATTAATTGATTTTATTTGAGTTTGGTTTTAGATTTTTAAAAAACAATAGTATTTGGGTTGGTTATGATTTTGTTCGAAAAAAATTAAAGAAATAACCGAATCAAACCGACAAATTATATACATATATTTTATTATTGCACATACATAGTATATTATTTTTTAATTTTTTTAAAAATATTTTATATACGTTTAAATCAAAATTTATTTTTATTTACTTATGAAAGCAACAATGTCCAAAGTGAGAACATCTATCTTATTGGCTTCATGTATATGAGTGTCCATGACAATTCTTTGTGGGATTGAAAATGTCATTGTCTCTTCCTTCTAGGCAAAAATAATGAATTTTGAAGCTTTATTTGTAGTAAATTCAATAATCGAAAGTTATGTAATGTGAGTCATTCTTACTATTTTTCATTTTGAATGGATTGTTGTCACTTTTTCACATTTTGAATGAATTGTTTCTTTTATTTTTGTATATGGTTAGTAACCAAGCCAAACCGAACCGAAACCGATAAATATATATTATATTTGATTTTGTTTGGTTTTGATAATTTTAAAACCGATTAGGTTGGTTTGATTTGGATTTTGACCAATAACCGATCCAAATTGACCTGTGAACACCCCTACTAATGACTCAAAATTCCTTGCCAAGCTATCCACAGAAGAATTATTGCTAATTGACCAAAGTGAGAAGAAAAATTGTTTTGATAAAGTCACTTCTTAGCAGTAGAATCTCGATATCATGTGTGGTAGCAATACCAAATCAAATACGATGAGTAGTGGGATCCTGAGCTAAGCCTTCGAAATTGTAATGCCATATATAATACTTTTCAAATCCTCCTAGTTGTTATCCTACTGTAATGATTTTTATTAAGGAGAATACCATGTTGTAGAAATTCAATTATTTTATTTTATCAAACTTGTTATGTGTAACTGCCCAGCCCACTAGTGATATTGTCTGCTTTGGGCCTACGCCCTCACAACTTTAAAACGCGTCATTAATTGGTCAGGTTTGCTAACTTATATACGCAACATCTTTCATGTGACTCAGCATCCTCGCTAAAGTTCGCCCCATCGCATGGGATTTGTTAAACACAAAACTAAGGTTTGCCCCCGTCTTATTGGAATTTGCCTAAACTCAGTTGAACTCTTATCTCACATCGACAAGGCTAAAACATAAGTGGATTTGATACCATTTGTTTGCCCCGTCTTACTAGGATTTTCCTAAACTCAGTTGAAATCTGATCCACATCGACAAGACTGACACATGAGTGGCTCTGATACCATTTGTAACGGCTCAGTCCGCTAGTAATATTGTTTGTTTTGGCCTAGGCCCGTACAACTTTAAAACGCTTTACTAATCAGTAAGGTCTGCTTACTTATATACCCAAAATCTCTCCTATATTTTTTGTAACACCTCGGTCTTAGAAAGAGCTATTTTTAGAAAGAAATAAATTGGAAAGAGCTGAATTGAGATTTGTGCAAGTTAGATGTCACACCCCGAGCCTACACCCTAGACGTAACTGGCACTCAAAAACCATTGTTGGTTCCTAAGCAAACCCTTGGCTTGGCTCACTACTTAGGGAAGACTTACTCAAGCATAATGAAAACTCATGATGCAAAAATAACTTTAGAAACTAAATTTAAACTCCACTCCAATAATCATCTGAAAATGATTTAACAAGTATTAGTTAAACGCCTCATAGACTCAAAACATTACAACAACAAAGGAAATGATGATAGACTCCTCGACCTTTAAACTATCTATGAAGCCTCTATTATTACAGAAGGATTATCAGGACAATACCCACGACATCCTTACAAATTGAAAGTAGAAGTGGAACCCTCCGGAAAAATGGAGGCTCACCAAAGCTAACTACTCCCAATAATATAACTCATGCTCATATGTATAAAAACATTTCCTCATCCTCAAACTGTGAGATTATTACTCATAAGGGGTTCTCTTAAAAGAGATAGTACTCAAAACTCCTCATGGACTCATTAGGAAATCAAAGTTTTCTCTTGTCTTAAATGTAAAAAAAATTACTCTTGGGATTACTCATTTCCCTTATATTCACTTTTGAAACATGAACTCAACTCTCCTCATCCTCATACTCAAGTACTCAAATACTCAAGTCTTTAAAATAACTTTTAAAAGTTTGCAAAAAGACTTCTCAAAATAGGGTTCATGCCGAATTATGGACGTGAACGTCTCAATTCAATGTTTTCAATAACCATATATAGAACTGAATACTCGGAACTCAACAACTCCAAAAGTCAAGGACTCAATGATACTAGTCATCTTAAGAAATCTCTACTCATAGGGTTCATGCAGAATTATGGGCATTAATAACTCAACTCAAGGACCTTCATGTATAACATATGGTAGTCCCATAATTAGGAATAGAATCTCAAAGGGATTAGGAACTCAATACTCAAGAACTTAGAACTCGAAGATACTACTCCTCTCAAGGATACTCAATAGATGGAGTTCATACGGAATTAAGGGCATGAACAACGCGACTCAAGGATCTCAATAATAATGTAGACTAATGGATACACTGTTCTCATTTTCATACTCACTTACTCGAGTCTTGAAACAAATTATAAGTAATTGTAGAAGACTCTTTGAAAAGACTCAAAGGGACTTTCTCAAACTTTACTCTTAACTCTACCTCAAATTTGAATTATGAATTCAAGGATCATGATTATGATATATAGGATTTCTCGATGATTAGATGTATTTTGGATAATTAAAATCAGGAAGAGACTGAAGATATGTTTTAAAAGAACTCAGACGGAACTAATGGCGGAAACTGAACGGGGGCAGGTGACCCTGGTGCAAGGCACCATCCCTACATCAATTGCAACCCATTTATGGTGCACTATAGTCATGGCGCGCCATCCCTCCTGGCGCATCCGTGGTGTCACGCGACATCCATCCTGGCGCATCTATGGTGCGTCGCGCCACCCCTTCCCCAGAATGTTCTAACGAATTTTTCTTCTCAATTTTTGGCCCTAATTCACCTAGAATCGTTTGATTTCTTCAAAACTCTCTTAGATTTGTATACCCATCATAAGTAAATGAAAACCTACTCAAATATCCTCAAGAACATCCCTCAAACTCAAACCCTCACCTCAAGAACTCATCAAACTCCAATAATAAAGATTGAAGAAGGAAACTTCAAGAAAACTCATAAAGAACTTGAATACACAGATTTAACGGATGAATTTGATAAAGAAACTCATGATTGGTGTGCAGGTGAACTAACCCATCACTATGAAAACTTACATACCTTTAAAAACTCGGTTCTTGGCGAAATCTTGGATGAACGCTTGGAACCTTGAACCTTTTCTCCTCTTGAACCTCCTCTCTAAAGCCCTAAGCGTTTTGAGGATGAATAAAACTGATTATAATCAGTTTAGACCATAAATTGGGTGTAATTCATGCTTAGACTAAGTGGGGGTAAGGAAAAATCTAAAATACCCCTCCTTAGTTCGTGTGAAAATGTCCTATCTAGAGAGGCTGCACTCAAATGGTCATATCCCCCTCATCCAAACATGGATTTTAGAAAACTCGGTGGCGTTGGGATGAGGACTCAAAGATATTTGATTTGATACCTCCTGGGCCACCTAACTCATTATGTGTTAAAAGTTATGGTTGTTTGAAGTTGACCCAAAATTTAAAAGAGCTTACGGATGACTTGAATGAATTTCTCTTTAGTTCTTTTTGGAACTCAAGGTGCTACATCTAGTGACCTTGACACCTAAGAAAATTTAAATTCCTCAGTAAAATCTTAGTCACAACGAAGAATGGTTCAAGTCTTAGCTATGAAATTTTTGGTGTGTTACATTATCTCCCCCTTGGGATCATTCGTCCTCGAATGATGACTGGACTGGGTATGGAACGAGGTTACTCTTACTATCTCTTTTGACTCATGAACTTTCCTACTAACATAGGCTGAACTAATTCATACTAAGAGTTGGGACTCTCTATAGCACATAACTCAAGAACGTTGCCGTTGTGAACATAGCCACTCTCTCTCTGAAGTTGCCTTATCTGAAACAAAGGAAGTTTGGGCATGAAGTAAGAATATGAATACCTTGCCCGGGGTAATGTGATTACTAGTTGTTAAGATTAGAAACACTCCTCAACTATGGTTTTGTTTCTTTATTACCATACCTCATTGGCTGCAACTCATAGCTCCCACAAGGGTACATGACTTCTCCTACCAAGGTCTGAGTTTAACGGCACGCTGTTACTATATTCAAGCTTAACCTAAATCCTAAGGTTCGGGTTCTATACCTCTCTATAGGGAATCTCATCCCAAGAATATTACTCTTTACCACCACATTTAATCAACATTGGGCTCATATCAAGAACCACCTAATGTTTAACAACACCACATTCAAGATTAGTATTCTAACAACTCCATGGAATCCTACTAACCAGCTTCCTTAAGAAGTTCTCTTTCTCTCATCATCTATGCCATACCAACTAGAATTTCCCGCATTATTACTCGGAACCAACTAAGGGCTCTCATTTAACTCTTTATCATAGTAAAACCTCATTCTCCTCTTCCTCCACATTTATAACCTTAGAGGGAATTATTACACCATCATTATCACGATAAGAACATTAACTTTCTCCTTCTAACATCACTCAACTATTAAAAGGACCTTTGAAAAGATATCTCTCATACTCTTTTGAAGTCATTACTATCTTATTCTCAACACTTAACTTGATTTCTCACCTTATCCTCTCCCCCTTAGGTCTAAAGCTGACACTTGAAAGCTATGCACCTATTCCATCATCTCTAAACCGGTCTACATCCCCCTTTACTCTAACACTCGGGAAAAGTTTATCTCATGACTAGCAAACTCTCAATAAGCAGGTACTAAGACCTCTTTCTAAGATGTTTCTCTTGACCTCTTCTCATTGGCTCCTAAGGCTGCTTCATTTAACTCTTTAGGAAAATTACACTTGCACCAGCCTATCCCATATTGGCAGCTCAATTATACAATAGGCACACAAAAAATCATAACCTCAATTGGGACCTCGTCTAGCCACATACCATCTCGGGTGTACCTCTTACTGCTCTACCTTCATTTCTCTCCTCTATGGGTCATAATACCACATTTTTATTGCAAGGTACCACTTTGATTTCCTTACCTATTTCAGGTCAAACCTACTAGATTAGATCGTAAAACTAACACCATCACCCTCATGTTGCAATATTTTGATCACGACACTCATCTTAAATTCAAGCTTAGTGTCTAGTACTAAACACATATATAAATATGATTGCTCAAACCTTATACTACTTGCGACCACCAGAAAAGTCAAGAAACACTCACCCACTAAGATCTCATGACAAGTAGGAAATCTTTAGCTCTCCGTCTACCCACCTACAAATTACCTTTGCCTTCCATTTCACAACTTAAGTACTATTTACTCACTTACTGCACATTACCTCTCAAATAGTTCTATCATCTTCGAATACCATGGGGTTCCCCCTTCAAAATTCATAAGCCTAGCTTGGGTCTATAACCTCATGAATACTCTACTCTCTGATCCAGACATATATTTAGTCTTCTCAAACACGATGACACATTGACATCAACTTTATTCTGGTTAAAAGTATACTCTATCTCATACTGACTAGTAACTATTCCTCTTCCTTCTATCAATAACTCTCAACAACATTATTATTCCTTATTTTACTCATAAAGGAACTCATCACTTATAACTGAATGGGTGCATGATTGCAATAACATAATTTTCCTAATCACTATCTCTCTTTCTTAGATTATTGAAGCTCTACCTACATTCTTCAAACTCTCGGCACATTTACTACTACTGCTTATAATCTCATAACTCATACTATCTTTTCAGGTACAATTACTACCCAAGCTCTGAAACAAACTTCCTCATAGGGATTTCAGTTGAAACAAGTTTCAGAGAAAATAGTATGGGAATACATCTCGCTTTTAGCTTGAACGCACAATTCATAAGGATAAGATTGCATTATTTAGAATTTCAATATTTAAGCTCACTCATGGGCTTCTCTCAAGCCCCTTTGCAGTCTCATGACTTTCTCAAGACTTTTGCTGAGATTAACTCATCGATAAGGATCTAGGCTTTGCTTTTCAACTATCTTGAGTATTAGGGATAGTAGAATGAATATGAAAAACACATGAGTTTGAATAAGTTTCTCATGACATAACTCTATTGCACGATTTAAAGTATGAAAGAAAGAAAACTTTTCGTAAATGTTTGTAGTCCCTCGTTTATAGAAGTGGGGCCCTCACAACTATAAACAAGACCCTATTGACACGACTTCATAGACATCCTAGGAAACTTGAACTATGTGCTTTGATACCAAGTTTGTCACGCCTCGAGCCTACACCCTGGACATATCTGGCACTCGAAAACAATTGCTGGTTCCCAAGAGAACCCTTGGCCTGGCTCACTACTCAACGGAAGACTTACTCAAGCAAAAATAAAACTCGTGATGCAAAAATAACTTTAAAAGCTTAATTGAAACTCAACTCAAATAGTTGTCTGAAAATAATTTAACAAGTATTAGTTAAATGCCTCATAGACTCAAAACATAACAGCAAAAAAGGAAATAATGATAGACTCCTCGTCCTTTAATCTATCTATGGAGCCTCTACTATTACAGAAGGATTATCAGGACAAAACCCACAACATCCTAAAAAACTGAAAGTAAAAGTGGAACCCTCCGGAAGCAAGGAGGCTCACCAAAGCTTATTGGAACTGCAAGTGGTATCACTACAGTGTCTGTTTATGACCCTAAATACCGATATCTGCATCATAAAAAGAGGCATACCAAATGGTGTCAGTACATTGAATGTATGAGCATGTAATGGGAATAATAAAAAATAAACATAAGCTTGAACTGATAAAAAAGGAACATACTTACCTTGTCTCATCTAACTCAACTCAACTCAAAGATACTCAATTTAAAGATACTCAACTAAAGGATACTCAACTCAAAGATAAGATACTCAACTCAAAGATACACGGCTCAAGATACTCAACTCAAGATACTCACGGATAAAGAAACAATAAAAGATGCCACATATGGAAAGATTTTGAAGCAGTAGATAATTGTAACATCCCGCCTTAGAAAGAGCTAAATTTAGGATGCGCTAAATTGGAAATAGCTAAATTAAGATTTGTACAAGTTATTCTTAGATTTTAAGTTTTTGGGTCAACTTCAAATGGACTTAACTTTCTGTACATGATGAGTTAGGTGGCCATAAGATATCAAATGAAAGATCGCTGAGCCCTCTTTCCAAAGCCACTGAGTTTTGCTAAATTCTGAGTTCAGATGAGGGAGATATGCCCGTTTGAAGTCAATTTGTCCAGTTAAGGGAATTTACCCGAATTATTGAGGAGTATTTTGGTCTTTTCCTTACCCCATCATCTTTAAACATTTTTAGTAATTTTTTAGGGGTCTAAATTGATTTGGGTCAGTTTTCACAATCCTAATATATGCTTAGGGCTTTAGAGAGAAGTTCAAGAAGAGAAAAAAAGGAGAAAAGGAAGAACGATCAAGATTCTTCGAAGCTTCAAAGATTTGTTTCACCAAATTAAGGTATGTATGTTTTCATTGTCACGGCGCAAGGGTTCCCCCTAGACGTAACATGGCGTATATAACCTCGAAGGACTCCATACAAGCCACTTATCTCTCATAACATAAGAAATAGAACAATAAGAGTAAAACAGTTCAAGTCCATAAACAATTTTTAAAATGAAAAGCAGAAGTCTAAACTCTTGTCTCATCATAGCCATCTAATACGATAGAATGAAATTGGGCCTAACCCATACATCATGTTCAAAAGATAAATACATGAAAGAAACTAAAACAATAACTCCATCCTTGAAGCATAAGGACTCACCAAAGCTCGGCAAAAGCATGAACTCAAGCTCGAAACCTATCTGTCGGACCCTACATTTGGGAAAAATATTGGCAAGAGTATGTGTTAGTACAAAAAAATCTACCAAGTATGATAGCCATGCGTAAAACATTTAAAACATGCTAAAAAAGGGAATTTCATTTCATGACATGCAATTGACCAAGTTAAAATATGACATAAAAGAGTTATAAAACATATTTCATTAAACAAGGTCAATGCAAGCTATTATCATCTTTAAAGCCTTTGAACACATATGAGATACTCCTTTAGTAACCATAGTTTATTAATAATGTGGGGAATTAACCTTAACCGATATTGAGACCATGTGAGCTATAACATGATACGTCGGTGTCTCCCACACCGTAAAGGGTTGTTCTACTTGCCTAAGGTAGAACCATGAATTTCTAGCTTAAGTGGATCCACTAGCTAATCAACCTATGGGGTACATAGTTAAGGGATAAAGAGATTGTTAATAGAAACCTGGCCTCTACTAACGGGAGATCTTTCATCTCATGAGATTGCTTCTAGAAACCTGACTTCTACTAGCGGGATCTCAATGTCAATATCCACTCGGTGCTAAACATAAATCCCATAGAATAGTATTTCTTACTTATTTTCATTATCCATGGAAAGGCATGTAATATTGCCAATTCAACCTAGTTCATTAGGATAACTCTTATTCTTTGATTCAATTAGGTGAGAAAGCCTTTCAACCTAAGAATCCTTTCTATGTCAGAAAACCTTTCACATCATGCTAGTATGTGTTTTTGAGAATGTCCTTTCATAACACAACATCATCATTGGTATTTTACTCTCAAAGCACCCTTAAAACATTTACATAATTCTCATGAAAACATGCATACTTCCATAGTCACCTTTCAAGGCCAAAAGCCCTCTTTCAATCATCAACATTTAGAAAACAAGGGATGGATTTTATCATAAATTCATGCAATTCTTGTGAAGCTTCAAAGATTTGTTTCACCAAATTAAGATATGTAAGTTTTCATAGTGTTGGGTTCGTTCACCCACACGCCAATCATTAGTTTCTTTTGCGCATTTCTTCCATAAGATTGGGAATATTGAGTTCTTGATGAGTTTTTTCAAGTTTGTATTTCATTTTTTGGTATGAGGTTTCATTGAGTTCTTGTGATGAGGATCTTGTGTTTGATTATTGTTCTTGAGTAATTTAGAGTGGATTTGTTGTAATTATGTTGGGTCTAAGAATCCAAAAGAGTTTGAGGGAAATCGTTCGATTGTAGGGAAGTCAAACATGAATTTGAAGAAAGAAAATTCGTCAAAAATCTAGGCATAAGGGTGGAGCGGCGTGCCACCACTGTGCAAGAACTACTACCGAGTAGTTTGGGGTCTGGCGACGCGTTCCACTCTGTGCTCCCCAAACACTGGTCTATAGTTTTGGGGCTGGTGCCCCATGCCACTCAGTGCGCCAGGGTCCCTGCCCCCGTCCTATTTACGTTGGTTGTCTCGTATGAGTTTTTTAACAGTGTACCTTCACTCCTTTCTGATTCTTGTTATGCCATAATTTTACTATCTTTAGAAAAATCACTTTTTGAAATTTTTTGAGTATAAAACAATTTGAGAAAAATACTTAGAAAAGAGTCGCAACTTAATTTTTAAAGAAATTAAGAAAACTTAATTTAAAAAGACTCTAATAGATTAAGTGTTTATAAATTTAGAGAAAATGGGTAAGAGATTCTTATTTACGTTTCAAGAAGGTTTTTAAGGCATTTGAAGCGCCCGCTAACACACGGTTATCCTAAGACTTAGATTAGTATTTGACTATTTTTTTGGAAAAATAATTTAACATAAAAAATAAAAATTTAGAATATTTGATTAACTTTGAGAAAATAGTTAAATAAATGACACATTTTATTTTATTTTATTATTTAGAGAAAGGGACATAAAATGAAACATTTGAATTAAAATGCAAGTGATTAAGGTTTTAACAAAATTAGATTTATTAGAATTTGTTTGTATTATTTCAAAGATAATAACTTGAACCAATTGAATTAATTGAAGAGAGTATCTTTTAAATTAAATAAAGACAAGTGAAAGTTTTGACTAATTTTTTTTTTTGGTAAATAAAAAGTTTTATTAACCAAAATGAGCAATACAAAACACTTGAAAAAAGAAATAGCTCAGCCTGAACATCCCCAAGACTGTATACTTCCAACAACAAACATTTTATTCCTAACCATTACTCACCCTATCTCTCCCATTTTAGAAGTTAATTACATAAGGTATCAATCTAACAATTGCAGTTTCATGCTCAACTTCAGCTTTATTAACCCTCTTACATGAAATTCTGGAAACTACAACAATCTCCGTGAATAGACGCTTTGTCAGTTCATTTTTAGATAACTTCAATTCCTGTATAATCTTTTTGACTAAAACAACACAACTTCTTATAACCTTCTGGAAAATTTTCTGATTCATCTCCTGTCAGACATAATACACACTAGCTGCAAGAGATATACAAAATATTTCAGCTTCTGGCAGTTTCCCTTTGTACTGTTCTTGTTCCCATCTTTGTTCCTCATGCCACCCTAATGCTTGCCTTTGGATAGCTTTCCATCTTAGTACCTTTTGCCAAACCTGACCTAAGTAAGAACAATTGAAGAATAGGTGTTCAATGTTTTCACTTTAATCATCACACAATATACACTTGGTATTCTCCACACTACCCCAATTAAGTAGTCTTTCCTTCGTCAGGAGCCTCCCATGTAGTGTTAGGAACAGAATAAAACTCCATTTTGGGCATGCATTTGTATTACATATCAGCTTCCTCCATTCTACTTTTGGATATTCCCCTCTCATCAATTGGTAGACTTGCTTAATTGAGAAATTCTCCATTTGTATCACTTGTGCTTCATTCCATCCCACATCCTCAAACACTTTATATGTTTTTATGATATTCCTCACCATTCATGAGGCCTGGTTTGCTTGTATATTCCACACTGTCCCTTGCTTCCCATAGTACATGTGTGCCCATTGTACACAGAACTTGTCCTTTTTATTTACTCAGATTCCACAATAATTTGCAGATAGCTGCCTTGCTCCATTTGTGAATACTTACAATATTTAGGCCTCTTGCAGTCCTTGGTTTACACAGTTGGTCCTATGCAACCAGTGCTTTCTTTGATATATCTACCCCACCTGTCCATAAGAAATTTCTACAAATCCCTTCAATGCATTTAATCACTTTCTTTGGTAAGATAAACACCTGTGACTAGAATATTTGAATAGAAAACAACACACTCTTGATGAGTTGTACCCTCCTGCATATGATAAAAACCTTGATGTCCAGCTCTGTATCCTACCTAGGATTTTATCAACCAAAGGTTGGTATTGCACCATAGATATTTTCTTAGTACTTAAGGAAACTCCCAAGTATCTAAAAGGCATTGTACCTAATGGAAATTCTAACTCCTTCATGATGGCCAGTTGCATTTCATTTGTTACCCCTCCAAAATAAATAGAACTTTTATCCACATTGGCTTCCAAACCATTGGCTGCTGAAAAAACTTTGAAACTCTCATAATCCTGCTTGACAAATGTGAGTTCATCTTTGCTGAATAAGAGCAAATCATCAGCAAAACTCAGTTGTACCAACTGCAGTTTAGCACATCTAGGGTGATACTTGAAGCTTGGAGAATTTTTCAGTTGTTTTAATAGTCTTGTGAAATACTCCATGGCTAATACAAAGAGGTAAGGGGATAGTGGATCCCCTTGTCTTAGCCCTTTCTTTGCCTTAAATGGTGAACTAGGAAATCCATTCACCAAGACAGTGTATGACACTGTGCTTATGCATTGGATTACCCAATCCACAAAAACAGTTGGGAAAAGCAATTGGGTCAGCACCTGTTTCAAGAACTGCCACTCCACTGAATCATACGCTTTCCTCATGTCAACCTTCAGCATGCATCTAGGTGATATCCCATTTCTCCCATAGCCCTTGACCAGCTCAGTACTTAAAATGATGTTATCATTGATCAATCTAACAGGTACAAAGGCAGAATGTCCTTTATCTATTAAATTATGCATCACTCTCTGCATTCTGTTAGTCATCACTTTTGAAATGATTTTGTATACAACAGTACAAGAAGAGATAGGTCTATACTCTGATATTTTTGAAGGGTGCTTCACTTTGGGAATCAGAGTTATTGTGGTACAATTTATAGCTTTATGTAATTTACCTGTTACAAAAGAACTCTTCGACAGCCTCAATGATCTCTTCTCCTACTATTTCCCATGCCTTCTTGAAAAAGTATGCATTAAAACCAACACACCTTGGTGATTTATTATCATTTATCCTCTGCAAAGCCTGTACTATTTCCTCATTAGACACATGTGCTATCAGTTGAGCTTGTTGACCTCTATCTAATCAAGGTCCATCTTTCATTGCTTGATAATTCATAGTTGGTAATTAAGTTGCACAAGTTCCTAATATTTTTTTGTAGAAACCAAGTATCTCATCTTCTATATCATTTGTGGTTGTCACTATGTTCCCATTGACACTAATTAAGCTAGTAATTTTGTTTTGAGCAATCCTATTCCTCAAGCTAGCATGAAAATAAGCTGTATTCCCATCTCCCAATTTCAACCATTGAACTCTAGACTTTTGTCTCATGATGATTTCTTCTACCTTTAACCATTTCTCCAAATTCATTTTGGTCTCCCTTTCTGTTTCAATCATGCTCAAGGGTTGTGTTGGTTGTCTCATACATCTTTGTGTATCTTGTAATTGTTGCTTGTACAACTTTATTCTCATCTCCACTCCTTGAAACTCAGTTTTGTTTAAGCACTTTAAACCTTGCTTCACTTTCTTTAATTTCTGCCACACCCTCATCATTTTATTTCCTCCTGCACTATCTTGCCATGCTATCTGCACTGTCTCCTAGAACTTCACATGCTGTGCTAGATGATTTAAAAATTTGAATGGTCTGGATCTCAGATCAACTTGTTGTACAAAGTTAATACTGAGTGGTGAGTGATCAGAACAACCAGGGTCCATAATCTGCACCTCCATGTTAGGCATAGTCAGCATCCATCTTGCATTTACTAGAGCCCAATCTATTCTACTATATGTGTGCCCATTAGTTCAGGTGTAATCTCGTGCTTTAAAATTGTCATACCCATGTCCCTCAAAAACTCATCAAAATATCTTATTTCTGCATCTTGTACACAACATAAAGAAATAGTTCATGTTTTGGGGAATTCGATTAAGTTAATTAACAATTGTAAAGTTAGAGTTAATAAACAACAAACAATAAATAATCGCAATTAAAATAATTTAAGAGTAAGGGAGAGAAGTTGAATTTGGGCTTTTCTTGGGCCTAAATTTGTTACTGCCAGAAAATCTGGGCTGTTGGCCCATTTCTTCAACCTTACAATCATTATAGGATTAATTACAGAAATCCCACCTTTTAGTTTACTTATTACCATTATCCCCTATAAGTTTTACAAATTCCCAAAATCCCTCATTTTCATGCATCAGATTAATGTATCTCGCGCATCAGATTAATGTATCAGTGCATCAGATTAGTGTATCTCGTGCATCAGATTAGTGTATCATGTATAAACTGTACATCAAATTAGTGTATCATGTATAAAATGTAATGTATCTTACTTAACGATTAATGTATCTCGCACATCAGATTAATGTATCAGCGCTTATATTATTGTATCTGTTTGAGGGATTTCTGTAATTATAAACTTGTAAGGGATAGATTGCAATTTTGCCTTAAAAGTATGTGATTTCTGTAATTTTCCCTTAATTATATTGTTATATACGGGTCGTGTCTTGACCCATTTTCCTGTATATTGAACTGTATACCAGCTGTATACAATCCTCTTTGATGCCTCCAACATGTATTTCAAATTTAGGTCTGGTATTTCACTGTATACATAAGTTGTACACAGTGTATATCAACCATTTTTTTGCATTATTTGCTTCCGAAACCTATATATCAGCTTCCCTTTCGTTCTGATGAGTGATAAGGCTGACTCGATAAAGAAGTGTTGGGTTTCAACCCAACCCGAGATGCAAAAAGAGGAAATAAAGGGAGTCCATATCCGGACTCAGCCATACCAAATTCACATGTAAAAGAGAGAAGGAAAGGAATGAGAATTATTCATTTTTAAATCAAACCAAACATCTAATGTTAAAAAAAAGAAACATATTAACCAGTTCACAATCTATATTAGAACCAACTTGACAGCAGGTATTTGGATCATAAATCATGGAATATCTCCATCTAAAGATTCAAATTTTTAAGAGAAAAAAAATCAAATGGAATGATAGATCATCACCATTTCATCAACTTAATTTTAAATCACCAAAGAAATAACTAAGACACTTCTGAAATGCTACTGGAAACATGAAAAATACACAAATGGAGTGTGACCAGAAGCTTCAATAATGAGGAAAATCTTTCGATGTTAAGGTAAGCTAATAATGCAAGGCTATATTCCATTAGTTGATCAAAGAGTATCTAAACTTGACAAGAAGGAGGGCAGAGGCAATATAAAGGCAAAGCAAACAAACACGAATAAAGAAATTTTTAATCGCGAGCTTGAATGGATTACAATATGAAGCATGAGCTTAAAAGGCACAAAATCATATTATAAGGACCCGCGAGGCCATTGAACTGCTCATGATCAGATTAAACCAAAGTCACTGTCATCAAGTGGTAAGTCATGATAATCTAACAAGCTAATATGCATTTAACAAAGGCTAATTTGAAATAATGCAGAATGAACAGTCAACAACACCATTTCAAATTTTGAACTAAGACATCGATCCAAATGACTATTCAAAAGAAGATTTAGGCTATAACATTAACAAGATTGATTTAAAATCAGTAGAACATCAATCGAATAGCTAAAGTCACTATTAAGATCAACTCGAGATTCATTAGGCAGAAGATATGTCAAAATAGAAACCACATAGATATATGAACTCAGAGCCTTCAAATATTCAACATTTAACAAGAATAAACTTAAAGCAGTAGAAACTTATAATAAAGAAACTATCAGTAGATAGAACGGAAGAACTTCTATCTACAAACAAATTTTAACACACAAAGATCAGGCATTCTTAGGAACAACTAGACAAAAATAGTAAGAATTGTGAACTAAACAGAAAGCTAAGGAGGAGATTTTACCTCCTTGTGGGCAGTGATAGGACAATGACGAGCTTGGAGACGACTTCACCACCGGAATATGACTCCGAGAACTCTGACAAACAAAACAGAAGCAAACAAGAACAAGGATTAAGAAAGAATATCGATTCCCGATCTCTAGGGTTTCGAGAAACTATCCTAAATACTTGTATAAAGCAATATGGCTGGAAATGTGTAGTGTGTTTTTGTTTCTAATGCCAACTAATACTCTCCATTTTCCATTCTCTAATAACGAAGATAAAATAAGATTTATATAGAAGGAGATTAGGGCTGATTTATGGGGGAAATCGGGAGAGATTTTGAATTTGAAATTTGAATTCTTTTGCTTCTTTTCTAGGCAACAGTGGAAGGGATGGGCGATTTCTGAAAAAGGGAAAAAGGGAATGGCGATGGTGATGGCTACTGCAGGCGCCGTTTTGAGCTGCTGCCGTGGGTCAGAGTCGTGGATTTTTTCTGAATTTGCTGGATTAATGCGACTGCAGGAGAAGATGGGGCAGTGGGGTCATTTTGGACTTTTGCTCGCCTCAGCTGATGGAATTGCTAGGAAGAAGACGCGCAGGGGTTTGGGTCGGGTTGTGTTGTACACGTTGTTGGTGATGTTATGATTGTTGGCTAGGCTGGGTTTCTGTATTATGGAGTGGGCTGAAAGTTGGAGAAAAATTGGAATTGAGGAAGTTGGGCTGATTGGTGAAGTTAAATAGAAGTGGGCTGCTGAAAAAGTTTGAAATTGGTCTCCAAATGGAGTTAAGGATTTTGGCTAATAAGTTACAATTCTAATCAAGAAATCGCATTACAAATTTAGCCAATGAATTAAAAATGTAGCCATATTGAATTCATTTAGTAAATTTGGCTAGTAATTAAATAAGATGAATTAATATAATTAACTAACGAGATTCTTAATGTTATCGAAATATAATAATTAATTTGATTATAAAATAATTAATTTAATTAGAAACTAATTAACTTGAAATTTTAACTATAACTAAAAGTAAACTAAATTGATAAAATATTTAACTAAAAATGTAAAATATTTTGAGATGATTTTCAAATACTCATAAATTATACTAATTATATAAAAAAAAACATATTTATTATTAAAAATATAATAAAAATGACTAAAATTACTTTAAAAACTTGAAAAATAATATAAAATTTTATAAAACTAATTATTTTAAATCGTTTGAAATTGAAGAAACTCGATGATTAATTTATATTGTGGAGGTCCAAAATTGGGTGTCAACAATTCTAACTACTCTAAACTACATCTAAACAACGACAGATCCTTCATAACATGAATCATAACTCTTGAATTCATAATTCAAATTCAAGGTAGAGTTAAGAGTAAAGTTTTGAGAGTTCTTTCGAGTCATTCTGAGAAGTGTTTTATAATCTTTTAAAACTTGTTTTAAGACTTGAGTACTTGAATATGACTATGAGCATAACGAGGGTTGAGTTTCATTTTTCAAAATGAATATATGGAAAAGTTCCCAAGAATAAATATTTTACGTTTAAAATGAGAGGAAACTTTGATTTGCAAAGGAGTTCATGAAGAGTTTTGAGAACTATCTCTTTTAAGAGAAACTTTTTAAGTAATAATCTCAAAGTTTGAGGATGAGGAAATATTTTTAAACATATGAGTTGAGTTATATTATTGAAAGTAGTATTGAGCACCGATATGGGGATGAGTTCAAACAACTCAAAGTCCTCATAAACCATGTAGCTCACGTGGGTAGAAAGGGTCATACTTTTTAGATGATTCTTTATTGCTTTTTAAGCATAGCTTAGTGGATCCACTTAATTGAGAATGTCTTATACTCCCGCAAGGTTTATGACAGTTCTGGCAGCATGGGTGAGACACTTTATCATCACATAGCTCATAGTGATGGTCGTCGGTTAGAGAATCTCCCAAATTGAGTATTTTGTATCTTTACGTACAAATATGATTTATTATTGTATTTTTAAATACATTGAGTTGTTATCTATTATTTTAAATTCTTTATATAAATTGCATTTTTATTGTTGTTTTTATGTTGTATTGAGTTGAGTATCCATGAGTTGAGGTGAGTATACTACATCCTTTCCAAGTCCAAGCTTTTATGTTATGTTAAGTGTTCCCCTTAGATACTCGTACATTCAATGTACTGATGCCATTTTACCTGCATCGTTTCATGATGCATATACAGGTAACCAAGCTCAGCAATAGACGCTTCGTTGATACCACTTGCAGTTCGAGTTAGCTTTGCTGAGCCTCCTTGCTTCTGGATGATCCCTTATTTATATTCTATTATTTCTGTTTTGTTAGGATGATTGGGGGTCTTGTCCCGACATCCCTTATAGTATTAGAGACTTCATAGATAGATAGTAATAGTTGAGGAGTCTTTTCATTTCCATTGCTAAATGTTTAAGACTTGAGTTGCCTCTTTTGGCCAGTGAATATTTTATTTAAAATATTCTGAGTATCTATTTTGAAACATTGAGTAAAGTTTTACTTTTCAGTTCATATGTTGTTGAGTAAGTCTTTTGTTGAGAGTTGAGCCAGGCAAAGGGTTCGGTAAGGGCCAACAATGGTTCTCGAGTGCCGGCCACATCCAGAGTGTAGGCTCGCGGAATGACAATAATAACTCACTTGTATGCAAAAATACAATAATAACTAAGTTATATGTACAGGTACAATAATATCTCAATTGTATGTAAAAATACAATAATAACTCTTATTTGAGAGATTCTCTAACCGACAACCATCATTATGAGCTATGTGATGATACGTCTCGCCCACGCATCCAGAACTGTCATAAACCTTGCCATAGTATTATACATAATCAACTAAGTGGATCCACTAAGCTATGCTTAAAAATAGCAATAAAGATCATCTAAAAAGTATGACCCTTTACCCATGTTGGCATACATGGTTTATGAGGACACTGAGTTGTCTGAACTCATCCCCATTTGGTGCTCAATACTACTCCCAATAATATAACTCATGCTCATATGTTTAAAAACATTTCCTCATCATCAAACTTTGAGATTAGTACTCATAAGGGGTTCTCTTAAAAGAGATAGTGCTCAAAACTCCTCATGGACTCATTTGGAAATCAAAGTTTCCTCTCGTCTTAAATGTAAAAACATTAACTCTTGGGAATACTTCGTTCCCTTATATTCACTTTTGAAACATGACTCAACTCTCCTCATCCTCATACTTAGGTACTCAAGTCTTAAAACAAGTTCTAAAAGTTTGCAAAAAGACTTCTTAAAATAGGGTTTATGCCGAATTATGGACGTGAAAGACTCAATTCAACGTTTTCAATGACCATATATAGAACTCAATACTCGAAACTCAACAACTTAGAACTCAAGGTCTTAATGATACTACTCATCTCAAGAATGCTCGGCTCATAGGGTTCATGCAGAATTATGGGCTTGAACAACTCAACTCAAGGACCTTCATGTACAACATATGGTAGTCCCATAATTAGGAATATAATCTCAAAATAATTAGGAACTCAATACTCAAGAGCTTATAACTCAAAGATACCACTCTTTCAAGGATACTCAATTTATGGAGTTCATGCGAAATTATGGGAATGAAAAACTCGACTCAAGGATCTAAATAATAATGTAGACTTATGAATACACTCTTCTCATTTTTATACTTAGTTACTCGAGTCTTGAAACAAATTATAAGTAATTGTAGAAGACTCCTCGAAAAGACTCAAAGGAACTTTCTCAAACTTTACTCTTAACTCTACCTCAAATTTGAATTATGAATTCAAGGATCATGATTATGATATATAGGATTTCTCGATGATTATATGTAGTTTGGATAGTTAAAATCAAGAAGAGAGTGAAGATATGGTTTAAAATAACTCGAACGGAACAAACGGAGGAAAATGAACGGGGCAGGTGACCTTGGCGCAATGCAGGCGCAGGGCGCCAACCCCACATCAACTGCAGCCCATTTCTGGTGCACTGCAGGCGTGGCGCACCAGCCCTCCTGGTGCATCCGTGGCGTGGCACACCAGCCCTCCTGGTGTATCCGTGGTGCGTTGCGCCACCCCTTCCCCAGAATGTTCTAACAAATTTTTCCTCTCAATTTCTGGCCCTAATTCACCTAGAATCGATTGATTTTTTCCAAACTCTCTTAGATTCATATACCCAACATAATTAAATGAAAAACTACTCAAATCTCCTCAAGAACAACCGTCAAATTCAAACCCTCGCCTCAAGAACTCATAAAACTCCAAAAATAAAGATTGAATAACGAAACATCAAGAAAACTCATCAATAACATCAATACACAGATTTCATGAACGAATTTGATAAAGAAACTTATGATTGGTGTGAGGGTAAACTAACCCATCACTATGAAAACTTACATACCTTAAAAAACTAGGTTCTTGGTGAAATCTTGGATGAACGCTTGGAACCTTGAACTTTTTCTCCTCTTGAACCTCCTCTCTAAAGTCCTAAACATTTTGGGGATGAACAAAACTGATTCTAATCAGTTTAGACCCTAAATCAGGTTTAATTCACGCTTAGATATATTGGAAGTAAGGAAAAGACTAACATACCCTCCTTAGTTTGAGTTAAAAGGCCTTATCTAGAGAGGCTGCACTCAAACGGTCATATCTCCCTCATCCAAACTCGGATTTTAGCAAAATCTGTGGCGTTGGAAAGACAACTCAAGGATCTTAAAGTTTATACCTAATGGGACACCTAACTCGTTATGTGCTAAATGTTGTAGTCATTTGAAGTTGACCCAAAACTTAAAAGTGCTTACGGATGACTTGAATTAATTTCTCTTTAGTTAATTTTGGAATTCGAGATGCTACATCTAGTGACCATGACAACTAAGAAATTTTAATTCCTCAGTTAAATCTTACTCACAACGAAGAATGGATCGAGTCTTTCGCTAAAAGATATTTGGGGTGTTACATTAGACTTCAATTGTGAGTTTTGGTTCAACTTCAAACGAACATAACTATTAGTACAGGATGAGTTAGGTAGCCCATGAGATATCAAGTGAAAGATCTTTGAGTCCTATTTCAAATGCCACTAAGTTTGCTAAATTCCAAGTTTGGATGAGGGAGAGGGCTAAGTTCAAGGGAGAAAAAGGGAGAAAAGCTTCAAGCGTTCAAGATTCTTGCGAGCTTTGAGGATTGTCGCCATGAATTTGATTCTTCCGAGTAATGTAATCTTTTGTAGTGATGGGTTCTTCACCCTCATGCCAATCATGAGTTTCTTGATTAAATTTCGTCCATAAAAATCCATATATTGAGGTTCTTGATGAGTTTTCTTGAAGTTTCGTTCTTCGATCTTCATTATTGGACTTTGATGAGTTCTTGAGGCGAGGGTTTGAGTTTGAGGGTTGTTCTTGATGATATTTGAGTAGGTTTTCATTTATATGTTGGGTATAAGAATTTAAGAGGGTTTTGAAGAAATCAACCGATTCTAGGTGAATTAGAGCCAAAAATCGAGAAGAAAAATTTGTGAGAACATTTTGGGGAGGGGGTAGCGCGATGCGCCATGGATGCTCCAGGAGGGCTGGCACACGACACCTGTAGTGCGCCAGGAATGGGCTGCAGTCAAGGTGGGGTTGGCGCCAAGGTCGCCTTCCCCCGTTCATTTTCCATCATTCGTTCCCTCTAAGTTATTTTAAAACGTATCTTCGCTCCCTTCCTGATTTTAACTATCCAAACTACATCAAATCAATGAGAAATCCTATGTATCCAAATAATAATTCTTGAATTTACATTTCAAATTCAAAGTTTGAGGATGAGGAAATGTTTTTATGAATATGAGCATGAGTTATACTATTGGGAGTAGTATTGAGCACCGACATGGGGACGAGTTCAGACAGCTCAAAGTTCTCATAAACCATGTATGCCAACACGGATAAAGGGTCATACTTTTTAGATGATTCCTTAGTTCTTTAAAGCATAGCTTAGTGGATCCACTTAGTTGAGGATGTCTTATACTCCGGCAAGGTATAAGATAGTTCTGGCAGCATGGGCAAGACGTTGTATCATCACACAACTCATAGTGATGGTTATCAGTTAGAAAATCTCTCAAATAAGAGTAAAAGAGTTGTTATTGTATTTTTAAATACATTGAGTTATTATCTACTGTTTTAAAATCTTTCTATACAATGCATCCTTATTGTTGCTTTTATATTGAACTGAGTTGAGTATTTTTGAGTATCCTTGATTTGAGTTGAGTTGAGTTGAGATGAGGTGAGTATGTTCTTCCTTTTTATCAAGTTCAAACTTATGTCATTGCTTTAAAGTTCCCCTTGCATGCTCGTATATTCCATATACTGACGTTATTTTTCCTGCATCTTTCATGATGCAGATACAGGTAACCAGGGTCATCAACAGGCGCTTTGCTGATACTACTTGCAGTTCCAGAGTTACTTTGGTGAACCTCCTTGCTTCAGGAGGATTCCACTTTTATTTTCAGTCTTATTAAGATGTCGTGAGTCTGGTCCCAACGTCTATTATAGTTATTAGAGGCTTCATAGACAGTGTGTTTTGAGGAGTTTTTTCATTTCCATTGTTAAATGTTTAAGACTTGAGTTGCCTCTTTTTGATCGTTGTATGTTTTTCTAAATATTCTAAGTTATGTATTTCGAGACAATTGAAGTTAAATATTTACTTTTGAGTTCATCTTATGTTGAGAAAGTCTTCCACTAAGTATTGAGCCAGGCCAAGGGTTCTCTTGGGGACCAACAGTGGTTCTCGAGTGTCGGCCACGTCTAGAGTGTAGGCTCGGGGAGTGACAAACTTGGTATCAGAGCATAGAGTTCAAGAGTCTTAGGGTGTTTATGAAGCTGTGTCTGTAGAGTCCTGATTATCGATGTGAAGTGCACCACATCTATAATTAGAATGCTGCAACATTTAGTAAATATCTCACTTCTTTCATACTCTTTTCGTGCGATAGAGTTAGACTCTATAAAAGTTTCTTTCTAATTCGTTCTTGCGCGTATCTTTCAGATCATGCCTCCACAAAGATTTGTTCGAGGTCATTCTGCTAGGAGGAATGTTGATCCTCAGGATCAAGGGATCCCCAATGGACCAGAAGTGCAACCCCAAGGAAAGGTCACTAACGCTGAGTTCCGGGATGCTATCCGGATATTGAGTCAAGTGGTGACCAACCAAGCTGGGCAACAAAGAGGAAATCATGGGTCCCAAAAAATGACATTTTTTAAGAAGTAATAAAACATTTTTAAAGAAGTAATAAATTGAAATACCCCCCCCCCACACACACACATGATTTCTAGGGCTAAGTACTCGTTGGGTAAAAAAATGACATGATTTAGAATGAGTATTTAAGCTATGCTTTCTTTAGTTCGTTGTAACAAATGTCATTTTAAAAATCTCATCATTATCATTCTATATATTCATGTGCACGTGACATCCTCTAAATGAATGACTATTTAGATTGTGACATCCTATGAATGACTATTTAGGTTATGAATGAAAACATGTTGTAGAAGTGTAGCTTCTATAAATTAGTGGATTGTGTCAAAAGGATCGATGTATACGCAAAAAGGAAAAAGACACATAGAATAGCAGAGGTATTTAATAGAGTTTAGGTATATTTTTGTTAGTCCATGAACAATAGTATTTGTACATCTCGATCAAAAAAAATTAAGAGAAAAAGAAAGCATTGGCATTGATCAATAGACTTCTTGAAACAAACGAAAGATGAAACATAAATCATGGATCAACTAAGCCATAAGAAGCAACTATATACATCCAATTTTTTCTGATGATATCTAATACTATGTATTTCAAAGAAACAAGTTCACATAATGTTTTCTAACAATGTCATTTGACAAACATGGAGTACTAACAACAGAATATTACTGATATTCTCCACAAAGATGAGAGATTTATCATTGTTGTTCGAGGGCTATCTCCTCAACGTCTACTAGTCTTACACTACAACAAACGAGACATTTAGTTGTTTTCCTTTTTGTTGTAGTACATTTCACGTAAATATGTAGGCATGATATATATATATATATATATATATATATATATATATACAAGTTTTGACGCATATGCGTTGCACGTGAAAATCAAACCATATACCACACTATTTTTAAAAATAATATGAATATTGCTAAATAAAAAATTAGTCACTCTTAAAATCTCTTAGTTACACCTCTTAAATAAACTTTCTACTCCCTTCCCCATAGTGCATTACTTTGTTATTATTGTTTTGTAGGTGTTCTTACTTTTAATATAATAAATATTGATATCAAATATAGAAGATATACTAAATTGGATGTTTTAGTTGGAGTATTAGATTAATTTAACATTCATGTTATGGAGTGTTCTAATTTCACTGAATTTTGAGATTGTCAACGTTTGTAAATCAAACTTGAGGTTTTAAGAAAAGAAGAATAGAAAACATAAAAAATCGTAGTTTAAAAATGTGAGGAAACCTATCCATTTATAGTTAAAAATGTGTGGTATTAGTACGTGCATGTTGTTTCTTATCATAAAAATATAGAAGTGATGAAGCCCCCTTTTTTTACGGCCAACAAAGGGTAGTGTATGAAAAACTGCTCGTGATGCCTTATCAAAAAGAAGTCACAACCCTTTAGAAATGTCACAACCCTTCAGAAAGGTCAAAACTCATCGGAAAAGTCATAAATCTTCGAAAAGGTCGCAACCCTTCAGAAAAGTCACAACTCTTCGGAAAAGTCGCAACCCTATAGAAAAGTCACAACCCTTCAAAAAGGTCACAACTCATCAGGAAAGTTATAACTCTTCGAAAATGTCACAACCCTTCAATGTGAAAAGTTGTCTGACTTTAATATAATACAATATAATATAATACACACAAATAAATATAATACAATATAAAATATAGAAGATATACTACATTTGGTGTTTTAAGTTGGGGGTATTATAATAATTTAACATTTAAGTTATTAGTTCATTCTTTTAAGTTAGTATAGATTTTAAAAAAATGACAGATATTGATTGGTCTAATTTTAATTTGATATGAAATTTTAAAAAATAAAGAAGACTTTTAATTTAAGGATCATATGCAGAATATATAAAAATGTCTTTTAACTTTGTGTTCTTAAAGATGTGTCCTCACCCCCAATAAAAAAAGAACATTCTATATTAAACTGAATAAAAATAAAAGTACAACAAATAAATTGAAAACAAAAGAGTACTTAGTAAATGTAGTTAGGATTCTTCAAACAAGTTTTTGATCAAATACTTTTTCTCCAACAGTTCGAGACTTTTCAGATTCTGAACACCAAGTTATAGTTTGTGCAACGGAAAGTCATTGAACTTCTTGTCAATGAAGAGTTGCTGCAAAAGTATATTTTATGGCTATGAAAATGAGTTCATATTAATTATCACTGTACTTTCTCGTTTGAAGTTGAGTTATTTATTCTCCTTTTTGCATCAATTTTTATTGATTTATCTAATTTACCCACAAAAAAATATTGTAATTGCATAATTGAACAACTCTCACAATCTTCCTTGTTTTAAGTAGAAGAATAGAAGACTTACAAAATTTGTAGTTTTAAAGTGTGAGAAACCCCCTCTATTTATCGACAACAAAGGATAATTTGAAAATGTGTGTATCGTGTCTTTTTAGATAAGTCACAACCTTTCAGAAAAATCACAACATTTTGGAAATGTCATAACTCATCGAAATGTCACAACTCTATAAGAAAAAATCACAACCTTTTGAAAAAGTAAGTCACTACCCATCAATGTGAAAAGGTGTATGCATTTAATATAATATAGTGTATATAAATATAATATTAAATATAGAATATATAATAAATTGGGTGTTTTAAGTTGGAGGTATTATAGTAATTTAACATTAAGTTACTGAGTTAATGCTTTTAAGGTAGTATAGATACATATATATATATATATATATATATATATAGTACCTTCATAAGGCTTTTCAATTTGGTATCAAGCTCATGATATGGTTGATTAAGGTTTCTTACTCCCTGATCTTAGGCATATTTATATGCCTAAGTTGTCAATAGTTGCCCATGAATTGATTGAATTAATGAACAATCATGAGTCTATCAGCTTGATTTTGTGTACCTTGCGATGATTGTACACTAATACATGTGATTAGATGTTTCAGGAATTATTAAGAAGATTGTAGTCGAATTGAAGAAATGAGATGCAATGACGTGAGAAGAATAAACTAAGTATGGAAGCACCAAGGCATGGGGCTCTGAGAGGCGCGGCACGCCAAGGCAAAAATCATCAGAGACCTTGGCCTGGCGCTCTGAGAGAGGTGACGCGCCAATGCTTGAATTACTGGGATGCTTCTCAGGCGCACTAAGAGGCGTGACGTGCCAAGGCTTGGATTACTGGGACGCTTGCCTGGCGCACTGCCAGTCGCGACGCGCCAACACCAATATTTTAGAGACTTGGGCCTAGGGCGATGGGTGGCGCGAAGCCCCACAAAATTTCATACTTTTTCAATAAAAGAAGATTAAAATAGGACTCCTAGTTGAAGTAGAATTTGAATCTATTGTTCCTGACTCTTATAAATAGACCCCTAGGGCTAATTTTTAGGAAGTTCGACATTATTTTGGTGTGCAAGAGCAATTTTCATCATTTGTAATAGGTTTCGATCTTCTAACTATTCTATTTTCTGGAAATCGCATGAACAATCGTATTTTGTGGTTTTCTAATAGTATGAGTGGCCAAGCGCCTTTGTTCTGGGGCTGTAGCTACAAATTGAATGTTGAATATTTAAGGTTGATGAATTAATTCTTCGTTTTCATTATAAGTTACTTCTATATTCTTGTTTTTGTATTTTATGCTTGATCACCATAAGATAAATCTATTGTCTAATCTTATAATCAAGAGATGTGGGGTTAGATAGACCAGAGAATATAGAGAGCTCGATCAATCCACTAAGATGAGGTGATTTGTGTTTAGGAGTGAATTCTGGAAGAACAACTTGCTTGGCTACGAAACAAGATGAAATATAAATGCTCGCCAGTTAGGCCTGTTTATCCCCGCTCAACGATGTAGTTAGACATCTAACTGGAGTAGGCGACTAGAGGTCTAGACACCCGATTCATACAATTAACCCTGTAAACCAGTAACTGGACAATTAAAATTAGTTCTAAGCCAGGAATATGATACATGAGATTCGTTGCATGATGCAGCCCTGGAATTTTCCAACCATTGTAGGTAATTTTATTATTTTGTTCTTGCATTCTTTTCTTTTGGCACTCTTAAATAAATAATTAAACCAGTATAATTTAGTAAAAATAGTTAATTGACAAGTACTTTGGGTTCGATAATCTGGTTCTTTTAAGAGGCACTATATTACTTGCGCGACCAAGTACACTTGTGTGTGCAATTGGGAGCAACAAGTTTTTGGCGCCGCTGCTAGGGACTTAGAAATTGATTTATATTCGATTTTCTTAAGTCTACAATTAGAATATTCCGGTGTTAATTACTTGATCTAAGCTTGTTTATGGCAGACATTTGACTCTCAAGTCTGGCTCGGAAATGAGAACTTGTCGAACCAGGCAACGAACCCGAAAGAGATCTATGCTGACGCAAGAAAATGGCTAATCTAGGATGCCAAGCAGAATTGGGGTTAGGTCTTAATGGAAACAATGAGGTAATAACCAAGACAAAGTAAATAACCAAGAAAACTTGAATAACCAAGAGGTACCCCCCTATCGTACCATCAAGACCAGTCCGTGGTGTGGCAGTCCCACTTATAACGAATGTGGAGTCTAGTATTAGGAAACCTCCACCGAGGGGTAGATTTGAACTAAAATAGGGCATGGTACAACACATCCTTTCTAATGGGAAATTCACCGATCTCCCCCACGAGGATCCGCAAATCCACCTTAGGAACTTTATAGAGATTAGTGATACATACATCCCAAATGGAGTCTCATTTGGACTATGTGAGGCTTACGTATTCACATATTCATTGTTAGGAGCCGCTAAATGCTGGTTAGATTTTGAGCCACCAAACTCCATCACTACCTGGGATTATCTAGCAAAACAGTTCTTGAGTCGATTCTTTCCATCCAAGAAAACCGCACGGTTGAGGAGTAAGATATTAAGCTTTAAGCAGAACCAGGGGGAGGATATGTACCAAGCATGGGCTCAGTTTAAACAAATGTTGAATGCCTGCCCGCACCACATGCAAACTGATGAGGTACTTGCTCACACATTCTTTGAGAGTTTAAATTATATTGCACATGTACTTCTTAATAGTGCAACAGGTGGACAAGATCTAGCAAAAAGCTATGAAGAGTTATTCGACTTACTCGATAGACTCTCAGAAGGAAATCCAGGGTATGAGGGGGAAATCCCTAAGACCACAACCTAAAGGGCCGTGGGAATCTTATATGTAGATCAAGCTACCTCCAAAAATGCCAAACTGGATGCAATGCAACTTAATATAGCTATGCATTTCAAACAAATGGCCCTAAACCATGCACCAATAAACGTTGTACAACAAGCAGCAAATTGGTGTGAGGTGTGTGGTAGTGGAGCTCATGAAACCGAACAATGTGAGGCAAACCCGAATTCCGTAAACTATGTGTGTAATGCGCAAAGAGGTGGAGGTCAGAAAAATTGTGGTAATACTTACAACTCTAGTTGAAGGAACCATCCTAACTTCTCATGGGGTGGAAACCAAAACCAAAATCAGGCGCAAGGGGCTAACCAATACCGTTCACAAGGGGCTGGGCAAACTTACCAAAATCCTAACCAAGGCACAAATCCTATTGCACCAAAAAGGGGGGGGGGCTGACTAATGAGGAGCTACTCCAAAAGCTCATGATTGAACTAGGGACAAAGATCAATGCTAATATAGATAAAAAGGAAGAGAACATCAAAAACATCCAAATGTCCCAAATGAGTTTAGAGAAACAAGTTGCACAAGTAGCTAATTCTCTGAACTTACGTCCCCAAGGTGGGCTGCCCGGTGATACTGAACCCGACCCAAAGCAACGGTGAGTATTAGAAGTGGGTTACAACTAGAGGAACTAGCTCCAAAGAAGAGATATATTGAGGCAGGTACTAAAGAAAAGAAAGTGGAAGAGGTACTAAAGAGCTCCAAGGTTGAGACACCCGTTCTTTTAAAGAAACTACCCCCTCTATTTCCACAAAGGCTCAGAAAGCAGGATGAGGATGAATGCTTCGGTAAGTTTCTCTCTCTCCTTAAACGAGTTCACTTTAACCTTCCTTTGGTTGACATTTTGCAGGGTATATCGAAGTATGCTAAATACGTGAAGGGGATAGTGGTTAACAAAAGGAGGCTCACGATGTATAAAACTGTAGCACTTACTATAGAGTGCAACTCCATAATTCAAAATAGACTACCCAAAAAGTTAAAAGAACCAGATAGTTTTACTATGCAAATTACAATTGGGCAAAGTGTTCATGCCCGGGGGCTGTGTGATTTGGGGGTAAGTATAAATCTGATGCCCTTGTCGTTGTATAGAAAGCTTGGGTTGGGTAGTGCAAAACGAACCACTGCCATTCTCCAACTCGCTAATAGATCCATTTCTAGGCAGAGGGGGTGGTAGAGGATGTGTTAGTTCAAGTAGGTTCCTTGATTTTCCCAATGGATTTTGTGGTCTTAGATTTTGAACCCAATTTTGAAGTTCCATTCATTTTGGGATGTCTGTTCTTGGCCATGGGTAGGGCATTCATTAATGTAGCAGCTGGGCAATTAACTATGAGGGCACATGATAAGGTTGAAGTGTTTGATGTTTACCGCGCTTTAAAATTGCCTTCTATCTATGAAAAGTTGTCTGATATTACGGTGGTAGATCACATAGTAGAATCACAGTTACTTGTGCCTGAATATCCCTTAGAAAGAGTGTTAGTGGGCCATGAGGTGGATGGAGATACTGAGGCCCAAGAGATAGAGACATGTTTGAATCTGGCTCTCGTGGAGATTCACAAGAATAGAGTGGAGCCATTAGATCGTGAGTTAGGGCCTCTACTCAAACCCTCAATCGAAGAGGCTCCTAAGTTGGAGCTGAAAACGCTGCCTGCTCACCTAATGTATGCTTATTTGGGTACTAACGAATCTTTTCCTGTTATACTTTCTACAGAGTTGTCTGAAATACAGGTTGATGCGGCACTGAGGGTCCTCAAGCAGATAAAGAAAGCGATTGGATGCCAGATGGAAATTATTCATGGGATTAGTCCGGCGTTATGTATGCACATAATCTACATGGAAGATGATCACAGACCAAGTGCACAACATCAACGTAGGCTAAATCCTTTGATGAAAAAAGTTGTGAGAAAGGAAGTAATAAAGTGGCTAGATGCTGGAATTATGTACCTGATCTCTGATAGTAAGTAGGTAAGTCCTGTGCTGTGTGTCCCAAGAAAAGTGGTATGACAGTGGTGAGGAATGAAAAAAAATGAGTTGATTCCTACTAGAACAGTGTCCGGATGGAGAATTTGTATGGATTACTGGAAACTAAATGATGCCACCTAGAAAGATCACAACCGGGTTCCCTTCATTGATCAGATGCTTGACCGACTAGCAGGGCAGGAGTACTAATGTTTCTTAGATGGGTATTCTGGATACAACCATATATTAATTGCACAAGAGGATCAGAAAAAGACCACGTTCACTTGTCCTTATGGTACCTATGCTTTCAAACGCATGCCATTGGGACTTTGTAATGCACCTGCAACTTTTCAAAGGTGTATGATGGCCATTTTTCATAAGATGGTGGAAGACTTTGTAGAGGTGTTCATGGATGGTTTCTCCGTCTTCGGGAAGTCTTTTGAGGTATGTCTCCAGAATCTTGATAAGGTACTTGCTAGGTGTGAAGACACTAACTTAGTGCTAAACTGGGAAAAGTGTCATTTTTTGGTTAGAGAGGGGATAGTGTTTGGACATAAGGTGTCTAAGTCAGATTTAGAGGTTGATAAAGCCAAGGTAGAAGTTATTGAAAAATTGCCCCCTCCCATTTCTGTAAAAGGGGTGCGAAGTTTCCTTGGTCATGCAGGTTTTTACCGGAGATTCATCAAGGATTTCTCCAAGATTGCAAGACCTATGTGCAATATTTTTGATAAGGAGGCCAAATTTGATTTTGATGAGATGTGCTTGAAAGCTTTTGAGATATTGAAAAGGAACTTAATTAAGGCTCCCATCTTAATTGCTCCTAATTGAGAAGTACCATTTGAACTCTTCTGTGATGCAAGCGACGTAGCAGTAGGTGCAGTGTTCGGACAAATAAAAGATAAGGTGTTCCACTTGATCTATTATGCAAGCAAGACCCTGGACTTTGCACAAGCTAATTACTCAGTGACTAAGAAGGAGATGCTAGCTCTAGTGTTCTCCTTTGACAAGTTCATATCGTATTTGGTAGGTATTAAGGTTATAGTTTTTACTGACCATGCAACTATTAGGTACCTATTCAACAAGAAGGATGTTAAACCAAGGCTGATTCGGTGGATATTGCTTCTCTAAGAATTTGACCTTGAGATTAAGGATAGAAAAGGTTACTGAAAATCAAATAGCTAATCACTTGTCTAGGTTGGAGGACTTTTCCCATGTGCATAGAAGTGAAAAAATTCGGGAAGAGTTTTCGGATGAACAATTGATGGCACTAGATATCTCTCAAGTGCCTTGGTATGCGGACATTGTGAATTTGATAGTAAGTGGAGATTACTCTCCGGGTGCAACCACTCAACAAAAGAAAAAGCTCAATCATGATTCTAAGTTCTACATTTGGGATGAACCGTTCTTATTCAAGCAAGGTGTGGATCGGGTGGTGAGAAGATGCTTTCCGGAGTATGGGGTTCAAAAAGTACTCGAAAGTTGTCATGCTAGCCCATATGGAGGACACCATAGAGGAGAGCGTACAACGCATAAGGTACTATAATCTGGTTTCTTTTGGCCCTCGTTATTTAAAGATTCTATTGCTTTTGTGAAGGGCTGTGATAAATGCCAAGGGTTGGGTACTATTTCAAGAAGACATAAGATGCCGCTAAGTAACATTTTGGAGGTGGAAATTTTTTATATGTGGGGTATTGACTTTATGGGTCCCTTCCCGCCATCTAGTGAAAACCAATATAACATTGTGGCGGTTGATTATGTGAGTAAATGGGTTGAGGTTATCGCTCTTCCTTCGAATGATTCAAGGGTGGTGATTAAGTTCATCAAGAAGCACATCTTCACTCGCTTTGGCACTTCAAGGCCAATCATAAGTGATGGAGGTAAGCATTTCATTAACCATCTAGTGAAAAATCTTCTTGTTAAGTATGGTATTCGTCACAAGGTTGCTACAACTTACCATCTTCAAACGAGTGGCCAAGTGGAAGTTTCAAATAGAGAGGTGAAGCAAATTTTGCAAAAAACGGTGAATGCACAGAGGAAGGATTGGTCTGAGTAGTTAGATGATGCATTGTGGGCGTATAGGACTTCTTATAAGAAATCCACACGGACTTCTCCCTATCGCATAGTGCTTGGTAAAGCATGTCATCTTCCGGTGGAATTAGAACACCAATCTTATTAGGTGATTAAGAGATTGAATTTGGACCCCAAGCTAGCCTGTAGGAAGAGAGTAAATCAACTACACGAACTTAAGGAGTTCAGGCTCCATGCGTATGAGAATGCCAAGCTCTATAAAGAAAAGACGAAAAGGCGGCATGACAAGCACATAGTTCGTCGTACTCTCACTCTAGGAGAACATTACTACTCTTTAACTCTAGATTAAGGTTATTCCTCAGAAAACTGAGGTCTAAATGGAGTGGTCCCTTCAAAGTGGTAAGGATAACAAAACATGGTACCCTGGAACATAAAGGTAAACATGGCCCAACGTTCTTGGTGAACGGGCAAAGAGTTAAGCATTACTTTGGGGAAGATGCGGATCATGATCTGGAGGCTCTTGAGCTTAATGACGATGATCCAAGCTGAGTCATACCGCAACGTTAAGTCAAGAGTTGTACGAGAGGCAAGCCGTGACCAATATGTAATAGATAGGTAGTTCATTTTTGAATTTTGATTTCTTTGTTTTAGCATAGTTTCAATTCTTAGAACCTAGGTAGTATTTTTATTTCTTAGTTCTAGCTAGATAGGATTTTTTTCATTATTTGTAACGTAGTTTTTAATAGTGGAGAAATGAAAATTTTTTTTGGAGCCAGGCGAACTGGCTGGCGCACCGCACCGCACCTAGCCCATAACTTTAGAGGGATCCTCCTGGCGCACTGGATGGCGCGGGGAGCCAGGAGTCAAATTTCAGCGACCTTTTTTAGGCATGCTAAAGGGCGTGTCACCTCTGCCATCACCCCAGTGACTAGTTTTTTTTGAAACCGGGTTCTTGACCCGGGAAAAGCCTGACCCATCCCTTTAAAACACCCCAAATCCCAAATTCATTCCCACAAACCCTGAAACTCCACCGACTCAACCCCTAATTCCTCCCCAATTCTTCTTCTTCAACTCTTTTTTGTTTTCCCTCCCTCTCCAAATTCCTCCATTAACACCCACCAAAACCTTTTCCCTTCCCTAAACCAACCTTCCTGCTTCCATTACTCCACTATAAAAACACACAAAGCTTCACCCTTCACTTCACACTCCTCCAACCCACTCTCTCTCTCTAAAATTTCTCCCTTTCCTTCTCCTCACCCAACTGCCAGTCTGACCCCCTTTTCTTTTTCTCAATTTTTTTCATAGGTACTAATGGCACCAAAAGCTAAAAATGTTTTCGGATGAGCCGGTTCCAAATGTAATAGGAAGGGAGAGGCTTTCGGGTCATCTAGTGGCCGGGAACCGATTTGGAAATTCGGGAAGAAGGTCGTAGAAAGATATGGCTGGAGTGGTTTAGTGCCAAAAAGTGGCTAAATATATGGGAGATGAATATGTGAATGAGGTACACCTACAATCACAATTTACCGTAATTCACAACACTGTGACTCCTTTGGGGCTGAGGTTTATCTTTGAACATCCGGGGGATTGTAACTTGTCATTGGTTTGGGAGTTGTATGCCAACTAGCTCACCGAAACAAAGTATAAAATCGTGCCAATCTGGGGTAGGGATGTGAAATTTTCTGCTAGAATATTGAATGAGTTCTTAGGTACCCCAAGCTGTGATGCTAATGATTTCAATAAGTTAAAATAAAAACCCCCTTATAGAGATATACGCCATACATTGTGTGGGGTGGAATCGACTTCTAGGTGCGAGAGAAGCACGGGTACTAGGAGGCATTCTACCCTCAATTTTGCTAATTTTAATCAAGTAGCTCCGGTGTGGTTGAAAATAGTTTGTAGTGTTTTGTTGCCCGCTAAACATCTTACAGATGTGATGCAAAATAAGGTTGTTCTGGTTTATATGTTGATGAAGGGGATGCCCATTAATGTTTGGGCAATTCTGAGGCAAAATATGATGAAGTTCAGAAATAATTTTAGGTGGCAGTTTTGTTACGGGGGGTTGATAACCCATTTTTTGAGGGCTGACGGAATTGAGGAAGAAGTAGTGGACCTGACTGTTGCTTTCCACCCCGACTTGACAGGCAAAATAGTTGATGTGACTCAGACAAAGGCATTGGACACGTCTCATGGACCTGTCATGTCAGCTCAAGAGCGGCAAGCCCGAGATGATAGTGTTATGGCTAAGGTGTTTGGCATGGAGGAATTGCAACTGCGGATAGGAGGACGTCCAGTCACTGATGATGAGATGGTGACGTTGGTGGATCGCTACCCTTTGACCGAGAGTGCAACTTTTCTATGCGGGACTGGTCCTGCTTTTCTGGAGCCTATAGATGATGATGAGGCCACGACGGATGAGGCGATGGATGAGGATGATGATGATGATGCTGTTAATGAGGAGGTGAATGCCTTAATGGTTATTGATGGTGCTGACGACGAGGCCTAGAGGCCCGAGGGAGTATTCCTATCTCTATACTGTGTTTTATTTGTGCACTGAGGACAATGCTTATTTTTAGGTGTGGGTGGGTAATATGTCTCTTTTTTATATATCTGTTTAATGCTTTATCGAGTCTAGTGATAGTTCTAAGTTTAGTTTTTAGTTTTATGCCAAAATTTTCAATTTTTTTATTTTGGGTTCCTCAGCATTTGTTACTAGGTCTAGTTTTACTACTTTATTGAGTCTTAGAGTCGTTGTAGGAGTGACAGTTCCCGATGATTGATGGATGATGACTGTCTTAAGGGAAATTTACTCACATAGATAAGTAGGATTGAGAAACCAACCTTGGTCTTTTGAAACTATGTCCGAAAAAGTTAGCCAGATGTCATGGGTAGTCATAATTGGAAAGATGCAAAAGGTTGATAACCTTGAAACATGCATTGTTCTTAGTTTTGACTCAAAATAAAAATAAATGGGCTTAATTATGTTGTAGTACCGTAATGCAAGTTGTATGAGCATGATGTTTGATAAATCCTTATATGTGTTGTGATGCCATGTGTGGTGAGTTATTGCTAGTTCTTGCTTCAATTGATATCTAGACTTTTCCCGGTGTGTGTGAATTAGTAGCTTGTATGACTTGGGGAATGTGATTGAGGCGTTTTGTGAAAAAGCTAATTCTTGACTCTACTTGTATGCGTACTATTGAAATTACCCCTAGTGAAGCCCCATTGAGCCTTTAGCCTTGTTTGTTGATAAGCCACATGATAAGCCGAAACCCTTTTGTTTGATACCAAAGTCTTTTGATCCCAATGAAATCCTTAATGCACTATGTTAAAAAGAAGGGTTGAAAATGTTGGTTGATATGAGAAAGGGTGAAATGCTAAATTTTGTGGAAAAGAAAAGAATAAGTAAAACTCTGTTTTGGCCCTAGTCCTTAGTGACAATGTGCACCCCAACTTAATTGAGGGTGGCTATTTCAGAATTATGCTCTAAACATTAGCCCTTGTCCTACCAAGGATATTGTGTACCTCACTAGGATCTTAAAGTCTTGAGTTGAGGGTGGCTATTGCAAAGACATATATATATATATATATATATATATAAAGATGAGAGATTAAAAAGTGCAAAGATGGAGCAACAAAAAGGGGAAAATTTTCATGAAGTGTGTACTAAGAAGAAAGAAAAAACTAAGAAAGATGTTTGTTGGCAAAACAATGACATGTGCATTAGGGAGATGTAGTCACTAAAAGAAGTCCTTAATATTCCCTCCCTTACCCTAAGCCCACATTACAACGAAATAGAAGTCCTCTTGATTCCTTGAGAAATATAAGGTGAAAGTGAAAATACACTATGGGCAAGTTTATGGCATGTTATGAGAAGTAAGAGCTTCATTTGTGAGAGTGAGTTGATTGTTTGAAAAATAGGCCTTATTGTTAATGTGATTGCTTGAGTCAAAGGCTATAGTAAACACAAATAAGTGAGGGCATTCATTTCATATGTTTGGATTGTCTAATTGGTGTGTTTGTATGAGTTTGCATTAGCCCGGGAAAAAATAATAAAAGAGTCGTTCTTTGAGCATATGTGTTGTAACTTGGTGTGAATGTTTTGAAAGGTTGCATCCATTGTGAACAGTGTGTACTACAAGATCATGATTAAAAATGTTTGGTTGATTTTAAGGTGGGTTGATAAGTCCAAGGGATATGAAAAAGAGTTGATAGTCCAAAGATTGTTTGAGGACAAACAAAGGTCTAAGTATGGGGTGGTGATCTTAGGCGTATGTATATGCCTAAGTTGTCAATAGTTGTCCATGAATTGATTGAATTAATAAATAATATTGAGTCTATTTTCTTGATTTTGTGTAACCTGCGATGATTGTGCACAAATACATGTGATTAGATGTTTCAGGAATTATTATGGAGATTGGAGTCGAATTGAAGAAAATAGATGCAAGGACATGCAAAGAATAAACTAAGTATGGAAGCATCAAGGCATGGGGCTCTAAGAGGCGCGGCACGCCAAGGAAAAAACTTCAGAGACCTTAGCCTGGTGCTCTGAGAGAGGCGAGAATGGTCATAATGGTCATAATTTTCTACTCGAAACTTAAATTGACTCAAAATTAGTGGCGTTGGAAAGAAACTTCAAATACTTTTAATTTGATAGGTTATGGGCCACGTAACTCTTTATATCCTAATAGATATGGTCGTTTGAAGTTGATCCAATTAGAGTCTTACATCAAAACTTAATCGGTAAGGAAACTTTCAACTCAACTTTGTGTAAGAGATTCTAGTGACCTTAATTGATATCCAAAATCATTCACATGCTAAAGAATTTACCTTTACGTATACAGGCAATTTAAGAATCACCTGATAAGACCTTATTCACAAATGAAGAATGGTTCGGATCCTAACTTAGAATTTTTTGGGGTGATACAGCCCCGTCTTACTAGAATTTGCCAAAACTCAATTGAACTCTAGCCCCATGTCAACAAGCCTAACACATGAGTGGATCTAATACCATTTGTTTGTCCCTTCTTACTAGGATTTTCCTAAACTCAGGCCCATATCGACATGGCTGACACATGAGTGACTCTGTTTCCCTTTGTAACGGCCCAGTCCACTAGTAATATTGTCCGCCTTGTGCCTAGGCCCGCACTGCTTAAAAATGCCTCATTAATTGGTAAGGTCTGTTTACTTATTTACACAACATCTCTCGTATATTTTTATCGATGTGGGACTTCTAATCTTAGTTTGGAGCATCACATTACCACAATTATTGTCCTTTTTATAATTTAATTTCTCTCAACCTTGTTTCCATAATTATTTTTCCTTTTTCTTGGGCTTTACAAGTCAAATAAAGTGGCCTTAAACCAGTTTGAGAATTACTCCTTCTATCCATTTTACTAGTCTTGTAACATCCCAAAAATTTCTAAGTTAAGACTCAAGTCATTCTTTATGGTGAATAAGATTTGTACCGAGTGATTCTAAATTTCCTTAGATGTTAAGGTCACTAGAATTCCCTAGCATAAAGTTGAGTTGAAAACTTTCTTTTCGATTGAGTTTCACTAAGAGGTTTTTCTTGGGTTAACTTCAATCGAACATATCTTTTAAAACATAAAGAATTAGGTGGCATCTATGCTATCAAATCAAAGGACTTTGATTCCTCTTTCCAATACCGCCAAGTTTTCTAAATTTCGAGCTCCGAGTAAAAAGTTTTGCCCATTTGAGTGAAGCCTCTCTAGTTAAGGAATTTCATCCGTTTGAGAAAAAAGGTATTTTGGTCTTTTCCTTTTCCCCATTTGTCTTAACTCGTTTATCCTAACCCAACTAAGGGTATGATCAGATTCTAAAGTACCCATTCACGTTCAAACCACTTAGGGTTTTTAGAGAGAAGTTTCAAGAAATTGAAAAGAGGGGTTTCAAGCGTTCATTCAAGAGTTGAGGAAATTCGCCAAATCGTTCTTTCCAGGTATGTAAGGCTTCCCAAAGTTATGGGCTTGTTCTTCCTCACCCCAATCATGTATTTATTCCATTAATTCATTCAAGAAATCGTTTATGTAAAGATTCTTGAGTTGTTCTTGAGTTTTAGCCTCATTCTTTATCAATGGATATTTCGAGTTCTTGAGGTGAGTGTCTAGCGAATGAGTGGTGTTTCTTGATATAATTTGAGTGATATTTTATTAAGATGTGTTGGTTTTATGAACAAAGAGAGTTTGAAAGAAACCAATCGATTCTAGATGAGTTGGGACCCGAAATTGAACAAAAAAATTCATCGGATTTTTGGGTCCGAGCTGGGGCAATGCGCCCCCATAGCACTAGGAGGGATGGCGCCCTGCGCTAGTAATGCATCCCAAAGTACTGCCAGTACTTTTAGGGTTGGCACGACGTGCCATTGATGTGCTTAGGTCATCTGCCCTTTTTCTTCTTCATTCTTCGTCCCGTATGTGTTCCTTTAAATCATGTATTCATTGTTTCTTTGATTGTAACTCTTAAAGTCTTCATTAATAATTGAAAGATCGTACATATCCTAATCATATCTCTTAAATTACATTCCAAAATTGAAGAGATATTAAGAGGAAAGTTCAAGAGGGTCTTTGAGTAAAATTTGAGAATACTTTTGAAATCAACCATAGACTTGAACTAAGTCTTGAGTAAAAGAGTAAGAGAATGAGAAGAGTTGTATTCATGAGTCTACATTGTTATTGACATCCTTGAGTTGAGTCGTTCATTCCCATAATTCCACATGAAATTTATGAATTGAGTATTCTTGAGAGAAGTCGTAACGTTGAGTTTTGAGTTCGAGTCCTTGAATTCTGAGTACTGAGTTTCCATATTGCTATTAAGATCCCTGAGTTGAGTCATTCATGTCCATAATTCCGCATGAACCCTATGAATTGAGTTATAAATCTTGAGAAGCTTTGTAAAGTCAACACTTGAGTTTTAAACTATGTTTTTGAGGAAGTAAAGATGAGTTTTGACAAGAAGAGTTTCTAAAACATGATTTGTATGACAATCAAGTATGCCACCATGTTTAAGCAATATGATATCTAGATATACCATCAATGTTTATCTAGTATGACTTCTTGAGTCATCAATGATTATATTACAATATAATTTAAAATTATTTTTGAGAAAGAGTTTTCATGTATGAATTGAGTAAGAGTATAAGGGAACTAAGTATTCCCAAAGGTATCCGTTTTCACATTGATTAAAGAGAAACTTTGATTTCTAAATGAGTATTGAGTTCAAAGATATTCCAAGAGCATTTACCTCTTTTAAGTGGTTATTTTGAGCAATTATCTCAAACTAGAGGAACAATATGTTTTTTTAAACATTGAGTATGAGTATATATATTATTGGGAGTAGTATTGAGCATCGATATAGGGATGAGTTCAGACAACTCACATTCCTCATAAACCATGTATGCCAACATGGGTACAAGAACATACTTTTTAGATTAATCCTAAGTTCCTTCGGGCACAACTTAGTTGATCCATTTAGTTGAGGTGTTTTATACCCCGATTAGGTATAAGACAGTTCTGGCAGCATGGGCGAGACACTGTATCATCACGTAGGTCATAGTAATGGTTGTCGATTAGAGAATCTTCCAAATAAGAGTAAAGAGTATTTTATTGTACTTTTATACAACATTAAGTTTTATTTCCTGTTTCATAATGTTTTAAATATTGCATCTATAATTGTTGCTTTGTATTGAGTTGAGTTGAGGTGAGTATTTCTTCCAGCCTTGTCAGTTCATTTAGCTATTGCTTTCAGTTTTCCCCTTACATACTCGTACATTCAATGTATTGATGTCATTCTACCTACATCATTTTATGATGCAGATATAGGTGCTCAGGGTCATCAACAGGCGTTTCATTGAGATCATTTCACCTTCCAGTCAACTTTGGTGAGCCTTCTTATATTTCAGAGGACTTCACCTTTACCTTACGGTTAGTAGTTTTGATATATTGTGGGTCTTGTCCCGATATCCTTCTATAATAGTATAGGCTTTATAGATAGTTTAAGTCGAGGAGTCTCTCATTGTATCTTTTGTTGTTGAGATGTTTTGAGGTCATGAGACAGTTAATTATAACTTGTTAATTGTTTCATATATCTATTGGACTTGTGTTCAAATTGAGGTTTTTAAAGTTTATTTATACATTTGGAGTTCCCATTTTGCTTGAGTAAGTTTTCTCCTTGTAGTCAACCGGGATGAGGGTTCGTTTGGGGGCCATCAATGGTTCTTAAGTGCTGGCCACGTCCAGGGTGTAGGCTCAGGTCTTGACATGTCTAATATTGACATAACACACTTTTAAAGAAGTAATAAATTGCAATGGCCTTCCCCTATAGGATATCTAGGGCCAAGTACTCATGTGTCCCAAAAAATGACACGATTAGAATGAGTATTTAAGTAATGTTTTTAGCTCATTGAAACAAATGTATTTTTAAAATTCTGATCATTAACTTTCTATATATGCATGCGCATGTGATATCCTCTGAATGAACGACTATTTAAACTATGACATCCTCTGAAAGAACGACTATTTAGGTTATGAATAAAAATAACATGTTCTAGGAGTGTAGCTTCTATAAATTAGTGGATTATGTCAAAGGGATGGATGTAATACGCAAAAAGGAAAAGACTCATAGAATGACAGAGACAATTAATCCAGTTTGTTTAGGCACATTTTTGTTAATCCATGAACAGTAGTATATGTACATCTTGGTTGAAAAAGAATCTAGAGAAAAAGAAAGCACTGGAATTGATCAATAGATCACTTCTCGAAACAAATGAAAGATGGAACATAAATCATGGATCAACTAAGCCATAAGAAGCAACAATATATACATCCAATTCTGTTTGATGATATCTAATACGGAAAAGGCTCAAAATACCCCTAAACTATCCGAAATAGCTCATATTTACCCTTAAACTATATTCCAGCTAAAAATTACCCTTCCCGTCATACTATTGGGTAAAAAATACCCTTCTTATAACTGATATACCATGAGTTTATGATAGTTTTAATACATTTCACTTAAGAGTTGTGTGTGTCTAGGGCCTTTATGTATTGGTTATTATGTGTTTTTATCATGTTTTCCAAGAACGATGTTTAGGCGCGGAAGTAAAGAAATAGCTGAAAGAAATGCATAACACGGCATCTACGGAGGTGATCTACGAACCGAAGGTCCATTGACGCTCCGTAGATGGTGACTGTAGATCAGCAGGCAAGGCATGGAAAACAACTTAGGGAAATCTGACCAAGTGTGGAACCACAGTGGCCATTGATGGTTCGTAGATTGATCTACCTACCATACTGTTGATCCGTAGAATGATACTGCAAGGGTTCCAGTACCTGATGATTGAATATTCTAAGTGTGGAGCTATGGAAAGGGATTGATGGACCGTAGATTGATCTACAGTCCGTACTAGAGTTTCGTTGTTTGCTTCAGAGAAATTGATTTTTGTGAAGCTGAAATATTTTCTAAGTCCTGGCTGACGGAAGGGACTCACGGACCATAGATCCATTGACGGTCTGTGAGTCAGTCTCGTGGAATGAAGACGCGTTCCTAAACAAACTTTCCTTATTTTGTTTCCTTTTTAATTTAAGACTTGTTTTCTATAAATAGGGCATGTAAACCTCGTTTATGGGGGTTAGACTTTATTAGTTTTATTCTAGTTCTTGATGTGGGAGATTAACTTGCAACTTTAGGAATTCCTAATTTCCTAAGTTTGTTTTGAAGAGTTGGGTGTTGCAATTCTAGTTGAATTTATGGGTTTATTATTCTTCTTACGTAAGTTCATAATTCTTTCATCTAACACAATGAATTGTGTTCATATGATTATGTGTAACTAAACTCCACAACTAGGGTTGTGGGAACCATGAGCGATTAACAAAGTATGAATAGTAACTAAGCAATTCTTGAATAGTGTTGTTGCATGCATTGATAATTCTTTCATTTAGAAGTCTTTTTAATGAGTACAAGCGTTAGAACTCGCCTTGTTGCTACTTGCCGGACCAAGAAGGTAATCAACAAGAAAATAATTATCAACATAGATTTAGTGTGATACTATCTAATAGTCTGGTGTCGATTTGGTGCGAAGTAATAACAAAGCCAAACATTGATGTGATGTCTAATAAGAGGTAAAGGTAAGGGTTAGTAAATTATACACATGTAGCTGGACCAAGGTGCGGGGTGAAATTCTCTAGATGGCGGACCAAGGATTTAGAGATACCTAACTTATTACTTTTCATGTAGTACACTAGGAAAGGATTGCTATTACTAGGATTACTGCGTTATGAGCTTGTGGGAAGCACGTATACCCTAGTTAATTCTCTCATCTTGGTAACAACCGAAATTGACTTTTGTTTACTGATTACTTACTGAATTCTTACAAATTGTTTCACAAAATCCCCCCCCCCCCCTTTTTAGTTACTTGTTTCTAGAAGTAATTTGACTAAACGAATATAATTGTTGGTTAAAGTGAAGTCTAATCCATTTTCCTCGTGGGATCGACCCCAACCTACAAGTTGGGTTCTTTACTTGATAACAATCGCTTATGCTTCTTTAGGGAGGTGTAATTTGAGCGTATCAAATTTTGGCGTCTCTGCCGGGGAAATTGGCTTTTAGATTAATTTTAACTACATTATTGAACTTTGGCCAAATATTTCCTAATTTTACTTTTTCTTTTTCTTTTTGTCTCTCTTAGGTTCTGACTCCAGTGTATGCCAAGTACATGGAGCCAAGGTGAACCACTTACTCCTTACGATCTAGAGTTGAACCGAACTTTGCGAAGAATGAACAATCAAGGAGTTCAAGTTAATCCTATCGGAGGCAACCTAGGTGATGAAGTTGAGTTGCAGCCTCAGAGGGTAGTTGGTGGAGACAACCAGGTTCTAGCTGAAAATCAATTAGGAGATGTAGTGAGGGTGCATGGTCCACCAGGCCCACTACTGCATGGCAACTATTTTAGCAACATAAACATTGCTGACTCAGATGGACCCCTTTTGCCTCCGGGGCACTCATTCGTAGTGACCAGTAGCTTGATGCAGATGCTTATAGCGAGGGGCTTGTTCTCGGGGTCGCCATCGGAGGACCCACATGCTCACATAGAGGGTGGTTTGCAAAAGCTGTGTAGGTCGACTAGACTTGGATATGGATGTTATCGGATTGCGAGTGTTCCCTCTATCACTGATAGGCGATGCTGCTGTATGGTTCACTAAGCTCCCTTATAACTCAATCTATACATGGGACCAACTGAAGGATGTGTTCATAGCAAGATATTGTCCAGTGTCCAAAAAGCTCAATCAAAAAGAAAAGGTCAACAATTTTGTGGCATTACCTGGAGAGTCTGTGAGTAGCTCTTGGGACAGATTTACTGCATTTGTAAGAGGTGTTCCGAATCACTGTATTGATGATGAGTCACTGAAGGCATATTTCTATCGAGGACAAGATGACAACAATAAAGTAGTGCTTGATACTATAGATGGGGGATCATATGGTGAGTGCATATATGCTCATATTGCAGAAAAATAGGAGAAGATCTCTCGCAACAATAAAGCATGGAGCACTAGGAAGTCGGATACTGGAAGAAACACATTTGTCGTTCATACTAGAAACAACCAGTCTGCAGATGAGATTCGTGAGGAGATGACTCAGATGAGGACCGAGTTAGGGTTGGTATTGAAGCATGTGAGCGGAAGTGTGGAAAAGGTAAATGCTATGAATTACTTGACTAGAACTCCACCACTAGTTGAAAAGTGCTATTATGAAGAGGATGCTTTTGCGGTGAATGAGCAGACGTGGGGTTTTCGACCAAATGCCCAAGGATCCAATACGGATAATTGGCGCCAAGGTCAAGGAAACTAAGGTTGGAACTATGGCAATTACAACCAAGAGGGTCAATAGGTCTAGGATGGGAACTTCAATCACGACAACAACTACAATCGGAACAACTATGGCAACAAAAATGATCGTGTTGGACCTTATGTCCCCCCCAAAAAATTGGGAATCTGGTACTAGGGAAGCTAGAGGTAATATGGCACGTATTAAAGATATGATGTAGAAGATGATGAGAAGGTTTGATGCAACTGATGAGAATGTGAAGGAGATGAGAAATGACTTGTCTGGTATTGGTAAAAAAGTTGATGCCCATACAGTGTCAATAAAGCATCTAAAGCAGCAGATGACTCAGTTGTCTACTACAGTGAATCCACGTCAACTTGGCACTCTTCCTAGAAACACCATCCAAAATCCAAAGAATGATGGTCATTGTATGACAGTTACTACTCGAGGGGGTAAGCAAACCATTGATCCACCTATGCTATCTGTGGTGGATGTTGAGATTACAAAAGAAGATGATGTGGTAGAGGTTAGAGAAGAGTCTAAGAATGCGACAGAGAAAGAAACAGATATATTTTAGAAAGTGGTCCCCATACCTAGACCTCCACCACCTTTTCCACAGAGGTTAGTGAAGAAGACTGAAGATGGTAAATATCACCGATTTATTACTATGTTGAAACAACTTCCCATCAACATTCCGTTGATAGAAGCTTTGGAGCAAATGCCTGGGTATGCAAAGTTTATGAAAGATATGATGACAAAGAAAAGGTCTATGAGTTTTGCACTCATTTGCAGTTATAGTATCAGGATGACGTGTGATGGGCCTCTCTGATAGAAATATGTTGCTACGATGCTGATTTCAATTCGTAAACTTTGCCTAAAATGCTTAAATGATTCAATGCCTTAGTGTTTGCACTTTGAATTAATTGATATCGATAGGGGTGTTGCATGTTAGTTGTTAGGTTGATTGGGTGAAGTCTGATTAGCTTATATGTGCCCTAAATGACAAAAATTGCTTGATGAAAGAACGAGTAACACGAATCTTATGAGCGGGCATCGTCAAATGGCCAAATTTCAACAAATTTGGGGGAGGTCTGAGTATCTCGAGATTGATGGGTAGTGCGGGTCTTGTTTGAATTCCATGAGTGCATGCTTTGATTTGATTTTCTAGGATTGGGGGATTAAATTCGAGAAGGTGGGTCGAAAATAGGCACCTTGGGTCGATTGTGGAGTTAAGTCGAGCTTGCTGAACGACTCGGTGGTTCGTCTAATGTCCCCACCCCGCTAGTGATTTGGCACCTCGATTGGCGTTTGATTTTGTAACTTTCGGCGAGAAGTCTGAGGGCGCCGAAAACGCTCGGCAACTCACCTAAGGTATTATAATCGCCCTTTATCTGCATCCCAGGAACTCTGTTGCACTGTCACTTTCGGCGGACACATCATGCTTGCCGAAAGTAGTCAGCGATTCGCCAAATGATCCTACCTGTCACTGTTTTCTCCTCATTGTTAAGCCAATCCCTTCGGCGAGCTCGTTTTGGTTCACCAAAGAGATTCGACACTCACCGATCAGATCAACGAGTCAATCTGCAATAACTTTTCTGTACTTGCATTTGAGTTTCTCCTTGATCTTTTGCAGAAATGGTACGCACAAACCTAAATGAGCCCCCTTAGAAATCAACAAAGGGCATTACAATAAATGAAGGAGGATCACGTCCTTCACAAAAAAGAAAGCAAGATTCACCACCGGGAGATAAAGGAAAAAGGAAAAAGCATATAGCAAAGAAAGAAGTAGCTGTGGAGCCACATTTTGTTGAACCAGAGGATGAACTACCTTTGATTGACCGAAAGAGAGCGCTCCGTGCCAGGTCTCAGTCCACAGCCACCAGCACCCCCTCAGCTGCCACTTTGCCTACTACTGCACCAGTGCCAACCCCAACACTACCTCTAGTGGCTCTTGCAATTCTTGTAGTTCCACCTCCATCGAGATTGCTGAATAGATTGAAAGAAGATGGTTTATGCACCATTCTCAAAGAAAAATTGCTATCGATGGAAGGCCTAGAAGGTAAGCATGTTGAGGTTCTTGACACGCTCAGGTATCACCAGTTTGAGCAATTCAACAGGACATTGGGTACTTACATACCTTTCTGGGTCCGAGAATTCTAATTAGCCAATGAGGAGTTGGTCCCGAAAAGCAGAAAGAAGGCCAATGATTTTTGACTAGTGAAATCAGTTATGGTTAGGGGCAAGGAAGTAGAGTGTCACAGAGAACACATAAATGTTGTATTGGGACGATCGCTGCACTCGGTACTTCCCTACCATGGTTTCCCTATTGCCCCATCTCTTGATGATTTGAAGGGTTGGTTAGCTCCGATGTTCTCTGACACCACCCCGAGGTGGATGGACACGGGAATCCCTATTGAGAAGAGGGATATGAACATCGCCTCTCCGTATTGGTTCGGGTTCATTAGCAACACTATCATGCCATCCCAGAACGAGTCCATTCTACGTCATGCGAAGGCGGATTGCCTTGGTTCTATCATGTCCAGGAGGCAGATCAACCTGGGATTGCTGGTTTCACAGGACATGGCGATGAGGGCCAAGCAGATCACTGAGCTATGCCGGCGAGCTGGAGTACCACGTGACCTTACGAGGGATGTTGAGGTTACCCAATCTTCCTCCACTGACATCCGGCGTATAGAGGCCGAGTTTCCACAAGAGGAGATTGACAGGAGGAGGGAAGCCCCTACAGATACATCTCTAGAGGTTGATGTTGATGCATTACCAGCAGAAACAACTTCGCATACTCCAACCTCTAAGCCATCAGGTACCCGATCCTCCATCCTTTTCCTCACAGGCCCCAGGTGTTTCATCATCAGCCCAGCCATCCAGGATCACTCAGGCCATGATCCTGAAAATGGGACGGCTAGCCTACTTGATGGATGTTAGGGCGACACGATTAGAGAGATTCGTCACATAAATGATTGACAGAGCCATCTTGACTGCACTAACCCCTGTCAGAAACACTGTTGATGAACTGAATTGATTGCTAGATGCACTGCTTGTGAAAGCAGACAGGGTGAGACACCCGAAGTTTCAACCCTAAAAGTTGAAATAGCCGAGCTGAAGAAGAATGTAGCCTATCTGAAGGCCACCAACTTCACAACACTGATGCGAGGAGCAGATGAAACAGATATCCCTGAAACCTATTGGATTTCCCCGACCACTCCTGGAGACGTGTAGAAAGATGATGCAGGGCATGCAGAGTCGGAGACTGAGACCAACGAAGAGCAGGTAGCAGTGCACAAAAAGGTGCTGAGCGAGAGCCAAGAGGACATCATATTAAGAGACTTGTCGAATATCGTGGAGATGGTTGTGCAGTCGGCAACTCAAACAGTGCCAGCTGAGCCGTCCACAACAGCTCCCAGTGGATCTGGCATTGCTAGTATGTCTGAGGCTACTCCCGAGACTTAGACACGCGACCAAATAGATATACTAGGCACCGATGCCCATATTCAAGCCTCGAAAGATAGAGAGACTGCATAGACAGGACCCTGCCTTACCTCTCTCGCGTTGTCTTTTCTTATTTTACTTGTTGGTATATTTTTGTTTACTTGCATTTGAGGACAAACTCTCTTTCATTGGGTGGGGTGAGGCTTACCTTTTTGTTTGTGTGAATACTTTGCTATTTTGCGCATGAAATTATGTTGTTTGGTTTGCTCTAAACTGTGTTTTAAATACTGTTTCTTTTTGTGGATGTTTGAACTCATGGCTCCTGTTGTTCTAATTGAAAATAATTTTGATCCTTCTGAAAAAATGGCTGTTCTTTTGCAAAAAAATAAAAATAAAAATTTGAGTCTCGATTTCGATCAATACATAGTGCTCTCAATTGAACAAACATGAATGCATGGCTACAACGACGCCAAATGAAGTTACATAGACAATATGTGAACTCTTTGTATCTCGTTGTGACTAGCTATTTATCGTACTGATTTTCTTGTGAGGACTGTTGCACGCTAGCGAACGTGTCTAGTCTTATTTGACTGAAGTATCGATGCCTTGTGAGATTAGCTTACTTTGAACCTTGCATGAATAAACCTAGAATTTTCCTTGTTAGTCTGATTGATTTAGAAAGGTTTAGTCTTGAGATGATCTTAGTCAATTTTAAAGAGTGTGAGCCAATTTGACATATACCTCTTTTTGTGGCCTACCTATGAGCATTGAAACTCTCTTGAACACCCTTTGAGCCTTACCTTTCTTTGGGAGAACCTTGATAAACCCTAGACCTTACTTAATCCACTACCTATAATCCTCATGAATTGTGGTTTAGTGAATATCCAACTTAGGACAAAAAGCTTAAGTTGGGGGCGTGGTAAAAAGGAAAAGGAGAAGTCAAGAAGTACTATAAGAAATCTTCCTTAACCCATAGTATTGCAGAACCATGGAAACCCTCCATATAAAAAAAAAGATAAAAAAAAGAGAAAAGAAAAGAAAGAAAAAGAAAGTCGTGGAATAAAAGTGCAAAAGAAACTAGGTTTCCAAGCAATACATGGAGAACGAATAATAGGATGACTTATGAGCACTAGAAGAAGGGTTGAGAAAGGAAGGGAACATGATGTTTTGAGATCATCACATCTCACGAGGATGAAAGTCACTGAGCCTAAATGACCATACCTTTGCACTCAACCCTATTACAAGCCTTAGAAAGACTTTTATGATCTTGAGTAAGCCGAATCGAAAGTCAATTGGAAAATAAGGGCAAACCTATGGGTGAAAGCATGCACTGTGTTCCTCTTTTTGAGTGTCAGCGTTGTATCTGATTCCTGATCTTAAATTGACTCATTTATGTGTGTGAATATGGAATCATTCTTTACGTGAGGGCATTTAGATACTTTTGTTGAGCTTGAACTTGCACAAGTAGCAAGTATTGCGAGCATGAAAATCTTTGGTAATGGTGTGTCACAATTTGAATCTTTGAGTACACAAGTGATCCTTGCATAAGTAAATTAAGCCTTGTTGTGTGCATTCATGATATTGTCTTGTGTAGCACTGTTTGAGGCACCCTATTTGAACTGCTGAGCCTGAGTTTGCTTGAGGACAAGCAAAAGTTTAAGTTGGGGGTGTTGAAGAGTCCACACATTGAACTCATTTAGGGCTTTATTTTAATGAAAATAGTGTCCTTGAATGCTTGTTTTATCTCAATACCTGATTAAAATGCTGAAGTTTCAGGTATTTGAAGTTTTAGTGGAAGCATGGACACTTAGACACAAAATAGAGCAAATAGGGTTGAAAAGAATAAGAAATGGAATCCTGCAGATCGCCGAGTTTAACTTAGCGAGTCACCTAAACATCATGAACCGCCCTTCATTCCAGTACGCGATGCCTTGAAGAAAGTGGATCAAAAGGCGAGGAAAGGAGCAGTCGACGAGTCGCCGATCAGTTCCGCCCAATGATCCAAAATGCGAAGATGCTAAAGGCAAGACACTGAAGGCGATGAGCTGACCAAAAGGCGAATCGCCGAGTTCATTGGCGATCTCGACTAATGTCGCCGAACAATCCTCCGCAGCACAATCTATAAAAACTATAAATACTAGTTAGAATTGTAGTCTTGAGGAGATTTTGGAGAATTTTGGAGTGGAACAATTATTATTATTATTTTCACTTTAGAACATACTTTAGTGGATATTTTCTCTCAAGTTTGGAGAGGGTTTTGTGGAGACTTGAAGAAAGGAATTCTTCTTCCCCAAGTTTGGAAGTGGGTCTTCTCTATTCCTTTTCCTTTGCTTAATCTAAGGTTTAATTTCTTATACCTTGTTGATTTCATTAGCATGTTATGTATAACTTCTTATTTCTTGATGTGTGGCTAAAACCCCCCATTCTTGGGGTGTGATTTAGCAGATATGGGTTGATATTCTTGTTGTGTCTTGCTTGCTAATAGGTTAGATGTGTTTTAATGGTGATTTCACCTAGTGGTTGTGGTTTAATCTAAAGATCTTGTAGTTGTAAATACAAAGCCACCCATGTATTTTTGGCTTGCCCAAGAGGGAGGTCGCGAAACCAAAACCACTAGACTGATGGCCTAAGGAGTGGGTCGACATGAGGTTCAGCCTGAGAGGGTGAACCCTAGTCCCATATCCTAACACTCAGCTCGAGAGAGTGAGTGGGGTAAGGCAAAGGCAGGTATTTATGCGGCAAATGGGTGTCCGAGAGGAACACATTTGAAACGGGGTAAGTTACCCGAGAGGGAACTTATTTCCAATTAAAGCTTAGCCTAGTCACTATTTGTTTTGCAAATTTCCTATAGAAAGCATGTACCCAACAATTTATCTCAACTTGTATTGCGGTCACATCCCAAGAACCTTTCCCCATACTTGATTTTCTTGTTTATTTTGCTGTTTTAATACTTGAGGTAGTTTTCGCATTCAAAAAATTTCAATCCTACCTGCTTGGTACTAAGGTCATAGTGCATACTGACCATTCTGCGTTAAGGTATTTGATGGCGAAGAAGGATGTAAAACCGAGGCTGATTAGATGGGTATTGTTGTTACAAGAATTTTATTTTGTGGTAAAAGATAGAAAAGGGACCAAAAATCAAGTTACCGATCACTTGTACATATTAGAGGAAGCGGCTATGCTTAAGCTTGGTGATAAGGCTGAAATTAATGATACTTTCCTAGATGAACAGGTATTGGCTGCTTCTCATGATTTGATTCCTTGGTTTGCAGACTTTGCTAATTATTTGGCAAGCGATTTGGTTCCCCCGGACTTGTCTTTTCACCTAAGGAAAAAGTTTATGCATGATGTGAAGAAATTCTTTTAGGATGAGCCTTACTTGTATCATAGTTGTGCTGATGGGATTATTCGTCGTTGTGTGCCTGAGGTTGAGATGTTGAGTGTACTTGAAGCGTGCCATTCATCGCTTGTTGGTGGACATCATAGTGGTATTAAGACTGCGCATAAGATTTTTCAGTGTGTGTACTACTAGACTACCATCCACCAAGATGCTCATGATTTCGCAAAGTTTTGTGATCATTGCCAAAGAGAAGGACTGATTTTGAAAAGGCAAGATCTTTCTATGAATCCTATATTGGTGATAGAGTTGTTTGATGTATGGGGCATTGATTTTATGGGTCCATTTGTGAGTTCACATGGGATGAAGTATATTCTTATTGCAGCTGATTATGTATCGAAATTGGTGGAAGCAGTTGCGCACCCCAACAATGAAGGTAAAAGTGTCACCGCATTTTTGAAAAAGAACATTTTTTCCAGATTTGGTACACTGAGGGCGATTATCAGTGATGGAGGTTCCCACTTTTGTAACAAGTTGTTCAAGGCGCTACTTGAGAAATATGGTGTCCGCCATAATGTAGCCACTTCTTAACATCTAAAGACTAGTGGGCAAGTTGAAGTGTCCAATAGAGAGATCAAACAGATTTTGGCAAAGACTGTGAATGCTAATAGAACGGATTGGTCAAGGAAGCTTGATGATGCTGTATGGGCCTATCATACTGCATACAAGATTCCTATAGGTATGTCTCCTTACCAACTTTTGTATGGGAAGTCTTGCCATTTACCGGTAGAGCTAGAGCATAAGGCTTTATGGGCGATGAAGAAGCTAAATTTGGATTGGGGCGCCGCTCTAATCAAAGGATGAATGACTTGAATATGCTTGATGAGTTCCGCCTAAAAGCTTACGAAAGATCAACCTTGTACAAAAAGAAGATGAAGAGGTATCATGATCAAAGAATTGAAAAGCGAGAATTTGTTGTAGGTGATCTTGTGTTTCTATTCAACTCTAGGTTGCGCTTGTTTCCGAGCAAACTCAAATCCAAATGGACAGGGCCATTTTTTGTCACAAAAGGTCTTCCCCATGGAGCTGTTGAGCTTGAAAACAGTGAAGGAACAAGGTTCATGGTTAGTGGGCAAAGGAGCAAGATCTATCTGGGAAACGCAGAAAGTGTGCAAGAAGTTATTGAGGCCTATCATCTTGATGAAGTCTGAGTAATCAAGAGGCCTGTGTCGTGCCACGACGTTAAATCAAGTGCTGCTTGGGAGGCAAACCAAGATGTAAAATCTAGCCAACAATAGGTTTTGTTTGTCGTTTAGTAGTTTTCTTTGTTTAGTTGCTTCGCTGTACTCAATTAGATTGTTGTTTTATATTTGTTTTAGTGTTGGCTAGACATACCATAGGGTTCGTGTTGAAAAAGTGTCCAGAAAATGTAAAAAAAAAGTGTTATTGGTTGCTACATGTGTAGGGGCGAAAAGCAGAATCTGCAGAAAAAAGGTCTGGTGCAGCGGTCTACGGACCCCATCGACGGTCCGTGGTTCAATAGTGTTTGTAGATCCCAGGTAAGGTTTCTAAATTTTTAAGTGCAAGTCTGATCTATGGTCCCCATCTACAGACCGTAGATCGACCCATGGACTGTAGACGGGGTCTCGTGGGTCCAAAACCCTAAATGCTGCCTGACCCGACCCGAACTAATCTATTTAAAATCCCCCAATTTTAAACCATTCCCACTTCCCTCCATTTACCACCAAACCATTTCTAAACTTCCAAATTCCTTCAATCACTCCATAACTCCCCATTAAATCTTCCCTTTCCTCTCTCCTTAAAACCTAATTTTCCTTTCCTCTCTCCTTTAAACCTAATTTTCCTTTCCTCTCCAACCTCCACTCATCCCAGAATTTATTCAATCTCTCTCAACTACTTTTTCCAAAACTTCGGTGTTCGAGTTCGGTGCAACTAGGCAGTTAGTGTGGTCTTGAAAAGCCTAGTGTCATCACACAATCACCCCACTCCTCATTGCTTGTAAAGTAATAGACTTTCCCCTCACTTTCAATTTTGGTTCATAGATTGATTATAGAAAGTCGGGAGTCGGGTCTTTACCTTGGGTAATTAAGTGTATGGCATTTCATGCTAAAAATTTAAGTACCAAAACCCTTGGGACGATAGATTGTTATTGTGCTACGTTGATAGTGTGTTAAACCTGTCTAAATGCCAGTCTATATGTAAGTTTCGACTTAGGGTTTCTAATCTTGTACGAAATAATTATCAAATTGAGTAATTGGAACCTTTAGAATGATGAACTAGCATGATTAAATGTTGAAATACATGGCTAGACTAGGATATTGTTGAAACTGGCCAAAGATGTGGGCTTGAAAATAAAGAATGTCTGAAACCTGGCACAGATCACGTCTAGGAGACCCCGTCTACGGATCGTAGATCTGGTTTGTGGTTGGATGCACTTGAAAATTTCACCAAGTATGAAACCACGGAGGTTGACTACGGCCCGTAGATCAATCTACGGACCATTCTGTACATCTTGGTTTCCATCTGCGACCAATATTGTTGGTCCTCTGATCCACAGAAAGGTTCTACGGACCATAGGTCCCTACCGTGGATGACTACTGTAGCCACTGTCTGAAATTTTTTTGGGTCTTTGTTATTGTTCGATTTTAGTTCTAAAATTATCTCGAGTCTTTTTTTTTAGTTAGTTGTGGCACTAATAACACTTCCACAGGTACGATAGCACCCAAGAAGCTAGTCACCTATACAAAACAGGGTAAGTCAAAATCTGTTGCCCCTAGCTTTAGGTTAATCGACGAAGATAACGATGTGGAGACGGACCCACCATACAATCCTCCCAACATAAGGACCTCCCCCACCGCACCCCTCGGAAGGTCATTCCCAACGTAGTCACTATCTCCTAGTTTGATTAGAAGGACACACTGATCGGGTCACCAACTGGGGTTGCTTCTAGTTTAGAAAATGGGTCTACGTCCGGCTCCGAGTCTACCCATGCTTCGGGCTTTGAGTCTAGCAATACTTCAGGGTAAGAGTTTGCCCATGCTGCGGGGTCAATTGCTAAATCAGCCACAGGTTCCAGCGAAAATGAACAAATAGCCTCGTCTGAAGAGGCCACTAGTTCGGAGTCAGTGCAAGCACCACAGAATGATAACCCTACTCCAGTGGCTGGTGAACCAACTAGATGGTGTGTTGAAGGGCAGTGGCAGATCTATCGTGACGCCAAGACGCTTAACGAGAAGGAGAAGATGGCCCGATTGATCACTGAGGAGCGCAGAGTCCTCACTTAGAGCTTGCCTACCATACCAGAGATACACCGGCTATTCCACCTACACAAGTGGGACTAGATGGCCCAAGCACCTGGGACATACAACGAGGAGATTGTGCGGGAGTTTTATGCTTCCTATGCTGCCACTCTTTGAGGGTCGATTTCCAAGCGGGCCAATCCCACAGAGCAGGATCCTCTCACTTCCACCATGGTCAGAGAGTGCCCGGTAGACATTTCTCGAGCCACTATCATCCGATTTCTCTACGGTCCTATCAGCGGTCACTCTTGGTTATTGAACACAACAAAGTTTGATTACCGATGGGACATTGTGCGTGGAGGCGCTCTCCAGAGAAATGCTGAGCAGCGGGAGGCTGTTATACTTTGGTTGGAAAATACATTACTAAATATGGTGAAAGTGTGGCGTGGGTCACCGCACCACGGTTGGGTATCCGAAAGGTCATATTAAATTTTGTGGCGAAGTTCTTCTGGTTGTTGGTGCATAACAGGGTGTCGCCTACAAAAGTTGACAACCAACTCACATGGGATAGAGCCATCATGGTTGCAGCATTAGTGGCAGGATTGGAGATTGACTTTGTCTACATGCTGCTGGCAGAGATTCACGAGAGGGCATTCAAGACCTCCACTACTTACCCCTTTCCATGTTTGATTTTTCAATTATGCAGGGACTCTGGAGTACCGATCTGGCACTGTGATAGGTTGATCCACCCTACTGGGACTTTGGATATTGGCCTCATTCGAGTGGGGCAAATGTAGCGGCACCTCGCAGAGAGCCCCAGGTTTAGGTACCTACCTTGGGTGCAAATCTTACAGACACAGTGGAGCAGGCACAGAGCGGTGACCCTATTATATCTGACCACACCGATACGGTCCCAACCTCCTCTTCTCAGGCAGCTAGTAGGGCTCTTAGCTCATCCAGGTCCACACCACCGTCAGGAGCTGCCGTTATCCCGATGGCCAGAGTACAGAAATTAGAGGCTCAAATGGCCATGCTGCTGCACCACATCCAGCCTTGGATGCAAAAGTCGATAGCCTAGTTAGAGGCCAAAATGGAATGAAGGATGGAAAGCATGATGGACCTGAAGGTCAAACCAGTTAATAAGTTACTCGATGCTTTTGAATTGAGAGTCTGCGAGCAACCAGTCCCGACCACAGATCTATCCTCGCTTCGGATCGAGTTAGCTAGTCTCCGGGCCGACGTTGATGCCATTCTTGCTAACCCTGTAGTTGAACCTCAAGCTGCTCCTACTTATTTAACTAATGATATGGTGCTGTATGTTTTATTCAGTGGGACCACCAAGGAGGTGCCCGAACCTACTCATGCAAAAGGTAAGAGGCACCGTTCTAGCCACACTGAGGAGGAAAAATCCCAAAAGAGATAGCGTATACAGGAGAATGAGGCTAAGAAGGCTTCAATCTTAGATGAAGAGTTGCGTCAGCAGAGGGTGCGTGAGAATGCTGCGGGAGCATCAAGTTCTGCCCTAGTTGTAGAGGTCCCATCTGTTGAAAGGGACGATGTGAGAACTACTGAGGGTGTTATGATGGATGATGTGGGCACTACTGAGTGTGACCCAAATATTATTCCGGCGGGCTCCAGGAAACTGGACCCACCAATTTGTTAATGAGTCTTCGGTACTATGCGCCACAGATTTGCTTCGCCAAATCCATTATCTTTTACTGTTTCGTATGCATTGGGGACAATTACATTTGTTTTGTTAGGGGTGGAGTAAATGGATTGTGAGTGATAGGGTGAAGTCTGAGTAACCCAACTCATAATCCTCTCTTGGGGTTTTCTTGCCTGTGTTCTTTTTCCTTGAGAAACTGTTTAATTTCTGTTGAACCGATATGTGCTAGGATCGTATGTGTAGAAGCATGAAAAAGAATGAAGCATGATGGCTTATAAAAAAATAATCTTACCCATCCAAATTTTGTGATGTGTGCTAGAATTGGTAGGCTAAGATAAGTTGAATATGTTGGCTCTGAGTATGACATGATAATGAATAAACTTGATGGCATAACTTAAGCTAAAAACTTGAACAGGGTAATTTGATAATGAAACTATGTGCCAAGAGTGTGTGGGAATAGTTGATTGTTCAAATAGTTTTTGTGCCAATCTAGAACTTGCCCAGTTAGTCCTGCTAAGACAATCTACTCTAGAGGCTAGGAAGTGATACAGGACTTTGTTCTGATAAGTCTGCAAATTGCATAAAAGAAGAGTCCTACCAAATGAAATAAATGTTCCGTTTGATCCAAATGGTTTGAGCCTAAATTAGACCATTTCTTTCTAAACCCCTAACTCACCTTCCCACAATCTACTATGTTGGCCCCAGTCCCTCCTTGGACATGTGCACCTCGACTTAGGCCAAAAGCCTAAGTTGAGGGTGGCTAATGTAAAGGGTAACCTCAATCTTGGCCCTGATAAGATATCGTGTATTGTGTACCTCAACCAATAGAAAATCCATAAGTTGAGGGTGGCTATGAAAGAGGAAACCGAAAGAAAAATGGGTACGAAAAGAGTTTTATGTTAAAAAAGGAGAAAAAGAAAAAGAGAGGAAAGGATGTGACTTGTTGAAATCTAAAGAAAAGAATAAAATGCAAGAAAAAGAACAAAGTGAAAAATAAAGAGCTACAAAGTCTAAAATCTTATCCTTGGTTGAAGAAAATCAAGGGAAAGAAGGTAAAACGGTAGGATGTCAAAAATAGGGCAAAAAGAGGTTGAAAGCCTATTATAATGTCAAGGAGGGTAGAAAGTCACTAAGAAGTACCCAAATGTACCACGCCTGACCCTGAGCCTACGTTACAAGCCAAGAAAGTCCTATATTGATCCTAGAATCTAGTTTGAAGAGTCTAAGCAGTGAAAATAAGGGCAAGCCTATGGTATTGATCATTAACTATACTTGAAGTTACTTCTGAGTGTGAGTGTTAAATGAATCCTTGTACTTAAATTCATATTCATTGTGTGAAAAAGGGATTTCGTTTGAAGTAAGGGCACTCGTTACATTGTCGGAAAGTTGGTACCTTAGTGATAGTAAAATAGTGTATGTTGTGTGTTGGTTGGTCGATCTTTGTCATACTTTGACCCGCATGAATTAGCTTGTCGAGTATAAAAGAATAGACTTTGCACCAGAAAAGAGAGTTTGGATAGAGAGCCATCTAATTGCTTGGGCTTGAAATTGCTTACTTCTATACAAGTGTTGTTTAGAGTCTTAGTGCGTCGCTTGAGGGCAAACAACGAATTTAAGTTGAGTGTGTTGATATATCGTGAGTTTACGGTATTTTTAATACATTTCACTTAATAGTTGTGTGTGTCTAGGGCCTTTTTGTATTGGTTTTTATGTGTTTTTATCATGTTTTGCTTGAAAGATGTTTAGGCACGGAAGTAAAGAGACAGCTGAAAGAAATGCAGAGAACGACATCTATCGAGGTGATCTACGGACCGTAGGTCCATTGACGCTCCGTAGATGGTAACCGCAGATCAGCAGGCAAGGCATGGAAAACAACTCAGGGAAATCTGACCAAGTGTGGAACCACGGTGGCCATTGACGGTTCGTAGATTGATCAACAGACCGTACTGCTGATCCGTAGAATGATACTGCGAGGGTTCCAGTACCTGATGTTTGAAGATTCTAAGTGTGGTGCTACGAAGAGGGATTGACGGTCCGTAGATCGATCTACGGTCCGTACTGGAGTTCTGTCGTTTGCTTCAGAGAAGCTGAAATATTTTTTAAGTCCTGACTGACAGAAGGGACTCACGGACCGTAGATCCATTGACGGTCCGTGAGTTAGTCTCGTGGAATAAAGACGCGTGCCTGAACAAAATTTCCTTATTTTGTTTCCCTTTTAATTTAGGACTTGGTTTCTATAAATAGTGCATGTAAACCTCGTTGTTGGGGGTTAGACTTTATTACTTTTATTCTAGTTCTTGACGTGGGAGATTAACTTGCAACTTTAACAATTCCTAATTTTCTAAGTTTGTTTTGAAGATTGGATGTTGTAATTCAAGTTGAATTTCTGGTTTTATTATTCTTCTTACGTAAGTTCATAATTCTTTCATCTAAAACAATGAATTGTGTTCATATGATTATGGGTAGCTAAACTCCACAACTAGGGTTGTGGGAACCATGAGCGATTAACAAAGTATGAATAGTAACTAAGAAATTCTTGAATAGTGTTGTTGCATGCATTGATAATTCTTTCGTTTAGAAGTCCTTTTAACGAGTGCACACGTTAGAACTCGCGTTGTTGCTACTTGCCGGACCAAGGAGGTAATCAACAAGAAAAGAATTATCAACACAGATTTAGTGTGATACTACCTAATAGGCTAGTGTCGATTGGTGCGAAGTAATAACTAAGCCAAACATCGATGTGATGTCTATTATGAGGTAAAGGTAAGGGTTAGTAAATTATACACATGTAGCCGGACCAAGGTGTGGGGTGAAATTCTCTAGATGTCGGAACAAGGATTTAGAATAGTAAATTTTACAATTAGTTTTCTATCTTAAGTCATGAACTTATGTCTTGATAATTATTTCGTCTTGTTTAAATTAAGAAGCTGAAATAATTAATCGATAATTATGCATCTCATTTTAATTTTGTCCAAATTTAGTTATACCTAAATCTAATAATAGCAACTCAAGTGGATAAGTTTCAAATTTCCACATGACTCCCTTGGGCCTTCAAATCAACCATCTTAGTTTTGTTGATGATGTCATAATCTTCACTTCCAGTAATCAAGAGTCTCTTCAGTTGGTTATGAAAACTTTCATAACCTATGAAAGTGTTTCTGATCAACTCATCAACAGGGATAAAGGTCACTTCATGGTTCCTGAACATACCCCCTAGGATGTCCTCTGTACATAGGGAGGCAAAAAATCATTTAATATTCTGGAATGGTGGATAAAGTGCTCAAGAAGATTAATGGGTGGCAGTCAAAGATCTTGAGTTATGGAGGAAGAATAACTTTGGTGAAACATGTTCTCCAGTCCATCCCCATTCATACCTTGTCTGCTATCTCACCTCCTAGAACCACCATTAGATACATCAAAAACTTATTGCAGATTTCTTGTGGGGATTGGAAAAAGAAAAGAAAAAGTACCACTGGCATCTTGGGAAACTTTGAGTTACCCCTATGAGGAAGCAGGTATTGGAGTCAGGCAATTGACTGATATTTGCACATCCTTACAATATAAACAGTGGTGGACTTTCAGAAGCAAGAGATATCTTTGGGGTCAGTTCTAAAGGGCCAAATATTGTCAAAGATCTAATCCTATCTCCAAAAAATATGCCAATGGTCAATCCTTTGTTTGGAAGTATATGATGAGGAACAAAATTATGGGGGAGCCCCACATACACTAGAAGATTCATTCAGGGGACTGCTTATTTTGGTGGGATGACTGACTCGAATGTGATGCTTTGGCAAGCCACTCGACTGTTATTTCGAAACCTAATAACATCATTGTTTCTCAATTCCTTACAGCAGGGCATTGGAATAAAGTCATGGTTAGACAACATGCTCCTCCCCTTTTGATTCCCCTTATCCTTAATACCAAGTTGTATCTCCATGAGCGAGTTGCTGATCAAGATGTGTGGAAACTAACTGAGAATGGAGATTTTACATGTTCCTCAGCCTGGAAAGTTATCAGACAAAAGAGGTCCATTACTAAGCTCAATACTTATACTTGGCACAAACAAGTACCCTTTAAAATTTCTTTCTTAGTTTGGAGAGCTTTGAGAGAGAAGCTACCAACTAATGAAAAAATAGTCACTTTTGGCTTGGAACCTGCAAACTGTTGTTGCGGCAAAAAACATGGTCTTAATTTTGTTGATAATATTTTTATATCTGGACATTTTACCAATTACATATTGAAATTATTTTCCAGTCAATAGACATTCCACACAACCAGGTTACTTTGAGAAATCTACTGTTGAAATGGTGGGTTCTGCAACACTAGAATGAGGTCCACAAACTCATTTTCCACACACTTCTTATCCTTATTTGTTGGAACAATGGAAGAACAGGTGTTCAGTAAAATATGGAGGCAAAACATCCAGCATTACAAGAGTTAAATTCATGATAATTAAAGATACCACTCAACTCCTAATGACTGTGTACCCTTACATAAACTGGCCTAATTATTGGAATGATTTGATTACTATGGTAGAAAGGTGTAGTCATGAAGTAGGGGTCATTACAGTTAACTTGAAAAAAAACCCCTTACCAAGTTTATAAACTAAACACTGATGGCAGTGCAATGAATAATCTTGGTAAGATTGGTGGATGAGGCATTTCAAGAGATCACATGGGCAACATGATCTATTCTTTTACCACTCCTTTAGGGACAGGTACTAACAACCAAGTAGAAATCCAGGCAACAACCTAAGGTAACCACTGGTGTGTTCAACATGGTTCTTTGAAGGTTATCTTAGAAGTGGACTCGGAGTTACTGACCAAATGGATCAACAGCAATACCAAAATTCCTTGTGTCATGCCCTGAAGCTACCCCCAGGGAGCAGACACGGGACCTAGGATCATGAGTGACCCTAAGCTAACCCTGCTGGCATATCATAAGCATACTAAAGATAAACCAAATCAATAAATACTGTGCGGAAGAAAATCATGAAATAATTTGAAATGATGGGGAATACCCATATACTAAATCTGAATATACGAAAACTGAGAGTTTAACAACAACTAAAAAGTCAAACTTAAATACTAAAGTTGAATCTAACTATGTCTGAAAAAAGCCTCTAACTGACTAGAAGTGCTAGGACATGCCCTAAATAAGTCTTGAATATACTAAAAACAAAAGACTAAAAGCAAAGAAAGAAAATCTTGTCACTCGTCCTCGAAGAATGAGGACTCACCATTGATGCTGCTGAATTGAAGAAGGGAACCGATCTTTGCGTGATCTGGATGCTGAGAAGCTGAACCTACATCACGAGAAGATGTAGCACAAAGTATACGTCGGTACTTGAAAGGTACTGAGCATGTAGGATAGAGTAAAGTTGAACAATAATCATAACTGAGCGTAAATTCCGAGAAATGATAAGAGATACACATGATGCTATACTAAGAATACTGAACATGAAATAACTGAATGCAATGACCAAGTCTATAACATGCTGGGACTGAAATCTGACTGTAACTGAAAACATGGTTAATGCAATAGAATCTGACTGAACTGTGGGAGCTACTAATAACCGACATAAAATCACATGAGCTAAATGTGGAGTCTGATGTATAGGCCTAATCAAAAAGACCCAATATACCCTGCCAGAGGTATAGAGGCATGACTGTGTGATCACTAAAATGTAATGCCCAACAGAAGGGACTTAACCTATGGGTCACGTAGTTCTGGGACTTGAGGGTGACTGAACCTAGTCCACTCGGTATTAAGCTACTCCTATTTGATTATGTAATTAACAATTTATGACTGAATTTATGTAATACTGGATAACTCAAAATACCAGGATGCAACTTAGAATGCAACAATAATATACTGATAATGAAACATTGAAAAATTGAGGCATGTATGTATATATCTGAAATAATTGAGCTAGCATGTGTAATTCATGAAATAAAGAACTACATAACTAGGGTTCTGAATTCATGAAAGAATCTACATAAAACGATACTAAATTCATGACAATCTAATTTGGATTATTCTAATAGTTAAAACCCAACAAGTTCTAACATTCAAGAAACCCTAGGTCTAGATAATATTAAGGGAATCAAGAATCTGACTGAATTCTAGGGACCTAATGGTTGAAAGGAACCCACTAGTGAAATTCCACATACCTGGTGACGAATTCCACAAAGATATCTTTCTATTTCGGGGCTGAAACTGATGAAAACCTTGCTGCGTTTTGGAAAGCTTTGGTCGACTCTTTCTCCTCTATGGTTTTAAGTTTGATCGATTATTTTGATAAAGAATTGACTAGGGTAGGTTCTAATTAAGTTACTACGCTAAAACTGACAAAAACTACGTAGTATAGGGGTTAAACGACGTAGTTTAGGGGTCCAACACATAAGTAAAAGACCAAAAGACCCCTGACTTAAAAAGTCGACTAGATGGAGCTGACTGAGGGGCCGTAAGTCGGTCTAAAGGTCCCTCCTGTCAGTCGTCATTTGGCTGTCAGAGGGCTGAAATCTGGGTTCTGAAACTAAAAGTTGACTAACCCATCGATGGAGCTGACTGACGTGCCGTGAGTCGACTGATGATCCGTCTTGTCAGTCATCATTTGGCTGTCAGAGGGCTGAAATCTAGGGTCTGAAACTAAAGGTTGACTGGCCCATCGACGGAGCAGACTGATGGTCCATAGGTGGCCTCCACCTGCCAATTCTAAAAATCTGGAATTTTTTTCTTCTTCGAATCAAGTTTGTTACAATATCTCCCCGTTGGGAACATCCATCCTAGAATGAAGTCTAAATTAGCTAGGTATGGAGGGAAGGAGCTACAATCCCTACTACTAAGTACTAGAAATTGATATCTAACTGAACTAAGTTCCAAGAACTTTCAAATATGTTGAAAATGCAAGAACAACTGAAGGAACAAGGTACTAAGACTAAAGCTGCGCATGAATGACTGAATAACTGAAGATGAACTAATACCTCAAGCTGGAATTGAATCAGAAGGAAAGAGGTGAGGATACGTGGCCATCATTGTTCCTTCTGCTTCCTAAGTAGCTCCCTCTACGGACTGATTCCTCCACAAAACCTTAACCGAAGTGACTTCTTGTTTCTCAACCTTGTAACCTAACGATCAAGAATCTCAACTGGCACATCCCCATAAGTGAGACTATCCTTCACAGCCACACTTTCTAAAGGTACTAAAGATGTTGGGTCCCCCACACACTTCTTCAACAGCGAAATGTGAAAAACCGGATGTACCGCTACTACTTCTGCTGGCAACTCTAACTCATAAGCCACTTTACCAACTCTTTTCAAGATCTTGCAAGGGCCTACATATCTAGGACTGAGCTTCCCTTTCTTGCCAAATCTCCTCACCCTTTTCATAGGTGACACTTTCAGGAAAACCCAATCATCAACTTGTATCTCTAATTCCTTTCTCCTTACATATTCATAGGACTTCTAGCGACTCTGGGCTATCATAAGTCTATCTCTAATGAGTTGCACTTTCTCCATAGCATCATGAACTGACTCTGGCCCTATCAAGGCTACTTCACCTAATTCAAACCAACCAACTTGAGATCTACATCTACGCCCATACAATGCCTCATAAGGGGCCATCTGAATGCTGGAATTGTAGCTATTATTGTAGGCGAACTATATAAGAGGAAGGTGATCATCCCAACTACCCTTGAAGTCAATCACACAAGCTCTCAACATTTACTCTAAGGTCTGAATGGTACGCTCTAACTGACCATCCATCTGCGGATGAAATGTTGTGCTAAGATTAACCTGAGTACCAAGACCTTTCTGAAATGACTTCCTGAAATGAGAGGTAAATTGAGGAACTCTATCTGAGATGATAAACAAAGGAACCCCATGCAACCTCACTATCTCATTAATGTAAAGCTTGGCGTAGTCCTCCACCGATTTTGTAGTCTTGACAGCCAAAAAGTGTGCAGACTTAGTAACACTGTCAACAATCACCCAAATGGAGTCTTGCTATTTGCGAGGACAAGATAAACCTATGATGAAGTCCACATTGATCGCTTCCCATTTCCAAGTAGGAATGTTGATCTCTTCAGTCATACCACTTGGTTTATGATGTTCTACCTTGACTTGCCGACAATTGGGGCACTTAGCCACAAAATCTGCTATATCCCTTTTCATGTCATTCCACTAAAAGACTTTCCGTAGATCACGGTACATATTAGTGTCTCCTGGGTGAATAAAATATCTAGAATTATGGGCTTCTGCAAGAATCTGATGTCTCAACTAACCCACCCTAGGAACACATAATCGACCCTCATAGCGAAGCACACCATCTCCCCCTTGGGAGAAAACCTCAACTCTCTGCTAATGTACTGCACCCTTTAGTTGAAGCAATATCAGATCATTGTCTTGCTTTTCCTTAACCTCCACTAGCAATGAAGATTCTGACCCATTCTGAACTGTTAATCCACGCTCTGATATGCTCATAAGGCTAACTCCCAAGCGAGCAAGCACGTGAACCTCCTTCGCTAGTTCAATTTTTTTCTTCCTCAACATGTGCTACACTACCCATAGATAGTCTGTTAAGAGCATCTGCTACTACATTGACCTTACCAGGATGGTAATGCATACTCATATCATAATCCTTGAGGAAATCAAGCAATCTCCTCTGGCGAAGATTCAATTCTTTCTGGGTGAACATATATAGAAGGCTCTTATGTTGTGTGAACACATCTACATGGACCCCATACAAGTTATCTCTCCAAATTTTAAGGGAAAACACCACTGCTTCTAGTTCTAGGTCATGAGTTGAATAGTTCTTCTCATGCACCTTAAGCTGTCTAGAAGCATAATCTATAACCTTACCTCGCTGCATCAATACACAACCTAGGCCGACTCTGGATTCATCGCAATATATAACATAACTGTCTGACTCCTCTGGTAGAGTCAAAATAGGAGCTATAGTCAACCTAGTTTTCACTTCTGCAAAGCTTTTCTCACAATTATCTGACCACTAAAACTAAACCTTCTTTTGCGTCAACTTAGTCAATAGATGAAAATCCTTCCACGAACCTTCTGTAGTAACCAAGCAAAGCCAAAAACTTCTGATATCTGTAGGAGAGGTAGGCATGGGCCATTGTTTCACTGCTTCTATTTTCTGAGAATCCACTTGGATCCCTTCGCTAGACACAATCTGCCCAAGGAAAGCAACTAATTATAACCAAAACTCAAACTTGCTAAATTTAGCGATTAACTGGCGATCTTTAAGAGGTTGAAGAACAACCCTCAAATGATTCGCATGTACTTCCTCATTCCTGGAGTTAATGGGGATATCATCAATAAAGATGATTGATATACCGTGAGTTTACGGTATTTCTAATACATTTCACTTACAAGTTGTGTGTGTCTAGGGCCTTTTTATATTGTGTTTTTTATGCGTTTTATCATGTTTTGCAGGAAAGGTGTTCAGGCGCGGAAGTTTAGAGACAGCTGAAGGGAATGCAGAAAAAGGCATCCACGGAGGTCATCTACGGACCGTAGGTCCATTCACGGTCCGTAGGTGATGACCGTAGATCAGCAGGCATGGTGTAGAGGACAAATCAGGGAAATCTGACCAAGTGTGGAACCACGGTGCCCATTCACGGTCCGTAGATTGATCTACGGACCGTACTGTTGATCCGTAGAGTGAGACTGCGAGGGTTCCAGTACCTGATTTTTGAAGATTCTAAGTATGGAGCTACGGAAGGGATTAACGGACCGTAGGTCGATCTACGGTCCGTGCTGCTGGTCAGTCGTTTGCTTCAGAGAAGCTGATTGTTGGATGCTGAAATATTTTCTAAGTCTCGAGTGACGGAAGGGACTTACGGACCGTAGATCCATCGACGGTCCGTCAGTCAGTCTCGTGGATTTCGAAGACGCGTACCTGAACAAAACTTTCCTTAATTTGTTTTCTTTTTTATTTAGAACTTGTTTACTATAAATAGGACATGTAAACCTCGTTATTGGGGGTTAGACACTATTATTCTTTTTTTTTTTGCTTAGTAACTTGGGAGATTAATTTGCAACCCTAGCAATTATTGATTTCCCAAGTTCGTTTTGAAGATTTTGGCTTTGCAATTCAAGTTAATTTTCTGGGTTTATTATTCTCGTTAAGTAAGTTCATGATTTCTTCATCTACAATTATGAATTGTGTTCTTGCCAATATGAGTAACTAAATCCACAACTAGGGTTGTGGGAACCATGATCAATTAACAAAGTATGAATAGTAAATAAGCAATTCTTGACTAGTATTTTGCATGCATTGATAATTCTTTCGTTTAGAAGTCTTTTTAACGGTGACCAACGTTAGAACTCGCCTTGTTACTACTTGCTGGACCAAGGAGGTAATTAACAAGAAAAGAATTATCAACATAGATTTAGTGTGATACTATCTAATAGGCTAGTGTCGATTGGTGCGAAGTAATAACTAAGAGAAACTTCGATTATGATGTCTAATATGAGGTAAAGGTAAGGGTTAGTAAATTATACACATGTAGCCGGACCAAGGTGCGGGTTGAAATTCTCTAGATGCCGGACCAAGGATTTAGAGATACCTAACTTATCACATTGCATGTAATACACTAGAAAAGGATTGGTATTACTAGGATTACTGCGTTATGAGATTATGGGGAACACGTATACCCTAGTTATTTCTCTTATCTTGATAACAACCAAAGTTGAGTTTATTTATTGATTACTTATTAAGTTCTTACTATTTGTTTCACACAAGCACAACCCCCCTTTTTATTACCTGTTTCTAGAAATAATTTTACTAATAGAATATAATTGTTGGTTAAAAGTAAAGTCTAAACCATTTTCCTCGTGGGATCGATCTCAACCTACAAGTTGGGTTCTTTACTTGATAACGATCGCTTATGCTTCTGAAAGGAGGTGTAATTTGAGCGTATCAACGAGAACGAACAAGTCCAAGTACTGCTTGAACACTCTGTTCATCAAATCCATGAAAGTTGCAGGAGCATTGGTTACTCCAGATGACATAACAACAAATTCATAATGACCATACGGAGTTCTGAAGGTTGTCTTTGGAATGTCACTATCCCTAACTCTGAGCTGATGATAATCGGATCTGAGGTCTATCCACAGAGGTTAGTGAAGAAGACTGAAGATGGTAAATATCATAGGTTTATCACTATGTTGAAGCAGCTTTCTATCAATGTCCCTTTGATAGAAGCCTTGGAGCAAATGCCTGGATATGCAAAATTCATGAAAGATATGGTGACAAAGAAAAGGTTTGTGAGTTTCGAAGATAATGATAGATTGCAGCATTGTAGTGCTATTGCTACCAGATCTTTGGTGCAGAAGAAGGAACACCCTGGTGCTTTCACGATCCCATGTACTATAGGGTTATTACACTTTGCTAAGGCATTGTGTGATCTTGGTGCTAGCATCAACCTCATGCCTTTATCTATTTACAAGAAGTTGGGTCTAGGGGATCCAAAGCCCACTGCAATGCGGTTACTGATGGCTGATCGGACTGTGAAGAGGCCCATAGGTGTGCTCCATGATGTGCTAGTGAAAGTAGAGTCTTTCATCTTTCCGGCTGATTTTGTTATCCTTGACTGTGAGGTTGATTTTGAGGTTCCCATCATCCTTGGGAGACCATATCTTGCCACAGGGCGTGCGTTAGTTGATATGGAAAAGGGACAGATGAAGTTCAGACTGAACAATGAAGAAGCAACTTTCAATATCTGTAGATCCATGAAGCAGAATGGTGAGCTACAAACAGTATCTGCTATAACTTATAGAGTGGAGAGTGGGTCAGAGGTGCAAATGGAAGAGAGGTAAGGTGTTGAGGCACTAGCAGCAGTCATGATGAATTTTTGTAGTGATGGTATTGACGAGTATGATGAGTTGGTAGCCGCACTTGATAAATGTGAATACCGGTCCAAACCAAAGAAGTATGAGCTAGACATGAAGAATCGCGAGTCCCCACCCACAAGACCATCTATTGTGGAGGCACCGAAATTAGAGCTTAAAGCTCTACCACCGCACTTGAGGTATGTATATTTAGCTGAAGAGAATACTTTGCCAGTCATCATTGCAGCAGATTTGAATGCAAGGCAAGTAGAGTGTTTGGTGACTGTATTAAAAAAGTTCAAGCGAGCGATTGGGTGGACTATTGCAGATATTATTGGGATCCCCCCGGTATCTGTTCTCACAAAATCCAACTCATGCCAGATCATAAGCCCAGTGTTGAGCACCAGAGAAGATTAAATCCACCTATGCAAGAGGTAGTCAAAAACGAGATCATCAAGTGGCTGGATGCGGGAGTTATTTATCCCATCTCAGATAGTAATTGGGTATGTCCTGTGCAGTGTGTACCAAAGAAAGGTGGTATGACTGTGGTTCCAAATGAACGAAATGAGCTTGTTCCAATGAGGTCTGTCACTGGATGGAGAGTTTGCATGGATTATTGGAAGCTGAATGCGTGGACAGAGAAAGACCAATTTCCTATGCCATTCATGGACCAGATGTTAGATAGGCTTGCAGGCAAGGGTTGGTATTGTTTTCTTGATGGGTATTCGGGCTACAATCAAATTTCTATAGCTCCGGAAGACCAAGAGAAGACCACCTTCACTTGCCCATATGGGACTTTTACTTTCAAACGGATGCCATTCGGATTGTGCAATGCTCCAGCGACCTTCCAGAGATGTATGATGTCGATATTTTCTGATATGGTGGAGGACACTATTGAAGTGTTCATGGATGATTTTTCAGTTGTAGGTGATTCGTTTGATCATTGTCTAGAACATCTGGCCGAGGTACTCAAAAGATGTGAAGACTGCAACTTGGTGCTGAATTGGGAGAAATGTTATTTCATGGTAAAAGAAGGTATAGTATTGGGTCATCGAATTTCAGAGAAAGGTATTGAGGTTGATAGAGCTAAAGTCGAGGTAATAGAAAAGCTTCCACCACCCATTTCTGTAAAAGGTGTTAGAAGTTTTCTTGGGCATGCAGGTTTTTATAGGAGATTCATCAAAGATTTCTCAAAAATTGCACATCCCTTGTGCAAACTGCTCGAGAAGGAGAATAAGTTCTGTTTTGATGATGCTTGTCTTAGAGCATTTGGAGAGTTGAAGGAAAAGTTGGTTATAGCACCTATCATTATTTCACCAGATTGGGGACAACCGTTTGAGGTAATGTGTGATGCGAGTGGAGTGGCGCTTGGTGTAGTATTGGGTCAAAGGCGTGAGAAAATTCTTCACCCTATTTACTATGCTAGCAAAGCTCTGAATGTGGCCCAGAAGAATTATACAGTGACCGAACAAGAACTTCTTGCGGTGGTTTTTGCATTCGAAAAATTTCGTTCCTACTTGCTTGGTACTAAGGTCATCGTGCATACTGACCATTCTGCATTGAGGTATTTGATGGCGAAAAAGGATGCAAAACCACGATTGATTAGATGGGTATTGTTGCTGCAAGAGTTTGATTTTGTGGTAAAAGATAGAAAGGGAACCGAAAATCAAGTTGCCGACCACTTGTCCAGATTAGAGGAAGAGGCCATGCTAAAGCTTGGAAATAGGGCTGAAATTAATGATGCTTTTCCAGATGAACAGGTATTGGCTGCTTCTAATGATTTGATTCCTTGGTTCGCAGACTTTGCTAATTATTTGGCAAGCGACATTGTGCCACCCGATTTGTCTTTTCACCAAAGAAGGAAATTTATGCATGATGTGAAGAAATTCTTTTGGGATGAACCTTATTTGTATCGTAGTTGTGCTGATGGGATTATTCCTCGCTGTGTGTCTGAGGTTGAAATGTTGAGTGTACTTGAAGCATGCCATTCATCACCCGTTGGTGGGCATCATAGTGGTATTCGGACTGCACATAAGATTTTGCAGTGTGGATACTATTGGCCTACCATCCACCAAGATGCTCATGATTTCGCCAAGTCTTGTGATCGTTGCCAAAGAGATGGAGGGATTTCAAAGAGGCAAGAGCTCCCTATGAATCCCATACTGGTGATCGAATTGTTTGATGTATGGGGCATTGATTTCATGGGTCCATTTGTGAGTTCATATGGGATGAAGTATATTCTGGTTGCGGTTGATTATGTATCGAAGTGGGTGGAAGCAGTAGCACTCTCCAACAACGAAGGTAAAAGTGTCACCGCATTCTTGAAAAAGAATATCTTCTCCAGATTTGGTACACCGAGGGCTATTATTAGCGATGGAGGCTCTCACTTTTGTAATAAGTTGTTCAAAACACTACTTGAGAAATATGGTGTCCGTCACAATGTAGCCACTCCTTATCATCCACAGACTAGCGGTCAAGTTGAGGTGTCCAACAGAGAAATAAAGCAGATATTGGCGAAGACTGTGAATGCTAATCGAACGGATTGGTCAAGGAAGCTTGATGATGCTCTATGGGCATATCGCACTGCATACAAGACCCCCATAGGTATGTCGCCTTACAAACTTGTATATGGAAAGTCTTGTCATTTACCAGTAGAGCTAGAGCACAAGGCTATGTGGGCAATGAAGAAGTTAAATTTGGATTGGGGCACCGCGTCTAATCAAAGGATGAATGACTTGAACGTGCTTGATGAGTTTCGCCTAAAAGCTTATGAAAGTTCAGCCTTATACAAAGAGAAGATGAAGAGGTATCATGATCAAAGAATTGAAAAGCGAGAATTTGTGGTTGGTGAGCGTGTGCTGCTATTCAACTCTAGGTTGTGCCTATTTCCAGGCAAACTCAAGTCCAAGTGGACCGGGCCATTTTTGCTCACAAAAGTGCTCTCGCATGGAGCGGTTGAACTTGAAAATAAGGATGGAACAAGGTTTGTGGTGAATGGGCAAAGGATCAAGATCTATCTGGGAAATGCTGAAACTGTGCAAGAAGTGATTGAGGCCTGTAATCTTGATGAAGTCTGAGTAATCAAGATAACTGCGTCGTGCCGCGACGTTAAATCAAGCGCTGCTTGGGAGGCAACCCAAGATATACAATCTAGCCAACGATAGGGTTCTGTTTTCCATTACGTAGTTTAGCTTTCTTTGATTACTTGCGTCTTTGAATCAATGTAGGTAGGGGTTTCAGTATTTTAGTTCTTAGTGTTGGCTAGAAGTAATATAGGGTCCGTGTCTAAAAAGTGTCCAGAAAATGAAAAAAAATAGAGTATTGGTTGCTACATGTGTAGGTACACTATGCAAGAAATCTGCAGAAAATGGTCTGGTGCAGAGGTCTACGGACCCCATCGACGTTCCGTCGATTGATCCACGGACAGTCAATGGTGTCCGTAGATCCCAGGTAAGTTCCTAAAATTGTCCTAGTATAATTGTGATCTACGGTCCCGATCTACGGACCGTAGATCGACTCACGGAACGTGGACGGGATCTCGTAAGTCCAAACCCTACAGTTGACTGACCCGACCCGGACCCCCATTACTTAAAACCCCCATTGTTTCAAATCATTTCTCTTCCCTCCATAACCACCACATAATATCCTCCCTTCCATATATTCCCAAAATCCCTTTCATACCAAAATCAACCCATCCCATAATCTAACAAAAAGGGTCGGGTGTATGGTCAATAACGAAAAGGTGACTCCTTGGTCTTGCTAAGCATAGTTTCATCATGCAATCACCCCACTCCTTGTTGCTTGTAAGGTAATAGACTTTTTCTTCACTTTGAATTTCGATTCATAGATTGAATATAGAGGGTCGGGAGTTGGGTCTTGACCTTGGGTAATTGTTAGGTGAAATTGCATGATAAACTTGAATTTTACAATGCCCTTGGAACGATAGATAGTGATTGTATAGCATTAGTTTAATGTGAGTTTATATGATCGTAAATTCTGTATGCTAGTTTCGACTTAGGGTTCCACATCTAGTCTAAATTGTTGGGTATAATAATCGGTCGGAATCTTAAGATTGACGAACTAGCATATTTTAAGTGTGTATTTGCATGATGAGGTTGTGTTTATGTTGAAACCAACAGCCAAAAATGTATGATACCTGGCACTGATGGCTTTCACGATACCCCGTCTACGGACCGTAGATGAGGTTTGTTATTAGATGCACCCACAAATTTTCACCAAGTGTAAAACCACGGAGGTGGACTACGGTCCATAGATCCATCTACGGACCGTTCTGCACTTCCGTGGTTTCCATCTGCAACCTATATCTCAGGCTCCCTGATCCACGGAAGAGATCCATGGACTGTAGATCAGTCTACGAACCGTATGTCTCCTCCATGGATGACCACTGTAGCAACTGTCAATTTTTTTTTTTGTGAACTTAAGTTGGGTCGTTCTCCATTCTAAACGCTTCCTTTGCTGCATATAGTTATGTTTGGCACTAATACCGTTCCCGCAGGTACGATGGCACCCAAGAAGATGGTCACCTACTACAAACGGCGCAAGTCCAAGTCCGTGGCCCCTAGTTTCAAACTGATTGATGAGGACACCGACAACGACTCTGACCCAGCATATGTGCCTCTCAACCCAAGGGCTTCTCGCGCTGCACCCATAAGCACCTCCCGGAAGGTGCTCCCCGACGTAGTCACTGTCTCCCAATCTGATGAGGAGCACACACTGATCGGGTCACCAACTGGGGCTGCTTCCAGTTCAGAGGGACCTATGTCCGGATCCGAGTCTGCTTCTGCCTCAGGCTCCCAGTCTGCCCACTCTTCACAATCAGAGTATGTCCATGCTACAGGGTCCAACGCCAAATCATCCACAGGGTCTGGAAAGAATGACCAAGCAGCCTCGTCTGATGAGGCAACTAGCTCAGAGTCCATACCTGCACCACGGAATGATGAGACCACTCCTGTAGCCGGCGAGCTGAATAGGTGGTGCGTAAAGGGTCAATGGCAGATCTATCGGGATGCTAAGATGGTCAATGACAAACAAAAGATGGCCCGACTGATTCAAGAGGAGCACAGAGTCCTCACGGGGAGCTTGCATACTGTTCCAGATATGCACCGGCTGTTCAAACTTCACAAGTGTGACTGGATGGCTCGAGACCCAGGGACGTATAGCGAGGAGATTGTCCGGGAGTTCTATACTTCCTATGCTGCTACTCTTCGTGGGTCCATTTCCAAGTGGTCAAAGCCACTAGCTCAGGCCCCGCTCACTTCCACCTTGGTTCGAGGGTGTCCGGTGGACATATCACCCGCCACCATTCGCCGTTTTCTCTATGGTCCTACCACGGGCCTCTCTTGGTCTCCTAACACTTCAGAGTTTGATTACCGCTGGGACATCGTGCGGAGTGGCACTTTCCAGAGGAATGCTGAGCAGCGAGAGGCTGTTATACTATGGTTGGCCAGGTACATTGCTGCAGATGGCGAGCGAGCGGAATGGGTTGCTGCTCCACGGTTGGGCATCTGGAAGGCCACATTGAATTTTGTAGCAAAGTTCTTCTGGCTGTTGGTACGCAATAGAGTGTCACCCACAAAAGCTGACAATCAGGTCACTTGGGACAGAGCGGTGATGGTTGCTGCATTGGTGGCGGGAGTAGAGATCGACTTTGCTCGAATGCTGCTGGCAGAGATCTACGAGAGAGCTTTCAGGACCTCCACTACGTACCCTTTCCCCTGTCTGATCTTTCACTTGTGCAGGGACTCTGGAATGCCGATCTGGCATTGTGACAGGCTAGTCCACCCTACAGGGGTATTGGACATCGGCCTTATTCGGGATGACTCAAATGTGGCAGCACCTCGCAGAGAGCCAAGATTGAGGTACCCCCATTGGGCTCCGATCTTGCAGACATTGTTGGGCAGGCACAGGGCGGTGACCCCATTATCCCAGACCACACCGACACTGTCCCAGGCTCCTCTTCTCAGGCAGCTAGTGTTGCTCCTAGTTCTTCCCGGTCCACACCACAGTTAGGAGCGACGGTAGTCCCGATGGCCAGAGTACAAAAGTTAGAGGCGCAGATGGCTACACTGCTGCATCACATCCAGACGTGGATGCAAAAGTTGATTGCCGAGTCCGAGGCTAGAATGGAGCGCAGGATGGAGGGGATGATGGACCGCAAGGTCCTGGCGGTTAATAAGCGGCTTGACGCCTTTGAGTTGCGAGTTCTCGAGCGATCAGTTCCGGCCACAGACTTATCTGCTTTGCAGGATGCCATAGCCAGCCTCCGGACTGATGTTGATGCCATTCTTGCTGCACCTTCAGTTGAGACTCAAGCTGCCCCTACTGCGCTGGCTGATGATACAATGTTAGATGCTCTATTCAGTGGCATCGCTGAGGAAGGGCCTGCACTGACACATGCAAAGGGCAAGCGGTACCGTTCTCATCGCACGGAGGAAGAAAAAGCTCAGAAAAGACAGCGTCGCCAGGAGAAGGAGGCTAGGAGAGCTTCGATTGCAGACGAAGAGTTGAGCCAGCAGAGGGTGCGTGAGAGAGCTGCAGGGGCATCGAGCTCTGCCCCAGTTGCAGAGGTTCAGCCTATTGTGAGGGGCGTTGCGAGTACCACTGATGGTGAGGAGCGTGTGATAGAGAGCACTACTGAGGGTGCTAGGTTTGCTGAGGTGGGAACTACTGAGGGTGCCCCCACTGATGTTCCAGAGGGCTCCGGGAAACCGGACCCCCCTGCTTGTTGATGATTCGCCGGCGCTTTGCGCCACAGGTTTGCTTCACTCAAATCCATTCAATTTTACTGTCTATGTATGCATTGTGGACAATTGCATCTATTTTTGTTGGGGGTGGGGTAAATGGATCGTGAGTGATAGGGTGAAGTCTGAGTAACCCAACTCATGAATCCTCTCTTGGGGTTTTCTTGCCTGTGTTCTTTTACCCCAAGAGACTGTTTAATTTTTGTTGAACAGGAATGTCTTAGGATTGTGTGTGTAGAAGCATAATACAGAATGAAGCATGATGGATTAGGAAAAATGATACCCATCAGATTCTGGGTTGTATGCTAGAAGTAGGCTACGACTAGTTGATTGTGTTGGCTCTGAGTATGATATAGTAACAATCGACCTGATTGCATGATTAAACCTGAAACTTGAACTGGGTAATCTGACAATCTGATAATGAAACTATGTGCCAAGAGTGGGTGAGAATCATTGACTATTCAAACAGTTTTGTGCAAAACTAGAACTTGCCCAGTTAGTCCTGCTAAGACAATTCAATCTAGAGGATAGGAAGTGATCATAGGCCGTTGTTCCGAAAAAATCCACAAATTACCTAGAAGGATTCAACCAAATGAAATAACTGTTCCCTTTGATCCAATTTTGAACCTAAAAATTAAACCATTTCTTTCTAAAACCCCGAACTCACTTTCCCATAATCTACTATGTTGGCCCCGGTCCCTCCTTGGACATGTGCACTTTGACTTAGGCCAAAAGCCTAAGTTGAGGGTGGCTAATGTAAAAAGTAACTTCAATCTTGGCCCTGACCTGACATCGGGTATTGTGCACCTCAACTAACGGAAAATTCATAAGTTGAGGGTGGCTATGAAAGAGGAAACTAAAAGAAAAATGGGGAATAAAAAAAAAAACGAAAAAAAAGGGGGAAACAGAAGGAAAGGATGTGAATTATTAAAAGAGAAAGGAGCAATAAAATAAAAGGAAATTGAGCTACAAAGGGAAAGCGGGAAAGCAATAATATGACAAAAATAGGGCAAAAAGAGGTTAAAAGCCTAGTGTAATGACAAGGAGGGCAGAAAGTCACTAAACAGTACCCAAATGTACCACACCTGACCCTGAGCCTACGTTACAAGCCAATAAAGTCCTATAGTGATCCTGGAGTCTAGTTTGAAGAGTTTGAGCAGTGAAAATAAGGGCAAGCTTATGGCAGTAAGCACTAATTGTAGTTGAAATCATTTCTGAGTGTGAGTGTTGAATAAATCCTTGTACCATAAATGAAATTAAATTTTTGCGAAAAGCGGATTTCGTTTGAAGTAAGGGCACTGGTTACATCGTTGGAAAGTTGGTACCTGGGTGACAGTGAGAAGGTGTCTGTTGTGTGTCAGTTGGTTGGTCTGTGTCATGATGTGATCCACATGAGTTGGCTTGTCGAGTCTAAGAGAACGAATGTGCACCCGAACAATGAGGAGGTAGAGAGCCATGTGATTGCTTGAGTTATAAATGCTTGCTTCTATACAAGTGTCGTTTAGAGTTCTAGTGCGTCGCTTGAGGACAAACAACGAATTTAAGTTGAGGGTGTTGATATACCGTGAGTTTACGGTATTTCTAATACATTTCACTTACAAGTTGTGTGTGTCTAGGGCCTTTTTATATTGTGTTTTTTATGTGTTTTATCATGTTTTGCAGGAAAGGTGTTCAGGCGCGGAAGTTTAGAGATAGCTGAAGAAAATGCAGAAAAAGGCATCCACGGAGGTCATCTACGGACCGTAGGTCCATTCACGGTCCGTAGGTGATGACCGTAGATCAACAGGCATGGTGTTGAGGACAAATCAGGGAAATCTGACCAAGTGTGGAACCACGGTGCCCATTCACGGTCCGTAGATTGATCTACGGACCGTACTGTTGATCCGTAGAGTGAGACTGCGAGGGTTCCAGTACCTGATTTTTGAAGATTCTAAGTATGGAGCTACAGAAGGGATTGACGGACCGTAGGTCGATCTACGGTCCGTGCTGCTGGTCTGTCGTTTGCTTCAGAGAAGCTGATTGTTGGATGCTGAAATATTTTCTAAGTCTCGAGTGACGGAAGGGACTTACGGACCGTAGATCCATCGAAGGTCCGTAAGTCAGTCTCGTGGATTCGAAGACGCGTACCTGAACAAAACTTTCCTTAATTTGTTTTCTTTTTTATTTAGAACTTGTTTACTATAAATAGGACATGTAAACCTCGTTATTGGGGGTTAGACACTATTATTCTATTTTTTTTTTGCTTAGTAACTTGGGAGATTAATTTGCAACCCTAGCAATTATTGATTTCCCAAGTTCGTTTTGAAGATTTTGGCTTTGCAATTCAAGTTAATTTTCTGGGTTTATTATTCTCGTTAAGTAAGTTCATGATTTCTTCATCTACAATTATGAATTGTGTTCTTGCCAATATGAGTAACTAAATCCACAACTAGGGTTGTGGGAACCATGATCAATTAACAAAGTATGAATAGTAAATAAGCAATTCTTGACTAGTATTTTGCATGCATTGATAATTCTTTCGTTTAGAAGTCTTTTTAACGGTGGCCAACGTTAGAACTCGCCTTGTTACTACTTGCTGGACCAAGGAGGTAATTAACAAGAAAAGAATTATCAACATAGATTTAGTGTGATACTATCTAATAGGCTAGTGTCAATTGGTGCGAAGTAATAACTAAGTCAAACATCGATTATGATGTCTAATATGAGGTAAAGGTAAGGGTTAGTAAATTATACACATGTAGCCGGACCAAGGTGCGGGTTGAAATTCTCTAGATGCCGGACCAAGGATTTAGAGATACCTAACTTATCACTTTGCATGTAATACACTAGAAAAGGATTGGTATTACTAGGATTACTGCGTTATGAGATTATGGGGAACACGTATACCCTAGTTATTTCTCTTATCTTGATAACAACTAAAGTTGAGTTTATTTATTGATTACTTATTAAGTTCTTACTATTTGTTTCACACAAGCACAACCCCCCTTTTTATTACCTGTTTCTGGAAATAATTTTACTAATTGAATATAATTGTTGGTTAAAAGTAAAGTCTAAACCATTTTCCTCGTGGGATCGATCTCAACCTACAAGTTGGGTTCTTTACTTGATAACGATCGCTTATGCTTCTGAAAGGAGGTGTAATTTGAGCGTATCAACGATAACGAACAAGTCCAAGTACTGCTTGAACACTCTGTTCATCAAATCCATGAAAGTTGCAGGAGCATTGGTTACTCCAGATGACATAACAACAAATTCATAATGACCATACGGAGTTCTGAAGGTTGTCTTTGGAATGTCACTATCCCTGACTCTGAGCTGATGATAATCGGATCTGAGGTCTATCTTTGAGAAATGACTAGCACCTTGAAGTTGGTCAAACAAGTCATCAATACTGGGGATGGGATACTTATTCTTTATTGTAACTTTGTTCAACTACCTATAGTCAATGCATATCCTGAGGGAATCATCTTTCTTCTTCACAAACACTACAATATTTTAGGCCTACGACCACACTAAATCTGGACAACGCTTGTAAAGTGTTGCCTAAAATATTTTTGGGGACCCTTTTAAATCGTAGCCCAAATTTTTAACTTTTTGCTTCGATAATATTAACAACACTTGTAAAGTGTACTCTTTAATTGTATAAGACACACTTTATAAGTGTTGTTACAGTATGATATAAATGGCAACAACTATTTACATATATGGCCACACTTTTAAAGTGTCCTATTTTTATAATTGTAAAAAAATACATTACAAATGTGGCCTTAATGTTTTCACTAAAATATTATATTCCCTCCAACATTTTTAACATTAAAACTTGTTTTCCCTCCAATTTTTATTAGGCAAAAAAATTAAACATTAAAACTTATTTTCAGCTAAAGAAGTGAAGAATTGAAGAAATACGCTATTCTCTGAAGATAAACTGAAGAACACGTACGACTTCCCACAAAAATTTCCATCAAACTTCAGCTGAAGAACACAATTTTCAGCTGAAGAACTGAAGAACAATAGGATTTTCTCTCAAGAAGAACTGAAGAACACGATTTCCCTCACATATTCCTTGTTTAAGATTCAAGAGCTAAAGAACATGATTTCCTTCACAGATTCCTTGTTGAAGAGCTATTCCATCAGATTTCTTATTGAAAATTGAACAAAATGGTTCACAGATAAACATGCCTCATATCTTAAAGCTTTAGGGGGTGTTGGAATTGGGTTTATCAGGTAAGAAATTCTATCTTTGAAAGTCTAAATTTTAGCTTTAGGCAGGGAGGGGGGGGGGTTATGATATTCTTGTGTATCTTTGAAAGTCTAAATTTTAACTTAGGGTTTTGATATTCTTGTGTTGTTGACACGATTTTTGTTGATTTTTGGGATTCTAGCTCGTTGTTGTATTACCCTGAGCATTAATCACTAAATAAGTATAACTCAGAGCTGAAGCTGATGATACCTACGATTCTTTTCTCCCTGATATCGGTTTCATCAAGCCTAAGTAGCTAATCTACTAATCATCTAGTACTAAAAAGAGTCTTCTTCTTAATTAATTGAATTTTTGTTTTGTGTTTAGAAGAGAAGAATAGAAAGGAATTGATTACTTTGGGGTTGTTCAAATGGAACAAATCACGAGTTACAACTGAAATTCCAAAGTACATGAAGAAAGTGCCGAAAATTGTGAACCCTAGGCATATTCAGTAGCTGATATAGAGGGAATTACTACTCGAAAGCATTTGAGTGAGTTAGTATCTATCGTTAATAGCTTGTTTTAACTTTCATTGAACCTCTTTGAGGTTCATTTTTAGCATCAAAACTTGTTGAGATTTAATTGATCTGTTGAGATTTAGAACAGAAAAAGTACTTTAGAAATGCTAGAACAGAAAAAATATGCATTAGATTTAATTGATGTGTTGAGATTTAGAACATAAAAAGTACTTCAAAAAATTGATAAAAACAGGACAAGTATTAATATGATGATATTGTTTAGAAGTACAAAATTTCTAAGTCTCTCTGTCACGCTTTTGGCAAGATGAAATGAAACTAAGTGTCTCTGTCACACTTTTCTCTCAGATTTCTCGCTGAAGAACACAATTTCAGACAGATTTCTCACTGAAGAGCTTCTCTCTGAAGAACATAATTTTCATCATAGTTCTCGCTGAAGAACACAATTTTGTTGGAATAGGGTTTATTTGGTAAGAAATTTTATCTTTGAAAGTCTATATTTTAGCTTTAGAGTTTTGATATTCTTGTGTTTTTATATGAAATTTGGGAGTCTAGCTCGTATTTTAGCTTCATCAGTTGATTTTTGGGAGTCTAGCTCGTATTATAGCTTCATGAGTTTATTCTTTGCCCTGAGCATTATTCACTAAATAAGGAATTTTGTGTTTTACTTAATTTATTGACTCTTGTGCATGTTCAAGAAGTTAGAGATGCTATTCCATTAAGATGACAAAATGTATGCTTTACATTGTACATAAGTAATTTCTTGAATTTGCTTTAATCTTGGTATCTTGGGAATGACTTGCAAAATGGTGCAAGTTCTCATTAGTCTCTCTCATTTCCTCTCTACATACCTCCAGTTTCTTAAGAGTCCAATTATATGTGCAATAGTAGCTGGTTTGACAATTATAAAGTGATGAAGTATCATAAAAGAAAAGTAAATGCCTTCTTGTTTGCTCATGGAAGCCTTTCTCCATAAATATGCCATTGGGAAATAGATTTTCTTAATATTATTCAAATGGTAAGAATATTTGTATTCATTAACCAATTTAGGAGCTTACAATTCAGGTTTTTTTTTATTATTTTAGCTCAAGTTACAACATATATCTTCCTCAGATAGGTGTCATCAATTTTTTTCTGTTTCAGATCTCTTTTATGCATTAATAACGGAGAAAATACTCATTCAAGGAAAGGACTTCCTAGTTGTGAATCATTTTATGTGTTTGTGTTCCATAAAGTCATTAGTGATTACTATGTTAATTAAGCACTTTTCAAAGTTTTTAATTATGGTTTGTGATGTTTGAGATGAGCTTAAATGAAGCGACATGGACAGTGATGATTACGTATGGTGTAGTAGTTTTCTTTGTTTTAGCTTAGACAGATAAAAGGAAATCGCCTAATGTTTTTTTTTTGTCTTTGCTGAAATTTGAACCCGAGATATCGTGATTGTCAGGGTGCATATTCGTTGTTATGATGGTGGTTTTTAGAGTCATTTTTTATGTGTATTTTAGTGTCATTTTCTTTATATCGTTGTTATATACTATAAACAACTTGAGTAGAAATGAAGTAAAAGGGGAAAAAAAGAATTGGATATATATGAGTTAAATAATTTTAATTTTTCTTTAGGTTGAATGTTTATTTGCTTTCTCTTTTTCTGTTTTTGGCTTGTTGCTCTTTTATTGTATATTTGGTTGGTGATAATGGAGGTTGTTTGTATTTGGAGTTCTTTTGAAGGGATTGCGTGTTTTACTTAATTTGGTTTCTAATTTGGAAGTGGATTGCAATTTGCAAATCCACTATGTAACTATATTGTTTTTTTTCTGTAGTTTTATACTATTGCATATGCACATTTTAATCAAACTTTTTTGTCTAAATCAAGAAATCTTCTCAATTATTTCAAGTTTTACTGAGAGGAAATTAATATTATGCAGACACCAAATAAACCTCCCTTGGCTCCTTACTGCTAATCATATGAACAGATAAACCTCCCTTGGCTCACTAGAAATCTAAACATGTATCCTCTCTTTCTAAGGTAACCTGTGGAACTAGAAATTCACCTTGAACAGGTGTCTTGGTGTCTGCAGTAGAGTGTATTGGTGTCGTTGGAGTTGAGTTTCTCTTTTTTCTATGCTTTGTTCGGTGCGACTGTTATCCAGATTTATAGGACCCCTCTTTGGATTTTTGTCCTTCTTGCCCCCCTGCTACCCTGTTTGATATGAATTTTCAGACTTATTATTCACTTGTTCCAAATTGAATACTCAGCAATCTACCTAAAACCAGGGGTAAGTGCAATTAGAATAAATTTCTTGTAGAATCACATATTAGTAATTAAGAGACAACATTCAAAGAATGCAATTTATCTTGGGAAAATGAAATATAATCTACAATTAAAATCACTAATGCATGCTTTAAGTTGCCAACTATAAAGTTGAGTCTGGATTGAGGATAATATTAAGGCCACAATATGAAATTGACCTCTTATTCTGGCTAGTTGGTTACACATTTTGTGGAGATGAACATTGAATTTCTTTAGGGAACATATCCTAATCCCTTACTGTAGAGAATTTTCAATGGATGTTACACAGTGAGTGTGGTATGGTAAGAGGTCCAATCTTCTTTGTATTTATACCCTAGTTCATTTCTTCATTTTTGTCCACTTCATTCTGTTAACAGTGATAATGCAACTGATGGAAATTATTTAGTCCTTGTGGATGATAAAAATATGCTTGTCTTGTCTACAGAAATAATCTGATATCGAACAATAACACAATTGTTGTACTGACTGATCAAGGGGAATCTTGTTCTTCACGATCAGAACGAGTTGAATGAATCTGTATTGTTATGGGAGACCTTTAATATATCATTTGATCATAGATATCATTTCTCAATACATTTTTGGTTATAATAACTTAATACTTTTATTATACATGGCCCTTCACTCCAACATAACTTCCTGATTTGTAACTGCTGCATTCTGATTTTTTCTCGATTAATGATATGCAGTAAGCATAGGTGTATCTATCTTCTTCTTGATTAATGATATGTTGTGTACCTCCTCCGTGTTCTTAGCATCAACGACTTCATTAGATACTTGTGGACTTGGTTCTGATCCACGTTCGTTTAACATTGATTTTATGTCATTCTTGCTATTTTTTTCCTTCTAAGAAGGATCAGACGAAGAATGACCTTTAGTATCCGAAGGCTTGGACTTACAGGGACCTTTCTTATTACTCTCCTTTCGAGCTGATTTCTTTGTTGGAGCAATTACTTTGTTCTCCTTTTGACTTGCTTTCTTGCTTGGAGTGGTTTTTGATTCGGTGGATCGATCCTTAGCTGTCCTTGTAGACGCGAGACGTTCTATAGTGGAACTCTTAAAAACTATTTTTTTAATCTATTGGTTGCCTCAGGTTTTGGTTTATCAATTTTTGAAGATGTGGCTGACTCTTTTGGATTCTTCCTTGATGTTTGTTTGGTTAAACCAGTGGCACCACTTCTTTCTGCAGTTCTCTTTTGACATTGCAATAATGATTGTTCCAATTTCTTTCGACTCTCCTCATCCTGTCAGTAACATTAAGAGAGAATTACGTCATCATAATAATAACAATGATAGATGAAAAGAATAGGAAAATATCCATACCTTGTCAGCTTTGCTCTTCTGAAATGTTGAAGGTGATTTTTTGATAAAAATATCCATAACTTAATACAGTAACTACTGCAATCTGATTTTTTGGTTTGTTTTGATTGTAAATTTCATTTTAAATGTGTAGGGAAATGGAGGTGATCAAATTTGAAGGATCACCACAAGTTAATTTGATCTCATTGAAGTGGAAGTGGATGATGAACAGTTTTTGAACTATTGTAAATGTTTGAATACATTATATTTGATTTTGTGAAATATATTCACTGCTAGAATATATAGATCTATTTTAAGATTACTTTTTGAACTATTGTGTACACATATATTTAGAATATTTCTTTATAAGTATGTGTATATATATACACAAGACATACTATCTTTTGAAGTTTATTGCAAATCTATATATTTGAATTACTTATTAGCTAATTTGATGCTTGAGATTATTTATTGCAAAACAATATTGGTGTTTTCAATTAGAAATTGTGGCATATAAATATTTTATAGCCAAAATAATATTACCACACTTAAAAGTGTAGCGATAGGACTGTAAATTGTGGTATGCACATGGGCAAGGACTACACTTCAAAGTGTTGTCATATATTAGATAGAAAAGGCAACACTTTAAAATAGTAGGCAATATGGAAGAAAAGGCCATGCTTGAAAGTGTAGCTGATAAGGCAACACTTTTAAGCGTAGCTGCAAAGAGTGGCCTTGTTGAAGTTTGTTTTTAGTTACTGCAGTAACTTTTTTAGCAAAGTAAGTTATTTAGTTTGAATAGATTTGAATTTTGAATTTTTGTTAGTTTGTTTATGTTGTTGAGATATTTTAGGTTGTTTAAATTTTAAATTTTGCAGATTATATGTTTTATGTTGGCTATTTAAAGCCCCTCAATGCTTAATAAAATTATTGAAAGCTATTGAAAGTCATTTCAATCCATTGAGAGACATTTTTAATCTTTTTGTGCTGCCCCACTTTTAAGAAAACACCAACAGTGGTATCAAGAGCTTCATTGATCTTAAGGGATCTGTGAAATTTTCCAAAAACTACCATACATTTTTAATCCGTAATGGTTACCTTTTTAACCTATCAGGGCTACCCATTTTAACTCATCAAGGCTACCTTTTCAACCCATGCTTTTTTCAACGACAGGCTTTTCTAAATCATTTTTTAACCAAAATAATGGCAAGCAGCTGTCTCTCTTTGAATTCCCCACAAATTTTCACAAACGAAAACTATCAAATTTAGTCTTTGAGAATAAAATCATATTTTGAAACCTATGTGATATGTGAGGTTGTGATGGAAGAAAAACCCTTACAACCTCTCTCTGTAAATCATACAAAAGTTCAGAGTAAAGCACTTTCAAAAAAAACTTCTACACAAGACAATGTCATCGCATGTGTTTTTGAAGAACAAAATCAAAAGAAGAAATTTTGCAAGTTCATAAACAATGAAAAAATCCAGCATCAACTACCAAAGCAAAAATTAAGGAGGAACATTTTTTTTCAATTGCAGTAACTAAAGCAAAAGAGGAGTGTTGCAGTTTGCTTTTAGTTACTGCAGTAACTTTTAGCAAAATAAGTTATTTAGTTTGAATAAATTTGAATTTTAAATTTTAGTTAGTTTGTTTATGTTGTTGAGATATTTTAGGTTATTTAAATTTTAAATTATCCAGATTATATGTTTTATGTTGGCTATTTAAAGCCCCTTAATGCTTAATAAAATTATTGAAAGCTATTGAAAGTCATTTAAATCCATTGAGAGACATTTTTAATCTTTTTATGCTGGCCCACTTTTAAAAAAACACCAACAGTTTTGCCTCTTAGGCTACGCTTTTCAGCGTAGCTGATAAGGCAACACTTTTAAGGGTAGCTTCAAAGCGTAGCTAATAAGGCAACACTTGAAAAGTGTCGCCTCAACTCTAACGTTATGCTTCTTTCGGCCACCCCTGGAAAAACGTGGCTTAAAGTCAAAAAGTGTGGCCTTTTATCAAAGCCCACACTTTTTCATAGTTTAGGCCACACTTTTCTAGGGTGGTTGTAGGCCTGTTGTACTGAAACAACACTGGTGCACCCCATGGGGAAATACTGGGTCTGATGAAGCCCTTATCTAGAAGGTTTTTCAACTGCTCTTTCAATTCCTTCAACTCTGTTGGAGCCATTATGTGAGGAGGAATAGAGATAGGCTGGGTATCTTGAAGGAGATCAATTCCAAAGTCGATTTCCCTTTCGGAAGGAACTCTAAGAAGATCTTCTGGAAACACATCAAGGAATTCGTTAACTACTGGAACTAACTCAAGAGTTGGGGTTTCAGAGCTTGAATCCTTAATTTGAACTAGATGATAGAGACAACCCTTAGAGATCATTTTTCTAGCCTTAAGGTAAGAGATGAATCGACCCATAGGCACTAAGCTACTACCCTTCCATTCTAAGATTGGTTCGTCCAGAAACTGAAAACGAACAATCCTAGTTCTACAATCGACTAAGGCATAATAGGAATGTAACTAATACATGCCTAGAATGACATCAAAGTCTACAATTTCTAACTCTACAAGATCTGCTGAGGTGACATTCTGGGAGACTGTGACAGGGCAATTTCTGTATACCCGTCTAGCTATAACTGGATCACCGACTGGAGTAGAGACTGAGAAGAGTTCTGGACTAATATTGAAGTTGACTACTATATAGGGAGTTGCAAAAGACAAAGTAGCCCCTACTATCTTTCCACTAAGTGTACCATACGTGAGCCACATCCTTAAGCTGGTAGGATGCCAACTCTTACCTACCATTACCAGTTACTTGCATCACTCCAAAGATTTTCTTAACTCTATCAATAAAGTTCTGTGGGTCCTCACCAACTTGTGACCCTAAACACTTAGGCGGATTCATCACAACAAAATCTCAGACCCTAGCTGCTAATGATCCACTATTTCTATTAGTAGGAACTAGAACCTGTTGATTGTTCTGGTTGGTCATACTTTGAGCCAAAAGCTGAATCGCATTTTGAAACACTGCGTTCGAAACCTCATGGTCTGGGACTAGAGGAACTGAGTTAGCATTGTGTGCATTAGCATTCCTTGCGTAAGATCTATGAGGAGGTATGATCTTAAGCACATAACGATGGATTAGAAGGAGAGATCATACCAACGCACGATAATAATATCAAGAAAGTGAAGTTTTCCTAAAACACTTCATAGCCTCCCTCTCATTAGATGTGCTGCAATTCACACCCATGAAAAAGACTCTACTTTTGCGACTTTTCAGACATCCTAGGACTCTTAAACCTAGTGCTCTGATACCAAATTTGTCACGCCCCGAAGCTACCCCAAGGGCTCGGATACGAGACCTAGGATCACGAGTAACCCCAAGCTAACCCTACTGGCATACATACTAAATATAAACTAAATCAATAAATACTGTGCGGAAGCAAATCATGAAATAATCTGAAATGATGGGGAATACCCTTATACTAAATCTGACTATATGAAAACTGAAAGTTTAACAACAACTAAAACGTCAAACTTAAATACAAAAGCTGAATCTAACTATGTTTGAAAATAGCCTCTAACCGACTAGAAGTGCTGGGACATGCCCTAGCTAAGTCTAGCAAATACTGAACACTAAAGACTAAAAGCAAAGGAAGATAATCATGCCAATCGTCCTCGAAGAATGAGGACTCACCATTGATGCTGCTGAACTGAAGATCGGGAATCGATCAACGCATGATCTGGAAGCTGAGAACCTGAACATACATCACGAGAAGATATAACGCAGAGTATGCGTCAGTACTTGAAAGGTACTGAGCATGCAGGATAGAGTAAAGATGAACAATAATCAGAACTGAATCAAAGCGTAAATACTAAGAAATGATAAGAGATAAACATGATGCTATACTGAGAATACTGAAAATGAAATAATTGAATGCAATGACCAAGTTTATAAAATGTTGGGACTGCAATCTGACTATAATTGATAGCATGGTCAATGCAATAGAATCTGACTGAACTGTGGGAGCTACTAATAACCGACATAAAACCACATGAGCTAAATATGGAGTTTGATGTATACGTCCAATTGAATTCATGAAAGAATCTACACAAAATGATACTAAATTCATGACAATCTGATTTGGATCATTCTAACAGCTAAAATCTAACAATTTCTAATATTCAAGAAACCTTAGGGCTAGATAATATTAAGGGAATCAAGATTCTCACTGAAATCTAGGGACCTAATGGGAAAAAGGAACCCACTAGTGAAATCCCACATACCTAGTGACGAATTCCATAGAGAAATCTTTTGATTTTGGGGTTGAAACTGATGATTACCTTGTTGCATTTTGGAAAGCTTTGGTCGACTCTTTCTCCTCTCTGGTTCTATGTTTGATCGATTATTTTGAGAAATAATTGACTAGGGTAGGTTCTAATTAAGTTACTAGGCTAAAACTGACCAAAACTACGTAGTTTACGGGTTAAATGACATAATTTAGGGGTCCAATGAATAGGGAAAGGACCAAATGACCTCTAACTTAAAAATTTAACTAGCTCATCAACGGAGCTGACTGACGGGCCGTAAGTCGACTGACGGTTCGTCCTGTCAGTCATCATTTTGTTGTTAGAGGGCTGGAATCTGGGTTCTGAAACTAAAAGTTGACTGGCCCATCGACGGAGCTGAATGACGGGCCGTGAGTCAACTGACGGTCCATCCTGTCAGTCGTCGTTTGGTTGGCATAAGGTTGAAATCTAGGGTCTGAAACGTAAAGTTGATTGGCCCATCGACAGAGCTGACTGACGGTCCATAGGTGGCCTCCATCACTGGCACCTGCAACTTCTTAAAATCTGGAATTTTCTTTTTCTTTGAATTTGGGGTGTTACACCTTCGAAGATCCAACAGTTCATTAAGGAACTAAGAGACACCACCAGCCAGTTACAATTCTTTTAATGCCAACATATTTATAGAGAGGCAAACAATACAGCCAATTACCTGTCTTTGTGGAGTCATAAAATTGATATTCCTCAACACTTATATACAGAACAACACCTTCCTCAAGTAGCTCAAGGTTACTTCCTGTTGGAGAAAATGGAGGTAACTAACCTTAGAAGAAAAAAATTGAAATGAATTAAGAAACCTCCCTAATCTTTGATGTTTTTTCTGATATAGTCCCCACTGTATCTCTTTTACTAATTCTTTGCATCTTGGCTATTGTTGTCTAAGCTATAGCTACTATGAATAGTTTTTTAGTTTGACTTTCTCTTTACTTTGTAATGGGAGAGTTTCCATATTTATGCATTTCCTAGATCTATTGTATTTGAGAGGAGTCCTCTCTTCTTAGGTCATTTTAGATGTTAGGTTCCTTTTTTAGTATTGGTGATGATTTGAAACTTCCTTGTAGGAGGATCAATTCAGTGACCATCATAGGATGGAGGTAAGGTTTATGTTCCCCCCCCCCCTCCTTGTATTTTGACTGTTATTTTTATTTATGTTAAGGTCTGGGTCTGGGTGTTGCTAAGCCCCTGACCCCCAAGGGTCGTTAAAAAAAAAAATATTGCACAACTGCACATATATAATGCACATAATTGTACACCCTATATTCACACGCGCTACCTTCCCCTTTCTTCTTCCCAAAACCGCAAAAGTCAGAGAAGAGCCCTAGTTCTTCATCCGCCCATCACCTCTATCAGTCCCTTTCCCCATTTTCAAAGATTACAGACCTCGGGACCAAATTTGTTGACTTTGGCCGAGAAAAATCTCACCCAAATCTGATGCGGATCAAGAGATATGACATCGAATCTGGATTTTAGGGGTATGTTCTCCTTTTGCTTGTTTTTCCTTCCATTCTTTCCAATCAATCTCTCATCTCCCACTCAAACGGCTATTTGAATTCAAATCTTTATTTTTTTGCTCTAAATACATGGTAATGGTGCCCATTTGGAGAGAGTTAGAATTTGAAGGTTGGAGAATAGTATTCTTCGAAATCGAACCCACGAAGTTTTCAGACTAAGATTTGTTATTTTTCTTTCAAGTTCCTTTACTTGTCTATTGGTGGGGTGGAATTACTTTTCGCTCGTTGTCTCCGATCGCTGCTCCGAAAGAGGTGATATTCTGTTTATTTTGTTTTGTTCTTTGTCTAATGTGATGTTTTGATTCATATATGGTATTTTTCCCTTTTAATATTATAGTTTGTTCTGTTTGTTTTTATTCATCTCAAATTGAATCAGTTTGCAATGTATTTTTTTAGTTACACTTTTTTTAGCTGATTTAAAATTATGCAATCAACGCTTGTCTATTTAATTTGTTTCTATTGGTTTAAGTAGTGACTAAATCAGGAAGCTCTCATTTTTGGCCCTATGTTTGTCTTACTATTCTTGAAAAGGAAGTATTGAATGTTAACCTAATCTCATGTAATATATGAATTAAATTTTTGCTCTAGACTTTAATCTACGATATTATGCTTCTGGTTTTGTAGCCTCCCATTAAATTCATCTACTCATCATATATCCCATTTAAGTCCTTATTTTGCTGAATGAATAAGTTGAATACCAATTAATTTTTTCGGTTTGTTTTAGCTTGAGTCCTGCAAAGGATTAAACTTGCATAAGGTGTCCATCTTCTTCCTATTTTGTTTCTAACGTTGTCCTCTTGTTCAAATGGGGTAAACTTTATGTTCTCGTAATGCTCATGTTATTGTCTTGGCAATCGTGGGTTTATTTTTATGTTATTATTAAGCCAGAAGCTCTGATTTTTGAGTTCGAATAATACATTTCAATATATATCTTGATAGCGTGAACCCAACCACAGTTATAGAATGATTTCTTCCTTGATAGTTTAGGGTCTACAATACATTGTCTTCTTGTAATATATTAATTCTGGCCTATAAATTTTGTTATGTGTCTTTGAATGGTTGTTTTTGGGCATTTAAGAGGACTAAATATTTTTCATGTTGTTAGGGTTTTGCTTGAATTTTCTTACTTTATTTGAAGTTTATTTTTTTCTAAAAGAAAAGACCAAACATTACCATAAATGTTTTTACTTTTTCTAAAAGGAAAATATAATATTCTTCAATATTTTAGTTATTCTTTCCTTGGAAGAAATGTTTGGAACTCTATAAATTGAAGACCTTTCTTCTGATATCAAGAACACAGGAACCTTCACAATGTAGTCGTTTAAGAGTCTTGTTTATGGAAAGATTTTCACCTAAACATATTTATGCTTTTTTTAGTATTAGTTTTTAATATGTAGGCTGCTTGACCAAACCATATTAATAATATGTCTTTAGTATGTTTTTATTTGTCGTATGATTTATCAACCATATGATATGCAACTGTAAGCTTTCGCATGACGCCCTAATCACTTTCAAACCCAACACATGTTACCTAGGAGAGGGATGCCATCCTTTATTTTTCTCTATATGTTTAATACGTGGCTTTCTATAGTTTGCCGTTTTAGTTTTCGACTAGATATAGTCTTATCATCTTCTTGTTTAATCCTTTGACGTTCTCTACTTAAGTTCTTAGGTAGACATATGCACGGTAAAATGGAGTATTTATTGAATTAGCTCGACCTCTCTGTTTTAATATGATGTCACTTAAAAAGTCTGAAATTGTAAGCTTATTATTTCTTGGGCTAACCCATCGATGACCCCTTAAACTTGGTACAATCTTTCACTTAGACACCTCAACTAAGGATTTTCATTTTAAACACCTAACGTAGGGTCCCCATGTGTCAATTTAACACTTTTTGCACAGCTTGAGAGTCGCGTGATTTTCACTGATTCAAGGCGCGTAAACGTCAAAATTTCATCTGATGTGGCATCCCCAAGGGTAATATTACTCCACATCATCTATTTATATTATTTTTTCTCCAATTGTACCATAATTAAGACCCCAATTTCTCTCTTCTTTTCCAATTTCTCCCCTCTTTTCCAGTTTCTCTCTTCTTCAACCTTTGTTTAATTCTTTGCCCTTAATACTTTCATGTAGAGCTTCAACAATTCTTCCATGGCAGCTGTGGATGAAGGTCGATATTGTAGGTGTGGTAATGAAGCACTATTAAAGACTTCATGGACACAATTAAATCCAGGGCGTAGATTTTTTACTTGTAGAATTTCAAAGGTAAAATTCTTTGTTTCCCTTATTTTTTATTAGTCAATTAGATATTTAATTGTTGGCGTCTTATTCTTTTTGATTGGTTTTATAGAAAATGGGTGGTTGTGACTATTTTCTTTGGTATGAAGATCGACTCCCTCCACAAGCAAACATGGTAAAGTGGGGATTGTTGAAGAAAGTCAATGCTTTTGATGAAAAATTAAAGCGAGCAAGAAATATATTTATTGTTGGTGTCGTTGCTACTGGGTTGTTGATGTTAGGAATATGGAAATTGAAGCCTAATTGTTAGTGTTCTTGAGGTGTTCGGTCTAGTAGTATTTGGTGTTTGGTCTAGTAGAATTTTGATGTTGTTGTTATTGTAAATTTTCGATGTAAATGTGCATTTTGGATTCAATGAAATTCTATGTTGTTCTGGCAGTAAAATTGGTGTTTTGGCTACATACAAATGTCAAATTCGTTCTCACAATGTAACACCAAAAGCAAATAGCCAAAGTACACAATTGGTCATATTCATTACAATGTAACACCCAAATTACACAAAACGTAGACAGTTATATTGCATGCTCCATAATGAGCTCAAAGTTAGCATTATGCTACATACCATTCAAGGCCACAACCTTTAAAAAAGGGTACCAAAATAAGGGCCCAAAATAAAGCTAGCATAATCAAAAGCTACATACAACCTTCAGAAAAGTGTTTACTAGTACCAAAATAAAACTAGCATACTCCAAAAACATTAGACAACAAAATAAGGGCCCAAAATCAACCTATTCTAAGTTGGTGTTACTTCTTCTTTTTGTTTGCCATTTGCTGCAATTGGGAAGTGGTGACAACATCCTTGTTTTTCCATCTGAAGCCTGTAGACTTAAAGCCAATGTCTATACCCGTTAAACTTGCATCCTTATAACTTGAACCTGTTGGTAGAATCCTTTGACTTGAAGTCCCAGGCTGTTTTTTTGAAGAAAAAACCAAAATTAATATATAAACTTGCATTCAGTTAGGACACAATTTGTGACAAACTTACCTTTAGTATTTGGGTTCCACTTGCATTTGTGTAGATGCCAAATCCAACATTACTTGATCCACCATTAGTTGGCCTCTTTGGTCCCCCTTTTACAGAATCTTCTCCACTTGCAACTCTTCCTCTTTTTTATCTAGCAGTTTGTTTTGTCCTTGGAGGTAGTTGACTGGTTATTCCTCTTGTAACAGGAATACTTGTATCCACAAATGGTGGTGGTTGGCTTGTTTTTGCAGTTTCCCTTGCCGTCTTAACTCTACTGGTATCACCACAAACTGTTGTTGAAGAAGAATGACTATTTGATGTTGTTGATGCAGGTTGGTTGCATCTTGTTGGTCCAAGTTGGTAGGAGCTTGTTGGTTGAGGATGGCTACTTCCTTGTGAACTTTGACCAACAGTAAATTGTGAATTGTGGCTAGCTGGTTGTTAAGTATGGACACCAACCTAAATATCAAACATAAAGTTTGTTCATTACATTCAACAAGAATTTAAAAGAGGCACAAACAAATAATAAATTATTTTACCTTACGATATTTCTTGTTGTGGCCATGTTGTTTACACTTGGAACAAGTAGTTTTCACCCCTTGTTTGGACATCTTTCCATACTTCTTTCTTGGTTCATCTTTACTCTTTCTTCTATTTCTTCGAGGTCTACCAGGCATTTGCTTAGGTTCAGGAGGCTCAATCCTTGGATTGTTAGTTTCAGGCCACATCTTCATATTTGGAATTGGTTGAAGAAATGACTATAAGCCTTTAAGAAGGTATCCTTCCTATACCAATGCTCCATAAGTGGTTCAGGTTCTTATTCTATGTGGTGCAAAGCAGAAATAGCATGTTGGCATGGAATGCCTCTCAATTGCCAAGTTCTACAGCTACAAACTCTATTAGTCAAGTTGACTGTATGCCTATACTGCCCTTCTCCAATCTCAAACCCAACATCAGCATTCCAGAGCACCTTGCATGCCCTAGAATTTACCTTATTCTCCTCCAACATAAGTCTAGCCATAGGTGCAATATCACATATCCAGGTGTCAGCAAACTTAACCACATCCACAGTTCTAGTCATTAATTTTCTCCTAATTTCCTCCAACATGGTTATTATAGATTTGTGTCTACATGATAAGATCCATGAGTTAAAGGTTTCAAACATGTTATTTTCAATTGCATCACATTTGGAATGCTCTTGAAAGAATGCTCTAATCTATGACACTTGTGGATAATGCAATAAATCATCATTAATTTCATTACCAAGTTTGCTCATTTTGTAAAGCTCCTCAATGTACTTCACTTCAAAATTTCCTTGGAACATCTCCAAAATTGTTTTCTCCTTTCCTCTCCCTTCCATCTTTTACTCCAATTAGACCAGATGTGTCTAGCACACATTTGAACTTCAGCATTTGGTAGCAATTCACCAACAGCTACTTGAAGACCCTATAATAAAATACAATTCAAGAAAGAAAATACATTTCTACATATCTACAATTATCAAAGTAATAGACAATTACCTTTTGCATAACTGACATTACAGTAAGACCCTATCCAGTACCCAACTGCAGATCCTCTTTCAAGTAGTTGGTAAAGAAACTCCAGCTATGTTTAGTCTTTTTGTCCACAACTGCCTAGGCTATAGGAAACATCTAATTGTTTCCATTTCTTCCAACTTCTACGAGAAGTTCACCCTTACAAGCACCCTTTAAGAAATATCCATCAAATCCTATTATTCTTTTACATCCTTCCTTCCACCCCTTCTTCAATGCATCCAAGCATACATAGAAGTACACAAACAAATTCTTTCCTGGTACAGTTTCTCTATCCATCCTTACCCAAACAGAACTACCAGGATTGGTTTATTTTATAACTTCAGCATAATCACATAACCTTGCAAATTCCATATTCCATTTACCCATGTTTTCCCTAAGAGTCATCATCTTTGCCTTGTAACAAATTGTTCTACATACATGCAGTCCTAACTCCTCTCTCCACAATTCTTGTATTTCCCAAATCCAGATGGTTGTTTAGTTATTTCATCCTTGAATCTACTTGCTAGGAACTTAGTAGTACACATTTTGTTCTTATTCGATGGTAAACACTTGTGTATATGATGATAATTCTTAATCATAAAGTTACCAGAATCCCTATCAATAGCACCATAGCACAACAATTTACATTTTTCTTTGAATTTACATTTAGCTCTCACTCTATGAGCTTCATTAGGCCTTAACTTAATCTGGTAATTTTTTTCAACAGCATATTTTGCCAAAGTGTTTCTAAATTCATTAACATTCTCAAAAATCATTCCAAGTTCAAAAATATCAATAGTACATTGATCATCATACCTGACCATTTTGCTCTATCGTCTGCTTGGTAGATTAACACTTCCAATAGCTTCTGCATCTAGCATATCAGTGCTATCATCATTATCACATTCTGAGCTATCAATATACTTCTCATCTCCTCCAAATCTACCAACATATATATCCTTCTTAATTATTCCAATATCTTCAAAACCTCTATCCACACCAGCCTCACCTATTGGTACTTCTTTAGTTATTGTTTTCTTCTTTCTGTCTCTTTTCTTCCTAGGATTAGGATTTCTTTTGTTTCTCCTTTCAGCCCTAAGGGATCTCAATTCTTCATCAACATCTGAATCATCTTCATCTGGAATAACATCTACATCTGTGTCACTACGATGGAAGATCTGATTCAACTTCATTCTGATTTGTATCACCTCCAGGAAGTTCTGTATCAACTCCATTCAACTCTAAATCATTCTCCACAGTACCCTCAGTATTTATACCCACAGATTCATCAACAGGATCAGACCATGGACCACATACACATAAACCTCATTACCATCTACCAAGTCTTTCACAAATTCTAACAATTGAGTATCAGAAGTAACTTGAACAAATTCATTGTTATCTATATAGTAAAATCCCTTCACATTTGTATACCCAAGGTCTTTAGTGTAGGAAAGAAACTCGATAAGACTAAAATGATCTTTATCTATGCCAACACCAAATACATCTACTTCTCATTGGTAAGTAGGGTTAGGGTTTCCAACAACACCCCCCCATGATGAAAATAAGTTAAAATATAGTTGTCCATATCTCGGAAAGAAGACCCCCAATAAAAGGAAATACCCAAAAATCCCCTTACTTTACCAGCCAAAACCTATATTAATAATAAAAATAAAGAAAGCGGAATCAACAACAATATACACCTTCTTGAAGAAAACAAAAACAAAGGTAGAAAACAAAATACACCATTACCTTCAATTTCTCCAATGTCGCACAGTCCGATACCTCGTCAATACAACCTTAAACCTGAAAAATGGTGACATAAAATACAACAATGGCTATTACTAACAATGAATTGAAGGAAAAACAAAGAAATACATATGAAGAGAAGGGAGATTTACCTAGGGTTTTCATCGGAGAAGAGAGAGAATCGTATGAAGGAAGTTGAAGGATCACAAAGAATGGTTTGATTTTTCTTTTAGTTTGAAAAAAACGTCGTGTAAAGAGGTTTAAGAGTTGGCATCATATAACTGGTCAGTTAATCCACGTAGAACGGTTGTCTCGCACGTGCTTATGGTCAACAGAAGTTTGTGCAAAAAGTGTTAAAGTGACACATGGGGACCCTACGTTAGGTGTTTAAAATGAAACTCCTTCAGTTGAGGTGTCTAAGTAAAAGATTGTGCCAACTTTAGGGGGCTACCGATAACTTTTTCCTTATTTCTTTGTTTCATTCACTATGATTTAAGTATAAGTTTTGTCTCTGCTCATTTAGGTTGTTACTTGTTAGTTCTTTATGATCATTGAGCTTGTAACGTTGTTGGAGTTTGTACATTAGGATGCTTTCTGTCATGCCTATAATAATGTGTGCTATAGATAACTAAGGTTTTGCTCGCTATTTTCACAAATACACAATATTCTCATGCCTCTGTTCTGGTTGATGTCACCCTTACATTTTGTTAGAAATTTTTACTGACTCGTTTGATGCCGGATAATTGATCTTGTCCCTTGAGTTTTGTTGCTTTCATTTAAAGTATTTCAAAGGCCGAATCTGTTTTAAGTTTCAGACAATTTGATAAGATTTGGTAATAAATGAATAACTTCTCACTCCTTTCCTTTCCCATTTTGTATGTGAATATTGACATTTTAATTTAAAGCTAGTATAGCTGGTGCATCTACGATGATTTTTTCCTTACATTCAATGCAATAATCGTAGCTACTACCATTTTACTAATTTTTATCTTTCATATGAAAATGTGAGAAGTTTGTATGTGATAATGTTTTCTTCTTCTTTGTCTCACTTTATGCCCTTTTCTTTTAGAGATCAATGTCCATTTAATTGAATATTCCTTTCTGACAAGTATCCAATTTGTTGAAAATGTTAATTTAATTTTAATCATTTCAAGGATATGTGACATTAAAATGATTGTTAAGATTCTAGTGCCTTTTGTTCCTCTTTCATTCATTTTTAACAATTTTTCTTGCCTCTCATTGTGGAGATTCCAAATATGGACTTGTATATATTTATTAGCTTAGGCGCTTTACCGTGATTTGGATTAATTCTTATATGGGTGTTTTATGATGCATGTGAAAATCGATGAGTCCAATATGGACTCCATCCCTGCATATCTTCAAGTTATTTCATTTCTGAGTCAGCCCCATGATGGTTCAAGTGAAATGGAAGCGAAAATACGGGTCTTGAAAGCTGAAACACAGGTTCAAGGAGTCCAAGAACACATTAGCAACGACTCAGTTTTTTACAACAACGGATTTAGGCCAAAAGGGCCCAAATTCAGTTTTTCTTTTACTCATAAATCATTAATTGTGATTATATATTTTTTTTTCATTTAACTCTAACTTTAGAATTGCTAATTACTTAGTCGAATTTCCCAAAAGATGAACTATTTCTTTATGTTGTTCGGTTTTACTGAATATTTTTTATCAACTCTTGGGTCCTATATTTACTTATTCAAATATTTTTAGTCAAAACTTCCACTTGTCTTTAATTAGTTTAAATTGGTTTCTTGGTTTATTGATGAAACTTGTTTAAATTATTATTTTTAAAATGATTCAAATAAATTTTAATTAATCTATCTTTTTTTGTTAAAATTCTAATCAATTGCTATTTAATTTAAAGGTTTCAGTTAAGGTTCCTTTTTCTTAAAATTTTAAAAAAATGTTCTTTGTTTAATTATTTTTCTCAAAGTTAATCTAATATTGTAAATTATATTTGTGTTGAATCATGTTCCCAAAGAGTTGGTCAAATATCTTTCAAGTTGTTGGATAACCGGTTAGCAGCTACTTTAAGTGCTAATACCTTCTTAAAGTAATAATAAGAACATCTTACCCATTTTTTCTAAATTTATAAATATTTAATCTGTTAGAGTCTTTTTAAATTAAGTTTTCTTAATTTATTTAAAAAGTTAAGTGGCGACTCTTCTAAATATTTTTCTTCAATTTTTTTATACTTAGAACATTTCAAAAGTGGTTTTGTATAGAGGATGGTAAAATCACAACATAACAATCGGTATACCTCATCCTCAAGTGATTGAATGAGTGCATTTATATGCATTTTATTAGTTTTGAGAACCTACGACAAAATAAATAAATTAATCATATATAAACATTATAATTTTACGCCAAAAAAAGTAGGTCATTTAACGTACCTCGTTTTCTAAGGACAACCATAATTGGCTAAATGCCGATTCATCCACTTTCTCAAATTCATCGTTCATAACCTGCACATAAAATATGATGTGCATCACAAGAAGAATCATAGAGAAAAATTCTAGAAACTTCCTACGCCATAATTAGCGTCGAGCTACAATTTTGACTTTATAAGTTTGGAATCCTACCGTATTAAATTAAATGTCATCTTAGCAAAATATTACACTTGAATTTTGATAAATTTACTTATCTTGAACTATATAAAAAGTCTCAACAGTTCATTTATATTGGACTAGAAAGAGTACTCCATTTTCTTTATATAGTTCATATTCAAGGGACCCTTATTAAATAGGGATAGTTTAGTAAACTCTACATTGTATTTATTAATTTGTCAAGGACATAATTTTTTGCTAAGGTGACATTAATTCGAAAAAGAGAGAGTAAGTTTAGCAATTCCAACCCTTTATATTGGGAAGGTTAAATTAAAGACCACAAAATTTAATGAACTATTTCCTATATCCCATATTACTTAATACTTATCCACATTACTAAAATTATTTGTCTTAATATCAATTTACAAAACAAAGATAGAATATATTTATATTTCTCATTTTTCCTTAAAATTAATTCTTTTAAAAAATATGAATAATATAATATTTTGTTTTTAAAAAAAACTCTCGATACCATTTTCGGTGCAGAATTCATTTTATTGGTAGGTTATAAATTCTTGATATACCAAGATATTTTTGGTAGTTGAGGAATTCATATTTTTGGTAGTATACTATTTTTGGTAGGTGAGGATAGTGTGGTAGGTGAGGAATTCATCTTATATTTGGCTAAAGATTTTATTATAATATTCTTTTGTTAAGTGTCGTAATCTTGATATCTCTTTAATACTATTTATGATATATTCTAGATATAACATATCTTGGGTTCTTAGATACATGTATAAATTTTCCTCCATTAATTGCTCTAATAGTTTTATATCTTCCATAGCTTCTGTCCAATATTGTAAATATTCGTAGTTCATTTTAATCTGAATTTATTTCTAAATCATACCATTCTATTCTTCCGAGGTCTATTTCATACCATTTTTCGTTTAATATATCTTCTGATCCGTTATTATTAAAAAAAAAATGCCATATTATTCTCCTTAATTCAATTATTTCTATATCTTTAAGTATATATAAGATTAGAGTTTCATAGTTTTTTTATCATTTCATCATGTATGTATGTAGTCATGTTCTTTATCATGCATGTTTTTTATTTTCAATTATTCCTTCCTATCATATTCATAATTGATTAAATTCATATTAGATCATTATGAACTAGATTGTCTGTTTATCATGTTCTCCTATCACTACTAGCATCGTACTTTAGCGGATACTTCCTTCTATCAGCGCCTCAACTGTGTTTACTCCCATAAACGACTTTCCTTGCCTATCGGTTTTAACATTAGGATGGCATAGTATAGAAGTTTTCTCCCTGTATCCAGTGTGCTAATAGACTAGAAATCATGATTCAAATAATTCTAATACATAATAACTAACATAAATTTATTCAATCATATATATGATATTCAGGAATATATGAAATTAGTTCTGCATATTTTTTGAACAATATACCTTTGCCTCTTGCTTATCCATGATATCTGAAGTTTGTTCCATTATCTATTAAGTATTAAATATTTGAGAGAGTGTTTTTTTTTAATATGGAAGTGCTCCGTTTATTCAAAGTATGTCCTTTATGTTACAGCTTCCTCCCTTTATATAGAAAGGAAATCCTATCTACTGCACTTACAAATTCTATCCTATCTTACATTAATAATGTACAATAATGCACTACTTCATGACTTTCTTACATAGTACTATTTATTTTATGACTTTTTTACACTACCACACCTACCCACTTTACACTTGTCTCTACCACACCTACCACTTTTAATATGAATCCTACATTGTTGACTAATTTACACTACACTTTCTTACAATAATAATTTACAATAATAGTACTATTCATTCTTTGGCTTTTCAGAAAAGAGAAAGCCTTTGTCACTATCTTCTTTGTCTTCTTCTCTTTATCTTATCTCCTTTCCGTCTCTATCTTCTTTTATTTTTATCATTCGAGCTAGACATCGGGGATTACATTATCTTCTCCATTGCATTTTGAACATAAATGATCTGGATATTTGTGTCCAATTAGTTTACAATATCTGGTTAATAGTTCATTTGAGATGAATCCCTTCTTTAATGCTCTGGTAATAGGTTGTTCTTTTGGTTTGAGTAGAGATTATATCCATTTTTGTACTTCGTCCATAACTGCTTGCCTTAGCTCCCTTGAGTTAGAATATATCATAAGTTGGTCTCGTGAATAATAACTCCATATTGCATTCCCATTTAGATAATTATTTGCTAGTTCTTGGATAATTGTTGACATACCAATTATTCTCTTATTAGCATAGAAACTTGGTATCTCAATTTCTTTTATCTCTGGTTGTTGTCCGATATCTTCTGCAATTATCATATCTCTGGTTAATCCTATTTTTACAACTTGTATTATTGGCTTTATCTCATCATATAGTATCTCTGCGGGGGCCGCATAAAACTTTACACAAAATAGATTGCCTTTTGTTACTCTTTTATAGGTTATGAATGCTCTGTGTATCTCTGGTATACCACTTAGTTCTTCCCCATCGTATGTATAAACTGTACTTAATAATCCATAGTTGTAACAGGTTTTGACTAAATTTGCTTTAGTTTTTGGTTGAGCTATCGACGTATTGTACCCTTGTAATTTTTGGGTTAAATAATCTTGGGTTGGTTCTTTAGTGGTGGTAGATCTAGGATTAAGATTCAAATATGTTTGGATTTTATGTATATTCCTAATATAGGTTTGTGTGATATGGTTATAAATTTTTTTTCTTTGTTTAGGCTCTCTGCATACGTTGAGGTTTGCGGTGATATAATCATTGGGTCTTTTGGTATTTTTGGTGTAAATGGTTTTTCAAACATTTTGTTTAGATTAGTGCTTGTATATTGTTTCCTAACTGTTTTGCTTGTACCTGCAGCTGCATGCATTGAAACAATCATTATGGGTTTTTTGGAGTATCCCAACGTCTCCTTCTAGCTCTAGATGTTTAGTGTCTTCCGATTGACATATCTCTGCATGTTTATAGTCATGCAACTGACTTATAGCTTTAGACTTTAGTTTTTGTATCTCATTGTCCATATTATCCACTTTGGTACAAAGTGTAGTAATGACTTTGAGTATATCTTCAATTGTATTTTCTTTCTCAGTCTGAGTAGCTTTGTCTTGATAAGTAATCTGCAATAACATTCTTATCAGTTTTTATTACTTCAATAGTAAATGTAAAATTTAATATATTTAATACCAATCTTCTTATTTCTTTTGTCGTTACTGAATCTTGTATTTTTCTTGTTAGCCACCATTTTACTTGTGTGTTATCTGTCCTTATAATAAATTTGTTATATACGATATATGGTTCAAATGATAATAAACATTTATATAATGAATATAATTCTTTCCTGTTTATTTCCCATTTTATTTCTGTATTAGTAAATGTTCCTGAATAATATCTACAATGATGTTCTATTTTTTCTCCATCATACTCGTATTTTAAGATCCATCCATAACTTTTTTCACTGGCGTCTGATTCTACTATATAAGTAAATTTTTTATTTTCATCCGGAAAATATAGTTTAGGTAGGTTTTTACATAATAATTTTACTTTTTGTATTTGTATCTGGTCTTTTTTATCAAACTAGTATTCTACATCTTTCTTCAATTTTTGCTATAATAGTTTAAAATTTTCTGCTAATTTTGGTATGTATTCTCTGACTTGATTTACTCCTAAAAATGATTGTAATTTCTTTTTTGTATCTAGCTGTTCATTTGAGTTAATTATTTTTTGTACTATATGTGTTTGCATTTTTATTCCATTTTTATTCCTAAGAATTCTATTTGTTTTTTCATTATTTCTGCTTTCTTTTTACTTAGGCTTATACCTGAGTATTTTATGATATGTATAAATTTTTCTAATAACCTTATATGTTCATCTTGTGTTTTAGAATATAATAATATATCATCAATATATACTACACAATTTTCTAGTTGTTTAAAATAGTTATCCATAAAGTGTTGATATCTACATGGTGCATTTTTATATCCAAATGGTAATACATTCCATTCATAAAATCCTTGTAGTACTGTAAATGTTGTAAGTTTTTTAGATTCTTCTTCTAATTTTAAGTGGTAAAATCCTGATTTGCAGTCAAATTTACTAAAGTAATTATATCCTTGTATTTGTCTTATTTTTAATATTTTATTTGGTATTGGGTAATTATATGTTTTAGTTTTTGCATTTAAATTTCTATAATCAATAACCATTCTACTTTTTCCTCTTTTTTGTTCACTATGTTTATTTAATATAAATGTTGGGCTTGTATGCTTGCTATTGCTTTCTTGTATATACCCTTTTTCTAGTAATTCACTTATATGTATCTTAAATTCTGTTAAATCATTAAAATTATATTTTAATGGTTTTTGGGTTATTATACTATTACTATCAATTAGCTCAATTTTTACTTTTGTTTTATGTTTTTCCCATCGTTGTAAAGGATCTTCACTATATAATAATTCTAACTTATCTTGGATTATTTTTACTTTATCTATAGAGAATATAATTAATTCTATCTTAGGGTCTTCTTCTTTTATATTTTCTAATTTTTGTGTAATTTTTTCACTTCCTTTTATCTATTCTGTTGTTTTTCATTTTTTATTATTCACTCTTTTTGCTCCTATTTTTTGTTTACATGGTGTTGTGAATCACCATTGTGTTTTTGTTATTATATGTGGCTATAATTTTTCTAAAAATGTCATTCCTAATAGCATATCTTTTGTTGTAAGCTCGAAGTTATACATTTCTTCTATAGTTAATATCTTATCCCATAGTTGTATTTTTATATTTTTTGCCTTATATGTGATCATGCTTCCTTCATTATTAAATCATGTTACTACTATCGGTGTTTTTTATTTTTCCCATTTATCTTCTGGTAAGCAATTGTATTTACATATATTAGCTTCTGCTCCTGTATCTATCATTGATGTATAATATCTGTTATAATATTCTTCTATTATTATCTTTGCAAGTATATATATTTTCATATTTTTATCATACTAAAGTTCTTTTTATTATTATTCTTTTATTTTCATAAATTATTGTCAACTGTTTGTCTTCTAGATTATATGGTTTTACTTGTTCTTGTTATTTTATTCCTAAAGTGATATTTTCATCTTCTTGATATATTTTAAATTTTATTACTATTGGTACTCCTCCAATGATTATTTCCTTTCCTGTAGTTTCTTCAGTATACATTAATGCTTTTGGTAGTTCGGGGCATAATTGTTCAGTAGTTATTATTTCATCTTCCGTCACTAATTCTCTTGTAATATAGTTTTCTTCTTGTCTTGTATTTATTAATATTAAATATTTCCGATGTTCCATTACTCCCGTTATGTAGTAATGATGTGGTTTTATTTCTTCTTCCATTGATTTTTGTGTACTTTTATCTATTCTTCTTGAGGTACTCATTTTTGATAATATTTGGGATATTTCATTGTTTATTCTTTTTGATGTACTTAGTCTTTCTTTTACTATTTCTAAATCTTCTTCTATATCAATTTCATTATAACTATAATCATTATTATCTATGACTTGCAACTATCCTTTCAAAAGGATCTTCTATTTTTTATTTTTTTTATTTTATTTTTTGCTGTTATTTTATGTTTTGTTGTTAAAACATATAAGTTTTTACATCTAGCTGTAAATATTTTACTTCATGGGGCTAGTTCTATCCCTGACATTTTCCAATATAATATTAGTGATTTATCTATGTTTCTGTCATTTATTGCTACTGAGTAGTTAACACTTATTATAAATTTAAATTTTTGGTATATGAAGTTACCTTTTACTGCACTTATTATACTTTTTTCTATGAGTTATATAATTCTATCATCCGCTAAGTATATTTCTATGGGTGTATCTATTCCTTCTCTAAAACATGTTTTTATTAGTATTTCCGTTCCTCCTAAATGTACATATTTAATTGGATTTTTAGCCTTAATATCTTGTATTTCTTTATTGATTATTCGTTTGTTTATTATTGGTATTTTAGCCTTTCCTTTGGTGTATTTGCAATCTATGATATGCTCTCTTTGACTTACTACATAATATTCTTCTTTTTGTCGTTTAAACCAGTTTCTTATTGTTGGTATTTCAAATATTTTTTCTACGCTTAGGTCTAATTCTTTTCCTTTTATTTGTTCAAATATATTATTATCAAATATTATTTTTTGTTCTGAAGATTCTTCATTTTGGTATTCTTCTTTAGTTATTATTTGTATATCTTTTTCAGTCATTCGTTATATTATAGAGTTCAGTGTCTGATCCCACTTCTATATCGTTATCCATTTCATTTTCTAATATTTTGTATATGCTATCTTCACTTTCTAATTCATAATCTATGTATTCTATCTGCATATATTTTTCATCGTTTATTATTATTTCTGATATTTGTTTTTTCTTTGGATTTTTAGGTAATTTACAATCTTTAGCTATGTGTCCTAATTTTCCACAATTATAACAAGTACATTCCGTTAGTTTTCTCTTTGGTCTATATGGGCTTTTGGTTTTGTAATTTTTTACATAGTATCTTCTCCTTGGTTTTTTATATTTATATTTCGATCTGTATTTTTTATTATATTTCTTTTTATAGTATCTGTCTGTACAATCGAATTGGGGTGCTGTTTTATTTTTGCAACATGCTAAGTTTTTTACCAATATTTTTCCATTTTTATTTTTTCTTTATGCTTTTCACACAGTTCTATAAACCATCGTTGTAAGAATTTCATTCTAGCTCCTAAGGTATCTGTTAATTCTGCTTCATTCCAACTTTTTATTACTTTTGAATTAAAAGGTTCTGGTAATTTTGTAAAATATAATTTTCTTATTTCTTTACTTTCTTCTATGCTATATCTTCCTTTATAATAGTATTCTCTAAATGCACATGTATATTCATCTATATAACACATATTACATATTGCTAATTTTGTCATTAGATTCCGGTTTATGATTTTTGCTCTATTTTGTTCTTCTACTTCTGTTGTCATACTACTAAATTCATTTCTTATAACTACTTCGTACTTGTATAATATTTCCATAGTTGTAGTAGCTAATTCACCATTAGATTTTTTACTACTTCTTAGAGTTTTTAAACTTCCATTTGATAAATTTTGTAGCCATAATTTTACTATTCCTATAAGTGTTCTTTCAATATATCCTGGTGTTTCTGTGATTCCTATTTTATTATCTATTAATTATTTTGATATATATCCCATCCATAATTGGATTGTTTTATTTATATCTGCTACACAGTCTAAATCTAAAAAATCATGTTGTTCACTTATTGGTTTAGGTGTCTATTTTTTATTTAACCTTTATCCCATATAGTTTTTTCTTTATCATATTGTTCATAGTTTGTATTATAATATTTTAAATTTTTTGGGTTTTTTATTCCTGATGTACTAGGTTTTTCATCCATGTCTATGTCTCCTGCATTTACTTCTAAATTCTTTGTATTATCTATGTTTGTTAAAAGTTCCGTATATATTTCGCTTGTTTCCGAATGTTGTTCATCTAGATCATCGTTATTTATTTCATCAATTCTTATTTCAGGTAGATTATCTTGGTTATTTTCTTGTTTTTCTTCTAGTTCTTCTTCTAATTGCAATTTTTCTTTAAATTTATTTATCTCATTTGCTAATTTTGTTTTTTGTTCTTTTTCTTTTTGTTTAATTTCATACATTTCTTTTAATATTGCCAGTTCTTTTTCTAGTTCTATTATTTTAGTATTTTTTACTTCTTCTAATTGTTGTACTTCCTTTTTTGCTTGTTGTTTTATTTTTTCAATTTCCGTTTTTCTATCTATTCCTTCATTTTCTTTTGTTATTCTTATCATAGCAGTTAAATTATCTTCTAGTTTTACCGTTTCTTTTTCTAACATTAAACTTATATTGTCACCTATTTTCTTGTATCATCTTCCTAGATTAGAAAATATTATCTTTATTTTTAATCCGTCATAATTTTCATATGTTTTTTCGTCTATGGCATATACTTCGTTATTCATTTATAGATTGTGTTGAAGTTTATATTCTAAACTTTCTATCTGTATCTGTAGATATAAAATCGTTTTTCTCTATGCTATTATAGATTTTTTACAAATTCCTGCAAATATATTACTGTTAAGTCTATTTTGCCTATGTCTTAATTCTTGTCTTTTTGTTATAATTGTTTCAGTAAGTTTTTGTCTATATTCGTTATTCTCGTTATTCATTGTATTTTTAGATATTGAATATATTTATATTCTATTTTAGATATATTATCTATTAATTGATCTAATTTGTCGTTATCAGGTTTTGTGATATTGAGTTGTTTATATTCTGGATATAATTTGTTTAATTTTCTTCTTAATTTTCTTATCTTTCTACTAGTATGTTTCTTCTTATATTTCTTATCATCTATAGCTCTGAATAATGAATTTATGAAAAGAGTTAAATGTTAATTTTTTTTAAAGAAAAATTCTTTTTTTATTTATGATTTCTTAAGGACACATAATGGAGAAATGAAATGAAATGAAAAAAGTATACACATATAGATATAAGATCATAAAATTTAAAAAACACTTTTTATTTTTTAAAAATTTATCTACAGGTCAATCAAGATACTTGAGAGATTAACTAGTATCTACCGACAGTAGACAAAAAAATTACACTGTCAATTTATTTTTAGATATATCATCACTCTTTTTACATATTATTAATATTTAAATAAAAGTAATAAAAAGAGTATTAGAAGGTAACTTCAACGCTAAATTAATTATATGGAGTTTGTATAAGATTCTTATTTGGCTTACCAAAAACAAGGACTTCTTTTACCGTTTGTCTTCATCGTTATTATTTGTCACGCTCGTCCTCAACACAATTAAAGCAAATTGAGACAATCACCAACACATACAAAAATATATAATAACTTTTTATCATTGAGTTGGATGAAAAGTTATCATGATTTCTTTTTGTGTGTTAAGGTGGTTCTCTCAAATTGCTCCAATGATGATGAAGACGAGGGTGACAAATAATGACAATAAAGAGACAAGGGTAAAAGAAGTCCTTATCTTTTATAAACCAAATAAGAATCCTAAACAAATTTCATTTAATTAATTTAGAATTTAAGTTACCTTGTAATGGTCTTTTTGTTGTTTTTATTTTTTATATTAATAATATTTAAAAATACTTAATAAACTTTTATTTCTTCTTTGGCTTTCTTCAAAACAAAAATCCTTTTATTTTCTCCCTACCTTATTCCCATAATTATTTATTCTATCAAACTTGTTATCATAATTATTTATTCTATCAAACTTGTTACCATAATTATTTTTCCCTTTTTGGCTTTTACAAACAAAAGTCAAAGAAAGCGGACTTCATGTCAATTTCAAAACTACTTCCTCCCTTCATTTTTCACTTATCCATTATATTGAAAATAATAGTTTTGTAGATTACACGTTTGAGACACTATAACAGCCTTCACACATAAATACAAAGGAAAAGTTGTATAACTATACATCCCCTTGGCCCTCTTCACCCTCGTTGCAAAATCAAAATTTTCACTACAAAAAATTTTAAATATAAAAAGTATAACACACGAAAAACCAATAGCATTCACCATGTTAATGAAGTGTCGATGCAATCATGCAATTGACGTACTTCATTTTCATGATGCTGAAAGATCCAGCTTTCTTTCGATTTTTCGATGTCAACAAGCTGCACACAAAAAGTTAATGTGTATCACAAGAAAAATCATGTAAAAAGTTCTAGGAACTTCGAGCTACAATTTTGAATATATGAAAAAAAATATTTTTAATAAATTATTTCTACAAATGTATATTTAAATACAACATACAAGATTTGACTCAAAACTATGAAGTTCTACCTAAACAATAATAAAAATGTTGTTATTGTTGTACCTCTTCATCAAGAAAATGTTGATTGAGTGAGTTGTTATCCATCTTTGTAGATTTGAAATTTAAAAATCACAAGAAAAAATAGAAGTTGAGTAGTGAATTACTATTTTGTTTTAGTTCTCAATCAAACTAGTACACTTAAATAGGGTTAAGTGCTTATTTGCCTTCACAAAAGACAAAATTGTCTTCTTATTTTGACTTTTTTCAACTCTCTAACTTTGCTTGTTCCCATAATTATTTTTCCTTTTTTGGATTTACAAGAATCGAAGGAAGTGCACTTCAGACCAATTTGAGAAATATTTCCTCTGCTCATTTTTAGTTATTCACTGTTGACTGATACATTTTTTATATATAAATAAGTAATAGAATAATAACTATATCGACCTTTGAATATTATAAATTCAAGGTTCTGGACATTAAGAAATGACAATAGTTAATAATAAAAATAAACAAAGTGATCAATTATCTTTTTATTTTTAAATTGAACAGATAAAAAAGAAACACTACTTTTAGTATTGTGATCAAATATAAATAAAAATAATTATGAATATGCAATAAATTAACCATTAATTTAAGTCTAACGTTTCAATGATCGACTACAACAAAATGGATTTTTAAAGACAAAAATTTTAACGAAAGAATATAATTCCGGTCATTATAAGTATATTTATAACGTCAATTTTTTTTCCAAATCGTTAAAACACAATTTTAATGTAATATTAGTAAAGCAACAATATCCGGACCTCAAAAAAGTTTATACCCAGACGTAAATAATAAAAAATTGCACATATTTTTACTTTCATCTTTAATTTTCACAAAAGACTTTTTACTCCCCTATATTACCCCACCCCCTACTGTTGGTCTCCCATTACCCCCACCCCCTACTGTTGGTCTCCCATTACCCATACCCTTCCATAAGAAAACGTAACCAAGAACCTCGATTTTTTTGCAGACACAAAGCACACGCACACCCACTCCCCCACCCCTCCGAAAAGATGCGTATGTTTCTCCACCAGAAGGTGTCTTCCATCTCCTCTGCTAGAAATAGAGATACCTAAGGGAGTGAATAACCTAAATCCTTAATTAGACTCTTAAGTTCCACTGCAGAACTGCTTTGTTGGAGAAAATCAATAAAACATACCACAATAATGGTGGTACCGTTCCTAAAATCCAGGTTTGTTTGCAAAAATTAAGGTATAGCTCTCTGTTGAAGGTCTTTATAAATGAAATCAATGTCTATTTTTTCTAAATGAAGAAGTCATCTTTTTCTTTTTACTTCAAATTTCACTTGAGTTTTGCTGGTTTTTGTGGATATTTCAGCTGAGTTTTGCTGGTCTTTGTTGCGTGTGTTTGTAACTTGACATATTCTTGGACTTCCTTTCCCTTCAAGATAAGTTTAGGTTGTTTTGTCTATGAATTGTTATGTGGAAATTCTGATTTTGACCATTTTTGAGTTTATGATGTATGATTCTATCACGACCTAGACCGTCATGATTGGCACCCACACTAACCCTCCAGTGGGAGAACCATTAATACTAACCAACTAAACTACAACAAAGATATTTAAAGATACGGAAACAGGTTTAAATGCAGAAATAAACTAGAGTTCCCATAAACTCCGAAAGTCTAACAAAATAATTGCAGAAAACAATGCCTAGAACCTCAAAGTCGTTGTATCAAAACTCTAAAGTTTAACAAGTCTAAGAACAAGGGGTAAAACCCCGAACTAAACAAGAGAATATCTAAAGTACTAGTCTAAGTTCGAAGAAAATGGACTAAACAGAATGAGAACTCATGGCGGCTTGGAAGAACTGGCTCACCCTTGAATTCGGTCTCGATCAACGATCTCCTAGGTGAATTCTGTCAGTAGCTGCCTGAAGATGCCATGTACTCAACAAAGAAAGAGCTAGTGCAATATCAGTACACAACCACAATGTATGGGTAGGATGACAAGACTATTCCAGTAGGGGAAACATACATAAACAGTCACAACATAGTAAACATGACATGTACAGAATATTTATACACATGTACCGGTTATCATTTCAAGAACAACTTGCAGTTCCACATTCTCTTTAACAAGTAAATATGAAAATTCAATGGTCCTCTCATGGAACCCATACCCAAACTATTGGTATACTGGAACGTGAAACCCGATCCTAATTAGTGTGCCGGAACGTGACACCCGATCCAATATGTATGTCGATACGTGACATCCGATCACAATTAGTGTGCCGGAACGTGACACCTTGTCCAATCATCATACCACAATCACACTCACAATGTACATTCTCATAATCATACAATCAAGTGTTGATTCATGGCATACAATCGTTCATTCATTCTCATTTACATTACATTTGATCGATAAAGCTACATTCACATACATACATGCATTACAATAAAGCAAATACCCACATATATCATACAAACATGAAATCAAACCATCACCTACCTCGAAACAAAGTTTGAACCCCCTAAGACACTTGAATATTCCCTTTCGGGATACTTTCCGCTTGTTCGTGGTCTAAAAACACCAGATTAATGCAAGGATCAAGAAACAATTCCTAATTATCTAGATTACAATCAACATTATCAACCCTAGGCCAAACCCAAGACCCTTATACCCAATTTAGGGCTTTTTCCACCATTAGTTTCACGTCAAAACCCTCCCCCAATGATAATCACCCATAAATCTAAGTTCTACGGATCAAAAAGCGGATTAGGGAAGTAAAAACCCTACCTTTAGCGCTATAAGAGGTGAAAAAATGTCAAGAACTTGCTCTGGTTCATCTCTTAGCTCTCAAGAACGAAAGTTGTAGAATAATAACGTTTTTGGGGTTTAATCACGACTTAAGTCTCGACTGGCCCACTACAGCGGACCCTCTCCTGCCACAGCAACCCTGCCCTAGCGGCTTGCATAGAGATAGAACGTCGGAATTAGAGTTTCACACACCTATTTCACAACATAAGTTCTACTCACCCGAATTCTATTCTGTAAAGTCGTACACTTTCTTTAACGTCTTAGCTATCTACTCATGTGATCAAATTCATAATTAAATCTTTCATTCATTACTAGATTTCCCTACACCTTACTGAGTAAGATTTTGTCCAAATCTGGACTAGGCTAGGAATTCCCAAGTTACTACTCAAAACATTTCTGACCCTAATTATTTACTCATTGGCTTTTCCCTAACGACAGAAATCAGGTCGTTACAATTGATGACAACTTACCCATAACTCATCCCCGAGTGATCAACTAGGAAAGACTGGCTAAAGTAAGGGTAGAGTAGTACCTGAATTGTTGAATAACTGGGGATACTTGTCTCGCATGTCCTTCTCAATTTCCCAAGTAGGTTCCTCAACTGGTCGATGCTTCCACTGAACCTTCACAGACTTTATTTCCTTGATCCTCAGCTTCCGAATATCGCGATCAAGGATTGCAACTAGTTCCTTCTCATACTGAAAGTCCTTGTCTAACAAAACTGAGTCCCATTTTATGATGTAATTCCCGTCTCCATGATATTTCTTCTACATGGACACATGAAATACTAGATCAACTCCCAATAAGTTAGGAGGTAAAGCCAAACTATAAGCTATAGGTCTTAAAGAGTAAATAATTTCAAATGGTCCAATGTATCGAGGACTAAGCTTGACCTTCTTGCCGAATCTCATCACCCCTTTCATGGGTGACACCTTAAGAAGAACTTTTTTCCCAGTCTAAAATGCCATGGTTCTTACCTTATGGTCTTCATACTTTTTATGTCGACTTTGGGCTGGTAGAAGCTTATGTTGGATGCTCTTTACCTTATCCTGAGGATCTTTCACCAAGTCGACCCCCAAAGGTTTTAATCTCCAGCCTCAAACCATCCTATGGGTGATCTACATCCTCTCCCATACAGTGCCTTAAATGATACCATACCAATGCTGGAGTGGTAGCTGTTATTATAGGAGAACTCACACAACGGTAGAAACTTATCCAATGTCCTCCAAAGTTAATCATATATGCCCTCAACATGTCCTCTAACACTTAAATAGTCCTCTCTGACTGCCCGTCCATCTGCGGACAGAAAGCAGTGCTGAAACTGAGTTGAGTACCCAACTCCTCATGCAATTTTCCCAAAAACTTTGATGTGAATTGCGTACCACTGTCTGAGATGATAGAAAGGGGCACCCCGTGAAACCTCACTTTCTCCTTCACATAAACCTTAGCCAACTGTTGAGCATCATAGTCTATTTTGACCAGAATAAAATGGGCTGAATTAGTTAATCTGTCAACCACTACCCAAATAAATCATACTATTCCAATGTGTTGGGAAGTCCAACCACAAAATCCATAGCTATCTTCTCCCACTTCCATTCCAGAATTGGCATTCTCTGAAGCAATCCTGCAAGCCTTTGACGCTCATATTTACCTTGTTGGCAGTTTTGTCACTTAACCACAAACTCCGCTATGTCTTTCTTCATGCCAGGCCACCAATAAAGTCGCTTCAAATCTTGGTACATCTTGGTCACACCCGGATGAATGGAATACCGCAAACCATGGGATTCTGTCAATAAATTCTTAATCAAGTCGTCCACTCGAGGAACACAAATCCTTCCTTTAAAACTGAGCACACCCCCTGCATCAAGAACCATATGTTGTGCCTTACCAGACACTGTCTTCTTTCTAACCTCATTCAAATTCTCATCCTCAAACTGTTTGACCTTGATCTCCTCAATGAAGGTGTCCCTAACCTCAATGCTAGCTAACACCCCACCTCTTTCTGAGATGTTGAACTGCATGAACTTAGACTCCAAGGTTTGAATTTCCTTAGCCAAAGGTCGCTTGGATACACCCAAGCAAGCTAGACTACCGATACTCACTGCCTTCCGGTTTAATGCGTCTGCCACCACGTTTGCCTTACCCGTATGATACTGGATGGTTGCATCATAATCTTTGAGTAACTCCATCCACCTTCGCTTTCTTAGATTTAGATATTTTTGAGTAAATACATGTTGTAGGGTACGGTGGTTAGTAAATACCACACACTTGACACCATAAAGGTAATGCCTCCAGATCTTGAGAGCAAACACTACCGCTGCCAACTCCAAATCATGTGTAGGGTGATTCCTTTCATGAACTTTCAACTGCCGCGATGTGTAAGCTATGATATTTTTATCCTGCATCAACATAGCACCCAAACCTGAATGTGAAGCATCACAATACATAATGAAATCTTTACCTTCAACCGGTAGTGCTAGAATATGTGTTGTGGTTAGAAGAGTCTTGAGCTTTTGAAATCTCTTCTCACATTTTTCAGCCCATTTGAAAGACACCTCCTTTTTGATCAACCTTGTCAGATGTGTTGCAATAGAAGCAAAGTATTTCACAAACCGGCAATACTAGCTAGCGAGTCCCACAAAACTCCTAACTTTAGTTACAGAGCTAGGCAGGACCTAATTCTTGACTGCTTCAATCTTTTGGAGATTTACCATTACCCCTTCCCTTGAAACTACATGTCCTAAAAAGGCAACCGAAGCCAACCAAAACTCACACTCAGAAAATTTAGCATACAACTTTTGTTTCCTAAGAACACTGAGAACAATACGAAGATGCTCGACATGCTCTTCCTTACTTTTTGAATAAACCAAAATGTCATCAATAAACACAATAACAAACGAATCTAGAAATGGTTTGAACACCCTATTCGTTAAACTCATGAAAGCTGCAGGCGCATTTGTCAACCCAAACGACATCACTAGAAATTCGTAGTGCCCATAACAGGTCCTAAATGTCGTTTTTGGTATATCCTCAGGCCTAATCTTTAACTTTTCGTAACCAGATCTTAAATAAATCTTAGAGAAAGCTGAGGCACCCTACAACTAGTCAAAAAGATAATCTATCCGAGGCAGTTGATACTTATTCTGAATAGTGACCCTAATTAATTGACGATAGTCTATGCACATCCTCATACTACCATCTTTTTCCTTAACAAACAAGATAGGGGCTCCCTATGGGGAAGTGCTAGGACGGATGAATCCTTTATTAAGAAACTGTTGGATTTGAGCCTTAAGCTTTCTCAATTCTGCCGGAGTCATGCGATACGGAGGGTTGGAAATGGGGCAAGTACCAGGTTCCAAATCAATGCAGAAATCTATATCTCTATCCGAAGGCATACCAGGAAAATCTATAGGAAACATTTCCCTAAATTCTGACACTACAGGAATAGACTCAATAGAGGGAGACTCAACCTGAACATCCCGAATATGAGCCAAATATGCCAAACAACTCTTCCATACCAGTTTCCTAGACCGAATGGAGGATATGACCTTAGCTTTCTTAGGATTGTACACCCCTTCCAACTCCAACTTTTCCCTACCTGGAATCTCTAGAGTCACAAACTTAGTTTTACAATTAAGCACAACATAATAGGGCGACAACCAAGTCATGCCTAAGATTATATCAGAGTCAGTCATATCCAAAATAACCAAATAATCCCATGTCTGAACATAAACAAGATATGAAAAGCACGATAGACATGGGTGACTATGATAGACTCTCCAACTGGGGTAGAAACATGGATGGGGCATCAAGTACATCACAAATCATATCAAATTCCAAGGCAAATTGAACAGACACGCAAACTGAATGGACACATATGAATAAGTAGAACCCAGAACAAACAAAAACAGTTCCCATCCGGTCATATACAAGAAAAGTAATTGTGATCACTGTGTCAGAAGATTCTGCCTCACTCTTGCCCAAAAAGGAATAACACTAAGCCCGGTCATCTTGACAAACGACCTCCTTGCCTGCATGAACTGCTTTTCTACTTGCATTACCATTTCCCCGGCCTTTACGGCCTCACTGATTTCCTCCTCGCCCACCTTGTGGACGCCCTATACCATTATTACTATTAACCGCAGGTACCACTGCTCTAGTCTGCTATTGGGCGAGGTCACGTATGCACGGGTGGGGACAATCTCTCCTCATGTGCCAAGGTTCCCCACAATTATAATAAGTGCGATCAAAGGATGACTTGTTGCCCGCCGAAGGTGCGGCTCCCTAGCTATCCTGAATAACATTTTAATGTGGAGTTCCCGAGTAATTACCTATATAAGTGCGCATAGCGGACTGAATTGGCTAGTCTACAAGTGTCGGCCTCCGTGAACCTCTGGAATCGGAACCCTAAAAGTTACCTATGCTCTTAGATTTCTTAGCCAACGCTTTAGCCTGCCTATCACACCTAATTCCTTCCACTTTCATCACAAAATCCGTTACCTCATTAAACAATTTCCCTGTAAAAGTCATGTGTACCGACGATACCTGTAACTCGAAGTTCAATCCTTTGACGAATAGACGAATAGACGAATCCTCTCCTCCTCAATAGTTACCAATTGTGTAGCATATCTAGACAAAGCATGAAACTTAGACTCATAAGTAGCTACATACATACCACCCTACTCTAATGCCATGAACTCATCCTTCTTACGATATCTTAAAGTTCGAGACACATACTTTTCAAGAAACAGAGCATGAAATTGTGTCCAAGTGAGTGGAAGTAAAGCTGACGATCTGCATTCCACATAAGCTCTCCACCACTGTTTAGCCTCACCCTAAAGCTGGAAAGTCACAAACTCTACTCCATGTTGATGGACAATTCCCAACTTATGCAGCCTCTCATAACAATCCAAGATGAATTCATAGGTGTCCTCACTCTGTGAACCATGGAACACATGCGGCTTCAACTTCAAAAACTTAGTAAACATCTCATGCTCGTTACCAGTTATTATGGGACCCAACAAATGATGGAAAAAAGAATCACTACCTAATGCTGCATCTCCCCTAGGACTAGTAAAAGTAGCGTGGCGGTTGTTTGGGAGTTGAGTAGCTTGCACGGATGGAAGGATTCCAAGACCAACCAATCCTTTTAGAAAAGACATGATTTGTTGAGCTAACACTGGGTCTAAGAGAGGAACGCCGCTATTCCTAGATGGTGCATCCTCTAACTGTCCAACATCTCCCTCATCATCAATCTCTTCTACCTCTTCATGATGTGTGGGAGGAGCCTCGTATCTGGGAGGATTTTCAACCGGTGCTCCACCCCTAGTGGGTGCTACCCTTCCTTGGCCTCTACCCCTTGCTATTCCTCTACCCCTGTCTCAACCGCGACTTCTCACTGTGGATTCTTTAGCTGGCTCATTGATGGGAGCTACAGGCCTGACGCCATTGAATCTAGTGTTAACCATCTGCGGACAAAAAAATGAAGGAGATTAGATACCAATTTGAATCACCAGATACCAATTGAAATTAAGTTATAGAACGAAAGGAGACAACAATAAACAAAGAGATTTGCTAAAGTCCTATAGTGTCTCAAAGAAAAGTAGAGACGTCTCCCTACCGTTATGCAAGACTCTACTAGACTTGTTTTGGTATACCGAGATCAATGAACCTAGGGCTCTGATACAAACTTTGTCACGATCCAGACCATAGTGATTGGTACCCACACTAACCCTCCGGTGGGAGAACGATAAATACAAACCAACGAAACTACAATTGAGACATTTAAGGATACAAAAGCAGGTTTATATGCAGAAATAAACTGGAGTTCCGATAAACTCTGATAGTCTAACAAAATAATTGCGAAAAACAATGCCTAGAACCTAAAAGTCAATGTACCAAAACTCTAAAGTTCAACAAGTCTAAGAACAAGGGGTACAACCTCGAACTAAACAAAAGAATATCTAAAGTACTACTCCAAGTCCAAAGAAAATGGACTAAACAGAATGAGAACTCATGGCGGCCTAGAAGAACTGGCTCACCCTTGAATTTGGTCTTGATCAGCAATCTCCTAAGTGAGTTCTGGTAGTAGCCGCCTGAAGATGCCCTGTACTCAATAAAGAAAGAGCAAGTGTAGTATCAGTACACAACCACGGTGTACTGTAGGATCACACGGCTATTCCAGTAAGTGAAACATATATAAGTAGTTAAGTATAGTAAACATGACATGTACATAATATATATACACATATACCATTATAATTTCAAGAACAACTAATAGTTCCACATTCTCATTAACAAGTACAAATGACAATTCAATGGTCCTCTCATGGAATCCTCACCCAACTATTAGTGTGCCGGAATGTGACACCCGATCCCAATTAGTGTGCCAGAACGTGACACCCGATGCAATGTGTATGTCGGTACGTGACATACAATCCCAATTAGTGTGCCGGAACGTGACACCCAATCCAATTATCATACCACACTCATAATCACAATGTACATTCCTATAATCATACAATCAAGTGTTGATTCATGGCATACAATCATTCATTCATTCTCATTTACATTAGGTTTGATCAATAATGCTACATTTACATACAAACATGCATTACAATGAAGCAAATACCAACATATATCACACAAACATGAAATCAAACCATCACCTACCTTGAAACCAAGCTTGAATCCCCCTAAGGCACTTGAATCTTCCCCTTGCGGATTCTTTCCGCTTGTTCGTGGTCTAAAAATAACAAATTAATGCAAGGATCAATAAATGAGGCCTAATTACCCGGGTTACAATCAACATTATCAACCCTAGGACAAACCCAAGATCCTAATAGCCAATTTAGGGCTTTTTCTACCATCTGTTTCACGTCAAAACCCTCCCCCAAAGATAATCACCCATAAATCTAAGTTCTACAGATCAAAAAGTAGATTATGGGAGGAAAAACCTTACCTTTAGCTCCAGCAGAGGTGGAAATTTATCAAGTACTTGCTCTGGTTCGTCTCTTAGCTCTCAAGAATGAAAGTTGTAGAATAATAACGTTTTTAGTGGTTACTCTCGACGTAAGTCACAACTGGCCCGCAACCGCGGACTCCGTCCCGCCACAGCGGCCCCACCCTTGCAAAATAAATCCCGCCTTAGCGGCTGCACGGAGATAGAACATCAGAATTAAAGTTTGAAACACCCATTTCACACCACACCTTCAACTCATGACATTCAAAAACTACCTGATAACGTTAAGGTTAGTTTAGGGAGTTCTACTTGCCCGAATTCGATTTTGTTAAGTTTTACGATTTCCTTAACGTTTTTTCTATCTACTCATGTGATGAAATTCATAATTAGATCTCTCATTCATTTCTAGATTTCCCTAGACCTTACTGACTTAGATTTCATCCTAATCTTGACTAGGCTAGGAATTCCCAACTTACTACTCAGTTTTCTGACCCCAATTCTTTCCCCATTGGCTTTTCCTTAACGACAGAAATTAGGTCGTTACAGATTCATTAGTTTATTGAGTAGGTTTTTGGTGCACATGCACTTAAATTATGTATACTAGTCATTGCAGGCATATGTTTGTGGGTATTGATGTGTGTACTATTGGTAGCCTCGATTGACAATTAGAAGCAGTCGCAATAATGAAATTATTTAATAAGTTTTCAATCTCATAATTTCTAGGACAAAATTTTCATTATAAATTTTGATGTAAACAACAGAGATTGGGTTTTCTTATTCCTATTTTCTTTATATTTGTTATTGTTCTGGTCACAACAAAGTAAAGTTGTTGAACTAATATGAATTCAAAATACTATTTAAAAAAAAACCAAAACAGAGGTCAAGGACCTGACCTTCTATGTACATAAGACACTTTACAATCTTTGCAAAAAATGTAGCAAAGAGGAATTCTATATAATCTTTTTGCTAATCTATGGTAACTTTAATTCTATAACTTACAAAAAAAAATACTTTTGTTACACCTAATTGAAATGTAAGAAATTTTACCGTAGTCTTATTGGTTTTGTTGTATCTGTGTTGCTTTATTAGTTTATTATTGTTTTGTATCATCTACAAAATCAAGTTTACTTCTTGAATTTTCCCATCAGGGTGGGGAATACGGAATGGCTGAATTTTCACTGTGCAAACTTTGCTAAATACAATATTCACTTGTTGGAAGCCTTGTTTCAGCTTAGCTGCATTATAAAAATCTGGCTCATCTTTTAAGGAGATTTAAAAATATTATTCCTCCACCAAAAAGAGCCTACCCCACTTACTCAAATTTTGTTTTTCTTACTTTTCTTTTGAGTCCGTTTCAACAATAACGTCTCTTTAATATTTATTATTTAGCAACTCTTTAGTTTCAATTTTCAACGTGACATGTCTATGTTAACAAAATTAAAGGATATCTTGATACGTTCTATGTATCTTTTTGTTTAATACCGTAATTTTCAAAATTATTGTGTTTTCTTTCTTAAACTGTATATCAATTCAAAACTAGAGAGGTTTGTCTTGTCACACTTAAGAGGTTCACTTTCCACATTAATTTGTAACTTAAATCACTCTCTTTCCATACCTTTCATTGTGTCATGTTCTAACAAAATCTTTCTATTGTTTCTTTCATTTCTTCTAATTAATCCACTTCAATCTATTCCTAATATCATCCCACTAAATGGTTGATGTACTGATAAATGTGGAAACATTGTCCCAAAATATCCCTTTCGTTATGGTTTTGGTTGTGGACATCCTGCATTTCCAAGATTCATAAAATGCACTACTTCTGGAGTTCTTCAATTTTTCACTATCCCTGGCATTTACTCTATATCCTCACTAGACTACTAGACCAACACATTTGTTTTAACTGATCCCTTTATGTCAACATGTTCCTTAATGCAGAATTCAAGTAGTTTTACATTGGATCATTATGATTCAACTCCCTTTAGTATTATGAAAAAAAACGTGTTTGTTTTACTAGGATGTTCAAGATCTGTTGTATTTGATCCAAAACATGACTTGTGTGATATCGGTTCTGTTTCAATGTATGCAGGGGAATGTATTCTTGTAAAGGAGTGACTGGGATTGGATTAGAACCAAATGATTCAATTTCAACATGTTGTGTTTATGATATACCAGTTCCTATTGGTTCAGGTTATTGTTTGAACTTGCCTAGGCTTCAGTGTTCTTCGTATTCATCGATATATGGTTTTTGAGATGATGAAGGAGATCCTATGAAATGGGAGTTTGGGATTTCTTTGTTGTATAATGATTCATATTATGTTGATGAGTCTTGCAAGAACCGTGAAGACACTGGTGGATCTTGTGTGTTTTGTGGTGCAAAAGAGTCTTTCGCTTGCATTTTTAGGAATGGTGTCCTACAAATGTATTCGGCCATTTCTTTGTTAAGCAATAAATAACTCATGTTCTGTTAAGGAGTGATTCCAGCATCTTGATGTTGCTATATCAAAACCTCCTATTTATACCATTACTAGTCTATAAAGGTTAGCATCATTGTAATCATTAGCTGGAATTCCCCATCCCTTTCTGGCCAGCAACTTCAATCTCTTCTTTTTTTCCTTCATTTAGTAGCTTATTTAGGGTAGTTTTTGCCTTACCCTTCCAAATAGTTTTAGTTGGTGAATAAGACAAATTTCTCAATATTCATAAATGTCACGACCCAGACCGTTGTGATTGGAACCCACACTAACACTCCGGTGGGAGAACCACTACTGCAACCCAAACCAAGCAAATAATCTAAAACCTAAGGCATTTAAATCAAACACTAAGGAAATAAAAATAGAGTTCCCATAAACTCTAACAAAGGTCTAACAATAATAACTAACAATGCTAAAGAATAACCTAGAACCTGAAAGTCAATGTACCAAAACATTCTAATAATGAACCAAGTCTAAACAAGAAGGGATACAACCCCATACTAATGAACTAACTAAAACAATGTCTAAGTCCAGAACTGGTGGACATAGATGAAAGAGAATCCCATGGCATCCCGGAAAAATTGGCTTACCCTTGAATTCAAAGCGACGATTACTGATCTCCTAAGCGAGGTCTATCAATACCCGCTTGAAAATACCCTGTACTAAACAAAAATAAGAGCAAGTGCAGAATCACTACACAACCACAGTGTACTAGTAGGATCACGCGGCTATCCCACTAGTGCAACATAAGCAAGTCAAAACAACACTATAATCATATGCATATATATGTATATATATATATATCAACATATACAACATTATCAACATTTACGAACAACGATCAGAGTCCCATTTTATATCACATTATTAATCCTCTCATGGAACCCAAACCCAAACAGTTAGCATGCTACAACGTGGCAACCGATCCCATTTTTATGCTGGAATGTGGCAACCGATCAAAGTTAGTTATGACGGAACGTGGCAACCGATCCCATTCACACACCACAGTCATAATTGCAAGTATATCATCAAGATCATACATTTAAGTCATGATATCATGGCATTCATCAATTCTCTATCTCATTTACAACCAGTATGATCAATAATGCAACATTCATACATATACAAGTATCATAATGAAGCAAGAACAAGCATACATCACACAATCATATATTCACAACCATCACCTACCTCGAAACAAGCTTGAAACCCAAAGAAACTTAAGCTTCCCTTTTCGGATTTATTTCGCTTGTTCTTGGTCTACAAACATTCAATATAATACAGAAATCAATAAACAATCATTAATTACCTGGATTACTAACAATTCTATTAACCCTAGGTCAAACCAATGATCCCAATTATACAATTTAGGGTTGTTTCCACTATAGAATCTATAACAAAACCCTCCCCCATTAATATTCACCCATTCTATTATGTTCAACGGATCAAAAAATGGATTCGGGGAGTGTAAAGCTTACCCTGAGCCTTAAGAATAGTGATAATTGAGTAGCAGTCGCCTGGGAGTCGTCCTTAGCTCTAAAAGTAAAAAAAGTACATAATGAGGTCGTTTAGGGGCTTATTAACGACTTTAATTTGCGTCGGGCCCGCCAAAGCAGCCACCACCCTGCCACAGTGGCGACGCCAGAGCGGTAAACAATCCTGCCAAAGTGGCCAAAATGAAACATAGAGCTATTTCAAGAACTCCAAAATTCTCATTTCACAACACACCTCTAACCCACGACGCTCAGTAAATACCTTTTACGCTAAGATCGTTTCCGGGAGTTTTACTCACACGAATTCAATTCTGTAAAGTCATACGGATTCCTTAACGAGTTATCTAACTACTCATGTAATCAAAATCATAAATGATTCACCCGATTGTTACCAGATTTCCCTACACCTCAAAGACTCCGATTTCATCCAAATTTGGACAATGTTGGGAAAATCCAAATATTACAAAAAAAGTTTTCTGGCCCCAAATTTTCACCTGTTGGCTTATAACGACGAGAACAGGTCGTTACAATAGCTACCAATTTACCCATCACTCGTCCTCGAGTGACAAAACTTAGGAAAATAGGCTAAGGAAGGAATGAAGTAGTACCTTAATCAACGAACAATTGGGGATACTCGTCTTGCATATCTATCTCGGTTTCTCAAGTAGCTTCTTCAATTGGACGATGCTTCCATTAAACTTTCATGGACTTAATCTCCTTAGTCCTCAACTTACGCACATCACGATCAAGAATTGCAATCGGTTCCTCCACATATTGGAGGTCCTCGTCTAACACAATTGAGTCCCACTTTATGATATAATCCCTGTCACCATGATACCTCTTCAACATGGATACATGAAATACCAGATGAACTCCCGATAACTAGGAGGTAAAGCCAATCTATACGCCACTGGTCCTATATATTCAAGAATCTCAAATGGACCAATGTATCTAGGACTTAGCTTACCCTTATTAACAAATCTCATCACCCCTTTCATGGGTGATAACTTAAGAAGAACATTTTAACCGGATTGAAACGCCATGTCTTTTACCTTTTGACCCGCATACTTCTTTTATCTACCCTGGGCTGCTAGAAACTTAGCTTGAATACTTCTAACCTTATCTTGAGCATCCTTCACTAAATCAACCCTCGATGGTTTCACATCTTTAGCCTCAAACCATCCTATGGGTGATCTACATCCCCTCCCATAGAGTGCCTCGAATGGTGCCATTTCAATACTAGAGTGATAACTATTATTATAGGAGAATTCACACAAAGATAAGAACTTATCCCAAAGCCCTCCAAAATCAATCACACGTTTCCTCAACATGTCTTCCAACACTTTGAATAGTCCTCTCTAACTGTCCGTCTATCTGTGGATGGAAGGCTATACTAAAAGTGAGTTTTGTGCCCAATTCATCATGCAATTTCCTCTAAAACTTGGATGTGAATTTGGTGTCACGGTTTGAAATGATAGAAAGGGGCACCCCGTGCAACCTCACTATATCTTTCACATACACTTTAGCCGATTGTTCAGCATTATAATCTATTCTTATCGGAATAAAATGGACGGACTTAGTCTATCTATCACCCACCACCAAAATAGAACCAAACTTCCCCAAAGTCATGGAAGACCAACCACAAAATCCATGGATATTCTTTCCCACTTCCATTCCGGAATAAGCATTGTTTGAAGCAAACCTGTAGGCCTTCGATTTTCATATTTCACTTGTTGACAATTTTGACACTTCACCACAAACTCTGCTATGTCTTTCTTTATGCCCGGCCACCAATAAATTCGCTTCAAATCTCTATACATCTTGGTCATACCCAGATGAATAGAATATCACGAACCATGAGACTCCACCAATAATTTCTCAATCAAGTCATCTACTCTAGGAACACAAATTGTCCCTTTAAAATTGAGCATACCATCCACATCAAGAGTGGTCTCTTGTGCCTTACCAACCACAATCTTCTTTCTAAGTTCCTCCAAATTCTCATTTTCAAATTGTTTGGCCTTGATCTATTCTATCAAAGTGGCCCTTACCTCAATACTAGCTAGCACCCCACCTTTTTCTGAGATGCCTAATTGCATGAACTTAGAATCTAAGGTTTGAATTTCTTTAGCCAAAGGTCGCTTGGCTACACTTAAGCAAGCTAAACTATCCATACTTACCGCTTTACGACTCAAAGAATCTGCCACCATACTAGCCTTGCCTGGATGGTGTTGAATGGTCACATCATAGTCATTAAGTAACTACATCCACCTTCGTTGTCTCAAATACAGATTCTTTTTAGTGAACACATGTTGCAAACTACGATGATCAGTAAACACTTAACACATACCACCATAGAGGTAATGCCGCCATATCTTATGAGCAAACACAACCGCTGCCAATTCTAAATCATGTGTTGGATAATTCCTCTCATGCACCTTCAATTGACGCGAGGCATAAGCTATAACATTCTTATCCTGCATCAACACTGCACCCAAAACAAAATGTGAAGCATCACAATAAACAATAAAACCTTTACCTTCCATCGGTAATGCTAGAATAGGTGTGGTGGTCAAGAGAGTCTTAAGCTTTTGAAAGCTATCCTCACATTTTTCAGTCCATTCAAATTGTATCTCCATTTTGGTCAAATTAGTCAAGTGAGTGGCAATAGAAGCAATGTTCTTCACAAATCGACGATAATAGCTAGTGAGCCCCACAAAATACCTAACTTCAGTCACAGAACTTGGTCGGACCCAATTCTTAACCGCCTCAATCTTTTGAGGATCTACCATTACCCCTTCTTTTGAAACTACATGCCCCAAAAATGCAACTGATTTCATCCAACATTCACACTTAGAAAATTTAGCATATAACTTTTGCTTCCTAAGAGCACCCAAAATACTATGAAGATGGTTTGTATGCTCTTCATTACTTTTTGAATAAATCAAAATATCATCAATAAAAACTATAACGAACGAATCGAGAAATGGTTTGAACACCCCATTCATCAAACTCATGAAAGCTCCAGGTGCATTGGTCACACCAAAAGACATAACCAAAAACTCATAGTGCCCCGAGTTCTAAACGCCGTCTTGGGCAAATCCTCCGGCCTAATTTTCAATTGATGATAATCGGATCTTAGATTAATCTTAGAGAAAATTGATGCACCTTGCAATTGGTTAAAAAAATCATCTAATCGAGGAAAATGGTACTTGTTTCGAATAGTGACCCTATTCAATTACCGGTAATCTATGCACATTCTCATACTACCATCCTTTTTCTTTACAAACAAAACTGGGGCACCCCATGGGGAAGCATTAGGACGAATAAATCCTTTATTAAGACGTTCTTGGATTTGAGCATTAAGCTCTCTTAATTCTGTCGAAGCCATGCGATATGGAGGGATACAAATGGAGCGAGTACCAGGCTCTAAATCAATGCAAAAATCTATATCTCTATCCGGAGGCATACCATGCAAGTCATTAGGAAACACTTCACTAAATTCAGACACCACAGGAATAGACCCAATGGATGGACACACAATCTCAACATCCCTAATGTGAGCCAAATAAGCCAAACAACCCATGCTCTACTAATTTACTAGCCCAAATGGAGGATATAATCTTAGCTTTCTTAGGCTTGTTCACCCCTTCCCACTATAACTGTTCCCTTCCCGAAATTTTTAGAGTTAAAGATTTTGTATTACAATTAAACACAACATAATAGGGGAACAACCAAGTCATGCCTAAGATTATGTCAAAGTCAATCATATCCAAAATGACTAAATCAGCCCAAGTCTGAAAATCCATAAACAAAATAGGACAGGCATGATAAACATGGGTAACTATTACTGCCTCTCCAACTGGGGTAGAAACACGAATAGGGGCATCAAGAATATCACAAATCATATCAAAATCTGGGGAAATCTCACGGATACATCTGAATAAGTAGAACCCGGATCAAACAACACATTAGCCATCTGGTCACAGACAAGAATAGTACCTATGATCACCGCATCAGACGCCTCCGCCTCATTCTTGCTCGAAAAAGCATAACACTAAGCCATATCATCATGATGAGCCACTTCCCTACCTGGTTGCGCATTACCCCTACCTCTGTTACCATTACCATATCCTCTACCTCTACGGCCTAGCTGATTACCTCCTATCCTACCTTGTGGAAGCCCTCGACCATTATTACCATTCCCTGCGGGTACCACTGCTCTAGATTGCTGCTATGCGGAGTCTAACACATGCGGATGGGGACAATATCTCCTCGTATGCCCAGGTTCTCCACAATTGTAGCAAGTACGATCAAAAGATGGTCTTGTGCCATCGAAGGCGCGACTCCCTGGCTATCTTGAAAATTATGAGATACAGTTTTTGAGTTACTACCTGTAGAGGAGGGCGTAGCGGACTAAATTGGCTTGGCTGCAAGCGTTGGTCTTTCGGACCCCTTGGAAAAAGAACCTTGAAAGTTACCCGAGTTCTTGGCTGTTTTTGCCCATGCCTTAGCTTGACCGTCTAGCCTCACCCCCTCCACTTTCTTAACATAGTCTGTCACCTCATTAATGACCTGTTTGGATTAGCTTTTGGGTTAAGACTTATAAGCCTAAAGCCATATGTTAGGATTTCTAACTTATGGCTTTTGGCTTATTTTTGTTATTTTGGCTTTAAACTAAGTGCTTAAAGCACTTTTTAACTTTACCCAAACATTTCAAAACTGCTTAAAAGCTATTTTGGCTTAAAAGCACCCAAAATAAGTCAATCCAAATGGGCACTAAAGCTTCTCCCTGCAGAAGTCATATGAACAGATAATACTAGCAACTCAGAATTTAATCACCAAAAATATAACTGGATCCTCTCCTCCTTTGTAGTCATCAAGTGCATAGAATATTTAGATAAATCAAGGAACTTGGCCTCATAAGTGGCCACAGACATACCTTCTTGCTCCAAAGCCATAAACTCATCTTTCTTGTGATCCCTCAAAGTCCTAGGCACATACTTCTCTAGAAATAGAGCATGAAATTGGGTCTATGTAACTGGAGGTAAAGTAGAAGATCTGCACTTCATATAAGTTCTCCACCACTGCTTGGCCTCACCTTGAAGTTGAAAGGACACAAACTCAGCCCCATGTTGATGAACAATACCCAATTTATGTAGCCTCTAATAACAATCCAGAATGAACTCATACGCATCCTCACTCTTAGAACCAAGAAATACCGGAGGCTTAAGCTTAAGAAACATAGTCAACATGTCATGCTCGTTACCAGTCATAACAGAACCCAACAAAGGATGGAAGAAAGCATCAGTACCTACGTTTCCACCCGTCTTGGGCACAGTGCTAGCAACAGGAGGGTTAGTAGGAGCTTGAGTTACTTGAATAGATGGAAACACTCCAGGACTAGCCAACCCTTTCAAGAACGACATGATTTGTTGAGTTAACACCGAATTGATGGGAGGAATACCTGTAGCCTCATCCTGCACCTCTTTCTCTTGTCCAACTTCCTCAACATTCTCAACATTCTCAACCTCAACCTCTTCTTCCATTTCCTTATGATGCATGGGAGGGTTCTCATTCACATGAACATTCTCAACAGGAGCTCCATTTCCAGCAGGCGCTACTCTTCCATGGCCTCTACCCCTAGCTATTCCTCTATCCCTGCCTCAACCACGACCTCTCACTATATATTCCTCTGCTGGAGCATTGGCGGGAGCTATGGGCCTAACACCGTTATACCTAGTATTAACCATCTGCGGACAGAAGAGTTAATGAGGTTAGATACCAATTTGAATCGCTAGATACCAATTGGAATCAAGTCGTAGCACAAAAGGAGACAAGAGAAAATAGAGAGATTTCCTAAAGTCCTATAGCCTCTCAAACAAAAGTAAAGGTGTCCCCGTACCGTTTCACGCAACTATACTAGACTCATTTTGGTACAATGAGATTAATGAAACTAGGCTCTGATACACACTTTGTCACAACCCAGACCGTCGTGATTAGCACCAACACTAACACTCCGGTGGGGGAACTACTACTACAACCCAAACCAAGAAAATAATCTAAAAACTAAGGAATTTAAATCAAACACTAAGGAAATAAAAATAGAGTTCCCACAAACTCTAACAAAAGTCTAACAATAATAACTAACAATGCAGAAGAATAACCTAGAACCTGAAAGTCAATGTACCAAAACATTCTAACAATGAACCAACTCTAAACAAGAAGGGATGCAACCCCATACTAATGAACTAACTAAAACAATGTCTAATTTCGGAAAAGATGGACATAGATGAAAGAGAATCCCATGGCATCCCAAAAGAATTGGCTCACCCTTGAATTCGAAGCGACGATCACTGATCTCCTAAGCGAGGTCTGTCAATAGCCGCTTGAAGATGCCCTGTACTCAACAAAAATAAGAGCAAGTGTAGAATCAATACACAACCATAGTATACTGGTAGGATCACACGGATATCCCACTAGTGCAACATAAGCAAGTCAAGACAACACTATAATCACATGCATATATATATCAACAATTACGAACAACGATCAATTTCACATTTTATATCACATGAACAAATTTCTTCGCTTCGATTCCGGTCCTCTCATGGAACCCAAACCCAAACAGTTAGCTTGCCGAAAAGTGAAAACCGATCCCATATTTATGTTGGAACGTGGAAACCAATCCCATTTTTATGCCGAAACGTGTCAACCGATCCAAGTTAGTTTTGCCGGAATGTGGCAACCGATCCCATTCACACACCGCAATCACAATCACAAATATATCATCAATATCAAACATTTAAGTTATGAATTAATGACATTCATCAATTCTCTATCTCATTTACAACAACTGTGATCAACATTGCAACATTTATACATATACAAGTATCATAATGAAGCAAGAAAAAGCATACATCACACAATCATAGAATCACAACTATAATCTACCTCGAAACAAGCTTGAACCCAAAGAAACTTGATCGTTCCCTTTCCATATTCATTCCGCTTGTTCTTGGTCTACAAACAATCAATATAATATGAGAATCAATAAACAATCATTAATTACCTGGATTACTAACAATTCTATGAACCCTAGATCAAACCTATGATCCCAATTATCCAATTTAGTAGGGTTTCCACCATAGAACCTACAACAAAACCCTCACCCATCAATATTCACCCATTCTATTACGTTCTACAGATCAAAAAATGGATTCGGAGAGTGAAAAACTTACCTTTAACCTCAAGAATAGAGAAAAATGAGTAGGAGTCGCCTAGGAGTCGTTCCTTAGCTCTAAAAGTTGAAAAGTGCATAATGAGGTCGTTTATAGGTTTATTAATGACTTTAATTCGCATCGAGACCCGCCACAGCGGCCACCACCCCGCCACAGCGGCAAACATTCCCGCCAAAGCGGCCAAAATGAAACAGAGAGCTATGTCAAGAACTCCAAAATTCTCATTTCGCAACACACCTCTAACCCACGACGCTCAGTAAATACCCTTTACACTAAGATCAATTTCGGGAGTTCTACTCGCCCGAATTATATTCTGTAAAGTCATACGAATTCCTTAACGAGTTATTGAACTACTCATAATCAAAATCATAAATGCTTCATCCGATTGTTACCAGATTTCCCTACACCTCAAAGACTCCGATTTCATCAAGGTTGGAAAAATCCAAATACTACAAAAAGAGTTTTTTGGCCCCAAATTTCCCCCCGTTGGCTTTTCTATAACTACGGGAACATGTTGTTACAAGAAATCACTCTCCACTAGCATCTCCATTAAATACAATTCTCCTTGATCCAATTGTTGGCTTTGGTTTTTTATTCCTTCCTTCCAGCATTGTCATTTCCTAAGAAATAACTATTGGCCTGGGTGAAAGCGTCTGGTGTTCCATGACTTGGGTTGGGTCAAGTTTTCAAAATTTAATAGTATGTGGTACTATAAGCATGATTAAACTCTTCTATCTATTGTTCAAAATGTATTGCCTACTAACGATTAAAAAATCCATATCTTTATTTAATATAATTTCAGATGTGGGAAAGATGTTTTATATTAATCTATCAAATATCACTAAATCAATACCTAAGTTTAAAGAGGTTTTTCATGTGGAGTTCTGACCGTGAATACATGTTCTTTCCCTATGTATCATCTACTTTGACAATCGAGTGGCTTGTTTTCCCTGTAACTCCAAAGTCACTGCCTCTTTGTGTCGTTCTAGTCACTCATAAACCTTTTCCTATAGGTAACAAATGAGCACTGAAGTTTTCACATATCCATGATCCTATCCGCAACACCTTATACCCCATATCAATTTTATCTTCTTCCATGTTAGTACCTGGGAATTCACTTAACAGATTCAACAACTCTATTACTCATGTTATTTCCCAATCATTAAGTAACCTCCAGAAAGTCAAATTCCACCCTTGTGATGACCATATTTCTTATATGCTACACTTACAGTTAACACAACCTTTTTTTTCTCCATTTATTTTTTTCTTTCATAGAAAATGGATGAACTCTTTGAAAGAGTCAATATATATTATTGGAAAGACTATACTGAAATTCTGTCTATGTGGTTTCATGTGGCTTGTTGATTTTTTTTGTAGGGTCTTTTTTGCATTTCATATTTTCTTTTCTATGAAGTGTATCTCATGTTCACATATTTATTTCTTAGTTGTTGTAGGCATTGATTCCAAATATTTCGGTAGTGGTGCTTGTTATTGTTGTTGAAAGTGTCTCCAAAACTATTGTTTTGAAGGCTCTCTGTTGATTTCTTTTGTAAGGTACACTTTTTTTTATTTTTTCTAAACCTTTCTTCTTTACTGATATGTTTTTGAAAATATTCCAAGTATTTGTCTCAATTTTTGTGGTCATTTGTTTTGCTATGTGTTTGAATCTAATTTTATTGGCCATTTTTTAAGAGGTACTGTTTGTTGCAATATTTTACTGTGTTCCATCGATTTTTGAAAAATGGTATGAGAATCGTAAAATATTGAACTATCACACACTATCAAAACTTTGATGTGTTCAATGTAGGTAATAAAAAAGTGCACAAGTGTCAGAAAATTTAAATGCTACAAACAAAAATATATAAAGTATTTCACCTTTTTTCTTAGATCTTTACATACTCTTCTATTAATATAACCAGATTAAATTGTAGGACTTCTCTAACCTTTGTTTATGATGTTATAAATTTGTTGTAAACCTATGTTGTATATTCAGTTCATAACCATTAACGTAGAAACTATTTGGTCTTTTACTATTGTTGTTTAGAATATACCTACAAAAATTATTATTTTGAAATATTTGGTCTTTTTTATATGTTGGTTTTCTTTAATTGCTATAGTCTTTTGTCATGTAATTTGGACTATTGCAATTTTTGTAACCTTTTTATTACCATCTTATGAATATTTATTAGTGTTTGTTGTTTAAGTGTGATTAATGTTTGTTTCTTGATTTGTTGTAGTAATATGTATATAACTATGTGCATCTATTTTGTATGAATCTATCTCTAAAAGTAAATATGTAATTATTAATACTTTTTGTTATACTAATGTATTATTATATTTGTTTTACATACATGGAGAGAATGGCGCCTAATAAACAATGGATGGAACTTATTAAAGATAGACTTGTTATTGCTTATATATATTGGGTGGAGACTTTCTTAGATTATGCTTTTACAAAATTAGGAGAACCACAGTTGATACGTTGTCCATGTATTAAATGTGGTAATGCAATTTCTAGAACACAAGTTGTAGTTTATGTGCCGCCAAATCTTGGCACATTTGATGCTTGAAAACTAAGAACTAATACAAGAATCGAGTGTATTTATGTGGATATAATGTGATTGGTAGTTTTTGTACAGGTGAAACAGGTTAAAGCGAAAGAAGATAGAAAAGATGAAAAATCAGTGATTGTGGAGTAAAGACCACGGACGACCTCACGGGCCGTGGTCTTCAATACTAATTGTGGAGATGCTCGTACAGTTCAACCACTGCTGAGGTTTGGAGGATCTGAACGAGAATTGAACCAAGTGAAGACCGCAAAGAACATCACTGGTCGTGGTCCTCTCAACGACCCGTGGTGGAAGTCATGAAGATGGGCCAGTGAATAGGCATGAAAAGTTTAAAAGGGAATTGAACAAGTGAAGACCACAGACAACTACACAGACCGTGGTCTCTGTCATGAGTCGTGGTGGTGTCCGTGGTGATGATTTAGTGAAGGGGCATTGTAAAGTTGAAGAGGGAATTGATCAAGTGAAGACCACAGACAACTACACGGACCGTGGTCATTGTCACGAGTCGTGGTGGTGTACATGGTGATGATTCATAGTACAGGCTTTGAAGAACCTATTTTGGGTGAGTGTAAGTGAAGACCATGAAGGGCTTCACGAACCGTGAAGCCCTTGACGGGTTGTGGAGGCAGTCGTGAAGTGTCCGACAGCTCAGTCCTACTTCGAGTAGGACTCTTTTTCAAACACTTTATTTGAATTAATTAGGTCATTTTTAGTTTTTTATCTCATCTTATCTGGAACGAAGAACAAGTTTTCAAATATTCTTAGCTTTTGGTTTTGAAGATTAACATCAAATTAAATTTGAAAGTTGGATTTACGGTTCTTGAATTATAAAAGTGCTTATCAATTTTCTTATTCTCGTAAGTATTTTCTTGTCATGTTTTCATTATATACTTCTATAAGTTTACATGAAATCATGAGTGGCTAAATACCACAACTGGTATTGTGGAATCTATGACGTAAATCTAATTGTAATTTCATAAAACGAATGAAAGGCGATTTATATTTGCAAATTATAATTTACCTTTCGTTATTCATGTATTCTAATGAGTGCATGCATTGGAGTTAGCCTGTATCTGTCATTTGTTCGAGAGAAAAACGATAGTTAGGAAAAAGTTAAATTAACCTGACCAAATGGAGTCAAAGTTCGAGTTCGAAAGAAAAGAACATTAACACTATTGTAAGTAAGGGTAAAACTTGTAACACTCTAGGACCGAGAGGACTTGAGTGAAAATTATCTAATTAGACTGAGAAGTAGCATATATATTTATCTCGCTTGTATTTTGTTGAGCTAAATTGCCTGAAACTGAACTACGGAAGAACATTAGATGCAATGTTATGGGGAAGACAATCCTAGTTTCACTTAATTATCGAAACAACTTATAACTGATATTCTGTTAATTATTAAAATTAGATTTTAGTTAACAACCTTGGTTACTAATGATATATAGCTAAACCCATTTTACTTTCCGCAACTGTTTCTTTAGGAAATAATAACAACTTTTTAGTAAAACGCGATAGTGAAATCATTTATGTAAAGAAATTCTCTGTGGGATCTACTTAAAATCACGTTGAGTTCTATAAATTGACTTCGACCATTTATACCTCTTAATTGAGGTGTATGTTTGGACGTCTCAAATTTTGGCACCCCTGACGGGGAATTTCAATTCCGAAGTGTTTTACTAGCTTTTATTCTAATTGTAGTTATATTTCCTAATTTTATGTCTTGTTCTTTGTCAGTGTCTCTTTCAGGTGAGTTCGACTGTGTATGCCAAATACTAGAAGTAACGGAGCTCCATTGATTCCTTACGACCCAGAAATTCGAAAACTATTCAAAAAATGGTGAATGCACAAGAACTTGACGCTCAGAGGCAAAGATTGGGATTGGAGGTTGAAACCGCTGCAAGATGTTTGCAGCAGAATGTTGTGAACAACCCGCCTAGGGTGGTGGAAGAAAATATAGCAGTGGATGAAATCGTTCTGCCCCACCGCAAACTACTAGCTCCAAAGAGTAGAGCACAACATCCGGCTCACATGATGTACGATGAGGATGACTTAGATTTTGATGGAGCTGGAGCCACAGGAGCGATAATGTTACCTGCACTACCTCCAGGTGTGAAATTCACAATCACCAACACTATGATTCAACTGCTGAATTCGAAAGGTATATTCAGGGATGCAACTGGTGATGATGCAAATCAACATTTGATGAACTTTGTGGGGATATGTAAATCGTAAGAAATTCCTTGGGTTAGCCAGACAACAATGAGATTGAGGCAGTTCCCATTGTCTCTTACTTGGGAGGTGACCAATTGGTTAAATGAGATGCCTGACGACTCAATCAAGACGTGGACTGAGCTGAATGACGCCTTCCTGGAACGATTCCTTTTGGAATCAAAAGATCTGCAGATGAAAGATGAGATAAGTTCCCACAAACAGTTACCAGGAGATGCGATGCATGACACCTGGTGGAGATTCAGCTAAAAGCCGAAGATGTGTCCAAACCATAGTCTCACTGAGAGATATCTTAAACAAGCTTTCTATAGATCTGTGAATTATGTTACTAAATATGTTGCTCATGCAGTGTATGGAGGATCATTCATGAGGAAACTATTCTTAGAGAGCATGAAGCTGATGGGTGAGGTGTCAAAGAATAATAAGGTATGGTAACCAGGAATGCAGAAGTAGGAGATCTTGGGTTCACTTTTCAACTCTCAACTAAACAGAGGAAAAGAGAACAAGAAAGGGATAAGTAATATGGCAAACATGAGAACCCAGATAGATCTACTCACGAAACATATTGTCGCAAGTTTTGAAAAGATAAATGTTGTAGGACCTCCAAACAGGTATGAAGATCAGGACTTCGATCTAGATAAGGAGATAGAATACTTGGGAAACCAAGGAAGTTTTTGGAATTACTACTCGAAAAAATAAGGTTACAATTCTGGAAATGCAGGTCGGAACTACTCAAGAGAAGGACAGTATGATAGGCCAGCAAACAGAGAGCAGGGAAACTGGTAGAAAAGAGATGGGTACAGAAATGATCGTAGTGGTGTGTATGTGCCCCCATGTAATAGAGAACGGGCAAGTGGTAGTTCCAACAGGTCTAAGATGAAAGACATGTTAGCCAAAGTACTCCAAAAAGTTGAGTCAATTGATGTAGGGGTGAAGGAGATTAAAGGTGATATCTCCGGTATGAGTCAATTGGTAGACTCTCACACCACCTCCATCAAGAAAATAGAGCAGTAGTTGGGGTATCTTCAAGCTCTAAGTTCTTGAGTATCGAGCTCCTAACCCTTGTGAGAATATATTACTAATCGTGGGAATATTACATGTTACCCATGAAGTCCTTGAGTTGAGTAGTTCATGTCATAATTCGGCATGAACCCTATTTTAAGAAGTCTTTCGCAAATCTTTTTAAACTTGTTTTAAGACTTGAGCACTTGAGTTTGCGAGTTCATTTTCTTTAAAATGATATATGAGAACTAAGTAATCCCAAGAGTAAATATTTTTCATTTAAGCACAGAGGAAACACCAATTTCAAAAAGAGCTTTTATGAGCAGTTCAGAGTATCATCTCTTTTATGAATATGATTTTTAAGTAATAATCTCAAACCATAGAAAGAGTTATGTTTTATATACTTATGAGCTAGTATATTTTGGGAGTAGTATTGAGCACCGATATGGGGGAGAGTTCAGATAACTCACCCCTCCCATAAACCATGTAGCCAACGTGGGTAGAAAGGGTCATACTTTTTAGATGATTCCTTAATGCTTTTTAGCATAGAATAGTGGATCCACTTAGTAGTAGGTTCTATACCGTGGAAAAGTATAGGACAACCATAGCATCATTAGGCAAGACGCTATATCATCACATAACTCATAGTGATGGTTGTCGGTTAGAGAATCTCCCACAAAGTTATATTATATTTTTATATACAAACTGAGTTAATATTGTATTCTTCAATACATTGAGTTTCTATCTACTGTTTTAAAAAGCTTTCCATATATTGCATCTTTTATTATTGCTTTATCTTAAGTTGAGTATACAGAGTTAAGTATTTTATTATTGAATTGAGCCTTACTTCATAGAGTTGAATATCTTATTATTTAGTTGAGCCTTATTTCACTGTGTTGAATATCTTATCATTGAGTTGAGCCCTATTTTCTTTGAGTTGAGTTGAACTATGTTTCTTCGAGTTGAGTTGAGTTTAGAAGAGGTAAGTATGTTTCTTTTGCATCAGTTCAAGCTTATGTTTATGCTTTAGAATTCCCCTTAAATGCTTGTACATTCCATGTACTAAGCCATTTGGCCTGCATCATGAAATGATGCAGATACATGATTCATGATCATCAACATGTGTTTTGTTGAGGTCGTGGGATATTCCAGTAAGCTTTGGTGACCCTTCTTACATTTGGAGGACTTCACCTTTATCTTACATTTAGTAGTTTTGAGATGTCGTAGGTCTTGTGCTGATATCCTTCTGTAATAATAGAAACTTCATAGATAGATAAAGTTGAGTAGTTTTCGGTATGTATCTTCTTTGAGTTGTTTTTACAAACTCTGAGTTTATATTGAGCATTGTTCAGATTATTTTAAAGATGAGTTTATTGAATTTATTTCAGTCTTTAAGCTTTTATATGCTTGAGTTAGTCTTCCGCTTGTAGTCAGCCAGGATGAGGGTTTGCTTGGTGACCAACAATGGTTCTCGAGTGCTGACCGCATCCAGGGTGTAGGCTCGGGTCATGACAAACTTGGTATCAGAGCACATAGTTCAAGTGTCCTTGGGTGTCTATGAAGTCATGTCAGTAGGGTATTGTTTATGGTTATGAGGGCCCCACTTCTATAAATGAGGGACTATACGCATTTAAGAAAATTTTTCCTTTTTTCAAACTTTTAATCATGCAATAGAGCTATCTCATAGAGATTTATTCATTTTCGGTTGTTTCTCAAATATGTCCGACTACCCTTCATACTAGATATGGCTGAAAAGTTAAACAAGTCCTTTTTCAATGAGTTGTTCTTAGCAAGAGTCTTGAGAAAGTCATGAGACTGTAGAGGGACTTGAGAGGAGCCCATGAGAGAGTTAAGTGTTGAATTTCAAAGGAATGCATCCATAATTATATGAATCGTGCATTTGAGCTAAAAGCTAGTTGTACTTTTTTCCTTAAGCCATGTTTTAACTAAGATCCTTATGAAGAAGTATGTTTAGAGCTTGGGTAGTATTTTCACCCGAAAAGGGTATCACGAGTTATGAAATTATGAGCAGTAGTAGTGTAAATGCCCAGAGTTAGAGGGAAGTATGCAGAGGTTCAGTAATATATGAAAGAGAGATAGCGATGGGGCAGATTGTGTTATTGCAATCATGCACCCAGTCAGTTATAAGTGATGAGTTCCTTTATGAGTGAAATAAATAATAATAATGTTGTACAGAGTTCTTTATAGAAGGAAGAGGAATAGTTACTAGTCATAATGAGATATTGTATATCTTTAACCAAAATAGAGTTGCTATCGATGTACCATCGTGTTAGATGAGACAAAATATATGTGTTGAATAAGAGAATAGAGTATTCATGAAGTGATAGATCTAAGATAGGCTTATGATTTGTTTGAGAGGGTCATGATGTTCAGAAGGTTATAGAACTGATCAAGTAATAAGGTATAGTATAGTAGGCGAGCAATCATATTGATATTTGGGTTTAGTAATGAACACTAAGCTTGAATTTGAGATGAGTGTCATGATCCAAAGAATGGAAACATAAGGGTGATGGTGTTAGTCTTTAGATTTGATCTGGAAGACTTAACATAGAGTAGGTGAGGAATTGAGGTGATTAGCTGCAAAAAATATGAGTGGTACAAGCGAGAGACCCTAACCTTTAGATAAGAGCACTGATGTGTGGCTAAGTCACAAGAGTAACAAGAGCATTAAGAGGTGTACCGAGAAGGTATGTAATCAGAAGAGGTTAAGAGAAACACCTTAGAAAGAGGTCTTAGTAGCTACTTATGGAGAGTTTAGTAGCCAATAGATAAGTCATTTTCGAGTATTAGAGTAAAGCAAATGTAGACCAGTTTAGAGATGATTGAATAGGTCCATAGTTTTCAAGTGTCAACTTTAGACCGAAAGGGGAGATGACAAGATGTGAAATGAAGTCAAGTGAGAAATAGTTAAGTGAGAGCCTTAGTTTGTTCCGAATAGTCATGCGTGAATTTCTAGTTGGTATGGCAGATATGATTAATGATGAGAACTTCTTAAGGAGTTGGTTAGTAGGAGTCGATGGAGTTGTTAGAGTACTAAGCTTGAATACGGAGTTGTTAACCATTATGTGGTTCTTGATATGAGCCCAAGGTTGATTAAATACGGTGGTAGAGAATAGTATTCTTATGAAGAGAATAGTATTCTTATGATGAGATTCCCCATCGAGGTTTATAACCCGAACCTTTGGATTTTGGGTTAAGCTTCAATATAGTAAGAGCATACAATTAGACCCAGACCTTAGTAAGAATAACCCGTTCCATACCCAGTCCAGCCGTCATTCGAGGACGAATGATCCCAAGGGGGAGATTTTGTAACACCCCAAAAAAATTTTAAGCTAACATTCAAACCATCCTTCATTGTGAGTAGGATTCTACCGAGGAATTTAAAATTTCTTAGGTGTTAAGTTCACTAGATGTAGCACTGTCACGTCCTAAGGGTACCCCCTAGATGTAACAAGGCATATAGTGCCCCGAAAGGCACCATGTAAACCACTTAGCATATCATAACATAAGCATAGAATAATAAAGAGTAAACCGCATTTCAAGTCCAAAATTTTCATAAAGGAAAGCGGAAGTCTAGACTTGCCTCAACATAGCCATCTATTACAATACTTGAATCAAATAGTTTCACCGCCCATACAACATAATCTGAAAAGGAAATACAAGAAAGGAACTACAAAGATAACACCCGTCCCAAAATTATGAAGACTCACCACAAGTTAGGGGAATAGTCAAATCCAAGCTTTTACCAAATGATGACCGCCTTAAGAACCGAACCCTACACATGGGAAAAGTATAGGAAAATATGGGTTAGTACAAAAATGCACTAAGTATGATAGCCATGCATAAAAACCTTAAAACATGCTAAAAATAACATTTTAGTTGAATGCATGCAATTTACCAAGTTAAAGCATCATTTTGGATACAATGGAAAAGCATAAGTCATGTGCATGTTCATTACATAGATCATCATATCATAAGAGAAACATACTATAAGTACCCTCAAAACAAACTTGTGCAATGCATGAATAAGATCCCATAATCCTACACATGCTAAGTAAAGCTTTTTTAGTAACCATAGTTCATATTGTTGTCATAATGGGAATAAGCCTTAACCGACATAGACCATGTGAGCTAAACAAGGAATCCGGTGACTCCCACACCGAAAAAGGGTTCTTCTACTTGCCTAAGGTAGAACCATACTCTTATCTTAGGTGGATCCACGAGCTAAATACCTATGAGGGCACATAGTTTATGGGATAATAAGATTGCTACTTGATAAATCTCATAATCGTGTATAATTCTTATACTTTGCCCTTCAAGGACCATAGATCATATTCTTTGAACACATCTAGAATTACTTCATTAGACATGGATATAATCATAATTCAAGTAGTTCTATTACTACATGCATACTTCTATCATATTCTACATACATCAATTTACACCAACACTTTGAGATCCAATTTAGGAAAATAGGGGAACTCATGGATTCTTAGGGAATTCAACACAAAACCATATAAAATCATCAATTTACCCATAATAAAACATAATTCAATCAGTAAAAATTTGAAAGGTATCTATGCAATTGAAGTCAAACCCTAACTTTTGGGATTTCTAGCTTCGAAATTGGGTGTTTTGAAGGGGATCCATAGATGAATTCTATCCATTTATAAAGAGCTACCATACCTTATCTATGAAATCCAATGAATTTGAGAAGAAATCCTTGCTCCTTCAACCCTAGCTCCAACTTTCTTCTTCTTGTTCCTTGAAGTTCTAGAGAGAGAATATTTGAGGAAAAGTTGGTTATGATTTGGGATTTTGGAATAATTAGGAAGGTGACTTAATTTGGTGGTCTAAAATCATTATATAGTTAGTCTAATTTAATGTAAAATGACGACACTTAATATTAACTAAAACCGGAAAACTTCAAAGTACTACTCAACTAACTCACCAAAATCGTTCACAGGTACCACCCACGACCCCATGACCACGGTCCGTGGATGGACCCACGTGGCAAGCTGGTGAACCGTGGGTGGAGTTATTGGAGCCTGTTTCTGAGGCCTTGACCCACGACCGTCACCCACGGGGCATGGGCTGACCCACGAGGCATGAGTCCCCTCTGTGGTTCACTGCCAGGCAGTTTTCTAAGGGTTCTCCTAAAAGACCCATGGTTGGTCCTACCTTGAATTCTGACACGAAACATAATCAAAGGAGGAAACTTTAACTCCATCTCAAACATAATCAATGCAACCCAAGTAAGTAGGAACTACATCTAACAACCCATAATGCATGAAGATGCAACATTTCACATATTCATAGGAGGAACTACCTTCTCCAACTAAAAGCATGCTCAACACAATATCATGGAGTCAATATGCAATTACTCTCAAGGCATACTAAAACATGTTCATCAATTCATATCATGAAGTCAAATAGACAACTCTTACTGAATGCACAACAACACGAGGAAAATCAATCATAAAAACTCATTTTCTTACTAAACATGAATTTCATCAAGAACATGCATAACATAAGGAAATTATGGAAAAAACACATATAACACATATGACTCCAAAACACTAATACTCAAGAGAACAACTTACCTCAGGAGTAGAAGGAAAGAGATGAGGATATCGGGACTTCATATCGGCCTTGACCTCTCAAGTGGCACCCTCAAGTAAGTTATTTCTCCATAAGACTTTCACGGATGCTATTTCCTTGTTTCTCAACCTTTTAACTTGCCGGTCTAGTATTTCTACCAAAACTTCCTCATATGAAAGACTCTCGTCAACTCCCAACCCTCTAGGGGAATAATGGACATTGGATCTCCAATACACTTCTTAAGCATAGAAACATTCAATATCGGATGAACTAAGGCCAAATCATTTGGCAAGTCCAACTCATAGGCTACCTTCCCAATACGTTTCAAAATTAGGTATGGGCCTACATACTGGGATTAAGTTTCCCTTTCTTTCCAAATCTCATCACACCCTTCATGGGTGAGATTTTCAAATAGACCCAATCATTAACTTCAAATTCTACATACCTTCTCCTCACATTGACATAAGACTTTTTTCTACTTTGAGCCGTTCTCAACCTCTCTCTAATGAGCAGAACTTTCTCAATAGTTTCATAAACTAGCTCGGGACCTATCAATGAAATTTCACCTACCTCAAACCAACCAATCGGAGATCTACGTCTCCTACCATACAAGGCTTCAAAAGGAGTCATACTGATGCTTGAGTGATGACTATTATTGTAGGCAAACTGTACCAACGGCAAGTGGTAATTCCAATTACCCTTAAAGTCTATAACACATGCCCTTAATATATCTTCTAATATTTGGATGGTACGCTCCGCTTGACCATCGGTTTGGGGATGAAAAACCATGCTAAGATTCACCTTTGTTCCCAGCCCCTTTTGGAATGACTTCCAAAAGTGAGAAGTAAATTTATTACCCCGATCAGAAATAATAGATAGAGGAACCCCATGCAACTTCATTATCTCTATTATATACAACTTGACATAGTCTTCCGCCAAAAAAGAGACCTTGATGGGAATGAAGTGGGATGATTTTGTCATCTGATATATAATGACCAAAATAGAATAATGTTGCCTTCGGGTGCGAGGCAAACCCACAATAAAATCCATATTAACATCTTCCCACTTCCAAGTGGGAATACCTATATCTTGGGATAATCCTCCCGACCTTTTATTATCAACCTTAACTTGTTGACAATTAGGACATTTGGCTACAAATCGTGCGATATCATTCTTCATACCATTCCACCAATAGAGTTCCCGTAGAACACGGTACAACTTAGTGGCTGCCGAATGGATAAAATACCAAGAACTATGAGCTTCCTCTAAAATTTATTCCCTCAAACCATCAACATCCGGAACACATAACCGACCTTGGTACCTAAGCACCCCATCTCTCCCTTGGGGGAAAGCCTCAAAGGAATTCTTGAGTACCGACTCTTTCAATTCAACTAATATATGATCAAGGCCTTGTTTAGACTTTACATCCATCGCAAAGGACAATTCAGAACTATTATGGACCATGACACCACCCTTGGTGGAATCCACTAGTTGAACACCTAACCGGCCCAACCTATGCACATCACAAACCAATTCTTTCTTTTTATCCTTTACATGAGCCACACTACCCATGGAAAATCTACTAAGTGCATCATCTACCACATTAGCTTTGCCGGGGCGATAAATGACACGCATGCGTAATCCTTTAACAATTTTAACCACCTTCGTTGACAAAGATTCCAGTCCTTTTGACTAAACATATATTAAAGACTCATGTGATCGGTGAAAACATCCATATGGACCCCATACAAATAATGCCTCCATATTTTTAAGGCAAACACAACCACCGCTAATTTAAGATCATGGGTCGGATAATTTTTCTCATGGACTTTAAGTTGCCTTGAAGCATAGTCAATCACCTTACAATTTTGCATAAACACACATCCCAACCCAACTCTAGAGGCATCACAATACACCACAAAAACATCCATACGTTCCGGTAAGGTCAACACCGGAGCGGAAGTAAGTCTATCTTTCAATTCTTGGAAACTTTTCTCACAATCTTCCGACCACACAAACTTAGCTTTCTTTTGAGTCAAAGTCGTCAACGGAGAAGCAATGAAGTAAAACCCCTCAACAAACCTCCCATAGTAACCGGCCAAACCCAAAAAGCTTCTAATGTCGGAGGGAGATAGAGGTCTAGGCCAACTCTTGACCGCATCCATCTTCTTAGGATCTACCGTAATACCCTTACTTAACATAATATGCAAGGAATGCTACAGACCTTAACAAAAACTCACACTTGCTAAACTTTGCATAAAAGTTGATGGTCTTTAAGAACTTGCAATACAACCCTCAAATGGTCAACATGCTCATCCTCACTCCTTGAATAGATCAAAATATCATCGATAAACACGATCACAAACATGCCAAGATATTGGCGGAACAGTCTATTCATTAAGTCTATGAACGTCGTCTGAGCGTTAGTCAAACAAAAGGACATTACTAGAAACTCATAGTGACCATATCTTGTTCGTAAAGCCGTCTTTGGAATATCACCCCGCTCACCCTAAATTGGTGATAAATCGAACGAAGATCAATCTTAGAGAAATAACTAGCCTCTTGAAGTTGATCATACAAGTATTTAATTCTCGGAAAAGGATATTTATTCTTGATGGTCACTTTATTCAATTAACGATAATCAATGCACATTCTAATAGACCCATCTTTTTTTAAAAAAACAACGTCGGTGCACCCTATAGAGAGATACTCAGTTGAATAAAACCCTTGGTTAATAGATCCTTCAACTGTTATTTCAACTCATTTAACAAGATCGGAGCCATTCTATAAGGAGGAATGGAGATAGGTTGCGTATCCGAAAGAAGGTCAATACCAAATTCTATTTCCCGCTCGGGAGGAATACTGGGTAAATCATCAGGGAACACTTTCGAAAACACATTAACTATCGGAAATGACTCTAGAGAAGGGGTTTTGGAATCTACATCCCTCACCCTCATAATATGTTATAACCAACCTTTCAAGATAATCTTTATAACTTTAAGGTAGGAAACAAATTGACCTCTATGCATAGAGTTTCCCCCCTTCCACTCTAAGATAGGCTCATTCGGAAATTGGAATCGAACCACTCGAGTTCTATAGTCGATAAAGGCATACCATGCATGCAACCAATCCATACCAAGAATCACATCAAAGTTTAACATGTCAAGCTTTACCAAGTCAACACGACTAACTATATAACAAGGAAATGGGACATCTTTTATAAACCCTCTTAGCCACCACAGACTTACCAACCGGGGTAGAGCCGGAAAAGGCTATAATAACACTTGGGGGAGTATATCAAACTTCATGGCCACATAAGGTGTCACAAAGGACAAAGTAGAACTAGGATCTAACAAAGAATACACATCAATAAGAAAGACTTTGAACATATCGGTCACCACATCCGGGGAGCTCTCTTGGTCACCTCAGGATTAAAGAGCATAAAAGTGGTTTTGCTTTGGGGCATTGGAGTTTGAATTGCTTAGAGGAGCTTGTTTGCCTTCTTTCCCCTTGACCGAAAGCATCAGGTAATTCCTCAATTCATAACCATTCTTATCACAACCATAGAAACCATCAGTGCCAACTAGGCACTTACCCTCATTCTTTGTTCCACAACTTGAACAAGTAGATCTAGCAACATAAGAATCACCACCATTACCTCCTTGAGGGTTACAGTGGAAACCGTATCTTTGTTGACCCTTGGAGCACTAGAAGAGCCTTTGTTGAAGAACCTTTGTTTGAAACTTGGTCGACCTTGTCCATTAGACTTAGTATTGGAGAAGTTCCCATCATCAATCCTTGCTCTTTTCACCTCTCTATTCTTTTCTTGGAGTTTCTCATCCTCCATTTGTTGGGTATACACCATAAGATGTGAGATATTTATACCATCTTGGAGCATTGTCGTACGACATTCTTTTACTACCAATTTGTACACGCCCATTAAATACCTACTCATCCAATCCCTTGAGTCCGCGACATGGCTGGAGTATACTTGGACAATTAAGTAAAGTTTAGAGAATACTCTTTCACACTCATACCTCCGTGACGAAGGTTAATGAACTCTTCCACCTTGGCTTCCTTCAACTCTTAGGGAAAGTACCTATTAAGAAACGTCGAATTACATGCTTCCCACTCTATGGGACCCACTCATACCGGCCTACTGATCTTCCATTGATTATACCACACTTGATAAACTCGTTTTAATTGGTAAGCGGCTAACATCGCTTTCTCTACCGAAGTCACCCCCATAATATCAAGTACCTTATAAATCTCTTCCATAAATTCTTGAGGATCCTCTTCCACTTTGGAGGCATGAAATTCGGGAGGGTTCATTCTAGAAAAATCCCTAACCCTTGAAGCGGCCGAATTCACAATAGGATTCACATGAGTTACAACATATTTGTTGGCCTGAGCCGTCACAACTTGAGCTTAAGTCATCAAAGCTTGGACCAACATTTTAAAAGCCGACCTAACCTCCACATCTAACATAGCCGAAGGATTAATTGGAGCTTGATTCGCTTAAGGAGTTTCTTCATTCACATTGTCACCCTCTAATATTCTAGCGTTACCCATTCGTGTATTCATATCCTGAAGAAACAAGAGAATGATTAGGAGAGGGACTTTATAGAGTTAAACTCTATGGCATGACTTAAGAGTAATGAAAGAAGTGTAGTTTCCTAATCAACTTGTATTCTCTCATTCATAAATGTGGCGCGTTTCGTACTCATGAACAAGGCTATACTAGACGTGGCTTATGAGACATCATCCTAGAATCATTCTAAACCTTGTGCTCTAATTACCAAGTTTGTCACGACCCAATGGTACCCCCCAAAAATGCACCATGTAAGCCACTTAGCATATCATAACATAAGCATAGAATAATAAAGAGTAAAACTTATTACAAGACCAAAATTTTCATAAAGGAAAGCGGAAGTCTAGATTTGTCTCAACATAGCCATCTATTACAATACTTAAATCAAATAGGGTCACAACCCATACAACATAATCCGAAAAGGAAATACAATAAAGGAACTACAAAGATAACACATGTCCTTGAATCATGAGGACTCACCACAAACTAGGAGAATAATTGAATCCAAGCTTTAACAAAATGATGACCGCCTTAAGAACTAGACCCTACACTTGGGAAACGTATAGGAAAATATGGGTTAGTACAAAAATGCACTAAGTATGATAGTCATGCATAAAAACCTCAAATAATGATAAGAAGGATATTTTAGTTGAATGCATGCAATTTACCAAGTTAAAGCATCATTTTGGAGATAATGGAAAAGCATAAGTCATAAGCATGTTCATTACATAGATCATCATATTATAAGAGAAACATACCATAAGTACCCTCAAAGCAAAATTGTGCAATGCATGAATAAGATCCCATAATCCCACCCATGCTAAGTAAAGTTTCTTGAATAACCATAGTGCATATTGTTGTCATAGTGGGAATATGCCTTAACTGACATAGACCATGTGAGCTAAACATGGAACCGGTGACTCCCACACCAAAAAGGGTTGTTCTACTTGCCTAAGGTAGAACCATACTCTTATCTTAGGTGGATCCACTAGCTAAATACCTATGAGGGCACATAGTTTATGGGATAAGAAGATTGCTATTAGAAACACACCATTTCTAACAAGGGAGCTCCCATCTCAAGATATTGCTTCTAGAAACCCGGCCTTTCTAATGGAAGAGCTTCAATCTCATATTCAATATCCACTCGGTGCTAAGAATTTATCCCATGGAGTACATATTAAGTCTTGACTTAAGTTCATATTCATAGAAGAATGTCTTGACACTCAACCCAACATAATTCATAAGATAGCTCATAGATTCAATAGGTGAGAATAGGCTTTGAACCTTAGAATCATCATATTGTGAGTAAACCTCTCACATCATATCATATTCATACATAGGTTTTTAGATAAGAATAGCCTTTAAACAACACACACAAGATCATAATCATAATCACTTTACTCTCAAAGTGTTCAAATAGCATATACATAAATCTCATAATCATGTATAATTCTTATACTTTGCCCTTCAAGGACCATAGATCATATTCTATCAACACATCTAGAATTAGTTCATTAGACATGGATATAATCATAATTCAAGTATTTCAATTACTACATGCATAATTCTATCATATTCTACTTACATCAATTAATACCCACACTTTGAGATGTAATTTGGAAAATTAGGGGAACATATGTATTCTTGGGGAATTAAACATGAAAACATATAAAATAATCAATTTACCCATAATAAAACATAATTCATCATTAAAACGAATTTGAAAGGGATCCATGAGATTGAAGTCAAACCCTAACTTTTGGGATTTCTAGCTTTGAAATTGGGGGTTTTGAAGGGGCTCCATGGATGAATTTTATCCATGGATGAAGAGCTACCATACCTTAGCTATAAAATCCAATGAATTTGAGAATAAAACCTTGCTCCTTCAACCCTAGCTCCAACTTTCTTCTTCTTCTTCCTTGAAGTTCTATAGAGAAAATATTATGGGAAAAGTTGGTTTTGATTTGGGATTTTGGAATAATGAGGAAGATGACTTAATTTGGGGGTCTAAAATCATTATATAGTTAGTCTAATTTAGTGTAAAACTATATCATATAATATTAAGTAAAACCAGAAAACCCCAAAGTACCTCTCAACTAACTCACCATAACCGTTCAGAGGTGACCACGCACAACTCCACGACCACGGTCCATGAATGGACCCACGTGGTGTGCTGGTGAACCGTAGGTCGAATTATTAGAGCGTGTTTCTGGTTCCTTGACCTACGACCCCTAACCCACCGGGCGTGGGTTGACCCAGGAGGCGTGAGTCGCCTCCATGGGTCACCGCCAGACAGTTTTCTAAGGGTTCTCCACAAGGACCCATGGTTAGTCCTTAGGGGTCGTACCCTGATGTTCTAACACGAAACCATAAATTTTGGATACGGGGAGGTACGTTTATGACTCTAGCCCTCACGTCAGGCTCTATTTTAGCCTATTAATTTTTGGAGTGTTACAAGCACCTTGAGTTCCAAGAACTAAAGAGAGTTCATTCAAGTCATTCCTAAGTTCTTCTAAGTTTTGAGTTAACTTCAAATGGCCATAACTTCCAGTAGGGGATGAGTTAGGTGGCCAATAAGATATCCTATGAAAGGTCTTTGAATTATCTTTCCAAGGCCACCGAGTTTTCTGAGTTTCAACTTTGCATGAGTGAGATATGCCATTTTGTCAAGCTCTCCAGTTAAGGAAAGTTACCCGAAAATAGTGAGGGGGGGGGGGTATTTTGGGCTTTTCCTTATCCAATCAGATTTAATTCATTTTTAGTAAGGTTTTAGCGGTCTAAACTGATTAGGTTCAGTTTTATAATCCTAATATACGCCTAGGGTTTTAGTTGAGAGTTCAAGAAAAGGAAAAAGAAAAAAGAGGAGAAAAGAGGAAAGGATCAAGGCGTTCGTCGAAATTCTTGAGAGTTGTTCTGGATTTTTGCCATGGGATTGATCCCTAATAGGTATATAAGTTTCCATAGTATTGGTTTAGTTCACCCACACACCAATCATAATTTACATATTCAAATTCGTCCATAGATATTGAAAGATTTAAGTTCTTGATGAGTGTTCTTGATGTTTTGCTTTTGTTGAATTAGGATGTGTTTGATGAGTTGTTGAGATAAAACCTTTGAATTTGAGGGGGTTGTTTTTAGTAGATTCTTCTGTACTTTTGTTAGTTATTCTAAGCTAAGTAGGTTGGCAAGAAACAATTCAATTCTAGGCGAATAAGAGCCAAATATCGAAGAAGAAAATTCGCCAGATTTTTCTGGGGGAGGGCTGGGGGCACACCTCAGCAGTGCGCCACATATGAGGTTATGAACTTTAGGGGCTGGCACCCCGCGCCAGAAATGCGCCGGGGTTGCCTGCCTCCACTCTTTTTCCGTCGGTTTTCCTGTTTGAGTTCCTTTGAAGTTTATCTTCACCCCTTATGAGTCTAACTACTCTAAAATACTTCTAAACATCTAGATATCATTCATAATATGAATCATAACCTTGAATTCATAATTCAAATTCAAGGTGTAGTTAAGAGTTAAGCCTTGAGAGTTCTTCCGAACATTTTGCGAAAGTCCCTTTGAATATATTTGATGAGTCTTCTATATATTCAAATAACTTGTTTCAAGACTAGAACAAGTGAGTATAACAAGGACAAGAATTTTTTCATGAGTCTGCATTATCATCAAGAGATACTTCATATCATGAACCATAACTCTTGAATTCATAATTCAAATTCAAGAGAGGGTTAAGAGTAGATTTCAATGAAGTATTTGAGTTCAATTGTGAATCCTTTGAGATCAACTATAGAATTAAAATAAGTTTTGAGGAAGTAAGTATGAGAATGAGAAGAGTCGTATACATGAGTTCTGTAACACCCCAGAAATTTCGTAGATTGAACTAGAGCCTAAACATAGTGTCAATGAGTATAAAATGAATTCCCCTAAGTTAGTAGACCATCTAGGTGGTCTATGAGTTAAGGCCTAAGGGAGGAGTGCCAAACAAAAGGGGAAAGCCAAGGCTGCCCCAAATTTGGAGCAACTGCCTCAAACTCCACGGCTATCACCATGGCTCGTGGTCATGACCACAGACTGTGGGAGGCTTCGTGGAGTTGCCTTGGTCGAGGGAGAGGGACTTCCAAGTGTCCCAGACACTGCCTCACCCTTCACGAGAGGGACCACGAGTCGTGGTCCACTTCACGGCTCGTAAAGGTGGGCGTGGAGTTCTCTTACCTTTTAGGGAGTTGGGGTTGTTAGGGTAGCTACTTCCCAAGGCACAATGGGCACCACTACGGGTTGTGGTGCACTTGACGAGGGAGAGAGGTGGCTCGTGAACATCACTTGGCACCAAGGCTTGAAGGCCTTGCCTCCACAAGGCCAAGTCATGACCAAGACCATCACCACAGATCGTGCGAGGCTCCGTGGTCTTGCCTTGGCCAAGTGTTGGCTTGTGCATGAAAGGGGAGCCACTGCCTCCAACACCACGGGCTGTACCACCGCCCGTGGTGCACTTTCACGGTCTGTGAATGTTGGCCGTGGTCCCTTACGGGGACTATTTAAATGAGGAGTTTTGGGTCTTTTCCTTTTAAGTCCTATTTAAGTAGGGGTGTTTTGGGTATTTTTAGAGGTTAATTATATATTGGTTTTTTTAAGTCTAAATTCACAAGTTTTGGTCATTATACACAACACCCAATTGAAAACAAAACTCTCCCACTTCTCTCTAAACTCTCTCTCTCTAAAAAACCTTAGAAGAAGAAGAATACATTGGAGCTAGGGTTTCAAGGTTCTTTCCCAAATTTCTTGGAGTTCTCCATTGATTCTCAAGGAATCAACTAAGGTATGATTGCTTATCACTCTTGGGATTCCTTTCCCCAATAGGTCCCTTCAAGATGAATTTCAAAATCTCCGATTTCTAGGTTTTCAATCCAAAAACGTGGGTCTTCTTTCTAAAGTGAAATTGATGTTATAAACTGAATTTGATTGATGTTATATGAACAATTATGAATGAACTTATGTTGTATTTGTGGTTTCTTGAAGAATTCCCCATGAGACCCATGTTTCTCCTTCTTTTCCTAATTCTAACCCTAGTTTGTGTTGGATATAGAGTGAAGGCTATGAATCGATTGTGTTGCTATGTAATTCATGTTTGTATGATGATTCTACCCTAGGTTATGTATAATTTCTATGAAATTAGGGTTGAGTCTTTGAATGAAGCCTTGAAGGCTATGAAGGGAATATGTCAATTGCTTATACTGATGTTGATTATGTATTACTTCATGAATTACCTTGTATTATGTATTGGTTATGAACTGATTGGTGATTGAAGTATGAATGTCCTATGAAGGGCAAGAAGGTATGAAGGTTGGTTCTTCTTTGAACTCAAGTATGATTGCTATATGATTGAAAGGTAGTTCTCATGATTATAGTGTAATGTAAAGTGAAAGGGTTACTCACTTACTAAGTGTTTCTAAAGTGAAAGGATTGTTACTCACTTATGAACACATATGAGCTATTATGGTAAGATGTTTACATAAGAGTCTAGTAAAGGCTAATGTGAACTTATGTGATGACTTAAGATGATTACAAAAGGGAATTACATGCTTAGCACCGAAAGGGCATGTAAATGAGATGGGGGTCTCACGTTTAGTAAGTCCGGCTCCCCACATGGGTTTCCTCATGTTTAGCAAGTCTGGATTACCCACAGTATGAGTTGTCTCATGAGATGGAAATCCCATGTTTAGTAAGTTAGGATTTCTAGGAGCAATCTCCTTGACCTTTAGCTATGTTCCCACATAGGACTTTAGCTTAGTGGATCCACCTAGATAGCTATGTACGAATGGTTACACCTTAGGCAATTGTTAACCCTCTCTTTTCGGTGTGGGAGTAGAACACTGGATTCCATGTATCTCTCATGGTCTATGTCGGTTATGGCAATATCTCCGTAATGTAAAACTAAATGAAGGTATGAAAGGTGTGAACTCTTACTAGGGCTTTCTTAAGGGTTTCTACATTGTGTAAGGGAGGGTATGGGACTTCTCTTGCACATTGCACTTGCGGGATCCTAAGAGATGGTTGTAGTAGTGTTCTCTTATTATTATGATGATTATGACTTATGTATGTTGAAGCTATGTTATGCATGATCATTATGAATATGGTAAGTTATGATGAAATATGATCTTATGTATGTATGCATGAAGTAGGTTGCTTAATGTGATACTTGGCTTTGAATAGGGTTATGAGATTCTAGTCCTTGCATTGCACTAGTATTACTTGGGTTTACGTGTTGGGATGATATTATGTTGGTTTGTACTATGATGCTTACTTTGTGTGCATATTGGATTGACTTGGTCAAAAGAATGTTTTGACTAAAATGACCTTTTATGCATATTTTAATGGTTTTTATGCATAGTAGCCAAACTTAGTACGTGTGTTGTATTAACCCATATTGTCTCCTTTTTCCCCAAACATTTAGGTTCGCGCCGTTGAGGATTCAAGCTTACTTCTCAAGACACTTGGAGTTGCTTCCTCCAGTTGGTGAGTCCTCAAGTCCGAGGCGAAGAACCTATGATCTAGCTTCTACGTTTAGTTCTTTTCTTATGTTGAAAGACATTGTTGTACTTTCTTATTTCTAGACTTTTAATTGATGTAACGGCTAAGTCCCATTTTCGATACTTCTAAGCTAGATGGTACATTGTGACGAAGTTAGATTCTATTTTTCATATATGAAGTGAAGTTGAACTTCCAAAGCAAAATTTTTAACTTTTCCGTGTTTTTATTCTATGATACATGCTATGATGAATGCTAAGGGCTTGTATAAGACCTCTTAGAGGTCAAATACGCCGGTAACGACTAGGGGGTGCTCTCGGGTCGTTACAAGTTCCCATCAGCCTTATTTTGAGTGATAAACTGAGATTTCATAGTAGAGCGAGCGATACATTTCTGTTTGGAAGATTTCCAAGAGACCACTCATCGACAATGAGTAAATACATATCCACTCATGGATTTTACTTTATTTGACCTGGTGATTCAATTTGCATCACTCTATTCTTCTAATACTATTGAATATTAATTATAATGCAAATTATATTTTTTAAGTATGTTTTAAATACTCTAAAAATATTTTCATTGTCATCCAATAAGTTTGATTGAGATTACTCGTGAATCAACTCAGTTTACTACTAGCACATGCTAGATCTGATCGCGTACACTTCATGATATATATATCATACATTTCAATACTCTAGCATAATCCAATTGTGAGTCACTTTTGCCTTCATTGTTTTGAAGTGCATAGTTCATATTTATCGGAGTTTTGACAATATTAGAATCCAAATACTTGAACAATATTAATCACATCAGCAATTTTAATGTCTTTCATAGTTAAGTTACTTTCTAGCATATGCTTAGTAGCATTTATGTTAGAAATATCTCTTTTGATGATCAACATGTCATCAAAATAAAAACAAACAATGACCTTGTGATTTGGAGTGTCTTTAATATAAAAACATTTATCACATTCAATAATCTTAAATTCATTTGGCAACTTAGTTTGGTCAAACATCGCATATCATTATTTGGATGTTTGTTTTTAGTCCATAAAGTGACTTAACAAGTTTACACAATTTCATTTCTTTACCAGGAACCACAAAGTCCTCAGGTTGTTCCATGTAAATTTCTTCCACCAATTCTCCATGTAAGAAAGTTATTTTTTCACATCCATTTCATGAATTTGAAGGCCATATACCGCAACTAGTACAATTAACATCTGAATTTATGTAATCCTAGTTAGTGACTATTTTGTGTCACATTAATCAAGTCGTTCTTATTGTCTAAAGCCTTTGACAACAAGTCTTGCTTTATTTTTGTCAATAGTTTCATCAAATTTCTTTTCCTTTTGTAGATCCACTTTAAACCCAAAGGTTTATTTCTTGTTGGAAGATCAATCAACTCTCAAGTATGGTTGCTCAAGATTGAATCTATCTTACTATTGACAACCTCTTTCCTAAAAGAATGAGTCCACAGAAGACAAAACTTCTTAGAATATATGGACTCATTTTCAAGAAGAAATGTTACCAACTCAAACCCGAAGGATGTAAATGTCCTTTGACATTTACTATGCCTCTGAATCTCTTTACTATGTGCATTCTCCTTTGGTTTATTTCAAGGTGGTTTAGACCCTTTACTTGACTATCTAATGGTTCAGACTTATGAACCATAAATCAACATGCTTTATTATTTGTAGCATATCCAATGAACATACATCCACAGTCTTAGGTTCTATTTTGACCCTTTTGGGAATACGAACTTAGATTACTTTTTCCTGGGCACCCCCACACTATGAAATATTTCAAGTTATATTTTCCTTATTTACATTTCTCATATGGAATAGACTGTATTAAAATGTTAGACCACTATCTTTGAAGAGTTATTGCTTGTATATATTTTAAGGGGCAACAAGCAATTCTCTACCATGATATGACAAAGCCTGAACAAACAAAAAAATTTGGTTCTCCCTTTCTTAACGAACAAAGCTTTTTGTTTCTCTCTTTCTGAATAGACAAAATCTGTTTTGTTCTGTTTTTCTATAATGATAGCATCCCCCAACAATTTTTGTGGTGAACTTGAACTTATAAGTACGACATTCAACATTTCCTTCAATGTTTGGTTTTTACTTATCATCAATTTCGTTAGATTGAGGTGAGTATGTGTAGTAATTTGGTGGATGATTCCATTTTCCAAATATATTTCTGCAAAAGAAGATTCATAATCTCCACATATATCATTTCTAATCATGACAATCTTTTTATCCAACTGATTATCAACATTAGTTTTATATTGCCTAGATGTTTCTATTGCTTCATCCTTACATTCAGCAAATCGACATAACAATATCTAGTGCATTTGTTAATAAAATTTATGAAACACTAATTTCTATCAGGAGATGGTGTTAACTTCACATCACAAATGTCAGTATGAATCAATTCTAAGGGATTAAAATTCCTTTCTACGAATTTATAAGTATGCTTAACATACTTAGATTCAACACATACTTGACATTTTAATTTATTGCATTAGTAGTTAAGCAAAACTTCTAAATTGATCTGCTTCAAGGTTCTGTAATTGACATGTCTCAAGCCTTCATGTCACAAGCAGTTTGATTAAAGCATATAAGAACAAAAAGAGATACTGAGTTTGAAAAGACCTTTTGTGAGTGAACTTTTTCCCACAATTTTTTTTTTTTTACTTTTTATAACTCTATCAAATATAGACTGTTTTAGAGTCAGCACCTTGCCAAATATCCTTTTCATAAGAACTTTTCCAAAACATTCAATTTATTATAGAATTAACCATGACCGTAGTCTCATCGGTCCAATAAGGGCAATATGACCCAAATATTTATTTTGCAAGACAACATGACATATCAATTTTCACCAATTTTCATATCTATAAAAATAGATTTATTTTAATGGACATATCTTTTAATAAAAAATCATAATATTTTAAGTGACACTGTTTCATCAAAGAACACAATTCTTTTGAACGAGTAATATAATTTTGTGGTTTTATACTAGTCATATCATATATTATCAAGAGAGACTCAACGACCAAAATATCAAATATACTCCAAGTATATTTTGGGTGTAACATAATACATGAATTTCATTAAATTTCATATCTTGCACTTGCAAATTTAAATTAGATTGTAAGTCTAATTTTGTCTTTATCACAGGTAAAGAACCCCCCACATTTTAAATATGTTCTCAAAAATATTTTTCAAGTATTTGAAAAAAAAATTCACATAGTTTTTCCAATGCTTTAAAATTGTATATCATCAAAATACACATTGGCAGCACAAAACCTTCTTTTGGAGATTATATCCATAGGAATACCCATTATAGGCACACAAATCACTAATTTTGTGTCACTAGTGTTTTTTATTCTTTCTATCACAATTAGACAGACCACTTAGTATTTAGAATACTAACAATAAATATTAAATCCTTATATAACTTGTTTCTAGTTTAACGATGAAGTTTTTATATTCTTCTAATTGTTAACCTAATGAATCTTGAATTCTGATGAAGTTTTTATATTCTTCGAATCAGTTTCACATTAAGACAGAGTAGTAAATCAAAAAGGTTTTAATCTCCAGAAACCTCATATACAACACTGTTTCTAGCAAAGGATGAATATTTTATGTTTTTCAAATCATTTAGCCTTAATATTCCTGACAAAGATTTTGTACTCTTCAAGTCAGAATATTCATTCAAATAGAGTATTTAACAAATTGGTCAAATTTCTAATTTCTTCAAACCAATGCGCAATCTGATTTGTTCGATGAAGTTCTTATATTCTTCAAACCAAAGGAGTAAAAGATTAGAATATTTTCATTTCCAAAAGTCAGACGAAAATATTTTCGTAATCAATTTCGCATGGAGTAGAAAACTACAAATATTTTTTTCTTCCTCTAAACAGAATACATATTAATAATAATATAGATATATTCTGAGATCATCACATAATGACCATCTATCCTAACATTTTTGAAATAAATCTCATAACTTATAAGAGATTGAAAAAAATAATCAAGGGAAATAAAGATAGAACCTGATTTTTGCACTCATTGAGTCATATTCTATTTGTCATCAATGATTTCATGCAATTCACTTTTCTTGCTAATTTGTTTTTTCTCTTTTCCAGTTTCCATCATATTTCAACTTTCCTTAGAACACAATGAATTTCAACAAGAAACCAAACTCATGTTCAAATATTGTTAGGAGACAACATCTTTTTATTTACTTCTTCTCATAGTTATATAAAACAAACACTATGGGAAAAATAATTAAAGTGAACATCTTAGCCTTTACGCACAAAATAGCTTTTCTCATTGAAAAAAAACTGAATAGGTGCAATGCTTGAATGCACTTGGGAAGAAATAGAAATAATCTTACTCATCCAAGGAAAACTTACTACAGAAAATATACTCTAACATATGAAAGTAATACTAATTCATCTCAAATCTTTTTTATCATATGACTAAATAATTCTCTTTCTCTTCTTCTTTTTTCCAACAAAAAGAACAAAGGAAATAAAAGTAATTTTCTTACCACAGAAAATACCAACAACAATAAATTTCTTAAGCTTGTTATCTCCTGTATTCAGAATAACAAACGAGGAAAAATAAAAGATGAAAAGAAAATTAAAAAAATAATTCATGTCCATAGAACCCACTGTGTGTCCTTAAGAAATTTAATCCCCTCCAGTACCTAAGATTGTAGATTAATTCCTCCCAAGATAAAATGGATTAACCATTAAAGAAGTAGCGGTACCTCAAACTTCGATAATTTCAACGAACTCCAAAAGATAGCAACAATTCACACACACATAGTTGATTGATCGATTTTATTTTGTAAGAAATGTATGCAAAAAAAGAGAAGAATTTGATGCAGAAAAATGAGAGAAAGTCTCTCTATTTATAGCCAACAAAGGGTAAAAGTCACAACTCTTTGGAAAAGGCATAACCTTTTAAATGGTCACAACCTTTTAGAGAAGACTCAACCTTTCATAAATGTCACAACCCTTCGGCAAAGTAATAACCCTTAAGGAGAGTCACAACTTTTTATTTCATATTCATACCTTTAAAACACAACAAATTTATATTAGTCGCAGATTCAAGGTCTGGACATATGCTCGAAGTTGCATTCAATGATTCATACTTATTATCCTCTACAATGGAAAGTTAATATTTATCGGCTTTTTCTTAGTTACTTGGAGAGTTATCCGTAGTTAGAGGTCTGGGCTACGTCTTCTACGATTCTTTTGGGAGATCTCTTCGTATTTAGGTACAAAAAATTGTGCTTAAATTGTATATGACAACTGGGAGGCTTATCCACAATTAGAGGTCTGGGCTATGTTGAGTTGGAGTGTTAAAGTGAAATTTAGGATCAAGTTAAAAGGGTCTTCATATGTGTTTGGCCTAAAATATAAGTTATAAAGTAAAATACAATGAGATATATGTTTTTTTGTTGATGATTGAGGTGGTTTTTTTGGTGAGGCTGTTGATGAACGCTCAACTACACCTCATCCAATACTAGGTGTAGGTAATCGTAATCTAGTGTAAAACCCAACGAAGAGTTAGGGTCGAACCCACAAGAAGCAATACAAGTTCGAATTTAGTTATGAAGTTATAATTGTAATCTAATCGGTTGTAAGAGTAGAAATGATGGAAAAAATTTATATAAATCGCAGGGGTTGACAACAAATGTCACATGGGGGGATTTGTTTGTCAATTAGCAACTAAAACAAATACTAAAACAGGGGAATCAACAAGTAGAGAGGAATTCTCGGGATGTGATCGATTATATGCTAATTTCACTATATGGGTAATTTAAATTTACTAACAATTGCTAAATCTCAGTAGGTAGGCTAGACTATAGATACAATAGTTTTCTATCGAATAACTATTACAATCCAAGCGAGTTCTCTCGAACCTCGACAAGCTGAACAATATAAACAGCTCAAAACCTTAATTTATTTACTCTCTCGAGCTAGATAGGTAGAATCAAGTTTAGGATTCACTTTCTCGAGCTGAACCCACATCAACCCAATAACTCAATCATTAATCGAAAATCTTGGTTCTAAAACCTCTTTCTCAAGCAAGCCCAGAAAAATAAGATAGAATTGCATTTGCAACTACAATTCATAGATTAATACACAACTATCGATTAAACCCACTTTAATTAACTACTTAAATCAGTAAACAACAATACCCAGAAGCTAATTTAACCAATAATCACATGATCACACACCAAGAATTTGGGTTTTAGCTACACATCATAAAAAAGAAGAAACAATTACAAATTATGTTAGCCGTGAACTGGATAATGCTTTCCAAGTCGCTACATTGCTTCAAATCAAATTAATACAAAAACACAATTGATATTCCTCAAAATAAAGTCTGAAAAGCTTCAAGTTCTACTATGGAAAAATTTAGGATAATTGAATTAGATTCTACAATGCTTAGATTAAAAGATTGATACCTTTCCTGCCTTTCAAATTTCAATTTATAGTTTTCAAATTTTTGGCCTTGAGGACAATTACGCGAAGTAAGTCGTGCATCGCCAACCAGGTGAGTGAAGCACCCTTTGCTCCAGTCCATCGCCGGTCTACCTTGGCTCTTTATCCTCAAGGTTCTGTGACTTTAGGCGATCAAAGTTGATGTCGTCGAGCTGTTAGGCGGTCTGCCCACTTTGCATTTCCTTCGCCAAGTAGGTTCATCCCCAGGGCTGGCATGCTGGAACTTTAGGGAAGCTAAAGAGAAGCTCGGCGGCTCGCCGAGTGGTGTTGGAAATCATCGTGATTGCCTTCCTTTAATTTCTTCAGTATTTTTGGTCCTTTTTGACTGGTAATGTCCTTTCCTTGCTCCTTAGCCTTCATTGCTGCAAATCAACACTTTAACATCAGTTTAGAGCATAAATTAGGCATTGGGGACACTTAAACTATGAAAACAAAGCACTAAATGAGTTGAAACCCCACTCATTAACACCCCACACTTAAACTTTTGTTTGTCTTCAAGTAAAGTTCAAGATCAATCAGTTCAATACGAATGTCTACAAATAGTGCTACTGAAGACTCAACACACATGCACCCAAGAGGTTTAAACTACACATGCAATGCTCAATTGTGCACTCTATGTTTCAAATTGTCACTAAACATCATCAAATGGACTTAAGTTCACAATGCTTGATTCAGATGCAAGTTCAAGCTCAACAAAATCATTTGAATACCCTCACACCAAAAACGATTCCATTCTTCACACAAAGCTCATCAACTTTAAGAGTTCAGAATCCGAAATAACTCTCACCCTCTCAAAATTAAAACACATGTATGATCCTTCCCCAAAGGCTTGGCCGTATTTTCCAATTAACATGATAATAAGCTCATTCAAGATCACAAAGGTCTTTCAAGGCTTGTAACGCGGCTGAGGGTAGTGGTATGATCATTTAGGCTTAGTGACTTCTTCCTTAATGAAGCATGGCCTGCATTTCATTTTTTCGCCTTCTCTAAATACTTTTGGATTCACAAAATCCACACCCTATTCCTTTAAGCACAACTTATTGGATACCCTATTTTTTTTGGTCATTTCACATACTTTATTTCACAATATTTCTCTTTTTCATTTCTTTTTTTTTTATATGGACGGGTTCCATCTTTTTCAACAAGATCTTTCAAAGCGGGGAATTTCTCAAACTTCTTGATTTACCTCATTTTTCCACCACATCCCCAACTTAGGCTTTTGGCCTAAGTTGCCTATTTATCACAACCAATGCCCCATGAAGATTATAGGTGGGAGAGAAAAGAGGTCATTTGTTCAAGTTTCTTTAAAAGAAAGGGATAGGCTCAAATGGTGCCAAGCTAGATTCACACTTCTCACAAGGTAGGTATAATGGCAAAATTGGTTCACTCTCCACAAATTATGCCTAAGATCATCTCTATCATTCACTCAGATTAGCCAATTGGAATAACGGGGAAAGTTCTAGGTGTAACCAAGAATGAATTTAAACTCATCTTCACCATACACAACAGTCAACACAATCATCAAACAAGACTTAACCATATTTTCAAGCGTGCAACGATCATCACAAGAGTTCCACTCAACAAATCGCATAGTCACAATGAGATGCTACGAGTTCACATATTACATATGCAACTAAATTTGCCTCATTGGATTTGCACATATATATCATTCACACAACAACACTATTCAAGTCATCGGTATTGACCACAACTGATACTCAAAATTGCCAGAGAACAACATCAATCACATACATTAAGAGGTGGAAAATTTAAAATTGGTTCAAAACCATTTGCAATTCAAAACAAGTGACCAGTATGGATTAAAAGCAAAGATATATATATGAAAATAAAATCAGATCCAACATCCATAAAACCAAAAACAACAATATTCACAAATGCAAACAAAAGAGGTGAGTATGGAAATACCTCACCTCACAAAACAAAAACAACAGTTGTCATCAAATGCAAAGAAACACTAACAAAGTATAAAGATAATAGAAAGGGAGGCAAAAAAGTCATCTTGCTAGGCTAGGACTGTGTGAAGTTTGCATGTCGGCAACTCCTTTTATCAGGGCATTAGTGCCCGAATCATCATCATCCTTTGATCTATTGGAGCCCACCATAGAAGTGTTCCTCAAAGAGGCCTACATAGCTGTCTCAAACATGGCACCCTCTAGGTCTACCAAATCACCATACACAATCTCCTCTCTAACACCCACCTGCTCTTCATCTATCTCTGCCTCGGACACAGCGCTTGCATCATCAGCCCTAACATCATCTTCGGTCTTTGTAGCCGAAAGAACCTCAGAACTGGCCGGCATATCAACACTCGGCATCTTAGGAATCTTCAGAGTCCCAAACAACATTGAGAGATCTATGGACTATAACTTATCCATATCTCTCCTACAACCAGCAACATCAGCCTTCTAGGTCGTCACAACAACAGTAGCACCCTAGCTCTTCTCACAATCCGCAACCCTCATCCTAAGGGCATCTAATGCCAACTTGTGGTCCTCAGTCAATGATTTATGATCCCTCAACTCTGCCCTAATAGGAGCTAGGGTCGAAGAAATCACCCGCTCTATCAACCAAGGTATGCTGGCCTCTACTCGCGAGGTACACACATTAGTAGATTGGGCTAGATGGCCCATCTTGTATAACATGGCCTTGGTGATACGGGGTCAAGAGGCAGCAACAACAGAAGTAGTGGGAGGGGGTACAACAGAAGAACTAGGCATAGTAGAAATAGAAGGGACAAAGGTACATGTAGGCTCACTAGCCTGAGGGGGCATAATGGCCTCAGTTGGCAACATATCAATGTCAACCTCCGGGGATGTATCCACCAGTGTTGCCTCTTCATGTCGGCCTCATCCACATGCACTCTGCCTCAATACGTCGGATGTCAGTAGAAGAGGTGGATGTCACCTCCACATTCGTCTTCTCATGCAAAATTGACCCTAGACATGCAGCCTTCTGGTGGCGGAGGATGGATTCATTGTGTGAGGGCATGATGGTGAGACTAATAAACCTGAACCAATACCAAGCGGCTACATTCAAGTCCTTTTTCTCGATCAGTGCACCTGCCTCGATAAACCCATGAGTAATATCATAGAAAAGGGGTTCCAACCAACCTTTTAGATCCTTGAGATTTTTCTTCTTTATCAAATCAGGGTAATCGTTCATGAAATCGAAAGAACCCTTGAGTACCTCATTTATCTCCCTGCTGCTACACTTGACCTTCTTCCCCCAAACAATCACAAAGTCAGCTAGGTTGAAGGCACTTGCCTTGTTCTTTCCTTTTGGCACCAACTCTATGTATGCCGCATAGAACTCACGGACCCAAGTAGGAATGCATTGGCCTCGGGGTTTTACAAAAATCATGAATTCGTGGATCTTCAAGGTGTTCCATATCTCAAAATGTCTGTCCACCACACCGTCGTTGGACACATGCTTTTGTTTTAATATAGTGTTCAAATCGTCAGCCTTTAATATGTTGAGTGCCCGAGGAGGAAGACCCTGAACTGGTGGTGACTGGACCACGTCTTAGCTGGGCCTGGAGGAGTAGGAGTAGGAGGTAATGGGATCTTAGAAGGATCATTCATCGACTTGGAGCGTAGCTCTACTCTCACCGTGTGTAGGAGTTGGTCATCATCCAGCTTAGAGATGGAAGCCAGAGAACTACCTTAACTCTCACTGCCGGAGGGAGTGAGGTATATAGAATAGATACCCTCACTATCAGAGCTTCCCTCCACGTGGGTCAACTCAACGGGGGCCTTGCCCTTGCCTTTACCTCCTTTGGGAGGGAGTGTGGTAGTTGGGGCCTGGGAAGCAGTAACTTTCTCATTTATAACAATACCACGACCTTTTTCTGGGGCTGTTGATTTCCACCAGCAATTTTTCGTCTAGCCAAACCTTTAAAACAATGTGGAAAACGTTAGAAGTAGTTCAAAAAAAATTTCAACATAACAGTTGCAGGAAGACTAGCCGAATCACTTTGGCGGGCCAAGTCAGCCTCGCCGAAAAATCCAAAACAAAAACACTAAAAAATAAAAGATGGTCGGCGATGTCCAGGGCCATTCGGTGGATCACCGACACCATTTGGCGAACCAAAAGTAGCTCACCAAAGGTTACAGAATATTATCAGGAATTTGGGGCGCAGAAAGGCGTTTAGGAAATACTTTCGGTGAGTCATCGAGTGAACTCGGTGAGCACAGGTATAATAGCAAAAGTTATAGGGGACGTTAAGTGAATCGTCGAACTACTCGGTGAGCTCAACCCTACTTGCACAGTGACCCAACATGCCAGATTTGTGCCCCATGCTTCAAAATCAAGCCCGAAGACCACGAAAACAAAATGAAACACTCACATTATGCAATTCAACCAAGACATATAGGACCCATGCCCACGAGGTACTCAGACTTCCCCCGAATTGGCCAAAATTCGCCAATTGATGTCTTTTTCCCTTAAGAATGATGTCAACTGCTCTATCATTGGGCAAAATTCGATAATTTGCACAATTTGGGGTTACTCAGACTTCACCCCGTTAAATTCATCACATTATCAACATAACCCAATAATTTTAACAATCAATGACATGGGAAATTACTATCTAAGGCCAATTAATCATGATTTAAATTAAATATGGGCAAACACACTACCACAAGATATACAAAATAACACGAAGCACAAATAACAACCACAAAATGATCATATATTTGATTTCAACCAAATGTATATCGGGTTTCAGAAATACAACCTTTAATGTCAAAAATTTGTTAATCTAGGAAGCAATGTAATCCTAAAATCCACCCCAAGCAAAAGATCCCAAATAAAAGAAAGAACAATAATACAAAAACAACAATATAAGTGGTTGTGAGAGTGCCGAAGTTGAAAAGTATGAAAAATAAAGAGATTTTTGCATTTAAAATGATTTGACCTTTTATAACTCTTCAGTTCGCGCGCCAGTCGATGACCACGACTTGCATTGCGAACCCATTCGGTAATGCGTCGAGTGGTACTTCAGCTCACCATGTTTTACAAAATCTCTAGCAAGCTAGGTGGTTCAAACAACTATCCAAGTCAGACTCGCCGAGCTATTCGGCGAGTCTCCGACAAGTATTTAGGCTCGCCTAGTTGCCATTTTCCCAAAATTTCAACTTTCAAACCTGCACATTCAACACTAATTATTCGAATAACAATAATAAGAGCATTAAACCTTGGGTTGCCTCCCAAGAAGTGTCTTATTTAACGTCGTGGCATGACATGGATACGCTTTCAAGGTTCATTTTTCAGGTTAGCCAAGGTATCACTTGGTAGACCCTTTTTGGCCTTGGGTTCAAATGAGATAAAATTTGACCCATTTGTGTTTCCAATTATTTGATGGACACAGAGTGAGAGGTGACCGCCTGATTGAATGTGGAGACATCCTCTGTCATTTCTTTCAAAACTTTGTCCGACCTTTCCACCTTATTGAGAATGCGTGCAAGCATGTCTTCCATGCGAAAGTTCTCCGGGTAAGCCCTTTGCTCCTTAGGCTTTTGACGTTCATGCGGTGGAATGTATATATCCTTCCAATTAGCACCACGATCACGCCATTCTATGTCACAGTCTCTCCATCCATCAATTCTATTCCAACCCGGATTCCCACCCGGCCTTGGATAGCTCGTACGAAAACATCCTCCTTGATTTGCAAGAAAGTTCACTTCCTCATTATATAGCGCCTCAAACGGTGCCTCCTCTAGGTTTTCTCTACTAAAACCAACAACATTTCTACTCTTTAACCCACTACCCATTACATTTTTCGATAAGATATCCAGCTGGGTCATCATTTTGGCCATATTTTGGTCTCACTCTTGATCTCTCTCGATCTGATCATTTGTCATTCTAAAAGTTAGAGGAGACACTTGGTCCTCTCGAGTGTACCATTCTCTTTTAATCTTTGTCATACCATTGAGGAGATGAGATGCTATTTCGAATGGTTGTTGCATTAGACCACCTTGGAAGCCCGTGAGTTGGATATTGAAGTAACAACTTTTGAAATTGTCTCATGGATTGGCTCACCATCCAAAGGTTTGAAGCCCTGAATGTTGTTTCTCAATGACATCATCCTTGAAGGAGGAAAGAACCTCACGAAGAATGCATCGGTAGGTTCATCCCAAATGGTAATGGAATCCCTCGATAAATCAACTAACCATTTGGTAGTTTCTCCCATCAAAGAAAAAGGGAACAACCGGAGACAAACTAATTCTTGTGAGATGTTCTTGAATGAGAATGGACCACATATGTCCACAAAGTTTTGAGTATGATTATGGTGGTCCTCATGAGATAGCCCTTCATATAATCCTTTCATTAACAAGAGTTGCAACATTGTGCTAGTGACATGGAAGCCAACATTCCCCACAACCAGAGGTAAAGTTGGGTCATTCACATCATTTAGATTTCAGATATCATCTTGGTGGACAAGTTGGTTACCATTACTTCCGTTCACACTCATCTCTGTTCAAACACAGCCAACACAAACACAAAACCAAGTAAGTCGATTCAACTACAACACATGAAGATCACAATTCAAACATCAATAAGAGAATTCTAAACACTATTCCCAATAACAGCACCATATTTGATAAATGCACAACTACACCTCATCCAATACTATGTGTAGGCGATCGTAATCTAATATAAAATCCAACGAAGAGTTGGGGTGAACGGTAAAAGTTCAAATTCAGTTATAGAGTTATAAATGTAATCTAATCAGTTGTAGGAGTAAAAATTAATGAAAACATTTAGATAAATCGAAGGGGTTGAAAACAAATATCAGATGGGGGGATTGCTTCGTCAATTAGCAACTAAAACAAATACTAAAACAGGGGAATCAACAGGTAGAGAGGAATTCTCTATGGGTAATTGAAATTACTGACAATCGCTAAATCTCAGTAGGTAGGCTAGACTATAGATGCAATAGCTTTCTCTCGAACAACTATTACGATTCAAGCGAGTTCCCTCGAACCTCGACAAGATTAACAATAAAAACAACCCAAAACCTTAATTTATCTACTCTCTCGAGCTTGATAGGTAGAATCGAGTTTAGGTTTCACTCTCTCAAGATGAACCCACATCAACCCAATAACTTCAATCATTAATAGAAAACCTTGGTTCTAAAACATCTTTCTGAAGCAAGCCCAGAACACTAAGAGAAAATTGCATTTGCAACTACAAATTCATAGGTTAATGCACAGATATTGATTGAACCCACTTCAATTAAGTTTTTAAATTACTAAACGACAATACCCATAAGTTAATTAAACCAATAATCACATGATGACACCTCAAGAATTGGGGTTTTAGCTATACATCATAAAAAGGAAGACAAAATTACCAATTATGTTACCCATGAACAGGGTAATGATTTTCAAGTCTCTACAATGCTTCAAATCAAATTAATACAAAAACCCAATTACAATTCCACAAAATCAAGTCTCAAAAGCTTTAATTTATACAATGAAAGATTTAGGAGAACTGGATTTAGATTCTACAATGCTTAGATTAAAAGATTGATGCCTTTCCTGCCTTTTAAATTTCAATTTATAGTTTCCCATTTTTTGGTCTTTAGGACCATTAGGGGAAGTAAGTCGTGCATCGCCAACCAGGTCGGTGACGCGCCCTTTGCTCCAGTCCATCATTGGTTTGCCTTGGGTCTTTATCCTCAGGGTTCTGTGACTTTAGGCGATCAAAGTTGATGTCGCCGAGCCGTTTGGTGATCCATCGCTAAGTAGTTTTGTCCCCAAGGCTGGCATGATTGAACTTTAGGCGAGCTAAAGAGCGACTTGGCGGCTCGCTGAGTGGTCTTGGTGATCTCCAGGATTGCCTTCCTTCAACTTCTTCAGCTTTTTCACTCCTTTTTGCCCGTTTATGTCCTTGCCTTGCTCCTTAGCCTTTGTTACTGAAAATCAACACTTTAACATCAATTTAGAATATAAATTAGGCATTGAAGACACTTAATTTATGAAAACAATCCCTAGATAAGTTGAAATCCCAGACTCATAAGTTGTATATGTGTCATTTTTGGGGTGATGATTGCAAATATATATCAATATTTATAAAATTTTCTATTTTAAATATAGAGAAATTAAGTCTTCTCTATAGATATATAAATTTGATCAACTATTAAAAATAAGTGGTATTAACCATAACAGTCTTGCATTGTAGGAAAGGTAAAAAAGACACACTTTCCGTAGGTATCTTTCAAATCGCATCAACCTTAAATATACACTATAGTTCTTGATGGAGGTCTAAAATTAAGAGAACAATTAGCAATGGGGAGGAGTTCTAGTGAAAAAGGCAAATGCATCAAATTGAAATAGTTTCGTGTTGAGATTAGTACAACTATGACAACTAAGGCTTTAACAATAATATCTAGAAAATATTTCACAGGAAGAAAAATCAGGAAAGGATATTGATAGACATAGATCATTATTGCAAGGATTGAATTTTCAATGGAAAGAAAGTTGGACTAAGATTGTAAATGATTTATTGCCTAGTAGAACATCAAAATTGCCACGTCCCAAGACTACTCCCTTATGTAACACGGGACCTAGGATCACGAGTGACCCCAAGCTAGCCATGTGTCTTGCGTATCATAAGCATACTGAAAGATAAATGAATAATGATGTACAAAGCAGAAGCTTAAAACAATAGTTAACTGAATGATGGGGAATACCCAGATCTGAATATGTATAAAGTACTAAGAGTTTAGTAATACTGAACAATCACTCAAAAGCTAAAGTAGAATCTAATACTATGTCTGAAAAAGCCTCTACTGACTAGAATGGATGGGACATGCCCCCAACTAACTCTAGTAAAACTGAAACTGAAATAAAAGACTTATTGTAAAAAACATGTCTATTGTCCTTAAAGTACGATGACTCACCACTGAAGTTGTTGAACTGTGGATCGGGAACCGATCTATGCGTGATCTAGATGTTGAGTACCTGAACCTACATCATGAAAGGATCGATATAGCGCAATGTATGCGTCAGTACTTGGAATATACTGAGCATGCAGGATATGAAATATAGCTGAACAAACATATAAACTGAACAAAGTGTAACTGAACAATGATATAACTAAATATATATATGTAAATACTGCAATATACTGAAAAGCTAAACTTTGTGCAATGACCAAGTACTAAATCCTGAATATGACATACTGACTGCATACCAAAGTATAAACTGAAATCCTGGTCAAATGCACTAAAGTCTGACTGTGGGAGCTACTAATAACTGACATAAAACCATGTGAGCTAAATGTGGAGTCCGATGTATACGCCCCATTGAGAGGACCCAATATACCTTATCAGGGGTATAAAGGCATGACTAACATGATCACAAAATCTGATGCCCACAGAGGGGACGTATAAACCTACGGGGGCACGTGGTTCTGGGACTATACGGGTAAGCTGAACCCTAGTCCAACTCGGTGTTAAGCCTACTCCCAAATGGAAATGTGTTCAATACAACCTAACTAAAATATACTGGATAGCTTAATATTATGACATGCTAACTGAGAATGCAACATTTAAGTACTGATAATGAAACATTCAAAATCTGAGGCATGTATATCTGTTATCTGGCCTTGCTAGTATAATTCATGAACTAAACGAATCTACACAACTAGGGTTCTGAGTTTCATGCAAGGAACTAAGCAACAAAGTTACGAAAACCTAATAATCTTATTAAGAATACTACAATAGCTAAATCACAACAATTCTCTAATATTATAGAAACCCTAGGACTCTAAAAAAGTGATAGAGAATAGAGAATCTGGCTGAATTCTAGGGACCTAATGGAAGACAAGAATCCACTAATGAAGTCCCACATAGATGGTGACAAAATTCACAGAGTAATATTTCGATTTTGGGGCTGGAACTGAAGAAAACCTGCTGTGTTTTGAGAAGGGTTTGGTCAACTTTTTTCCCTCTTTTGCTCTAAGTTTTGATGAATTTTTTTAGAATAATCGTTCTAGGTAAGTTCTGACCAGGTTACTACGCTTAAACTTAGTAAAACAACGTATTTTAGGGGTTAAAAGACATAGTTTAAGTGCCCAATGCATAAGGGAAAGGACCAAAACTACCTTGACTTAATTCTGACAAAGCCCATTCATGGAGGGAACAATGGTCCGTTGTTTGTAGTACCGACCGTCATTTGGGTTTGTCGTTCATGATCTGCTAGAAAGGGTTACACTAAAATGAGAATCAAATTGTACTCGTAGATGGCATTTTAGCAAACTCGGTGGAGTTGGAAGGAGTATTCAATTATCTTTCATTTGTTAGGTCATAGGCCACTTAATTCCTTTTGTGCTAAGAGTTATGAGTGTTTGAAGTAGACCTAACAACAATTTCCCTATAACTGGGTGTTGACCCTCACCTACGGTCAGACCTACAGTCCGTAGGTCCAACCACGGACCGTATTGGTCGACTGTGACTGGGATCAAAGACTATAAAGATTTGGGCATTTAACGATGGAACCCAACATATGGTCTGTAGTCCTACCTACGGTCTGTGGGTGGTTCCGTTGGTACTGGCACCAACTTTTCTGAAAACTAGGATTTTCTTCCTTATGAGACCCGAGGTGTTATATTATCTCCCCCTTGGGAATATTTGTCCTCGAATGAAGTCTAAACAAGCTGAGTATGGAAGGAAGGAGTTGTAATCCCTACCACTTGGTACTTGAAACTGATATGTAACTGAACTAAATTCCAAGATCATGCAAATATGCTGAAATGCAAGAACAACTAAAGTAACATGATACTAAGACTGAATTTACTCAAGGTAAACTGAGAGACTGGAGAGGAACTAATACCTCAAGCTATAACAGAAACAGAAGGAAAAAGATGAGGATACTTGGCCTTCATGGTTGCTTCTGCTTCCCAAGTAGCTCCCTCTACGGACTGACTCCTCCAACTGACCCTACTTTATTATTTTTCAACCTACGAACTTGACGGTCAAGAATCTCAACTGGTACCTCCTCATAAGTGAGACTTTCCTTCACAGCCACACTCCCAAATGGTACTATCGATGCCGGATAACCCACACACTTTTTCAACAAGGAAATGTGAAAGACTGGATGGACTGCTGCTAGTTCTACTGACAACTCTAACTCAAAAGCCACATTTCCAACCATTTTCAGGATTTTGTAAGAACCAACATATCTCGGACTGAGCTTCCCTTACTTGCCAAATCTCATCACCCCCTTTATAGGTGAAACTTTTAGGAAAACCCAATCATCAATTTCAAATTCTTAGTCCATTCTCCTCACATTTGCATAGGAGTTCTGACGACTTTGAGCTGTCTTAAGTCTATCTCTAATGAGATGAACTTTTTCCATGGCTTCATGAACTGAATCTGGCCCAATGAAGGTTGCTTCACCTACTTCAAACCAACCAATTGGAGATCCACATATATGATATTTGTGTAATCAAGACACAACTTCCAATGCAAGTGTCTACGATCGTACAATAGTATAGTAACCCAACCAAGGGTAGTGGACTTGATAATTAATAGAAAAATAAAATTAAGTTCTAATTAGTCATAGATAAAAACATTATCAAATATAAACATGTTAAATCAAAGGGGGTGACACAAGAGTGTCAATTAATGATGGGGGTTTGTGACAAGGAAGGAAAAATAGCAAAAATACAATAAGCACTAATCAAGGACAGAGAATTATTGGGATGTGATAGGAATACTGGTTAGACTAGATCATTGGGTACATGCTTTTTATAGTAATTTCGTTGAATATTTGTGAGTAGGCTAGACTATAGTGGGGGTAAGCTTTATCTCGAGCAACTTACCCCGAATCAAATGGGTTCCTCTCGGGCACCCACTTGCCGCATGAAGAACAGTCTTTCCTTTAGCCCACTCACTCTCTCGAGCTGAGTGTGTCGGAGAACGACTAAGGTTAACTCACTTGAGCTGAACCTCATGTCAACCCACTCCTACCGGCCATCAATTTAGTAGTCTTAGTTTTACGACCTCTCTCTCGAACAAGCCGAAAACACAAAGGTGAAATCATATTCGCAACTACACTTTCATTAAATTCTAACACAACTACTAAACGAAAATCACATCTAAACATAAAATAGACTCTCAGCAAGCAAGACCCAATAATCAATCTAATCCCTATTCACATAATCACATCCCAAGAATTGGGGTTTTAGCTCGACATGTAAAAGAGAGAAACTTATACCTAAATAAGTTTGCATTAAAATGGGTATGAAGATTTTAGTGTCAAAACAAGCCAATAGTGAAGAATCCAAGTGACCCAAACCTAAATTGTTGGTGCTGAAACTATTTGAACCTTCAAGTTTTTCCAAACTCTCTCCAAACGTAGAACTCAAAAATCTATGTTAAAAATTATATAATAAAAATCTGATGTTAAGCTACAACTCTCAACGAGTATTTATAGTTTTCAAAAATCTATGCTACAGCGGATCATTCCGCGTCATTAGTCGAGATCGTCGATCCACCTTTTGGTAGGTTTCATCGTCGTCTTGCTCTATCCTTCAGCATCGTCGTGTTTTGGATCATTGGGTGACATAGTACTTCTTCGCGGAACTGCTTGGCGATATGTCGACTGCTCCTTTTCACTGCTGATTTTAATCCTTTCCTTCAAGGCTCAGCACACTGGAACAAATGGCAGGGATAAGACCTTTTGGCGACTCGCCGAATGTGTTCGACGATTCTCAAATCTTCATTTCTTCGTTCTTCCAGTTGCCTTTGTTCCTTTTTGCTAAGTAGTGTCCATGCTTTCCCTCAAACTCCAAATACCTTAAACTTAAGGGTTTTTATCAGATATTGAGACAAAATATACATTTGTGGATACCAATTCTATCAAAACATAGCCCTAAATGAGTCAAATTTGTGGACTCATCAACATCCCCAACTTAAACTTTTACTTGTCGTGAAGCAAAATCAAGTTCAACCGTTCAAAAAAAGTGTCTTGAACAGTTCTACACAAGAGTCAATGATGAATCCACACAACAAGACTCAATTTACTTATGCAAAGATCAAATATGCACTTAAAGATTCGAGTTGTGACTCACCAATATCAAAGAATCTCATGCTCACATTAGTTTCTTCAAATGCAAGTTCAAGCTCAACTAAAATGTTCAAATGCCCTCACATAAGGAATGATTCCATATTAGCACACAATGGTTTACAATTTAAAGCTTCTGAATCAAATGCAACACTCACACTCACTAAGATGAACTCGATACATACTTTCACCCATAGGTTTGCCCGTATTTTTCGATCAACATTTGTTTCAGCTCACTCAAGATCAAAAAGGTCATTTGAAGGTTTGTAATGGGGTTGAGTGCAAAGGAATGGTCATTTAGGTTCAGTCACTTTAATCCTCATGAAATGTGGCGCTCTCACAACACTTCCTTTCCTTATCCTTCAGCAATCTCTTTAGTGCTCATAAGTCATCATATTATTCACTTTCCATGGATTGTTTGTAAACCCCATTTCTTTTATACTTTTTTCCACAACTTTTTCATTCTTTTCCTTTTTAAAAAAAATATATATGGAGGGGTTTCATTTTTCTCAACACCATGGGTTTAAGGAGAGTTTCCTTGCACTTCTTGACTTTCCCTTTTCTTTTCACCACACCCCCAACTTAGGCTTTTGGCCTAAGTTGGTTATTCAATCAACCACAAATCAAGAGGATTATAGGTAGTGGATTAAGAGAGGTCAAGTTTTCATCAAGTTTCTTCCAAATAAAGGTAAGGCTCAAGGGGTGTTTAAAAGAGGTTCCACTACAACATTTTAGGGCTACGGCCACCCTAGAAAAGTGTTGTCTAAACTAGCAAAAAGTGTGCCCTTTGATAAAAGGCTACACTTTTTGACTTTTGACAACACTTTTTTGGGGGTAGCCTAAAGAGGTGTAACCTTTGACTTTAGACAACACTTTTCAAGTGTTGTCTCATTAGCTACGCTTAAAAGCGTAGCCTAAAAGGCAAAAAGGCCACGCTTTGCAGCTACGCTTAAAAGTGTTGCCTTCTTAGCTACACGTTCAAGCGTAGCCTAAAAGGCAAAAAGGCCACGCTTCGCAGCTACACTTAAAAGTGTTGCCTTATCAACTACACTTTCAAGCGTGGCCTTTTCTTCCATATTGCCCACGATTTTAAAGTGTTGCCTTTTCTATCTTATGTATGACAACACTTTGGAGTGTAGTCCTTGCCCATGTGCATTCACAATTTACAGTCCTATGGCTACACTTTTAAGTGTGACAATATTATTTTGGCTATAAAAGATTTATATGCCACAATTTCTAATTAAAAAACACCAATATTGTTTTGCAATAAATAACTCAAGCATCAAATTAGCTAATAAGTAATTCAAATATAAAGATTTGTAATAAACTTCAAAAGATAGTATGTCTTGTGTACATACACATACTTATAAAAAAACATTCTAAATATGTGTACACAATAATTGTTCAAAAAGTACTCTTACAATAGTTCAATATATTCTAGCAATGAATATATTTCACAAAATCAAATATAACATATTCAAACTTTTACAATAGTTCAAAAACTCTTCATCATCCACTTCCATGAGATCAAATTGACTTGAGGCGACCCTTCAAATTTGATCACCTCCATTTCCCTACACATTTAAAATAAAATTAAAACCAATTATGAACAAAAAATCAGATTGCAGAATAGGAGCATGTGGAGCCTGATCATAGACATATGATTTCGGATGAATCTACAAAATTGGACAGCAAACTGATCCGTGGAGCTGATGAAGAAAATCACAAGGATAGTGGCAACAAGTCTTGTGCAGCAAAAAGTTCTGATTCATTTTTGAGTTATTCCGAAATAGAGTCAATGACTACAAATCAGGATGCAAATAACCAAGAGATTGAAGCGCTAAGCTTTTAGCAGTTAAGCAAGTACAAGAAGCAATCGAGAGAATTCTTCTTCCAGAAGTTCAAGATCACTCATATAATCAATCAACAACAAGCAGTGAATGTAAGTCATGAACACTTCTACTGTTCTACATGTGATTGCTTACTCTCCTCTCCTTATGTATTAAATTTTCTGCAAATAAACAGATAACAGAAGCAGAAAACGAAGACAAAACATACAGAAAACAGCTGAAAAAACAGAAGCACATCAGCATGTGGCATTTGATATGTACAACACATTCTTTCAGATGTTGTATCAAAAATAGGGAATGAACAACTCAATGAGATAAATAACAACAAAACAGTAGCTGAAACGAATACAGACAACTCTCCTTAAGATTTCTCGGAAGAAAAGGATGATATAAGCCACAATGGGAGAAGTTTCAGCATAAATGATACTGTCAATCTCATAAGATAAGCAGTTAGTCAGATCCTAACAACACCGACTCGAGATGATTCATCCAATACACAGAGTGTCACTAATGACATTGTTCAAGATGAAGAGCCACCAAAAACTGATCATACAGATGGCAGAGAGCAAAATAGTACAAATTCACTCTACGAAAGCTTGAGACATCGTGACAGTCAATTAGAAACAATGGATTTTGTTGCTAATTAATAATACTATCACCAAGAGTAAATTTGAGCCACCAAAGTCTAAGAACTGGAGCAAGCTGAAGATATGGATCCTCCTTAAGAGATCAATAAAGGTATTGGAAAGAGCTTGAAAAATCAATCCACAACCCTTCAACTTTTGCCCTGAACCAGCACCATATACTATTATCCAATCGTTTGTTGTTCGACTAAGACAAAAATTAGGCTAAAAATGATATACCTATTGGCCTTGCGACTCCTATTATCACTACCAAGCAAGGAATGCCGGCTGGAGCCACAACTACACACAAATGAGCAACCAATGGGAAGAAGAACTACAGGTAGAGCCACCATAAATTCCAGATCAATCATGCCAAAACTAGAGCTACTTTGAAAGATTCAAAAATGAAGTTAAAAAGCTTGCAAATTAACTTGTGAGTATAAGCCAACTACCACAAAGAAGACTTTCAGAGAAACTGAGAGAACTAATTAGCCAACTATCACAAATTTACAATCACATAGGATATAGTTCTTTAGTATACTAAGTTTCTAACTTATTGCTCTAAAAAAAGAACATTTTAAAAAATACAAAATACCTTTTGAAGAACTGGATCATGAGTTGACCCGGAAGAATGTGGAAGATTTTGGCCTTTTACAGCTTGTGCACTACTCGCATCAATAGGTGAAGCAATGTTAGATCGAACACACCCTGGCATATCTCGAACATTCAATCCAGGGTTGTTTTGAAGCAATTGACTAAAGAAATGTCGCATTTCTTCTCTCATTTCATTCATTTCTTCTTTTAGAGAAGTGATTTCATTGGCATGTTTCTGTTTTAGCTCGTTAGTTTCCTCATCTTTCTTCAAAGAACTTGTTGTCACTGATCTACCATAGCACCTAATTCGACCAGGCTGCTCCTTTCCAAACACTGCTGTAAAAGCATCATCTGCTGTTTCCCCGGAATTTTGGCGATTCTGAAGTTCAGCCTATTAAATAAAATTGGCATCCATATTAAATGTAAGTACTTCTTTCTTTCCAATGACTAAAGCATATTAAAATAAAAATACCACCCTCCTAGCAATATATAACTTTGAAACCTGAATTAAATTCATCACTAATCCACTTTAAAAAACTTACTATTGCAACTTGAGTATCGGTGTGAAGATCCTTTCCCGTCTTTGTACGAGTTGCAATAAACATTTCAGACTTTGATGGTTCCTCATTGTTTTCTTTGGTTGCACGCTACAAATTATATCAAAAGAGATTAAAAAACGTATCAATATGTTCTAAAGAAAGCTTAAGATATGGTAAGTTTGTCATCCAAAAAGACAAAGTGGATTGGTCTCATGAAATTCAATTTTTTTACGAAATGTCTGCTAAGTATTACCAATGCCACGCGTACTCTTGCAAAATTAATAGGTCCCATTCGATGCCTCCACTTTTGCTTTTTCCTGTTTCGAGAATTCCTCTCACACATGGCCTATGTTAAAATAAAAAAAGATCTTTGAATTAAAATATAAAACAACAAAAGAAAAGAATAGATATGATGCAAAATAAGTTGAACAAGTAGAAATGCACTATTTTAGCCTTACTTGAACAGTTGGGTGTTTCCAATACTTGATCAATTGACGGAATTGTTCTTCTGGTATGTCATCAGGACGTTTTGCTAGCATATCCTCAACGGTACTATTTTTATCAAAATATCTCTCTTTAATTTTTTGTTTGTATCGCCTCCAAGCATCACGAAGACTAGTCATCACCCATTTCTTTCCTTCTACTGGAATTAGGAATTTGGACTATGCAAAACAAAATATATTTAGCTTCAGTCAGTAAAAACAAACAATAAAATATGCAATGTCAAAATTGATTGTTCTTACATTGATATATTCCCACATGCGCTTTTTCATATCTTTTGGCACCGCATGCCAACTAGTGTACATCAAGTTGATGAATCTAGAGTTCCTTGAAATTGTTCCTATAAAGTTGGTTAATTCCGACACTATCTTACCAGTTGGTCCCACTGCTTGTCCTTTATCAAATGTCACATTCTTTCTTTCTTTCAAATTTCTTGCGTGAATATCCTTACATGTTGTTTTTCCTCGAACTTTTTTCGGCTTCAATATTCCTAAATTGATGTAACAGTAAGGAAATAAGAAATTTCTTTTATATAACTAATAAATCTTACAACGCTTAAGACATACCTTCTGAACCACAATCAATGCCAATTTCCTCATCTATAGCACACTCATCCCCGCCGATTTCTTCTTGATCCACAAGATCATCAGCTACTTTGTGGTTATCAGTTTTTGTTTCATCATCTATGTGTATTGCTTGTTTTTTTTGAAACTGATCAAGACTAGTAGCTGGTATGACCGACTTCCTCTTTACATGCTTGCAGTTTGGTAGATCATGAATATCTTGTTCTTTTTGTAGCCGTTGTTCTTCCAGAAACTGATTAAGACTTGTGGCCAGTAGGACTGACTTTCTCTTCACCTGTTTGAAGTTTAGTAGATCTTGAATATCATGTTGTTCCTCTGCATTACCAAGTGTTTCCCCAGTCACATGTACTGAAGCAGTAACACCTTTCTTGGAGGACGTTTGGAACCTAAAGTTGTGCATAGGAAGTTTAGTTCCTTTCTCTTGAATGGACTCTCCAGATTGAAATGAGCTCTTTTTAGTTTGTCCTTTCCCAACAACCATATGTGAGGTACCAAGCTCTTCCCTCGAAGACGAATGAATTACTGATTTGTACTCAAGCAATTTACTCTTTCCTTGTTGTGGAATGAAATCCTCAGAATTCTTTCTTTTATGTGCTATTGGTGCATGCTCTTTCTTAGCTTTATCATTGCGTTCGTTAGCAAGTTGTTCTCTCTTAATCTTGAATTGGTTAGCCAATTCAGTACTTGATCGGTATTGCATATCAAAGTTTAGATTCTTCAGTGGACTTTGAGCTTTGTTCGGATTCGAACCCTTTTTCTTTAGTGCTGCTGATTGACTCATTCTTCCTGCTTTCTTTTAATCTCTTTATTTTCTTTCCCTACAGTAATTTAACCTACAAAACAATAATCAGGTGATTGTTAAATAGAAAAAGCAAACCTGCAAAGAGAAGAGGTTCTAGCTTCATAATCATATACGTTCTAGGATTGTTAGATAGAAAAAGCTATAGAGGACTGATTTCACTGTGCCGCCTTCACTGCCTTCACTGTGTTGCCTTCACTGCCTTCACTGCCTTCTTGATGTTTATCAACCTTCACATCATCCCAGCTAAATTCTGTTGCAGCAAAAAAATTATACATTAGGAACACTACAAAATATAGGACAATAGTATAACAGTACAGCTTGATCCTGCATAAAAAAAAAAGAACCCCTTATGCCATCTACAGAAAAACTTCACACAGAGGACTGATTTCACTGTGCCGCCTTCACTGCCTTCACTGTGTTGCCTTCACTGCCTTCTCGATATTTATCAACCTTCACATCATCCCAGCTAAATTCTGTTGCAGCAAAAAAATTATACATTAGGAACACTACAAAATATAGGACAATAGTATAACAGTACAGCTTGATCTTGCATAAAAAAAAAGAACCTCCTATGCCATCTACAGAAAAACTTCATTAAGCACGTCTGAATTAGAAAGCATCATAATTCAGAATTCTTATCTGAGAAAAGTAAGTATAATCATTGACTCTAGGAACAGCAAGAAAGCTGACTAGATCTAGTATAGTCATGTTTGTTGGAGCACATGCATGATTCACCCTATACAAGCAGCAAATACCACAATTTACAAGTAACAACATACTTAGATATCTTAAGGTGTTTGTACAAAAATAGTGAAATAACAAAAAGAGTGAGTTAGCACTATATGGTCATCACAAAAATATTAAAACTCATGGTGTGTCATCTTCAAACTCGTCTTCAGACTCATCGTTTGACTCATCGTTTGACTCATCTTTAGAATCGTCTTCATACTCATTTTCAAACCCGTCTTCACACTCTTCTTCAGACTCATCTTCAAACTCTTCTTCAGACACATCTTCAAACTCTTTTTCATACTCAACCTCAAGTTGTTGAGTAACAAATTCCTCCGAAGGCACATCAATAACAGTTTCTGGTACATCAGTCCTTACTAAGGTAACTTCACCATCATCTTCTGGTATGGATGGTCCCATCAAGTGTTCAGACAACTCATTTTCATAACTTTGTGGGAGATCAGATTCAAATTCATCACTCATGTTAAACAAGTCTCTCGGAACAGTCTTCATAACATAATGTCTATCTTGATCATATGGATCTTGGACATAGAAGCATTGATGTACTTGAGATGCAAGCACAAAAGGCTCTTCCTGAGAGCATCTCTTGTTAAAATAGACATAAGTAAGGCCATAAATATCTTTTTCAACCTCATACCAATCGCACTTAAACAGAACAACCTTAAAATGACTATAATAGTCTAACTCAAGTATATCAACTATTCTACCATAATAAGTCAAATCTGCAGCAATCGGGTTCTTATCCTTTGAGCTTGCAAAGCTTGTAGTTGAGGCAACAACTGTAACACCACTATTTTGTGTTTTACGCTTTGCATCACGTTGCCTAATATGGAATCTATATCCATTAATGAGATACCCAGAGTATCTTTTAGCAACAGAATTTGGTCCTCTAGATAATTCTTTTATCAAATTAGGCACATCCTCTTGCAAAGCACGAGTTTCAAACCATTGAGAGAAGTTTTGACAATGATCCTTGGCCTTGCTCCATTTAGATTTTCGCGGATGATTATTAACCTCTTGCTCATGCTCTCTACACAATATGTACTTTTTTGTTAAAATGATAAATAAAATAAGTTAAAAATTAATTATACAAAAGAAAATACTATATAAAATTAAAGTACCTAATATATTCTTGAATGTCATCACAATTTCCCAATAAGTATGCATGTGCCTGACTTAGTGACTTGTTATCTAAACTAACTGGATCAGTTTTCTTTGCTCCTAAAGGACATCCCTTTTTAGGAAACAAACTCACTGTTTCTGTATCACTTGGGTCACATTCATCATTATTTCGGGCACTTCTGTTAAATCTGGTTTGTACTGCCCCATGCAGATATCTAGAAAATAAATTCATACAGTCTATTCCCACACGCGCCTCTGCTATGCAACCTTCTGGATAACGTCTGTTGCGGATATATGATTTGAATGTACCCATTTCTCTTTCAGTGGAATACATCCATCGGTTCTGAACTGGACCACCTAATCTCACTTCATTCACCAAATGAATAGGCAAATGAATCATTATATCAAAAAATGACAGAGGAAAAATTCGCTCTAATTGATTAATTGTTTCCTTGATCTCTACTTCTAAGCAATCTAGTTCCTCCAATATGATAACTTTTTGACACAAACGTTGGAAGAAGGAACATAGACGAATCAAAGGAATAGCCACATGATCTGGAAGGATGCTTTTAATTGGTATTGGAAGCAAGTAATGTAACATGAAATGAGCATCATGGGTCTTATAACCAGACAATTTTCTTTCATCCAATTGCACACACCTAGATATATTGGAGGCACTACCATCAGGTAGCTTGGCTGTCTTTAAAACTCCACAAAAAACTGATTTCTCTCCATTGGTCATTGAGAAGCAAGCTTTTGCAAACTTTGTTCTCTTATTATCTTCAGTATCTTTTGGATGAAGATTCTTTCTAATTCCCATCTCTTTCAAATCATACCGGGCTTTTGCATGATCCTTTGTTTTGCCAGGAATATCTAAAAGAGTTCCAAGTATGCTATCAACTATGTTCTTCTCTATGTGCATTACATCAAGGTTGTGGCGTAACAAGTTGTGCTGCCAATAAGGTAATTCAAAAAAGATTGACCTTTTTTTCCATGGGCCATCATTTGATCTCTTTCTCTTCTTTCCAAACACATTTTCAAAATCTTGTAAGCTATTAAGCACATCGGTTCCCTTTAATAGAGGTGGAGGAGGCCTGAATTCAGTTTTTCCATTGAAAGATCTTTTGTTAGATCTCCATGGATGATCCATGGGTAGAAAAACACGATGATCCATATAACACATTTTTCGACTATGCTTAAGATAGCGAGAATTAGTGTTATAGTTACAACAAGGGCAAGCAAACTTTCCTTTTGTACTCCATCCAGACAACATAGCATATGCAGGAAAGTCATTGATTGTCCACATAAGAGCTGCTCGCATTTGAAAAGTTTGATTTCTTGAAGCATCATATGTTTCAACCCCAGAATCCCACAATAATTTTAACTCATCTATCAATGGTTGTAAGTAAATATCAATGTCATTTCCAGGTGATCGTGGCCCAGGTATAAGTAAAGAAAGTATAGAATATTCAGATTTCATGCACATCCAAGGCGGTAGATTATACGCCATCAACATAACTGGCCATGTGCTATGAGATATACTCATGGTTCGAAATGGATTGAATCCATCACTTGCTAATCCAAGTCTTACATTGCGAGAATCTTGTGCGAAAATTGGATGCAACCTATCAAAATCTTTCCATGCTTGACCATCAGCGGGATGCCTTAACTTTCCATCTTTAGAACGCTCCTCGTCATGCCACCTCAAAGAATCAGCCGTCTTTGAGAACATAAATAACCTTTTGAGTCTAGGAATTAATGGAAAGTGTCTCAAAGTCTTTGCTGAAACTCGATGTGATTTCTTAAAAGGCTCAACCTCACTATCAACTTCAGGATTTTTAATATATCGTGAAGCTCCGCAAGTATGACAAAATTCATTATCCTTGTGATCATTCCTAAACAACATGCAATCATTTGGACATGCATCAATTTTCTCATAATCAAGACCGAGATTCTTAACCATAGACTTGGTCTTATTGTAAGACGAAGGAATGTTCAACTCGGGCATCGCCTCTTTTAATAACTCTAAAAGAGAAGTGAATGATTCATTGCTCCATCCGTGTAGACACTTCAACAAATATAAACGAAGTGTGAATGATAATTTAGAGAATCCTGTACAACCAGGATATAATTCTTGGCTTGCCTCTTCAAATAAGTTATAGTATTTCTTGGCATCTTCATTTGGACCATCATAAACTCCTTCAGCCTGTGCAACATCTCTAAATTGATCATTTAACAACCCATCAATATCATCACGCGAGTAATCCATATCATCGTCAACATTCAACTTGATATCCCATTCCCCGTGATTGATCCATCTAGTATAACCTTTAACAAATCCATAGCATATTAGATGATCATACACTACATTCCTTCGAGTCCAACGAATATTACAACATTTTGCACATGGACATTGAATTTCTTGTCCTTGAGGATCTCCATAAGAGTAAGCAAAATCTAGGAATGATTCAACACCATCAATATACGGTTTGCTATACCTTGCTAAATCCATCCAATCCTTGGATGGGATATTTGAATTCCTAGAAAAATATATCAATATTTAATCTTCCAGTAACAATCATTAAATCATTAATTACTTCACAAATAAGTTTTAAAAGTCATGAGTAAGTTACCAGAATCAGGTGTTATGAGATGATAATAGTTTCTTACCTAGTCATGGCGCTTGTGCTATGCCAAATCAAACCTTGAATCCTCCACAAATGTTTTTGAATGTTGATTATACTTCTAAGGAAAAATAAGTAAAATTAATAGGATAGACACAATTAAGAAAGAAAGTAAATTAATAGGACAGACACAATTTAATGAACTAATCAAGTTTAAGCAAATATCTACTACCATGTTTAAACATTCAAGCAAACATTACAATGATCCTATAATAGATAGTCGATCACACCAAAAAAACTTAAAGATTCGTAGAGTTTATTCATTCTAAGTTATCCCTGACCTAAAGCAAGATTAACTATAATCTTGGATCCTAAAGGGTGAAATATTACTTATAGAAGGACTTTGAATAAGAAGAGTTGCGAAATTTTTCAAGACTCTAGAAGTGTTCAAGGCTTAACAGAATCCTGTGATAAGGTTTACTGCAAACCTGATTTTAAGAAGAGTTCATTAATTTTACTTCAAGTGTTATGTAGCCTTCCAAGTTCTAAAAATAAGCAGAAAACAATTAACACTATCTAAAGCAGGCAAGTTGAACCAGATTTTAAGACTAAAGTTGACTGCATTTTAGAGAAGGAAAAACATGCCCTGATGAATGTTATATGCTCCATTAGACAATGTTGGAGAGTGCTAGGCATCTATTTTTGCACTGTAAAGTAGCAGCTGATATATGGAGTGTGTTCTTATCAGTTTTCTTATCTACTGCAGTTAACTGCCAGGACTCACCCTACAATCTGAACCTGCCAGGACTACCAGATCACTCCGCTTCCTTCATTGAAAATTCTATAATCTGAACCTATGCACCTCCCTTATTCAGAAACATACCAGTCATATTTAACCATTCTGCATCAGAATTCTGCCTCCTGAACCTTGTGTTTCCAAGCAGTCAGACTATGTCCAATAGCAGAACAGAGTTCTGCCTCCTGAACCCTTTCTTATTCAATTCTTTTGTGTTCTATTTTGTATAGAAGTTTGTTGCTTTGGTATATTGAGTTACAATATTTGTTTGGATTTTTTTTAGTCTTGTTAGAAATTTACAAGAAAATAGAACCAGCACTTTGTCATACACAGCTTTATATCTATTCTCCAACCCAAATTTCCTGAGTAGACTGTTCTAGAGCTGAAAAGCTTAAACTGGTAAAGGTATTAATCAAGAATATGGTCATCTGGTGAAATAAACATGTTCCCTATGCAAATGAGCAAACAATATCATTCAGAAAAACAAGAGGAGCTTCTAGTCACAAAATAGGAAAAACTAACAGTGAAACCCCTACTCCTCCAAACATCCAACATAGAGTATGGCTACATATCAAAAGAGAAGACTCTGTAATTTTTGTAAAAAGCACAGTAATATTCCAAATATCAACCAACCTCCAATGCAAGTAAATTAAACTACCCAAGATTGATGGGCAACTAAAACTGACAAAAGAGATAAAAATGTCTGGACTGCATATCGAAAAAATCCTCTAGGAAGCAATATCCAACAACTTAATAAACTGCATACACAAAGCATCTCTATAGGCATACATTTGCAAGAATTAAGATTTTAGAGACTGTAATGTTTTGTGTAGCTGAGCTTACAGAGTTATAGGATTATTTGGCTATACTTGTGAGTATGTTAGACTTGAACACTACAGAGACAGAGTTATAGGATTACAGGATTTTATTTGGCTATACTTTTGTGTAGCTGAGCTTACAGAGTTATAGGATTTTAGAGACTGTAATGTTTTGTGTAGCTGAACTTACTGAGTTATACTTGTGGCTTCTTTGCATTACTATAGTCTTGAACACTACGGAGCTGAATAGTTTAATTCAAAATTTATAATATTAAGGAAAAAAAAGATAGATACTTACTGACTCAAATGCTTTCGAGTAGTAATTCCCTCTTTCTCGTCTGCTCAATATGCCTAGGGCTAACTTTGACTTTCAGATTTTTCGCACTTTCTTTCCCTACTTTGAAATTTCAGCTATAAGAACCCCAAAGTAATCAATTCCTTCTAAACACAAAACAAAAATTCAATCAATTGACTGTTTTTAGTACTAAATGATTAGTAGAGAATAAAAAGGAATCTCAGTTGTACGAAATCGGTACTTACGCTTCACGAAATCGGTATAGGAGAAATCTTCAGCTTCCTCTCTTCAGTTCTTCGATCCTCAGTTCTTTAGCTTCAGCTCTTCATCTCTTCGAGAAAATCGGGTTTTGGAGAAGAGAATCTTCAGCTCAGCTCTTCAGTTCTTCAGTTCTTCAGCTTCCTCTCTTCGATTTTCAGTTCTGGAAAAAGCTTGTTCTACAGACAAAGAGTTATGTTCAAGGAAAGAAGAGTAAAGTGTATGTTCTAGGAAAGAAGAGAAAGAGAAAAGTTTTTATTAATGTTTTATCAATTAATATTTTTGGCCAATAAAAATGGGAGGGAGAGTTAAAAATGTTGGAGGGAATATAATATTTTGGTGAAAACTTTTAGGCCACACTTTTAATGTGTTGTTTTTATAATTATAAAAATAAGACACTTTAAAAGTGTGGCCATATATGTAAATAGTTGTTGCCATTTATTTCATTTTATGACAACTCTTATAAAGTGTAGCCTATACCATTAAAGAGTAAGCTGTACAAGTGTTGCCAATATTATCGATGCCAAATGTTAAAAATTTAGGTTACATTTTAAAAGCATTCCCAAAAATATTTTAGACAACACTTTACAAGCGTTGTCCAGATTTAGTGTGGCCGTAGGCCTAAAATGGTGTAGTGTTCACACACTCACAAGGTAGGTCACAAAAGAGGTATATGTCAAATTGTCTTAGACTTTTCGAAGTTGCCTAAGATCATATCAAGAGATAGCATCACTTAGTTGACCGGACCAACGGGGCAAATTCTAGGATCCATCATGCATAGTTCACATGTAAGCTCATCACACTAAGCATTGACACTACAATTCAAACAAGACTCCACACTTTCGCTAGTGTGCAATGATCATCACAAGAGACTCAATTCGATACTAGGCTAGTCATAACGAGATGCAAAGAGTTCACATATTGTCTATGCAACTTCATTTGGCCTCATTGTAGTCGCGCATTCATGTTCGTTCAATTGAGAGCACTATTCAAGTCATCGGTATTGATCGGAATTTGAGACTTAAATTTTTGCAAAAGAATATCCACATTCAACAAACGAGAGGTGGCAAAAAAAATTTGGACGGGTCAAAATCATTTTGCAATTTAAAATAAAAGGAGCAATAAGCTCAAACATCCACAAAAATAGTACATAATGAAATTGCGTGCATAACGACCTAAATGTATCAACAAAACATCAAACAATAATAGTCGCACAGAAGGTGGGCCTCACCCCACCACAAATAAAAATAATTTGTCCTCAAATGCAAATAACACATAATCCTAAATGGAAAGTACAGAAAGACAGAGAGGGAGGTAAAGAGAAATCATGTCTATGTAGTCTCTCCATCTGTCGGGGCATCAGTGCTCGATGTCTCAGCCTGAAATTTGATAATGGTCCCTCGAGCCTCTTCAGAAGATTCAGCGGTAGTTGACTTACTAAGATTGTCCAAGTCATGAGCCGGCAAAAAGGAGTGGATAGCTGTGAAGAATCCACCTCTCCACGAGGGAATAGTGGGGTCTCGCGTATTTGTTCTCTTTCTTGTACTGGGCTTCTTGCCCTCATTATCCGTTTTGGGAGGATCTATTGCCTTTGTATTTTTCCTGAAATTTTTCGCTCTTGTTTGTCAGGGTGGCATATCTGTTCTAGCTACTTTCGGTCTAGCCATTGCTGCAAAGCTTTGAGAAAAAGTTAGAAAGTATTCAGAAAAAAACAAGGTCATTCAATTGTAGAATCACTTCATCGAACTAGTTGGCAAAGCGCTCGACTACTTAGGCGGTGTGTCGAGTGCAGTGCACAGAAAATACAAGGGTGCAGACAAAGGGCGAACAGGAAGTCTTTCGGCGAGGCGCCGAGTGCGTTAGGCGACATCATGCTTCTCGCCAAAAGTTACAGAATTCAACATCACATTTAGCATTGAATTAAAGGTGAGATGGGGACTTTAGGCGAACCGCCAAGTGGTTTGGCGTGCTCGACCCGGCTCGCCAAATGACCCAACGTGCCTACTTTCGACCCAACTTACCGAATTCAACCCCGCAACCGCCGAAAGCAAAATCAAAACACGCCATACCCAATTTACGCTCCGGCCCAACAACATTTATGGATAACCCTCATTTTTTTATTTTTTTATCCACTTGTAAGTGCAATCTTCGGGAATTAACTATTTAACTTAATACGGACAAAATTTGTGTACCAAACAAGTAAAAAAGTATTTTAATCGTACTAGAGAAGACCAACACACATCATCAAAGTAATATCGTTGCATTTGGGCACAACTTTTGATAAAAGCAACGTAGGGCTCGGAAATCAACCTTGGATGCTGATTAAGATGCTACTGAGATGCTAGGCGGCAACGCATTCCAGATCCAAGAACAATTTAATAACCAAAACACAATAGAGATGCAGTGATATTCAGAATAAAACTAGGTGCAAGTTTGTAAAGTTTGAAAATGAGGGGGAGAATAGGAAATTGAAACTTTTAACCCTTTGGCTTGAAAAATCATCCATAACTTGCCCACTTGGCGACATTAGTCGTGAGCGCCGAACCATTTGGTGACACGTCGAGAAATCACCTTTCTCGCCGAGGTTTACAGAATCCCCAGTTAATGTGGGGATCCAAATGGCTATACAAATTGAGGTTGCCGAACTGATCGATGACTCGCCAATCATTTCTTTGAGCCCGCTGAGTTTTACAGACCCCAAACCCAAGCTGGGTTGGATCAAACGGCAGTCTGAGTCGGGTCACCTAATACTTTGGTGACTCACCAACCGACATTTCCCCCTCCAATCTCTTTCTTTCCAAATGCTTCCCACACTTCTTCCTGCACAATTAACACACCATAATTTCTAAAACCAACATAAAGCAAAAAAAGGGGTTTCTGGGTTGCCTCCCAAACATCGCCTTAGTTAACGTCGTAGCACGACGCAAGTTAATACCTAGTCCTCAGCCTCGGAGTCGGCAATGGTGTAACTAGGCGAATCCTCGGCAAATGGTGGATAGCGACCTGATAGCAAATGCCTATCTGGGCATCTTGCAACTAAATTATCATGGAGTTAGAGGTTGACATTTCATTTAGCATTTTGATGTTCTCTTTCATCTCATTCAACACCTTGTCTTGTGCTTTAATTTTCTGTTGAATGAGTGAGAGAACTTCATCATTTTGCACACCCACATGCTTCTTCCCATTTTACACTTTCGTAGGGAGAAGTGCTTGTCCTTTTCCATGGCTTGGGCTTCCAACTCCGTGACTCGTTTGGACAGAATGTCTACTTGAGCTACTAGTGCGTCCCACTTGTGTTTCTTTTGGACTTCGTTGTTGCTTTCAACCATGCCATCAAGGAGATTTGCGACTACTTCTTACGGCTGGCGTGGCCTACCACCCGTGAAAAGTTGATCCGAGATACTTTTATTTTCGGGTCGAAGACCCCTATAGAAGCACTCCAGTAGCGCTTTGTCGATCATCCCATGAGATGGGCATGGTTGTATCTCTGTTTGAAATTTCAGCCACATTTCCTGAATGGTTTCATCCCCAACCTGTTTGAACATTAGGAGGTTGTCCCTAAGGTTCAACAGTTTCAAGAGGGGGTGATCTATTTGAAACCCATAATGATCCTTCATATTAATTTTTTTGCTTCAATACACAAACAAGCAAAACGAAACTAAAAGTAAAGTAACTGAACTACAATTAAGAAGAATAATTTTTTTTACTAAACTAAGAATTCTTAAATAATACCACTCCCCGACAACGGCGCAATTTTGATGTTTGCGTAATTAAGAAACAACTTCTAATGCAAGTGTCTACGACCTACAATAGTATAGTAACCCAACCAAAGGTTGTAGTCGAGTCCCAAGGGAGTGGGCTTGAGAAATAATAGAAAAATAAAATTAATTTCTAATTAGTCCCCGAATCAAATGGGTTCCTCTCAGACACCCACTTGCCGCTTGAAGAACAACCTCCGCCTTAGCCCACTCACTCTCTCGAGCTGAGTGTGTGGGAGAAGGACTAGGGTTCACTCTCTTGAGTTGAAACCTCATGTCGACCCACTCCCACCGGCCATCAATTTAGTAGTCTTAGTTGTATGACCTCTCTCTCGAGTAAGCCAAAAACACAAAGGTGAAATCATATTTGCAACAACAATATCATTTAGTTCCAACATAACTACTAAACGAAATCACATCTAAATAACAAATAAACTATCAGCAAGCAAGACCGAACAATTAATCTAACCCATATACACACAATCACACCTCAAGAATTGGGGTTTTAGCTAGACATGTAAAAGGGAGAGAAATTTATACCAAAATAAGTTGGCAATCAAATGGGTATAAAGATTTTAGTCTCAAAACAAGCCAAGAGTGAAGAATCCAAGAGACCCAAACCCAAATTATTGGTGTTGAAACCCTTTCAATCTTCAAGCTCTTCATAACACTCTCCAAACTTAGAACTCAAAAATCTATGTTAAAAATTATATATTAAAAATATGATGTTAAGCTACAACTCTCAATGAGTATTTATAGTTCAAAAATTTGTGTTGCATCGGATCATTCAATGTCGTTAGTCGAGATCGCTGATCAACTCGGCGATCCACCCGTCAGTAGGTTTCATTGTCGTCTTGCTCTATCCTTCAGTATCGTCATGTTTTGGATCATTGGGCGACATAGAACTGCTTCGTGGAACTACTCAGCAATACGCCGACTACTCCTTTTCACCACCTATTTGATCATTTCCTTCAGGGCTCAGCACACTGGAACAAAAGGCTAGGAAAAGACCTTTTGGCGACTCGCCGAATGGGTTTGGCAATTCTCATATCTTCATTTCGTCGTTCTTTCAGCTGCCTTTGTTCCTTTTTGCTAAGTAGTGTCCATTCTTTCCCTCAAACTCCAAATACCTGAAACTTAAGGGTTTACATCAGATATTGAGACAAAATATGCATTTGAGGACACTAATTCTGTCCAAACATAGCCCTAAATAAGTCCAATTTATGGACTCATCAATCTACACCCATATAATGCCTCATAAGGGGTCATCTGAATACTGGAGTGGTCTGTTGAAATCGATTACGTAAGCTCTCAATATTTCCTCTAAGGTTTGGATTGTACGTTCTGCCTGATAATCCGTCTGTGGATTAAATGTTGTACTGAGATTTACTTGAGTACCAAGACCTTTTTTAAACAATTTCCAGAAATGAGAGGTAAACTGAGGACCTCTATCTGAGAAGATAGACAAAGGAACCTCATGTGACCTGGCTATCTCATGGATGTAGAGTTTAGTGTAGTCCTCCGCTGAATATGTAGTCGTGACAACCAAGAAGTGAGCAGACTTAGTAGCTCTGTCCACTATTACCCAAATGGAGTCATGCTGTCTGCAGGTACGCGGTAAACTGATAATGAAGTCCATGTTTATCACTACCCATTTCCATGTAGGAATGTTAATCTCTTGAGTCATATCTCCTGGTTTCTGATGTTCTACCTGAACCTGTTGACAATTAGGACTAGATGTGTCAAAAATGAGCCTAACTATATGTAACCAGCCCAAACTTTTCAAGGTTGGTCTCAAGATAATTTTAATTCGGTTCAATCTCAGCCCATTCAGGTCTTAACCCATTTAAGAGAAATCTCAATTAAGCTCAATTTAATCTTCAATTCCAACCTGTTTTAAAATTCTTTATTTTCATTGATATAATGTATGTTCCTATATTGAAGATATGAATTACTATCTTATTTATATCTTTTAGGATTTATCATTCATTTGTAACTTCTTTTATAAAATTTTCTTGAGTTGAATTTCTAGTTATAGTTATAAAACATAAACAAAAATATATTAAAATTACTGAGATTAAGCGGGTAAAATTGGGCGGGTCAAGAACCAACCCGTTTTTAAGCCCATTTAAGACCAACCCATTTGAGCCCAAAGTAAACTTGGGAGGGTCAAAACCCAACCCAATTTCTATTTGAACCCATTTTAATATCATTAATTTCAACCTAAACCGCCCATTTGACACCCGTAATTAAGACACTTAGCCAAAAAATCTGCTATGTCCCTCTCTATATTGTTCCACCAAAAGACTTCCCGTAGATCACGGTACATCTTAGTGGCACCTAGATGGATGGAATACCTGGAGTTATGAGCTTCTGTAAGGATCTACTGCCTAAATTCACCCACCTTAGGAACAGATAAGCGACCCTCATAACGAAGCACACCATCCCTCCTTGGGAGAAAACCTGAACGTTTTGTTGATGAACTGCAACTTTCAATTAAAGTGTTATAGGATCACTATCCTATTTTTCTTTAACCCCCACTACCAAAGATGATTCTGATCTTTTATGAACTATAACACCACCATCTGACATGTCCGTAAGACCAACTCCTAAGCAAACAAGCCGGTAAACATCTTTTGCTAATTCTTTCCTTTCTTCCTCAATATGTTCTACACTACCCATGGACAATCTACTAAGAGTGTCTTCTAATACATTGGCCTTACCAGGATGGTAAAACACGTTCATGTCATAGTCCTTGAGTAATTTAAGCCATCTCCTATGACGAAGGTTCAACTCTTTCTGGGTGAACACATATTGGCTGCTCTTATGATCTGTGAACACATCTACGTGAACACCATACAAGTAATATCTCCAAATCATTAGGGAAAATACTACGACTGCAAGCTCGAGTTCATGAGTTGGGTAGTTCTTCTCATGTACCTTAAGCTTTCTAGAAGCATAAGCTATGACCTTACCTCATTTCATCAATACTCAACCTAAGCCGACCCTGGATGCATTACAATAAATCAAATAACCATCTGAACCATCTGGTAGGGTCAAGATAGGAGTTGTAGTCAACCTAGTCTTAATTCTGCAAAGCTTTTCTCACACTCATCTGACCACTAAAACATAACCTTTTTCTGAGTCAACTTGGTCAAAGGGGAAGCTATAGATGAAAATCCTTCAACAAATCTCTTGTAGTAACCGACCAAACCCAAGAAACTTGTGATATATGTTGGAGAGGTGGGTGTAGGCCATTATTTCACTGCCTCTATTTTTTTTAAATCCACTCAGATTCCTTCGCTAGATACCACATAACCAAGGAAAGAAACAACCAAAATTCACAGTTGTTGAACTTAGCAAATAACTGGCAATCTTTGAGAGTTTGCAGAACCACTCTCCAATAAGTCGCATGCTCCTTCTTATTGCGAGAATAAATGAGGATATCATCTATAAAGACAATAATGAACAAATTCAAATATTATTTGAATACCCTGTTGATTAAGTCCATGAAAGTTGTAAGAGCATTCATTAGTCCAAAAAAATAACTACAAATTCATAAGAACCATACCAAGTTCTGAAGGCTGTCTACGGAATGTCACTATCTCTGACTCTAAGTAGATGATAGCCGGATCTGAGGTCTATCTTAGAAAAGAAACTAGCACCCTAACATTGGTCGAACAAGTCATCAATCCTAGGGATGGAATACTTATTCTTGATTGTGACCTTGTTCAACTACAGATATTGAATACACATTCTGAGAGAACCATCTTTCTTTTTCAAGAACAACACTAGAACACCCCATGGAGAGATACTAGGTCTTATGAAACCCTTATCTAGAAGATCTTTCAACCGCTATTTCAATTCCTTAAGCTCGGCTAGAGCCATTCTGTAAGGATTTGAATACTTCTAACACTGAATTTTTTTTTGTAAATTCAACTTGACTTGGGAGGAGATCTATTCCAAAGTCGATTTCCCTTTCGGGAGGAACTCCAGGAAGATCTTTTAGAAACACTTATGGAAATTCATTCACTACTGGGACTGACTCAAGAGTTGTGGTTTCGGAGCTTGAATCCTTAACCCAAACAAGATGGTACATATACCCTTTAGAGATTATTTTTCTGGCCTTAAGGTAAGAGATGAATCGGCCCATAGGCACTAAGCTACTACCTTCCACTCTAAGACTGGTTCGCTTGGAAACTGAAGCTGAATGATCCTAGTTCTACAATCGACTGAGGCATAACAATAATGTAACCAATCCATGAATAGAATGATATCAAAATCTACCATATCTAACTGTACAAGATCTGCTGAGGTGCCTTTCTGAGAGACTGTGATAGGGAAATTTTTGTACACCTGTCTTGCTATAACTGGGTCACCAACTAGAGTAGAGAATGAGAAGCATTTTGAAAGAATTTCTGGACTGACACCGAAGTTTACCGCTATATAGTGCGTTACAAACGACAATGTATCCCCTGGATCTAAGAATGCATAAACATCTAAATGAAAGACTCTCAAAGTACCGGTGACTACGTCAGGAGAATCTTCCTGATCCTGGCGAGCTTGGAGACCATACAACCTTTTCTAGGCTGACCGCCACCTGTACCAGATAAAGCACCCTGCTGAGGTGGGTGACCTTTTGGTGCTGCTGGAGCAGTAGACTGAGTCCTATTATTATTACCTCATTGCCCCTATGTGGAAGAAGGATAATCTTTCAACCTATAGCTAGAACGACCACACCCAAAGCACCCTTCCTTGCCTGCAAGACACTTACCGGGATAGTTCTTACCACACTTTGTACAAGTCGTGAAAGTCTTGTTACATGAAGCACTCCCTTGAGATTTAGCGCCGGAAACCCTACTTTCTTTATCCTGTCGAAACCTGGGGGATGGAGCACTAGCTGATGAAGGTGCTGGGGCCATAGACCTCTGCTAAAACTTTGAGCGACTTCCACCACCCGATTTCTTGTGAGAGTACTCGTAGTTACCTGTTCTAGCCTTCTTACTATCCTTAGCCAATTCCCTAAGCTTGTCTCCCTAAACCTGCTGAGGATGAGTCATAAGCCTACAGATATCCATATCTTCTAGTAGCATAGTATTCCTACACTTTTTTTTCACTAAGTCGGATACCCAAAACATTATCTTACTCATCTATGCCCTTGGATAGGCAACCATATGTGGAGCATACCTGGAGAGTTAAGTGAACTACAGTTCGTACTCTTGGATTGACATTGTACCTTGTCTTAAATTCATGAACTCTTGTGCCGTAGCTTCTCGCAACATCCCTGGGAAAAACCTCTCCAGAAAAGCTCCTATAAAACACTCCCAAGTCACAACAAATGCATTCGTACCTCTGTTTTCTTTCCATTGAGTAAACCAAATGTGAGCTACGTCTTTATGATGGTAGGATGCCAACTCTACATTATCATTACCAAGCACTTGCATCACTCCAAAGATTTTCTTAACCTCGTCAATAAATTTTTGTGGGTCATCACCAATATACAATCCAAGAAACTTAGACGGATTTATCAAAACAAAATCTCAAACCTTTGTTGTTGCTAACCCACTATTAGCATTTGCCAGAATTGGAGGAAGTTGGTTGTTCTGGTCGGCCTCACTCTGAGCCAAAAGCTGAATAACATTGAGAAATTCTACGTTAGTCATTTGATGGTCTGGGACTGGAGGAACTGCATTACCATTTCGTGCATTAGCATTCCTTGCATAAGTTCTACGTGGGGGCATGATCTGAAATGCATAACGACAAACTAGAAAGGAGATCATACCCATACATGATAAGAATAGCAAGAAAGTAAAGATTTTCTTAAAACACTTCATTGCCTCCCTCTCATTTGATGTGGTGCACTTCACACCCTTGAAAGAGATTCTACTTAGTGCAGATTTTCAAACATCCTAGGACTATTAAACCTAATTCTCTGATACCAAGTTTGTCACGCCCCAAGGCTACCTCCTTGATGTAACACGGGACCTAGGATAACGAGTGACCCCAAGCTAACCCTGTGTCTAGCATATCATAAGAATACTGAAAAATAAATAAATAAAGATGTACTATGCGGAAGCTTAAAACAATTGTTAACTGAAAGATGAGGAATACCCAATACGGATCTGAATATGTATAAAGTACTATGATTTTAGTGATACTGAACAATCACTCAAAAGCTAAAGTTGAATCTAATACTATGTCTGAAAAAGCCTCTATTGACTAGAATTATTGGGACATGCCCCCAGCTAACTCTAGCAAAACTAAAACTGAAATAAAAGATTAAATGTAGAAAACATGTCTATTGTCCTCGAAGTATGAGGACTAACCACTGAAGCTGCTGAACAGCGGATCATAAATTGATCTATGCGTTATCAGGATGTCGAGTACCAGAACCTACATCATGAAAGGATGTAGCGCATAGTATGCATCAGTACTTGGAATTTACTGATCATGCATGAAATGGAATATAGTTGAATAAACAAATAAACTGAACAAAGCATAGCTGATCAATGATATAACTGGATATGAATGTAAATACTGCAACATATTGAAAAGTTGAACTGAATGCAATGACCAAGTACTAAACCCTAAATATGACATGCTGACTAAATACCGAAGTATAAACTGAAATCCTGGTCAAATGCACTAAAGTCTGACTGTGGGAGCTGGTAATAATCGACATAAAACCATGTGAGCTAAACGTGGAGTCTGATGTATATGCCCCATCGAGAGGACCCAATATACCTTGCAAGGGTTAAAAGGCATGACAGGCGTGATCACTAAATTTGATGCCCATAGAGGGGACTTATAAACCTATGGGGGCACGTAGTTCTAGGACTATACGGGTACGCTGAACCCTAGTCTAACTCGGTGTTAAGCTTACTCCCAACTGGAAATGTGTACAATACAACATAACTGAAATATACTGGATAACTCAATATTCATACATGCTAACTAAGAATGCAACATTTAAGTACTTATAATTAAACATTCGAAATTTGAGGCATGTGTATTTGCTTATCGGAGCTAGCTAGCGTAATTCATGAACTAAACGAATCTACACAACTAGGGTTCTGAGTTTCATGCAAGGAACTACGCAACAATGTTGCGAAAACCTGATAATTTGATTAAGAATACTATAACAGCTAAATCACAACAATTCTCTAAAGTTATAGAAACCCTAGGTTTAAACAAGAGATAGAGAATCAAGAATCTGACTGAATTCTAGGGACAAGGAATCAACTAGAGAAGTCCCACATACCCTGTGAAAAAATTCACGGAGAAATCATTTGGTTTTGTGGCTGGAATTGAAGAAAATCTGTTGCGTTCTTGGAAAGGTTTGTTCAACTCTTTTCTCCCCTTTTGCTCTATGTTTGGATGAATTTTGGAGAATAGTTGTTCTGGGTAAGTTTTGACTAAGTTACTAGGCTTAAATTGAGTAAAACTACGTAGTTTAGGGGTTAAATGATGTAGTTTAAGTTCCCAATGCATAGGGGAAAGGACAAACATTACCCTGACTTAATTCTGATGAAGCCCATCCACGGAAGGAACGACGCTCAGTCGTTTGAACTACTGACCGTCATTTGGGTTCATCATTCATGATCTGCCCGATAAGGCTTCACTAAAATTAGCATAACTTTTCACTCGAAGATAGGATTTTAGCAAACACAGTGGCGTTGGAAAGAGGATTCAATTATCTTTCATTTGACAAGTCATGGGCCACCTAATTACTTTTGTGCTAAGAGTTATGACTGTTTGATGTTTACCCAACTTCAATTTCCCTCTAACTGGCTACTGACCCTCACCTATGGTTCGTAGGTCCAACCACGGAGTTTACTGGTCGATCGTGAGTGGATCAGAGACTATAAAGGTTTGGGTCTAACGACAGAACCCCACCTACGGTCTGTGGGTGGTTCTGTTTGTACTGGCACCAACTTTTCTGAAATCTAGGATTTTCTTCATTTTGAGACTCGGGATGTTACAAAAACAAGTTGCTAGTCATGCTCACAAGTACTTCATGAGATTATTAGATGGTAATTCCAATTCAAATGACAGCAAAAGGCCCAAGAGATCAACTATTTCCGAACTTCATCTTGAAAAAATTAGGACACTACTCTATTTTGAAAGTATATAAGTATAATTTGTACTTTCAGTAACAAGCTTTATTTTACATTAATGACGAGTTAACACTATTGGTCATGACTCATGAGATTGAAGTACAATATCACAACCACCATTCTATTTTGTTAGCTCTTACTCGATATATTTCCTTTTTCTTTCTTCCTGATTGCCTTGTGATTGTTTTGTTTTAGCAAAAGCGTCGTCACTATTGTCAAAAGGTCATGTTTAAGTCCTGAAGATAAAAGTAAAACAATTCAAGGAGTTGTCATCCCTCCTGGTTTTTATTCTTCCCAACTGATGCATTTATAGTCACTAGAAGCCTCCATCTGATGGTGTATCACTTGCCACTTTGTTGATTAATTAATGCAGCAAAGGTAATTTTCAAGTAGAGCTAATACCTTCACTGTATTGGGAAAAGGCTTGCCTTCACTATATTATTACATCCAACATCCAACTTATGGAGGCAATTTATGTATAAACTTTTCATTCAGCTATAATAAGTACTAATACTTTGTATGTACTTAAAAAAAGATTATTTGGATATTGGTTTCAAGAAATTCCTCCCTCAGTCGTACAAATGTAATGCCGATTCCCAGTAAATCCTTAATTAATTCCTTTCTTCACTTTCTAATAATGTGGGCTTCAATTAATCCACGATTAAGTTTCATTGTCTTAAAATTCTTAATTTGGATCATTATGATGAGTTCCATGTGGCTTAATTTATTCTCTGATCCAACAATGTATGTCACTTAACTACCAAATTGATTTGAAGATTTGCAAGGATAGAGAGAAACTAAGACATATGTAATGTAGAATACACTGAGACGATGTGGAAACCAACAACACAAAACATAAAAGAATCAAGAACTAACTATGGTTTCATTTCATCTGTCGAAAAATTTACAACTACAATAAGATATTGTTGGAATTAATTCATCTACATTAATGTTTGGTCTTCCAATATTTTCTCTTAGTTTTTCAAGAAGTCCTTTAGGAGTTTGTAATACATGTATCTAGCTATTTGTGCAATACCTTTGGTTTTACATTTTTATTAGTATAAATAGAGATGTAATTGATGATTTTAATCATCTCAAGTGACCTTAAGTAGCCAATATAAAGTATGAGAATTCTCTAAAGAACGTATTCTCCTTCTATATTTCCAACAAATTGGTATCAGACCAGTTTTTCGTTCTTAATTTGGGGTTAGGTGAAGAAAAATATGGCATCCAAAAAAAGTGAAGGTGTTGATTCTTTAATTGTTCTTACTCAATTTTTTGATGGAATTGATTTTGAATTCTTGAAGATAAGATTGAGAACACATTTGAAAGCTGAAGGTTTGTGGACTATTGTTGCAAATGGTTTTGAAGTGCCAGAAAATGATGGTGAACTTATAGCAGCAGAGATAAAAAAAATTGAGGCTAAGTATCGTCAAGAGGCAAAAGCCTTGAGATATATCCAAATGGGAGTCTCAAGAGCATATTTTGCAAAAATTGCTACTTGTGATACTGCAAAGCAAGCTTGGGTGTCTCTGGAAACTGAGGTATATAGTGATGAAAAGGTACGAACTATAAATCTTCAAACTCTTAGAAGAGAGTTTCAAAATTTGAAGATGATAGAATCTCAAAAAAATAGATGAATATTGCCCAAGAGTCATGAATATTGTCAATGAAATGAGAAATCATGGTAATACAATTTCTGACCAACAAGTTGTGGAAAAGATTCTAATTAGTGTCACATAAAAGTATGAGTACATTATTGCTATTACTGAGGAGACGAAAGATCTTTCTAATCTTTCCATCAAAGAGCTAGTTGGATCATTTCTTGCACACAAGAAACTAATATTTTTTTGTGAAGATCAACCTAAAGAGACAGATTTCCAGTCCAGAACAAATGAGAATTCACAAAATTTCTCAAAATAATAACAAAAGAAGAACCACAATACAAAAAACAAGCAGGATCATGATGGTTCTTCTAAGAAGGTTGAGAAAAAAGGTGAGAAAAGTTCTAGTTATTTTTGTAAAATTTGCACAAAGACTAATCAAACTATAGAAAAATGTTGGCACAAAGGCAAGCCCAGATGTAACTTTTGTAAAAAGTTCCGCAACATTGAGAAGGATTGCTAGCACAAGAAACAGGAGCAAGCAATTTTTTGTGAAGAACAGGAGGAAGAAAAGGAAGAAAACCTTTTCTTTGCTTCTCAATCTTATACTTCAACAAAATGTAGGGAATGGTATGTTGATACTGGTTGTAGATATCACATGGCTGGAGATGAAAAAGGCTTTCCTTAGCATCACTACTAAAGTGAGAATGGGGAATGCAGCCTTAGTTGATGCAAAAATTAAAGGTACCATTTCGATCAACATAAAAGGGAGCAGTAGCAATGGAAGAAAATTTTCTTAGTATTGATCAACTCATGGAAAATGGTTATTCTCGTGTTTCGAGACAATTATTGCAAGATTTATGATAAAATTGAGCCAAATCAAGTCATTGTTGAAGTAAAGATGATAAAAAGAAACTTTCCTTTACAATTTCATTACAATGCATTCGAAAATGAAGTTTTAGATATTAATGGCTTTCGAACAAAAGATTTTGTCACTTGAATTTTTATGGTTTGAATCTTCTCAAGCAAAAAAACATGGTGCAAGGCCTTCCTGAGATACATACTGAGGTGGATGCATGTGAAAGTCATGTAATGGGAAAGCAACATAGAAAGTCTTTTCCAAAAGGGATGTCTTGGAGAGCAAATGTACTTTTGGAACTAATCTATACCGACATTTGTGGACCAATGAAGACACCATCTCTTGGAAGTCAAAGGTACTTTCTAATCTTTATTGATAATTTTTTAATAATGACTTAGGTTTATTTCTTGTAAGAAAAGTCAAAAGCATTTGCTACATTCAAGAAAATTAAAGACCTTGTGGAGAAGCAAAAATGTTGCAGCCTCAAAACCATTCGCAGTGATAGAGGAGGTGAATACACGAGTTGAGAATTTGAAGAATATTGTAAAAATGAAGGCATTCAAAAGCAACTTACAGCAAGGTACACTCCTTAACAAAATGGCGTATCTGAAAGATGAAATAAACAATTGTTGAAATGGCCATAACTGTGTTGAATGAGAAAGGGCTGCCAAAATATTTTTGGGCAGAAGCAGTACATACAAAGGTGTACATCCTCAACAGGTGCCTGACAAAGGAATTGAAGGATAAGACACCCGTTGAAGCTTGGAGTGGAATGAAACCTTCTTTAAGTCATTTTAAAATTTTCGGGTGTATTTGTTATACTCATATACATCTTTGAGAAAAGAACAAAATTGGATTAAAAAATTCAAAAATATATATTTCTAGGTTATAGTGATGTGACAAAAACCTATAGGCTTCTCGATGTCAAAACTAACAAACTTGTTGTTAGTAGAGATGTCATTTTCGATGAAAAAACAGCATGGAATTGGAAGGATAAAAAGATAGAGAGTACATCTAGCATATCTTTAGATGTGTCAAATCAAAAAATGGATGAAGAAGAGGAAGATGTCCCTAAAGGGGGAGAAATCCCATATTCAAATGATGATGAACTGCCTCCAAGAGGGACAAAAATGTTGAGTGACATTTATCAGAGATGTAACTTTACCGGTGTTGCGCCAGAAAATTATAAGGAGGCAATAAAGCATGATGTTTGGAAGAAAGCAATGACAGAAGAAATTCAGATGATTGAAAAAAAATACTTGGGAGCTTGTGGCTATACCAAAAGAAAGAGAAGTTGTAAGTCTAAAATGGATTTACAAAAGCAAACTCAATCAGGAAGGAGATATTCAAAAGCACAAAAAAGGGTTGGTTGCTAGAGGTTTCTCGCAAAAACCGGTTATTGATTTTTATGAAAATTTCTCTCCAGTTGCTCGTTTTGAGACAATTAGAACCGTGATTGTTGTTGCTGCACAAAAGAAATGGAAGATTTTTCAACTTGATGCTAAATCTGCATTGCTGAATGAAATACTTGATGAAGAGATTTATATTGAGCAACCTCAAAGATATTTTAGTCAAGGGGAAGAAGAGAAGGTGAATGAGCAAAAAAAATCTCTTAATGGGCTGAAACAAGCTCTAAGAGACTGGTACAATGAAATTGATACAGACTTTCTGAAAAATAATTTTCAAAGAAGTAAAAGCGATGCAATTTTGTATGTAAGGAAAGAACATGGAAGAATTATCATTGTTTTCTCTATGTGGATAATCTACTCTTTATAGAAAATGATGTGAAGATGATGCAAAAATTCAAGCAAGATGTGATGCAAGCCTATGAAATGAATGATTTTGGGTTGGTAAATTATTTCTTGGGCATCAAAGTTTCTCAAGTCAAAGAAGGAATTTTTATTTCTCAAAAGAACTATACTAAAAGTATTCTTCAAAAATTCAAAATGATGGATTGCAGGTCTGTGACCATACCATTAGCAGCAAATGAGAAGTTCAGAAAAGACGATGGAGAAAACAAAGCTAATAACTCACTTTACAGGAGCTTGATTATAAGCATACTATATCTTACTTCAACAATACCTAACAATATGTTTGCTGCTAGTTTATTATCCAGATTCATGAAAGAACCAAGCCAAGTGTATTTTGGAGCTGCAAAACGTGTTCTACACTACTTGCAAGGAACAATGGATTATGGGATAATGTACAAATTTGGTGGAGATTTGAACTTAATTGATTAATCTGATAGTGATTGGGCTGGAAGTATAGATGACATGAAGAGTACTTATGGTTACTATTTCTTATTTGAATCAAGTATTTGTTCTTGGTTATCGAAGAAGCAAAGTGTTGTTGCTCAATCCACTATCGAAGCAGAATATGTCTCAACAACTAAGGCTACTTCTCAAGCTATTTGGCCTGAGAGAATATTTGAAGACATTGGTGAAAAACAAAAAAGAGGGAATGTTTTGTATTGTGATAACAAATCAGCAATTGCAATTGCCAAGAATCCAGTCAACCATGAAAGATCAAAGAATATTTCCATCAAGTATCATTTTATTTGAGAATCATAAGAGAAAGGCGAATTTCAGTTGCATTATTGCCAGACAAGAAAACAACTTGTGGATATCTTCACCAAAGCACTTTCTAGAGAAAAAAATTGCTATCTTCGAGAACGCATTGGAGTTGTCAAGCAAATGCATTAAGGGGGAGTGTTGGAATTAGTGCATCCACATTAATGTTTAGTCTTCCAATATTGTCTCTTAGGTTTTCAAGAAGTCATTTAGGAGTTTGTAATACATGTTTCTAATTAATTTTGATAAATGTATCTATTTATTAGTTTCGCGGAACGTGTGTTGCTCTTGTGTATCATATCATATAGTATACGATGTTGTAAAATAGAATTAATATTACTAAATTAAAGTTTTTTAGTAAATTATTAAAACTGAAATAATATTGGACAAGTGCTTTTAAATGATTAATATAGATTTTCATAGAGTTAATTATTTTTTGAGACAAATGACCAGATATCATTGAAACATTTTAAAATGCATTCAAAAAAGTTAAATATGGGGAGAAAGTGGTAATTCTTAAGTAGTATTGTTCTCTTGGTAAACAAACTTAACCAACAAAAATAGAAAAATAATATCAAGATTAAAAAATGGTCAGCAATAACTTTTCCTCTTGAGGTTATGACTATAAATGATGGACACCATTTAAGTTCAATTATTATGTTAGATATTAATACTTGAAATTTAATATGTGCATGAAACTAAGAACGATTGTCATAAATATTTTAATATTTTATCTTTAAATGTGATATATCTTTTACAAAATATTATTATTCAATTAATATTTGAGTTAGGCTATGATATAGTTATAATTTTACAAAAACAAAAAGTGTACTTATATAGTGAATGTCAATACTTTTATAAGTAGAATGTTATAGAGAGAAATATATTATGTCAATAATTAGTTCTAAAGAAAATTACCCTTTATTTTAATGCATACATATCATATAGATGTTGTCTTATGAGAGTATCTAGTATCTTAAAGATGTTCTATCGTGATATAAAACATTAGACTTTTTCAATTAATAAATTAAAAGATGAATAAAATTTAAAGTATTATTTATAAAAATCTTTAATTTGATTTAAGATCAATCACTATTTTCTTATAAATTTTATATAGCTAGCAAAGAGTGTATCTTGTGACATAACATTTTCTTATATCAAAATGAACATAAATTAACAGGAAATTCATACTTAAAAAAATTCATATTCAACATAAATATAAAAAAGTAAAAATATGTGGATCAATTCATAGCCAATGAAGAAGGAAGGCGGAAATATATGTTCATGATATATTCACCCTAGTGTTTCATTTGATTGAAATCTGTTGCCACCAACACTTTACTCTCTCCGCTCATTTTTACTTACATATGTATTAAAAAATAATTATTATCATGGATATTTTCATATTATAAGTAAAAATGAAAATCTATTTTTGAAATAGTAGACTTAACATCAAAACCTCTAATTCAATGTACTACGTTGATGCCCGATGTTTTAGCAAAATTAGGAAGAAACTCGTTCATTTAATGTTAAAAGAATAAGAAATGAAAATACAAAGAAGAAATATCTTACCCCAATCATGTGCCTTTTTTGTATTTGTTTATAATTATTGTCTCTCCCACTTCTTTATCAAATTATTTTATTAGAAAAAATAATCAACAGTGTGTATATAAATTCTCTCTCGAATGAAAACACGAAAGAAATTTTTCAAGAAACAATATAAGAAAAATAAATGAAAATTCCCGCGCACTATATATAGATGGTTTCTGTGTGAAGTAATGTTCATAGATAATTGCATATTTCTTTATTCTCTGCTTTTCTTCTTTAATAGAAAGTCAATACTTAAATTCCAATGCTAAGAACTTCGGTGAAACATATCAATTGATCGGGGATGAATTATTTATGAAAATTTTAAATGATCTCAAAATGTCACAAAAAAGATATCCCCAAGAATTTATAAGGAGTGAATTGTTGTGACTTGTGACCGAAGAAATATGAAGGTACAAATTGTTGTGACTATTCATAGAAAATTATTCTTTTTAATAACTAAAACATGTTGGTTAATTAAAGAGTATTAATGTTATGAAATGATATAAATAATATTGATGTATGTATGTGATGAAAATCGTCAGAGGAAAATATGAGTGTGAATTGATGAATGATTTGCTACAATTTTTTCACCAACTCTTTCTTATGTGGTAGCTCAAATTTCGTTGGGTTTCGAACTTAATCAACTATTGCAAAGAACATTTGAGATATTTTAAGAAGAAGAGTGTAAAACCTAAAAAGATATTGTAGTTTAAAAGAGATATGAAACCCCTCTATTTATAGCTAACAAATAGTAGTACGAATATGTTCTGATTGTGCCTTATTAGATAAGGTACAACCCTTAAAAAAAACCTGCTGATCGGAAAAACCATAAACCTTTGAAAAAGTCACAACTCATCAGATAAGGCACAACCCTTTGAAAAATCACAATCCTTTGGAAAAGTCACAACTCATCGGAAATATCACAACCCGTCAAAAAAGTCACAATCCTTTGGAAAAGTCACAACTCATCACAAAAGTCACAATCCATTAATGTGAAAAGGTATCAACTTTTAATATAACATAATTAAATAAATTGAATATTTTTTATTGTGGGTATTATAGTAATTCAACATTCATGTTTGGGAGTTCATGCTTTTAAGGTAGTGTAGATGTAGATATAGATAAATAGATAGATAGATAGATAGATAGATAGAAGATATAGATATAGATAGATAGATTTGTGCAAGACCTTTGATTTTACATTTTTATTAGTATAAATAGAGATGTAATTGATGATTCTAATCATCTCAAGTGGCCTTAAGAAACCTATATAAAATTTGAGCATTCTCTAAGGAAAATATTCTCCTTCTATATTTCCTACAGATATATGTCCATACAAAAAAACATCAAAGAATTAGTAGTCCTGTGTATATATTTTTCACTCCAAATTATCCTTAGAAGAAGAAGAAGAAGAAATTTTTGAAAGTGGCTTGTCGAAGTAGAATGTAGTAGCACTGGCTGATGTAGAAGCACAATGATCATTAAATGGATACATGCAACCCAACTAAGAGGCTATACATGAAAACTTGTCACAAAATGAGTTTCTTGTGCACTTTCCTGATTATTTCCTAATGGAGGAATAGCATGTCATCTATATTTTCAAGACAAAGGTCAAAAAAAAAGTATTCATATTATTATATGTTTTCCATTCTATTCAATGGGTCTTTATACCTTCTAATTTATGCCTAAAGCCACCATTATTATTTTTCATAATATTTCTATTGGAAATGGCTCTTTAGTGAAATGAATTGTCTTCAATTCATTGATTGTGCTTAATGCCTTTATGGCTTTTGACTATTTTAAACAATGACAAATTACAGAGGTTAATAAATTTCCTATGTAAATCTAATTCTTATACTCATGGTAAGTGGTAAAATATGAGTGATAATTTTTCTTCCGATTATATTATTGTGCTGGTTTTATATGAGAAGAATCTTTGTTAGTTTCTGGGTCCTAATTTTATACTAGAAGATATTTTGAATCCTGGGGGATACATCTATACCGGGTGAAATGTCCGTAAGGATAGTGTCTTTCGACACGCCTCAGGCTTGGATAATTTCTACAAAAGTTTTTGGTGAAGCATAAGCTTTGGAGAATTCAATATATGTGTTCGTGGAGAAGATATTTTCAATAAGATTTCCAACAATCTTAAGGATATTTTAAGAGAAAATGGCCAAATAACCCCCCAATTTATTACCGGATTTCCCACCACACACCTATTCTCCGCGGGAATCTTATTACCCCCTTGAACTACTTTAAAATGTAATAAATAACCCCTTAATTGCTGAGTTGGCATGGAGAATGTATTTCACTATCTTTGAGAGAGTGAGTTGCCTATTGTTTTTTTAAATTTCCATTTTTTTTCTAGTTTTCTTTTTTCTTTCTCTTTCTTCTTATTTATCTATACAACATTTTTCACCATTATCATTGTTGAAGCTTTTTCAATGGATGTTTGAAATAAAAATTATCAACAACAATGCATTTAATGAATAAATAATTTTTTCAATAAACTTATTTAGAACATATCTAACAAATTAAATTTATTTTTTAAAAAAAACATACCCATTAATTAATTTTTTTAAAGTAATGGATTCAAGAGTAACAAAATCAAAGTGAAGTAATTGTATATTTAAAAAATATTTTCAAACTTAATAAAAGAAACTAAAACAAAACAATTTCTTCTACATTTTGAAAGAAGGATCCTACATGTTCTCCTAAAATCCATGAAGAATCTAAATCAAAACTCAAATTATAAATTAATCATGAAAATTTTAGACGGAGAAATAATAAATAATGGGGAAGAGAGAGAGAGGTTTCTCAAATTGGTCTTCTCATCCGTGATTATTTTGAGTTGTCGGCGAAATCTTCAAGGGATGAATCTGATCTCAAATGTTCATGACCTATTTAATGTGTATTTGAAATTGTCTAAGGAAGAAAATCGAACGAAATGTAAAAAAAAGTGGAAAATTGTTGAATTAGTTGGATGAAAGATTTGATTAAGTAGGATCGCTATCTTCTACACTCTAGAGATTCGGAGTAGATTAAAAAGTGAGTTGAATTTTCGTTTTTGTAAAGTGTAAGAGATATAGAAATTTATTGAGATAAAAATGGTGTTTAGTATAGTTAGGGTTGAAGAAATAATTGGGGAAGAAAGAAAGAGGAAGGAGGAGAACTTTTAAAAAAAATCATTAAATGGTGAAATACACGTGTCAAGTGTGTGTATTTCACCACAAGACAGATGTCTGGTAATGACATTTCAGGGAGGAAATAATTCCACTTTAAAATAGCTCAGGGGGGTAATAGGACCACCGTGAAGTATAAGTGTGTAGTTGGAAATCCAGTTATAGATTGGGGGGTCATTTGGCCATTTTCTCTATATTTTAAACTTTGTTCTTACAAAAAATACTATCTCTATCTCCCAAAAACAATATGGAAAGATTGTATATTTCAAGAAGTCATTTTTTTCGAATTTCCCTCCGATGCTTGTCCACTTAGTTGGGACGCATGTTTCTTACTTGGACTCAAATATTTTCGGATTGATAAAGGAAGGAAGATAAGTCGTATCCTTTCTATGATTCGTTTTGGTAATTTGATTTTAATTTTATTGTGGTTGATAGTTTATCACTGTTAAGTGTTGACATCTAACTAGTATTAGTGATACGAGTTTTAAGAGATTAGCATTTGGGAAGATCTCTGCGTCGAGTGCAATGGAGCATTTTGGTAATGGAGTAAGAAGGTTCAATTATTAAAGAAGATGGACCATAATGCATATCATTGGTGATATTCCATTATATTCTTCTCAGCGGTGTCCACTATTGAAACTATATCTTACTCATGTATACCAAAAAATTACAAAAATAAGGACTGTGATGATAATATGTGTTTATATTTTTAATAGATATTTGTGTGAAAAATTAAGCCAACATTCCCCTCATTTCCATTCTTTTTATTAGCTCCTATAGGTTCCATTTATCTTTGAGAATTCCTACATGTTCTAATCACATGTCCTAATTCACATTTAAAACTAAACTGAGTTTAAGAGAATAGTTCAAGAAGTTTTTTTGAGTTATTTTGAGGATCTCTTGTAACCAACAGTGGTTTTAAATTAAGTTTCTGATAAAGATAATATGAGTATTGAGAATAATCCTATTCATGATTGTCACGACCCAGACCGTCGTGTCAGCACCCACAGTAACCCTCCGGTAGTAGAACCATTACTACAACCCGACTAAACAATTTTAAAAAAACAAGTCATTTAAAGATACGGAAGCAAATTTAAATGTCTAAAAAAAATGGAGTTCCCATAAAATCCGAAAGTTTAACAAAAACAACTACCAAAACTATTATGAAAAACAACTCCCAGAACTTGAAAGTCATTGTACCAAAACTCTAAATTCAACAAGTCTAGGAAAAATGGCTACAACCCCAACCAAACATAAGAAATATCTAAAACACTAGTCTATGTCCGAAAAGAATGGACTAAAAAAAATAGGACCCATGGCAGCCTGAAAGAACTGACTCACCCTTGAATCCGGTTTCGATCACTGATCTCCTAGCTGAGGTCTATCAGTAACCACCTGATGATGTCCTGTACTCAACAAAGAACGAGAAAGTGCAATATCAGTACTCAAACCACTATGTACTGGTAGGATCACACGGCTATACTGGTAAGCGAAACATAGGTAAACAATCAAAACATAGTAAACCCACATATACTGAAAAAATAGATGATTTATCATTTCAAGAGCATGCAGTTTCTAATATCAACGACAATAAACATGAATGAAATAGTCATATTGATTCTCTCATGGAACCCACACCAAAACTGTTATTGTGTTGGAACGCGACACCCGATCCAATATATGTGCCGGAACATGACACCTGATCCAATATATATGTCGAAAATGACACTCGATCCAATATATGTGTCGAAACGTGACACTCGATCACATCAGCACAACCGCAATCACAATCACACCCATAATAAACATTACTCATATTCATACAATCATGTATTTGGTTCATGGCATGAAATCGTTCACACATACTCATTTTCATTGGATTTGATTGGAATTTTCTATTCACATACACACATGCATACAATGAATCAATTAACCAACATATATCAAACAAACAGGAAATCAAACCATCACCTACCTCGAAACCAAGCTTGAATACTCCTAAGACACTTGATCCTTCCCTTTTTGGATTATTTCCGCTTATTCTTGGTCTAAACACAATCAATTAACTCAAGGATCAATAAGCAAAGCCTAATTTACCACGATAATAATCAATCTATCTATCCATGGCCATACCCAAGATCCTACTGTTCAATTAGGGATTTTCCCACCATCAATTCTAGGCCAAAATCCTCCCCCAATGATAATCACCCAAGATTCTAAGTTCTACGGATCGAAAAATGAATTAAGGGAGTAATAATCTTACCTTTAGCACGAGAAAATGTGGAAAACTATCAAGAACTGCTCTGGATCGTCTCTTAGCTCTCAAGAACGAGGTTTTACAGAAAAAATGATTTTAAGGTTTTTCCCCGACTTAATTCGCGACATGCCCGCCACAGCGGGACCCTACTCGCCACAGTAGCCCCGCCCTAGTGGGATTACTCTGGCCCAGACGGCATGCACTGAGATAGAAGTTTGGAATTTGAGTTCCAAACTCCCATTTTGACAACACATCTTCCATCCTTCTCTTTCAAAAACTACCCGTTCACGCTAAGATCAGCTTCGGGAGTTCTACTCGCCCGAATTCGATTCCGCAAAGCTATACGGGATCCCTAACATCTTGGCTATCCACTCATGTGATCAAATTCATAATTAACTCTCTCATTCATTACTGGATTTCCCTAAACCTAACCAGACTCAGATTTCCTCCAAATCTGGACTAGGCTAGAAATTTCTAAGTCACTAAAAACTTTCTGGCCCAAATTCTTTCTCCATTGGCTTTGCCATAACGACGGAAACAGGTTGTTACAATAGATACCAACTTACCCATCACTCGTCCCTGTGTGATAAACTAGGAAAAATGGGCTAAAGTAAGGGTAGAGTAATACCTGAATTGTCGAATAACTAGGGATACTTGTCTCTCATGTCCTTTTCGGTTTCCCAAGTAGCTTCCTCAACCGGACGATGCTTCCATTGACCTTTTACGAACATAATCTCCTTGGTCCTCAGCTTCCGGACATCGCGATCAAGTATTGCAATTGGTTCTTCCTCATATGAAGGTCTTTTTCTATCAAGAATGAGTCCCATTTTATGATGTAATCCCCATACCCATGATACTTCTTCAACATGTATACATGAAACACTGTATGAACTCCAAATAAGCTAGGAGGTAAGGCCAACCTATAAGCCATTGGCCTTACACAGTCTAGGGTATCAAATGGTCCAATGTATCAAGGACTAAACTTTCCCTTTTTGGCAAATCTCATCACGCCTTTTATGGGTGACACTTTAAGAAGAACTTGTTCACCGCCCTGAAATGCCATGTCTCTTCACTTACGGTCTTCATACTTATTTTGTCGACTCTGGGCTGCAAAAAGCTTAGCTTGGATGCTTATTACCTTATCCTAAGAATCTTTCACCAAATCAACCTTTAAGGGTTTCACATCCCCAGCCTCAAACCATTCTATCGGTGATTTACATCTTATTCTATAAAGTGCCTCGAACGGTGCCATGTCGATGCTGGAGTGGTAACTGTTATTATAGGAAAACTCACACAAAGGTAATAATAACTTGTCCCAATGTCCTCCAAAGTCAATCACACATGCCCTCAACATGTCCTCTAACACTTGCATAGTTCTCTCTGAATGTCCGTCCATTTGGGGATGGGAGGCCGTGCAAAATGTGAGTTGAGTGCCCAACTCCTCCTGTAATTTTTCCCAAAACGTGAATGTGAACTGCGTACCACGGTCCGAGATGATAGAAATGGGCACTCCGTGCAGCCTCACTATCTCCTTCACATACACCTTAGCCAACTGATGTGCAATATAGTCTACTCTGACTGGAATCAAGTGGATTGACTTAGTCAGTCTAGCAACCACTACCCAAATGGAATCAAACTTCCCGAAGGTCATGGGAAGGTCAACCACAACATTCATAGCTTTCCTTTCCGGAATTGGCATTCGCTAAAGTTAACCTGTAGGCCTTTGGTATTCATACTTTACTTGCTGACAGTTTTGGCACTTAGCCACAAACTCGGTTATGTCTTTCTTCATGCCAGGCCACTAATAAAGCCATTTCAAATCTCAGTACATCTTGGTCACACCCGGATGAATGGAATAACCGATTTAACGTATCAAGCACTCCTCATCTAATTCTAGGTGTTCAATGATAATAAATCAGTAAAGAACCCAACTACATGAGTTAGGGTTGAATCCCATAGGGAGCGGTACGTGTTCAAGAGCCAATTGGGAAGTATGAATATCATCAAATCAGTCATAGGAATAAACATTACCAAATAAAGACATCATTATATTAAAAGGGTGACACAAATGTCAAATGGGGGGGTTTTGGTTTTGATTATCAACTACAAATAGTAGCAAACAATACGGAATATCAATTATGAGACGTGTTCTTGGGATGTGATTCGATTATAGGCTTAATAGACAAATGGTTAAATGCAACTATTAGAAAATAGATAGATATTAGTGAGGAAATTAGTCTATATAGGAGATAGTCTCTCGAACAATTTACCTCGAATCAACTTGATTTCTCTCAAACATCAACAAGGATGGAAAATAAGAACAACCCACACCTTAGTCCATTCACTCTCTCGAGCTGAATGTGTGGAATTGGGTTTATGATTCACTCTCTCGAGCTAAACCTAGGTCAACCCAATACCACAAACCATCAATTAAAAACCTTAGTTCTAAAACATTTCTCTCAAGCATGACAAAAACACAAAGTTAGAACTGCATTTGCAACAATAATTCTTCAATTAAACCACTATTAATGATTAAACTAACTTCTAAATAGAATTTAAACTAACAATTAGCAATACCGATAAACAAAATCAGCCCATAATTCCATAATCACACCCCAAGAGTTGGGGTTTTAGCTAGACATCATAAAAAGGTAAAAATCATTACCAAATTGGTTATCCATCAACTGGGTAATAGTATATTCGTCCTTACAATTCTCCAATTCGAAGAATCCCAAAGACCCACTTCCAATTTCTCAAAAGTGAAAAACTTCAATTCTTCAAAACTAAGGAAAAAGTACAGAAAACTTGTCTGACAGTTCAAAACTCGAAAATAGATTAAAAATATATGATCTAAGATCCTAAACTAAATGTTCAAAACTGTATTTATAGTCGCCAACAATATTTTGCAAAGAGTTACTCGGCGAAGTAAGTCGGGCTTGCCGAACCACTCGGCGAGCCGCCCTTTGGTCACTTCCATCGCCTTTCTGCCTTGGCATTTAGCATCCTCAAGGTCTGTAAGTTTGGGCGATCCAGCACTTTATCGCGGAACTACTTGTTTATCCGCCGACTTCTCCTTTCCATTGCTGACTTGATTTCTTCACTCAGGGCTTGGCACATTGGAACTTCAGGCGGTCAAATAGCCATTCGGCGATTTGCCAAGTGAACTTGGTGATCACCAGCCTTCCTTTCTTCATACTTTAAGCCTGTTTTGTTCCTTTTTGCTTGTTAGTTTCCTTGCTTTGTTCCTCAATGCATAAACCTGAAAATCAATGGTTTTACATCAGTTATTGGAACACATTATGCATTTGAGGACACTAATTCTATATAAACAAAGCCCTAAATGAGTCCAAATCTCAGACTCATCAACAGCCCCAACATAAACTTTTGCTTGTCCTCAAGTACAATTCAAGTTCAGCAATTCAAAAAGGATGTCTCAAACAGTGCTACAAATGACTCAATCATGAATGCACATAACAAGACTCAACTTACACATGCAAGGATCAATTGTGCACTCAAAGATTCAAGTTGTGGCTCACTATTATCAAAGATTCTCAAGTTCACAATACTTGCTTCAAATGCAAGTTCAAGCTCAACAAAGTTGCTAAAATTCCCTCACAACAAAGATGATTCCATATTCACACATAATTGTTCAAGAACTTATAGTTCCGGAATCACACACAACTTTCACGCTCACAAAGGTGAACACATTCATGACTTCACCCATAGTTTGCCTTTATTTTCCAATCAACATTCACTTTAACTCAGTCAAGATCAAAAAGGTCCTTTCAAGGCTTGTAACGGGGCTAAATGTAAAGGTATGGTCATTTAGGCTCAGTGGATGCTATCCTCATGAAATGTGGTATGAACATCATTTTCCCTTCCTTTTCTTCAGCATTTTCACTCATGCTCAAAATTCACTTCAAATAGAATACCGGACAACCTATTTCTTTTGCACTTTCACAATTTTATTTCACAACTTTTCCATTTTTTTTCTTTTTCATTCTTCTTTTCTTATTCTATTTTTATATGGAGGGGTTACATCTTTTTGAAAACCATGGATCAAGGGGGACTTCTTCACACTTCTTCATTTACCTTCTCTTTTCACTACACCCCCAACATAGGCTTTTTGCCTAAGTTGGCTATTCAAACCAACCACACTTCATGAGGATTATAGGTGAATGGATAAAGAGGGGTTACAATTGCATCAAGTTTCTTCCAAAAAAATTATAAGGCTCAAAGGGGTTCAAGAAAAGTTCACACATCTCAGAAGGTTGGCCACAAAAGAGGTATATTGTCAAATTGCTTCACTCTTCAAAGTTGTTGCCTAAGATCATTTGAAGAGCTTACATCACTTAGCCAACCGGACCAATGGGACAAATTAAAAGTGTCATCACACAAGGTTCACGGTAAGCTCGGCACTCAAGGCATTGACACCAATATCAAATAAGACTCCACACTGAAGGCATTGACACCAATATCAAACAAGACTCCACAGTTTCGCTAGTCTATAATGTTTATCACAAGATACTCCATTTGATAACCGGCTAGTCACAACGAGATGCAAAAAGTTCACATATTGTTTATGTAACTTCATTTGGCCTCATTGTAGCCACACATTCATTTTTGTTCGATTAAGAGCACTATTCAAGTCATCGGTATTGATCATCATCGATACTCAAATTTGCACATGAACAGCCACATTAAAAACCATTTCTATTCAATACAACGAGCTATAAGCTCAAACATCCACAAAATAGCAATCAATAACACAATTTAACAGCAAAAAACCCAATATATATAAAAGATGTAGTCACAAGAGGTAGGTATGAAAATACCTCACCCCACCACAAACAAAAAAATGCAGTTGTCCTTAAATGCAACAAAATAGTGAAAGGTCAATAAAGATGACAGAGAGGGAGGTAAAGAAGGGTCCTGTCTACACAGTCGCTCCATTTGTCAGGGCATCAGTGCCCGGTGCAACATCTACAGTGGCTCCACTAGGATCAACCATGGGTGTGTCTGCCAATAAGATCTGCATGGATGAATCTACCATAGCCTTCTCAACTGTTGTAAGGCCCTCATAAGTAGCCACTGCATCGACACCAAGCTACTCCTTATCAGTCTCAGCCTCAGACTCCGCAGTAGCCACCTCCTCAACTCGAACATCATCTCAAGTGGTAGCCGGAGGCACATCCATATCTACTGGCATGTCAAGGATCTCCGCAATCCCAAAAATCATGGACATATCTGTGGACTTCATCTTGTCAACGTTCTTTCTCAGCTCAATAATTGCGGCCTTTAGAGTCGTCACCTCATCAGTGGCACCTTGGCGTCGCTCTCACACCGCTATATGTGCCACAAGGGTAGCAATAGATGCACTAAGTAGTGTCACATTAGCAGTATGATCCCTCTAAATCATCCAGGGATTGTGGCCTCAATCCTGGAGGCACGCCTATCAGCAGAATGGGCTAGATGCCCCATCCGAATTAATAAAACCTGGGTGAGTGGAGTTCGGGAAGCATCAGAAGCAGTAGCACCAGACCTGGGAGGCAAGGGAGGTAGAGGAACTAGGAGGTACAGAAGGAACAACACTAGATATCCCTGAATACTTAGGGGCCAGAGTAGGCAATACTACCTCTGCAGGTAGTATCGCAGTATCAAGAACCGGGGAAGAATCCATCGGGCCTGCCTTCTTCTTCTCAGCATCATCCTTCAAATACTCAGCCTTTATCCGCTGAATGTCAGTACAGGATGTGGGAATCACTTCCTCATCCCTCTTCTCATTACGGAGCACTCGGGCCCGTCTGCACAATTCTGTGACAACACCAAGAACAGAAGCAAAGTCTGACGCTGCCCCTCATGGCCATTTCTTGGCCAATGATCATACCCAAGTTTCGACTTGTCCCATCAAAGATGCAACAAAGACAAGTAGCCTTTGTGTGGTGGAGAATAGACTCATTCTTGGACGGCATGATAGTGCTACTAATAAAAAATAGTACCTTGCCGCTACATTGAGGTCTTTCTTCTCAATTTGCACTCCAACCTCGGCCCACCTAGGAGTGCCATCAGATAACATATGAGCCAACCACTTTTCCACACTCTCCAATGACTTTGTCTTGATCATGTATTGATAATCCTATGAGATGTTGCTTGTGCACTCTAAAACTGTATTGATGTCATCACTAGCATACTTTACCTTTTTCCCCCTTACAACCACATAGTCGACCGGTTTGAAAGTTGCAGTCGTCATCATTCCTTGCGGAACTAAAGCTCTGTAGCCTCTATTAAACTCCAGGTCCCAGTTAGGAATGTAAGGGCCACGAGGTTTTGTGAAGATCTAAAATTTGTGGGACTTCAAGGTGCGATATATCTCTGGATATCTATCTATCATTTTATCTGTAGACAGTCTCTTCTCCTCGATGATAGTTCTCAATCCCTCAGCCTTCAGTCAATTCATAGACCAAGCAGGAGTACCCTGTGAAGGTGGTGCTGGGACCACAACTTGATCTAGAACGGGAGTAGGAGCTGTGGCCTGGGAAGTCCTGATCTTAGACGAATCATTCAACATTTTGAAACGCAACACAGCTCTCCTGGCCAATAGTAGTTGATCATCCTCTGGCTCAGAAGTGGTAACCTGAGGATCCTGGTGCTTACCCTTACTCTCAAAGGTGGGTAGGTGAGTGGAGTACACTGTTTTGCTGTCGGAGCTAACCTCCGGTGATGTAGGATTAGGTGCTTTGCCTTTCCCTTTTCCTTTACCACCTGTGGTAGGAAGTTTTGTCGCACTTTCTCGGGATGCAACTGCATCCTCATTTATGGTGATTCCCTTAGCACTCTAGCGGGGCGGCATGTCTGGACCTGCTACTTTTGGTTTAGCCATATCTGCAACACATATACAAATTAGTTAGAAACAATCCAAGAAAATTGCAGAAAACAAGCTGCAGGAAAACTCACCGAATCGATCGGCGAGTTGCCGAGTCACTTCGGCGAGCTAGATCAGGCTTGCCAAATGGACTGGATCAAAATTTTCCCAGAAAAATGGCATGTTGGAGATGAGAGGGCCTTTTCGGTGAATCGCCGACCTCATTCGACAAGCATAGACTAGACCGTTGAATGTTACAGTGTATTTTAGGGGTTAGAGGAGCAGAAAGGGAGATCAAAGGAGACTTTCACCGAGTGCACTCGGTGAACTCAGGCTTCTCACCTAAAGTTACAGAACCAAACTCAACAAAACCACAAAATTAACGGTGATCAAGGGTGATTTGGCTAATTGTTGAGTGGTTCGGTGAGTTCAACCCAGCTCGCCAAACTGCCCAACATGCCTATTCTCAACCCCAACTTCCAAAATCAACCCCGCGGTCCCCAAAAACAAAATCAAACCACACTATTCTCAATTCAGCCTAGACCCATTAGACCCATGCCACCGGGGTACACAGACTTCCCTGGTTTGGTAAAAATTGGCCATTTGACGACTTTAGCCTTTAAGAATGACGTCAAACGCTTCATCATTGGGCATAGCATGTCAGTTAGCACAATTTGGGTTACTCAGACTTCAGCCGACTAGACTCAACAACAATTAAGCACAACCCATAAGATTACGATTACTTTTAAAGCACGAAAATCAGGGAATCAACAAATTAGGTAATTTAGGCATAATATCGAAATTAAAATTCGGCAAACTAGCACACATTCATAATTTTAGAGAGGCCGAGCACACATCAACAAATTTATAACAAAGCATTTGAGTTCAACAACTGTTTACGAGTTTGGGGTTCAGAAAACCTACCTTTAATGTCAAATTACGATTTGAAATACTAGAAGGCAAACAATTCCAACTCCGAACACAGAATCAACAACCAAAAAGCAAGAAAATGCAAAAATAGAGGAAATTTGAAGTGCGGGTGTGATTGTATTGAAGTACAAAGTGAGTGAATGTGAAAAAGTTTGAAAATTTAAACCTTTGTCCTTTTAAAACCGTTCAGTTCGCGCCTTTTCGGGGATGTTATTTTTCCTCGCCGAACCACTCGACGACACGCTGAGTGGTTACTTACCTCACCGAGTTTTACAGGACCTCAAGTTAACTTGGAGGTCCAAATGGCGGACAAAGTCGGGCTCGCCGACCTGTTCGACGATTTTTTGACTTGTCTATGGCCCGAGTTTTACGGACTCCAACCTGATAATTTTCTGAGCACAACGGTGGTCCAAGTCGGGCTCACCGACCTCTTCAGTGAGTCACCGACTGGACATTTTGCTCGCTAACTTTCACTTTTCAAATACTTTCTACACTTCAACCTGCACAATCGACACACGTTAATCGAAAAACAAAAAGAAAGAAAATAAAAACTTGGGTTGCCTCCCAAGCAGTGCCTTAGTTAATGTCGTAGCACGACGCAAGTCCTTGCTCAAACTTCATTCTTGGGGTTTGCCATAGTATCACTAGGCAACCCCCATTGTTGTCTCGGGTTTAAATGAGAAGAAATTTGACCTATTTGGGTCTTCAATTGCTTGAAATTAGGATGTTATCCCTAAGAATCATCATTTTTTAGGGAGGGTGGTCCACTTTGCTACCGTTGCTACAATATATACTCATTTCCTCTGCCTTAAACAAACAACACAAAACCAAAACTAAAAGTAAGTAGATTCAACTATGACTAAAAAGAACAAACTTCAACTTCACCAAAATAATCTCAAATAACACCACTCCCTAGCAGTGGCACCATTTTGATTTAACGTTACAAGCACATCTCATCCAATTCTAGGTGTTCAACGATCGTAAATCAGTATAAAACCCAACTAAATGAATTGGGGTCGAATCCCACAGGTAGCGGTACGTGTTCAACAGTCAATTGCGAAGTATGAATATGATAAAATAAGTCATAGAAATAAACATTATCTAATAAAGGCATCATTAAATTAAAGGGTGACATGAATGTCAAATGGGGGGTTTTGGTTTTGATTATCAACTGCAAACAATACGAAATAACAATAATGAGACGGGTTCTTAGGATGTGATTCGATTATAGGCTAACATAGACAAATGGGTAACTTCAACTACTAAAAAATAGCTAGATATTAGTGAGTAAGCTAGGCTATAGAGGAGATAGACTTTCTCTCGGACAATTTACCCCGAATCAAGTTGATTTCTCTCCAACATCAACAAGCAAGAAAAGTAAGAACAACCCACACCTTAGTCCATTCACTCTCTCGAGATGAATGTTTGGGATTGGGTTTAGGATTCATTCTCTCGAGCTGAACCCAGGTCAACCCAATACCCACAAACCATCAATCAAAAATCATAGTTCTAAAACCTCTTTCTCGAGCAAGTTAAGAACACAAGGCTAGAACTGCATTTTCAACTACAATTTTTAAATTAAACCACAATTAATGATTAAACTCACTTCTAAATAGCATTTAAACTAACAATTAGTAATAACCATAAACTAAATCATCCCATAATCACACCCCAAGAGTTGGGGTTTTAGCTAGACAACATAAAAAGGTAAAAAAACCATTACCAAATTGATTATCCATCAATATGGTAAGAGTAGATTCATCTTTACAACGCTCCAATTCAAAGAATCCCAAAAACCAACTTCAAATTTCTCAAAAATGAAATACTTCAATTCTTCAAAACTTAGGAAAAACTAGAGAAAACTTGTCTCAGAGTTCAAAACTCAAAAAAAGATTAAAAATATATGAGCTAAGATCCTAAACTAAATGTTCAAAACTGTATTTATAGTCGCAAAAAATGTTCTACGAAGAGTCACTCTGCGAAGTAAGTCGGGCTCACCGAACCACTCGGCGAGCCGCCCTTTTGTCACTTACATCGCCTTTCTGCCTTGGCATTTAGGATCCTCTAGGTCTGTAACTTTGGGCAATCTAGTACTGTATCGCGAAACTACTCAGCGATCCGCCGACTTCTCCTTTCCATCGCCGACTTGATTTTTTCCCTCAGGGCTTGGCACACTGGAACTTTAGGTGGTCAAATAGCCATTCGGCGATTCACCAAGTGAACTTGGCATTCACCAAGCATCCTTTCTTCATCGTTTAAGCCTGTTTTGTTTCTTTTTGCTTGTTAGTATCCTTGCTTTGTTCCTCAATCCATAAACCCGAAAATCAATGGTTTTACATCATTTATTGGCACAAATTAGGAATTTAAGGACACTAATTCTATATATACAAAGCCCTAAATGAGTCCAACTCTCGGACTCCTCAATAACATGAACCATGGGATTCAGTCAACATCTTCTGAATAAGGTCATCAACTCGTAGAACGTAAATTATTCCTTTAAAACTAAGCACGCCATATGCATCAAGAGTCTCATCCAAAATCTCATCTTCAAACTGTTTGGCCTTTATCTCCTCAATGAATGTAGGCCTAACCTCTATGCTGGCTAACACCCCACCTTTCTCTAAGATGCCCAACTTCATGAACTTAGACTCCAAGGTTTGAATGTCTTTGGCCAGAGGCTGGTTGGACACACATAAGAAGCTAGATTACCCATACTTACCGCCTTCCAGCTTATTACGTCTGCCAGCACGTTAGCCTTACCCATAGGATACTGGATGGTCACATCATAATCCTTGAGTAACTCCATCCACCTTCATTGTCTCAAATTTAGGTCCTTCGAAGTGAATAGATGATGTAGGCTACGATGGTTAGTAAATACCTCACACTTGACACCATAAAGGTAATGCCGCCAGATCTTGAGGGCAAACACTACCGCTGCAAACTCCAAATCATGTGTCTGGTATTTTTTCTCATGAAACTTCAACTACCGCGATGCATAAGCTATGACATTCTTATCCTGCATCAACACAACACCCAAATCTGAATGTGAAGAATCACAATAAACAATGAAATCTTTACCTTCCATTGGCAGTGCTAGAATAAGGGTTGTGGTCAGAAGAGCCTTGAGCTTTTGAAAGCTCTCTTCACATTTTAAGTCCATTCGAAAGGAACCTCATTCTTGGTTAGCCTTGTCAGATGTGTGACAATACAAGAAAAAATCTTCACCAACCGATGATACTAGCTGGCGAGCCCTACAAAACACCTAATTTCAATCACAGAACTAGGCCGGACCCAATTCCTGACTGCTCCGATATTTTAGGGATCTACTATCACCCATTCCATTGAAACCATATGCCGCAAAAAGGCAATTGAAGTCAATGAAAACTCATATTTGGAAAATTTGGCATACAACTTTTGTCACCCAAAACGATACGAATATGGTCGACTTGCTCTTCCTCACTCTTCGAATAAACCAAAAGGTCATCAATAAAGACGATAACAAAAGAATCCAAAAATGGTTTGAACACGCCATTCATCAAACTCATGAAAGTTGCAGGCACATTTGTCAACCCAAAAGACATTACTAAAAACTCATAGTGCCCGTAGCAGGACCTAAATGCCGTTTTTGGTACATCCTCAGGCCTAATCTATAACTGATGGTAACCAGACCATAGATCAATTTTGGAGAAAACCGGCGAACCTTGAAACTTGTCAAAGAGGTCATCAATCTAAGGCAACGGATACTTATTTTGAATGGTGACCCTAATCAATTGTCGATAGTCTATGCACATCCTCATACTGCCATCCTTTTTTTCTTAACAAACAAGACAGGAGCACCCCAGGGGGAAGCACTAGGATGGATAAAACCATTATCAAGAAGCTCTTGAATTTGATCTTTAAGCTCTCTCAATTCTGCCGAGCCATGCGATAAGGAGGGATGGATATGGGGTGAGTGCCCGATTCCAAGTCAATGTAGAAATCTATATCTCTATCCGGAGGCATACCAGGAAAATTGGTAGGAAATACTTTTCTAAGTTTACACACTACAAGAATAGACTCACTAGAGGGAGACTTGGCCTCAACATCCCGAATATGAGTCAATATGCCAAACACCCCTGCCCTACCAGTTTCCTAGCCCGAATGAAAGATATGACATTAGCTGGCTTAGGCTTATATACCCCTTCCCACTCTAACTTTTCCCAACTCAAGATCTCTAGAGTCACAGACTCAGTATTACAATTAAGCATATCATAATAGGGGGACAACCGAGTCATGCCTAAGATTATATCAAAGTTAGTCATATCCAAAATAACCAAATCAGCCCAAGTCTAAAAACCAATAAACAATATAGGACAAGCACGATATACAAGGGTGACTATGAAAAACTCTCCAACAGGGGTAGAAACATGAACGGGGGCATTAAGTACATTACAAATTGCATCAAATCTCAAGGCAAACTGAACTGACACATAGGAATAAGTAGAACCCTGATCAAATAAAATAGTAGCCATCCGGTCACAAACAAGAATATATAGTACATGTGATCACTGCGTCAGAAGACTCTGCCTCGCTCTTGCTCGAAAAGGCATAACATCTTGACGGACAACCTCCTTGCATGGCTGCACTGCTCATCTACCTGCATTACCATTTCTCTAGCCTCCACGGCCTCGTTGATTCCCTCTTCGACCATCTTCTGGACGTCTTCTGCCATTAATACCATTACTCATGGTACCACTGCTCAAGTCTGTTGCTGCGCAGGGTCAAACATGGGTCAAAAGATAGCCTGCTGCCCACCGAAGGTGCAGCTCCCTAGCTATCCTAAATAAAATTATACTGCAGAGTTCCCGACTAACTACTTGTAGAAGCGGGCAAGGCTGACTGAATTGGTCGGGCTGCAAGTGTCGGTTTACCTGAACCTCTGGAGTAGGAACCATGGAAGTTACTTATGCTCTTGGGCTTCTTAGCCAAGGCCTTGGCTTGCCCATCATGTCGAACTCCTTCCACTTTCTTCAAAAAATATGTCACCTCATTATAACTTTTCCCTATAGAGGTCATGTGAATAGACAATACCAGTAGTTCAGGGTTCAGTCCCATGACAAATAGACAAATCCACCCTGCTCCAAAGCCATGAACTCATCCTTTTTGCATTCCCTCAAAGTCCAGGGCACATACATTTCTAGAAACAAAGCATGTAACTGCATCCAAGTGAGTGGGGGCAAGATTGGCGATCTGCATTCCACATAGGCTCTCCACCACTGCTTAGCCTCACCCTGAAGCTGGAAGGTCACGAACTCTACTCCATGTTGATATACAATACCCAACTTATGAAGTCTCTCAGAACAATCCAAAATGAACTCATAGGCATCCTCACTCTCATAACCATGGAACACAGGCGGCTTCAACTTTATAAACTTAGTCAAGATCTCATGATCATTACCTGTCATCATAGGACCTAATAGGGGATGGAAAAAGGCATCAGTGCCTACATCTCCATCCACCTTGGGAATCACAATAGTAAATGGCGGATTGGCTAGAGGGTGAGGCGCTTGAATTGTGGAAAGGACTCCAGGGCCGACCAATCCTTTCAGAAATGTCATGATTTGTTGAGCTAACACTGGCTCTAAGGGAGAAATACATGTAGTTTGAGCTTGTGCTTTGCCCTCATGTCCAACTTCCTCCTCGTCTTCGACCTCCACATTCTCTTCTACCTCTTCGTGATGCACACGAGGGGCCTCTTCTCTGGGAGCATTTTAAACTGGGTATCGACTCCTAGTGGTTACTACCTTTTCTCTACCTCAACCCCTACCTCTTTCTATACCTATTCCTCGACCGCATCCTCTTGCTGCGAACCTCTCAGCTGGTTCATTGACGGGAGCTACAGGGCTGACACTCTTGAAATATGTGTTAACAATATGTGGACAGAATAGGGAAGAATATTAGATACGAATTTGGATCTCCAAATACCAATTGGAATCAAGTCATAACACGAAAGGAGTAGAGAAAAAAATATGTCCTAAATTCATGTAGTCTCTCGAAGAAAAGTACAGACGTCTCCGTACCGTTCCGCAAGACTCTACTAGAATCATTTTGGTACAATGAGATCAACAATCCTAGGGCTCTAATACTAACTTTTTCATAACACAGACCGTCGTGATTGACACCCCACTAACCCTCCGGTGGGATAACCATTACTACAACTACACTAAACAACTTAACGAAAAACTAGGCATTTAAAGATACGGAAGCGGGTTTAAATGTCTAAATAAATATGGAGTTCCCATAAACTCTGAAAGTTTAACAAAAACAACTACCAAAACTATTACGGAAAACAATTCCTAGAACCTGAAAGTGATTGTACTAAAACTCCAAATTCAACAAGTCTAAGAAAAATGGGTACCACCCCAACCAAATATAAGAAATATCTTAAACACTAGTCTGACTCCGAAGAGAATAGACTAAACAAAAAAGGAACCTTGACAGCCTGAAAAAACTGGCTCACCTTTGAATTCGGTCTCGATCACTAATCTCCTAGCTGAGGTCTATCAGTAGTCGCTTGAAGATGCCATGTACTCAACAAAGAACGAGCTAGTGTAGTATCAGTACACAAACAGTGTACTGGTAGGATCACGCGCCTATTCCGGTAAGGGAAACATATGCAAGCAATCACAACGTAGTAAACCTGCATAATAGAATACATAAATCATTTATCATTTCAAGAGTAATATGCAGTTTCCAATATCAACGACAATAAACATAAATGCAATAATCACATTGGTCCTCTCATGGAACCCACATCCAAATTGTTAGTGTGTCAGAATGTGACATCTGATCCAATATATGTGCCAGAACGTGACACCCGATCTAGTATATATGTCGAAACATGACACCCGATCCAATATATATGTTGGAACGTGTCACCGGATCCCATCAGCACAACCACAATTACAATCACACCCATAATGAACATTACTCCTAATCATACAATCAAGTTTTTGGTTCATGGCACGAAATCATTCACACACACTCATTTTCATTGGATTGATTAGCATTTTCCTATTCACATACATGCATGCATACAATGAAGCAATTAATCGACATAAATCACAAAAACATGAAATCAAACAATCACCTACGTCAAAACCAAGCTCGAATCCCCCTAAGACACTTTAGCTTTCCCTTTCCAGATTCTTTCCACCTGTTCTTGGTCTAAAAACAATGAATTAACGCAAGGATCAATAAACAAGGCCTAATTTACCCAAATAATAATTAATCTATCTATCCATGGCCATACCCGAGATTCTAGTGTTCAATTAAGGCTTTTCCCACCATCAATTCAAGGCCAAAACACTCCCCCAATTATAATCACCCAAGATTCTAAGATTTGCAAATTGAAACAGATTAGGGGAGTAAAAATCTTACCTTTAGCGTTATAAAATGTGGAAAACTGTCAAGAAATGCTTTGGGTAGTCTCTTGGCTCTCAAGTAACAATTTTGGGGTTTTTCCCCGACATAATCTCAACTGGCCCACACAGCGGGACCCAACTAGCCACAGAGGCCCCGCCCTGGCGGGATAATCCCTCCCCGGTTGCCTGCACAGAGACAGAAGGTCATAATTTGAGTTCCAAACTCCTATTTCACAACATACCTTCCACCCTTGATGTTCAAAAAATCCCAGTTCACGGTAAGATGTGTTTTGGGAGTTCTACTCGCCTGAATTTAATTCAGTAAAGCAGTAAGGGTCCCCTAACGTCTTGGCTATCAACTCATGTGATAAAATTCATAATTAACTCTCTCATTCATTACCAGATTTCCCTAGACCTCACCTGACTCAGATTTCATCCAAATCTGGATTAGGTTAGGAATTCCCAAGTCACTACTCAAAAAATTTCTTGCCCAAATTCTTTCCCATTGACTTTTCCATAACGACGGAAACAAGTTGTTACAATGATTGAGAATGAATACAAGGGAAATAAGTATTCCCAAATGTATCACTTTTATATTGAAAAAGAAAAACTTTGATTCCTAAAAAGAGTAATGAATTTAGAGATTAATTCAGAGTAGTTACCTCTTTTAAGAGGACAATTTGAGTAATTACCTCAAATTGATACAGAGTATGTTTTACACATTTGAGCATGATTATATTTATTTATTGGGAGTAGTATTGAGCATCGATATGAGGATGAGTTTAGCCAACTCACATTCCTCATAAACCATGTAGCCAACATGGGTAAAGGATCATACTTTTTAGACCATTTCTTATTTCCTTCAAGCATATCTTACTAGATCCCCTTATTGAGGTGTTTTATAACCCGACAAGGTATAAGACAGTTCTGGTAGAGTGGACGAGACTCGGTATCATAACATAGCTCATAGTGATGGTTGTCGGTTAGAGAATCTTCCAAATAAAAGTAAATAGTAAAGTATTGTATTTTTATATACATCCTTGAGTTAGTATCTGTTTATTATGAAGTTGTAAACATTTTATCTTTTGTCATTTCTTTTGTATTTAGTTGAGTTGAGATGATTACTATGCTAGTCTTGTCAATTTAGTTATATATGCTTCCAATTCTATTTGCATGTTCGTACATTAAATGTATCGATGTTATTTGACCAGGATCTCATAATGATGCAAATACAGGTGTTCAAGATCATCAACAGTCACTTCGTTGAGATCATTTGACATTCCAATTAGCTTTGGTGAGCATCCTTTTATTTTGGAGGATTTTTCTTTTTCCCCTTTTAGTTTAATCCTTTTAGGGTGTTGTGACTCTCTTCCCAACATCCATATTCAAATATAGAGGCTTCATAGATAGTTAGATTTGAGGAGTCTGTCAGTACTTTCCCTTTTGTTGAGATGTTTTGAGAATGTTTTGCAGAGTATTATCATTATTGAACTTCAGTTTTTTTAGACAGTTGAATTGATTATATTTTTGAGTTTAAATATATAAATTATATTTCCAATATTGTTTTGTTTGAGTAAATCTTCCACTAAGTAGTTAGCCAGGCCAAGGGTTCGCTTGGGATCATAAATGATTTTAGAGTGTCGGTCACGTCCAGTGTGTAGGCCTGGGGCGTGACAGTAATATGTTGGATTCATGTACAATCGCACCAAAATAATAAAACATTGGGTACGTTAAAAGTTTTGATGCACCATGATGATAAGATGTTAGGTTTTAAGTCCATCAATTTCTGGCATAACATGCCTTAACATGGAGAAGGCATTGGGTTTACGTCCTAATGTACCATATTGACGATGTAATGAAGACTAAGGTAAAATAATGTGTTTTGATGAAAATAGTTGTTCTATTGAAATTGCTCCTTTCCCTTAAAGCGAATGTGATAGTAGTGCATATTATGTGTGGAAAAAAAGGACAAGTGATTGAATAATTCACATGAACGTGGAATGAGGTAATAAAGTTATCATAATTTGATATGCTGAACTTATTTTGTTTCATTCATTAAGAATGAGAACTTTTGATAAATGCTAAAAATACAGACTCCTTCTCTGAAGTGAATGAGGTATATGCCCACTATGCTAGGAGTGGAAAAGGTTGTGACCCTTGGTCGTGGATGTGGTATAATTAAGAATATCCCTGGGAAGACATGTGTTATAGAAAAGTTTCACGGTTTATCCTCTAACTTATATTGGACAACAATTAGTAAAATTGAGACACATTCTATAGTAAATCAAAAGTTTACTAATTCCAATACTCATGTCGTCTGGGACATCCTAAGTCTATAATAATGAGACGAATTATAGAAAATTTACATAGACATCCATTAAAGAACCTACAGATTATTTTAAATTGTAAATTTTCTTGTATTGTTTATTAGCAAGGCAAGTTAATTGTGAGATCATCACAAAAGAAAGTTGAGATTGAATCTCTTGCATTCTAGGAACGTATACGTGAGGATATTTGTGGACCTGGTCACCCACCTAGTGGGTTGTTTAGATACTTAATGATCCTAATGAATGTTTCTTCTAGATGGTCTCACATGTGCCTATTGTTATCTCACAACTTGATGTTTTCAAAAATGTTGGCACAAATAATACGATTACAAACACAATTTTATGATAATCAGATGAGTCCATTCAATGATGGAATCACCACTCACCTTTATAAGGGGTAGAGTAATTGAGAAAAAATAAATCTGAAAAAATTACTATCAGAGTAAAATCTAAAATTTTCACATATAATAGTAAACAATAAATTTACTAAATCAAAACACACATATCATGATAAACTTAGAGTTTACTAGTACAAATAATTCTATCAGTTGACATGAAAGAATTTGGTCATCCAAAAGATGTGAATATTAAATATTTAACATAAATCAAGGAACTAGAAAAGTCTTCAAGAATTTCGTTTGTTGCTTGTTCCCATGATAAGTAAATTAGATCAACTAATGTTGGGCCTTAATCCTATATTCTGAAAGTATGAAAGATGAATATTGGCTCATTCACCAATCATGTGATATGATAAAAAGATACATCTATAAGATAATCATATGTGCGTTTGTTGTCAACCTGCAGTTTGACATTCACAAAATTGTTTGTGCATTATATTTATGTTAAGAACACAACTTTTTAAATATATAATCAAGACAATTTATCTTGATAATATTGATGAATATTCAAGATAATAAGACAATAAATGCCTAAGATAAATAGTCCATCATTGCTTATGAGAATAAATCAAATTCATGATCAGAAATATAATGAGTTGCATACTAAAGTAATTGTATTCATTAGATCAGTAAATTATGATATTTTTTCTCTTAATTCAGTTATGGTTAGGAATCAAATAGTTTTCATCTGTTAATTTTGATGTGCGGTATAATTATTGAATATATTATGATGCACAAATATGAATTTTCCAAAATAGACTGAGATGTATGTTAGTTTATCTAACATAAGGGGGAGATAAGAAGCAGCACAAGAGTTGTCGATGCTCCTATTGAATGTACTTAAAGGATAGAGTCTACGATATGCATGAATCATGATAGACTAATCTATTCTAAATAAAATAATGCTTGAAAAAGGGAGAGGATCAAAGAATAAAAATGAACATAATAAAGAGGCAATGTGCTTTGGAAGATCTTACGGCATAACACTTCATGAAACCTCATAAGAGGGGTACATACCTGAAAATAATAAAGTGATGATATCTGAATAAGTTATGTCGTATTGTGAACCGATACAAAATGATAGCTCATTGATGATATCTTTGATACAATATTGTAAAAGATTATGAGGATCTGAATTCTACAGTCTATTAAAGTATGTTAATGTAGAAATAATTATCAAGTGAAAAGTGTAATGATGCATCTTGGTAAGCATACAACTTATTTGACTTGCGTTCTAGACACTAAAAGATATAATACATTTAATATTGAATGTTTTCACTTGACAAGATTAATATGAAAATATCCGGTGAATTCAAAATGTATGAATCATATATAAGCTTTTGGAAATTTTGTTTATAATCCTCACATGGATTAAATCAAACAAGAATATTTTGTATTTTCAAGCAAGTTGATAACTTAAAGTGGAACTCTTTAGATATTTGTTCTAGTTAGTTCATTAGTTGGGGATTTATCCCTTCTTGTTTAGACTTGGATCATTTGTTTAGATGTTTTTGTACATTGACTTTCAGGTTCTAGGTATTAAATTTCCGCATTTGTTAATTAATTAACTTGCTTCTGTAGCTTAATTACCTTAGTGTTGTTTTAGTTGCTTAGTTTGGGTGTAGTAGTGGTTCTCCCATCGGATGGTTAGTGTGGGTGCCAATCACGACGGTCTGGGTCTTGACACTTAGCTTGACCGTCTCGCCTCACCCCCTCCACTTTCTTAACAGTCTATTACCTCATTAAAGCTCTTCCCTAAGAAGTCATATGTATAGATAATACTTGCAACTCAGAATTTAGTCCTCTAATAAATAACCGGATCCTCTCCTCCTCAGTAGTCACCAATTGAGTACCATTTCTAGACAAAGCATGGAACTTGGCCTCATAAGCAGCCACAGACATACCACATTGTTCCAAAGCCATAGATTCATCTTTCTTACGATCTCTCAAAGTCCTAGGCACATACTTTTCTAGAAACAGAGCATTAAATTGGGTCCAAGTAAGTGGAGGTAAAGTAGAAGATCTGCATTCCATATAAGCTCTCCACCACTGCTTAGCCTCACCTTGAAGTTGAAAGGACACAAACTCAACTCCATGATGATGGACAATTCCCAACTCATGAAGCCTCTTATAGCAATCTAAGATGAACTCATAAGCATCCTCATTCTCACAACCAAGAAACACATGAGGCTTTAGCTTCAAAAACATAGTCAATATTTCATGCTCATTACCAGTCATAACAGAACCCAATGAAAGACGGAAGAAAGCATCATTACCTCCAGTCCCACCAACCTTGGGGGCAGTGCTAGCAACAAGAGGATTAGTGGGAGCTTGAGTTGTTTGAGCAGAAGGAAGCACTCCAGGACCAACCAACCCTTTCAAGAATGACATGATCTGTCGAGCTAACACTAGGTCTATGGGGGGAACATCTGTAGTCTCAACTTGCACCTCTTCCTCTTGTCCCACATCCTCAACATTCTCAATATCAACATTCTCCTCTTCAATCTCTTCATGATGTGTAGGAGGGTTCTTATTCACAGGAGTATTCTAAACAGGAGCTTCATTTCCAGTAGGTGCTACTCTTCCACGACCTTTACACTTAGCTTTTCCTCTACCCCTGCCTCGACCGTGACCTCTCACTGCAGATTCCTCAGGTGGAGCATTGACGGGAGCTATGGGCCTAACGTCGTTGTATCTAGTATTAACCATCTGTGCACAGAAGAGTCAAGGAGGTTAGATACAAATTTGAATCGACAGATACTAATTGGAATCAAGTTATAGCATGAAAGGAGACAAGAGAAAATAGAGCGATTTCCTAATGTCCTATAGCCTCTCATAGAAAAGTAAAGGCGTCCCCGTACCATTATGCGAGACTCTACTAGACTCGATTTGGTACATCAAGATCAACGAACCTAGGCTCTGATACCAACCTTGTCACTACCCAGACCATCGCGATTGGCACCCACACAACCCTCCGGTGGGATAACCACTACTACAACCCAAACCAAGCAACTAAACCAAAAACTAAGGCATTTAAGTATACGAAACAAGTTAAATACTAAGGAAAGAAATAGGGAGTTCCCATAAACTCCAACAAAAGTCTAACAACGAACTAAATAATGAGGAAGAAATAACCTAGAACCTGAAAGTCAATGTACCAAAACATTTAACAATGAACCAAGTCTAAACAAGAAGGGATACAACCCCAACTAATGTACTAATAACTAATACAACTGTCTAAGTCTGAAATGTGGACTTAGACGAAATGAGAAGTCATGGCATCCCGAAAGAATTGACTCACCTTTGAATTCGAATGACGATTACTAATCTTCTAAGCGAGATCTATCAATAGATGCCGAAAAATGCCCTGTACTCAACAAAAATAAGAGCAAGTGCAGTATCAGTACACAACCACAATGTACTGGTAAGATCACACGACTATCCCACTAAGTATAACATAAGCAAGTCAATACAACATTATAAACATGCAAAATACCGAACATATTCAATATCGATTATCATATGCTCAATAATATACACAATTATGACAAGTCATTGGTCCTCTCATGGAAACCAAACTCAAATAGTTAGCATACCGCAATGTGGTACCCGATCCAATGTTTATGCCGAAACGTGGAAATCGATCCCGTAATTGTGCTTGAACGTGGTAACCGATCCCAATTAGTTATGCCGGAACGTGGCAACCGATCCCATTCAACCCACCACAATCACCATCACAAGTATCTTCTCAAGTTCATACAAATAAGTCATGTTTTATGGCATTCATCATTCTTTCATCTCATTTACAACAAGTGTGCTCAACAATGCAACATTCGGATACATGCAAGTATCATAATGAGGCAAGAACAAACATACATCACACAATCATAGAATATAACCATCACTTACCTCGAAACAAGATTGAAACCCTAAGAAACTTGGTCCTTCCCTTTCTGAATTTGTTCCCCTTGTTCTTGGTCTACAAACAATCAATACAATACGGGAATCAATAAACAATCACTAATTACCCGAATTGCTAACAATTCTATGAACCCTAGATCGTACCCATGATCCCAAGCATTCAAATTAGGGTTGTTTTCACCATAAATTCTAGACGAAAACTCTCCCCCATCGATAATGACCCATTAGGTTACGTTCTACGAATCAAAAAATGGATTCGGGGAGTTAAAACCTTACCTTTAGCCTCAAGAATGGTGAAAAATGATGAAGAACTCGTCTGGGGTCGTCTCCTAGGTCTCAAAGTCGAAAAGTGCAGAATAAAATGTTTTTGGGGTTTATTTATGACCTTAAGTCGTGTCGAACCCGCAACAACGGCCCTCACCCCGCTGCAGCGCCCCCGCATTGGCGGAAAAAATCTCGCCCCAGCAGCTTGCACAGAACCAATGAGTTATTTTAATAATTCCAATACCCTCATTTCACAACACACCTCCAACCAACGATCAATCCCGGGAGTTCTACTCGCCCGAATTCAATTCCGTAAAGTCATATGGATTCCTTAACGAGTTATATAACTACTCATGTGATTAAAATCATAATTAACTCACCCGATTGTTACCAAATTTCCCTACACCTTAAAGACTCCAATTTCGTCCAAATCTGGACTAGGTTGGAAAAAATCCAAATACTACGAAAAAGTTTTCCGGTCCCAAATTTCCCCCCATTGGCATTTCTATAACGACGGGAACATGTTGTTACAAAAAGATTGTAAAAAAGATATATATATAAGAAAATAAATATAATTTTTAGCCAAAGATTTTAGTAGAGATAAAAAATCAAGAGACTCGAGATATTATTGTGTAAATTTTAGTGTTATTTAAAACTTGTAGTGAAGGATATCTAATTGAAAATTCAAAGGGAACAAAAAATATTTAGATCTTTTTGAAGAAGTAAAAGTAAAAAAAAAAAAAAAAAGAGAAGAGAAAATTATGTCCTACAAAGTCATAAGTTACTATCTTTAACCAAACAAAATTTTTAACTTACAACAATTAAAACTTTATATAAAATACAAAATAAAGAAATGAGAGAAATAAAATAAATAATACAATATCATTCTTACGATTTAATCATTAAAACATTTAAACAAAATATGAAATCAATGTACAATCTTCCGAGCTCTTGTCTATATCCACTTCCACAAGCCTAAATCACCATTAAATAGCATATTTTAACTTAAAATGTTCATGTGCTCATTTCAACAAAGTTTTACAATATTTCTATTTATAGGACTACAATATATAATACCAAATAATATCAGGAATATGAATATTAATTATTTTAGATTTTATAATAATAAAAAGTCACGAGACTAATGAAAATAAAGACCACTAAATTTTACATTAAAGGAAATTTAAAAAATGACTTGTTAGGCATTTCACACTGAGCTTTTGATATAAATTTTGCATTACTTGAATTTCTTGTCAAGCTCTTAAAATAAAATTCAAGTTATAACAAGTACAACTTACCTGTAAATAAAATTCTATCCGTTTATCAAATGTCATGGAAAAAATGAACTTTTTCCATTCAACAAAAAAAAACATTTTCAATAAAATGATCAAATATCATATAAGTAATAAATCTGAAAGAAATATATAAGATAAAAAAAAATACTATTTTATAAAGTTATAAAAAAATTGAGATTCTTGACCAAAAAGATGAGATGACTTCACCTACTTAATGTGTAGTTCTACTATATATATAAGTACGATAATTTCTTTTATAACAAAATTTTCTAAATTTTTTCCATTCAACAACAAAAAAAAAGGACCTACAATAAAATAGTCAAATCTCATATAAGTGAAAAATTTGAAAGCAATATGTAAGATATAAAATACCATTTTATAAAGTTGTAAAAAAAAGGATTTAGATTCTTGACCAATAAATATGATGAATTCACCTAGTTAATCCCTAGCTCTAGTATACATATAAATTTGATCATTTATTTTGTAACAAAATTTTCTAATGTCTCTAAATATATCAAAAAACTGTTGTTCCAAATTATTTATGTTTGTGTTCCAAATGGAAACATTGAAGTTAACTGGTTATAATTATAGAAAAGGTAATTATTCAAGAAAACAATATTATTGTAATTTTAACAATGAGTTTTCCACAAGAAATTTTTATCTATTTTACAATTTATTGCATTTTGGATAGGAAAATGATCATATGTCCTGATGGAGATGGAAATGTGGATGGACATAATCATATTTCTGTATGCTTAGCCATTGCTGAGACAAGCCCTTTACAGTCCTGTTGGGAGGTGAATGCCACATTTAGCTTCTTGATTTTTTATCAAATTCATGAAAAGTATCTTGTAATGAGAGATATAGTGTTCCTTTTTCTCAAAGTTTTCTTCTTCCAAAATATGAATTCTTAAAAGGACTTGATAATATATATAATACTTTATTTCAGGAATGGAGCAACATTTTCACAATATCAAGACTGAATGGGGTTTTTCAAAATGTATTTCTCAGGAAACATTCAGAGAGCCCTCTAACGGTTATCTTGTTAATGACAGATGTGTCTTTGGGGTCGATGTATATGTCATCAAGAACCATGGAGTAGGTGAATGTTTGTCCCCTCCTTTGAATGGGATGAAGTCTTATAAGCACGAATGGAATATTTCTGAATTCACAAAACTGAAGACAATAGTGTATTTTCAAGAGTTTACTATTGGGGGTTACAAATGGTATATTATTCATAACCTTTTTATTCGTTATATACATTTATAGTTTCTTTAGAAAATAATACTCTTGAGTTGTGTATGTAAAACTTGTCGTCTTTGTACGTAGGGAACTTCATCTATATTCTACAGGTGACACTAATCAAAATGGCCAAGAACATTTCAATCTTTCTTGAATTAGTTCATGGTAATGGATTTGACAAAATTTAGCATATCTATCAAAGACGAGTTTGGTGATGTCCACCTCAAGTTAACTAGTATGTTCTCTTGTTCCTTAATTTTTCGAATAAATTCAGGTTCCTACGTTTGCAATTAATACAAGTAACCAAAAATGTAATTCTTTTTTTTTAGCATAAATTGGAGAAGCAGTTTTATGATCCTTATGATCCTTTCTGACACGCATCAATACTGTTAGTTTCTTTTTCGAATTTCCTATGAGTAATTTGATGCATTTTTCTCATACAACTTCTGCAGGATATTGGTTTGCATCTCCTAATTTTTGTTGGGGATGGAAAGAATTTATGCCACTAAGTGAACTGAAGGATACAAAGAAAAACTTCATTGTCGGAAACTGCTGCATTCTAGAAGCAGATGTTTCAGTGCTTCATGTTTTCAATGGTTTATCATAATCCTTGATTTATGATGATACAACAATAGATAGATATTTTAAATTCTCCCAAAATAATTTCTTGTGAAACATCTTTTTGGTGGATGCTTTCTTGCTTGCATTTTGTTATATAAATGATAGTGTCCATTACTTGTTTGTCATGCCAAGTTGGTGTAACTTGTTAAAGCTGAATCAATAATCAACTATAGGGTGTTTTCTATGACGTTCGGTCAAGAATGGATGGAACTTATGAGATGTATGTGATTTGCTATTCTAATCAATAACACATGTGTATTCAACCATAAAAATCTCACCTTTGAAACAAGGTAATGATTTCATTGATGTTGTAGACATCCTTACACTTCGAAATTTCCCTCCTATGGACAATGTTGTTTCTTCTCTTCCATGATTGTCACCTATTAAAGGTTGGTTCAGCCTACATGATACAGTGGCTTCAATTTAGTAGCACATTTTTCATTCCACTGTTGTGTTAAAGCCTAATTTAACTGCATGAAAAGGTCATGTATCCTAGATACTCCTACAAATATATTCCAAATGCCTCGAGTAGACAGATATTCAAGGTTAATGGAAAACAATCAAGAAATACATTAGTATATTTGAGGAGGTTCTCTTAATTGATATAATATATCTTGAAGAACCTACGCTATAGAGAACTATCATTATGTAACGACATTAAATCAAGGGCTTTGAGGAGACAACCCAAGTGTGTTTCATTTCTCCCATCTTGTGGGTGTTTATTTGTTCACAAAGGAGTGAGGTTGTGCTTTAGGAAACTTGCTATGGATGATAGAGTGTCCACCTGCGATGAAAAAAGGGCATCCACCGATTTTCTATTGTGTGTCACCCATCAACCGCCCTCTTCAAATAGTATTCAAGAAGGAAAATCAAGGGACTGACATTTACACTGCAACCCGAATAGATTCATCAGGACACGACATTCATTTATGGAGAATTTAGCATTAGATCGGTGTAAGGCCTATCCTTGGCTGTACAACGCCAATTAAATTTCTGGTTATACATCGATCACAAAAGGTTTTCCACAATATTTCCCATCAAACAACGTTAAATCTGTGAACCGGTGATCTCTCATTGTGCAATGCCTTTCTACCGTCGGTCATCAATAATCGCTTGTAGCCTGCTCATCTATTTTTCCATTTCAGGTGATTAACTGGTTCCCGCCGATCCTTATTTATGTCCTGTCGATAATGGCGGAGCCACCTTATTATTAGGGGGTTCATCCGAATCCCCTTCGGCGGAAAATAAATTTAATTTTTACATGGTTAAAATAATTTTTTAGGTATATACAATAGATGTCGAACACCCTTCGGCTACTTTGTGTGTCTATTTTTTCATATTTTGAACCCTCTTATTGAAAATTTTGGCTTCGTTACTGCCTGTTGATGTCACACTCCCCTAGGTATAGGCTTAGTGTATGATAATAAAATCTTTTGTACGGGGAGGAAAATAATGCATGGATCTAATGTTATTTTGAATTTGTTAGAAAATTAAGATTTGTCTAGAAACTCCTAGATTGGAGATATTTTATATTAGATATGTTAGAAAGGTAAAATTTGTCTAGAAACTCCTAGGTTGGAGATATTTAGTAGTAGATATGTTGGAAAATTAAGTTTTGTCTAGAAACTCCTAGATAGTAGATATTTTGTAGTAAGATATGTAGTCTTGATTTAAAATGAGTGGTGGTTAGTGAGAAACATATGTACATAGTTTGGTGTGAGATATTTTGCATAATATGTGGTTGTAATTCTCACACTTTATCTATAAATAGACCATATTTAATAAAACATCTAGAGAAAAAAAATTGAACTCAAGAATACTTAAGCCTTCTTCTTCACTTTCAGATTTTTTGTAGCAATATACAGATATTATTTCCTACTCTTTACACCTTGTAGACCTGAAGTTCTTCTTCTTTTTTGTTGTAACATGGTATCAGAGCCTATTTCCTAAGGAATCTGAATATAATTTTGTTTGTTTCTCTCATCTAGTTTCTGTTCTTTCTTGAATTTGCTTGCTAAAAAAATTCATGGCACCTGAAAATCAACCAACGACAGGTCCTCCGACTTTTACCGAAAAGAATTATCACATATGGGCCATCAAAATGAAGGCTTGTGTAAAGGCTCTCAACTTATGGGAAGTTGATGAGCTTCGAGAACCTACTGTCCAGCCATTGAGAGTTAATACAACTCTCAATGAAATTAAAAAGTATGATGAGTTTGTGACTAAATCTCCACGAGCTCTCACCTGCATACATTCAAGTCTTACGGACGTGATTTTTACAAGGATTGTGACTTGTGAAACAGCCAAAGAGGCTTGGGATAAGTTAAAGGAGGAGTTTGAAGGCAACAGTAGAGCAAAGTATGTTAGACTCTTAGCATTGAAGAGAGAGTTTTAGCTTTTGAAGATGAAAGACTCAGATAGTGTGAAAGAATACTCTTCAAAGTTGATGGAGATTGTGAACCAGATAAGAATACTTGGTGAAACCTTTCCAAGTTAGAAAGTTGTAGAGAAGATCTTGGTCAGCCTTCAAGACAATTTTGAATCAAAAATCTCAGTTGTTGAAGAGTCTTGTGACTTGACTACTCTTACAATAGCCAAACTAATCTCCAAATTGCAAGTCCAAGAGCAACGGTCACTTTGAGAAGTGAAGGGATAGTATAAGATTCCTTTCAAGCAAGGCATAAATTCAAACATCAAAAAGAAAGAAAAAAAGTCATGATGGATAGATCTGGAGAGGTAAAATATGGTGGAAACCAAGGTGATTTGTCGATAAAAGGAAAATTTCCACCTTGTGGCATTTGTAAGAAGACAAACCACTTAGAGAAGAATTGTTGGCATAAGTCAAAGAGGTCTCCAATTCAATGTAGATATTGTAAGAAGTATGGTCACATAGAGAAGTACTATAGGCAAAAGCAAAATCAAAGTGGCCAGTCTTCCCATCGAGTTAATTTCGCGGATGATTACCAAGTGGTATAATCAGAGGAGGAGGTTTTTGTGGCCTCGTACAAAGCACATATTGACCAATGTAAATGGTATGTTGATAGATCATGCACAAGGTACATGGCGATTGATGAAAATTTGTTTGTTAACTTGGAAAAATCTGATAGAACCAAAGTGAAGCTTGGAAATGGAAAATTGGTGGAAGCTCATCATGGTAAAGGGTCAGTAAAATTTCCAACTGGCGAAGGTACGGAAATTATTAATGATGTTCTTTTAGTGCCAAATTTGACTCAAAAGTTGTTAAGTGTTGCTCAATTGCTTCATAAAAATTATTCTCTTAATTTTAAGGACAAACAATGTGTCATTTATGATCCTAAAGGATGTGAAGTAGCTAAAATTAGCATGATTGACAATTCCTTTACAATTTCATGATATTCTATTGATACTTGCTCTTTTAATGTTGAATTGAGTGATACTTGGCTTTGGGACAAAAGGTTCGGTCATTATAATCTTAGCTCACTGGTGTATATGCAATAAAAGGGTATGGTGCTTGAAGTACCCAAAATTGACATGTGTAGAGATGTTTGTGAGTAATGTCAATTTGGTAAAATGCATAGACAATCCTTTCTTAAAGGAAGTACTTGGAGAAATAAGGAAAAGCTAGAGTTGGTTCATACAGATTTATGTGGACCAATGAGGACAACTTTTTTGAGTGGAAACAAGTATTTTGTTCTCTTTGTAGATGATTCGACTCGAATGACATGGGTCTACTTTCTTAGTAGCAAATATCAAGTGTTTTCTTTTTTCAAAGAATTCAAAGCTATGGTAGAAAGAGAGAGTGGGTGTAAACTGAAGTATATTAGATCCGATAATGGAACTGAATATACTTCGTATCAGTTCAGCAAGTATTGCAAAGATTTGGGTATCCAACAACAATTAGCTGTTAGCTACACTCCAAAACATAACGGGGTTTCTGAGAGGAAGAACAGAATTGTGATGGAGATGGCAAGATTCATGTTGGCAGAAAACAAGATGCCTAAATACTTTTGGGCTGAAGTAGTCAATACCGTTGTCTATTTGCTAAAATAGATTACCAACTAGAGCAGTCCAAGACATGACACAATTTGAGCATGGAAGGGTATCAAGCCGTCTGCAAGTGTCACGACCCAAAATCAGAAGTCGTGATGGTACTATGTTCCCAACCAATAGGTAAGCCAACCCAATACTTTTACCAATTCAATTCAATGTTTAAAGTAGAAATATAAGAGAAAAAATAATATCCAAACACTAAATCTTTTAAAAGTATGAAGTGTGGAAACCTAAATTACCACCCCAAGATTTAGTGTCATAAGTACAAAAGCTTCTAAACTATGATACAAGTCTGGAACTAAATGAAAAACCTAGACGTGAGAAATATCCTGTCTAAATACTAAAATAAAATGATAATGTCTAAATACATAGAGGGAGGTGTGGGCCGCAGAACAACCAAGTAGCTCACCACAACTCCAAGATAATTCAAAACTCAGTTCTGAAAGATCCACGAAATGCACTCGAAATTGAAATCCAATCTGCACCATAAAAGAGTGCAGCAAGTGTAGTATGAGTACGAAACTACGTGTACCCAGTATATCTCATAGACCGACAACGGAGAAGTAGTGACAGGAGTATATAAGAAATAAGTCTTTAATTTTACAAGTTCACATTATACTTATCAACCAATTATCATCAATAGGGATAATAAAACTTCACGTAATATATAACCACCAATAAAATGCGAAATCAACAAGAATAAATTAGGTAATGAGATGCAATGCAAATCGAGACCATGAAATGATACGCCTCAGATTCCAAGTACTCTCTCAACCGTATATACATGATGCTGCTTGGAAATACATCAAGATTTCATGACCCATGGCGGACTCACGACGTTCATATCCTCATACACGTTTTGCCTTTGTTATATGTGTTATGTCAATTACCCCTTTAACTTAATTCAATATATCGGGCAAGTGGTAGAGAATATTAAATTAATTACGGACTTGGCCCATTACTTTCAACTAAATTAATTATTCAATAAATATCCATTAATTAAATAATCATAGTTAACAAATATCTTAAAATTTATATGAGAAGAGTCAAAATAGTACTAGTGTTCAAAACAACCAAATGGGTCATTATACTGTCTGCAAGACACTTGAAGGTAATTGGCTCGGTATGCTATGAAGATGTTCTTGATGCTAAAAGAGGCAAATTAGATAGCAAGGCAGAACTGTGTGTTCTGTTGGGCTAGAGTACAGTTGCAAAAGGATACAAAGTGTACAATGTTAGAAGTAAGAAGATGTTTGTTAGTAGAGATCTTATAGTGGATGAGTCTAGCCACTATATATGATTGGGATCGAGATACTGTTGTGAAGAACCAAGGTGGGAGTACTTCAGCTGCAACTCCAAATCAGCAAAAAGGTGATACTCCCTCTAGTCCAATTGCTAGAACAAAAAACAATTCAAATGTTTAATTGACTAGACTCTCCTGTTTTGAAGACCAAATCACTAGCAGAAGTTTATGAGCAATGCAATTTTGCTCTTGTTTAACCATCCTCATTTAAAGAAACATCAAACCACAAAATGTGGATTTCAGCAATGGAGGAACTTGCCATGATTAATAAAAATGATACTTGGAAGTTGGTTGATAGACCAGAAGAGAAGAATGTTATCAGTGTCAAATGGGTCTATCAAACAAAGTTCAAACCAAATGGCTCCATCTTCAAGCATAAAGCTAGCCTTGTAGTTAAAGGCTATTCTCAGTAGTCTAGAGTGGACTTTGGTGAAACATTTGCTCCTGTTGCACGGCATGAGACAGTAAGGTGTTTAGTCGATCTCGCAATACAATACAAGTGGAAAATATTCCATTTGGATGTCAAATATGCATTTCTCAACGGATTGCTTGAGGAAGACGTTTATGTTGAACAACCTGAAGGTTTTACAGTTGCAAGTGAATAAGACAAGGTATACAAGCTTAAAAAGGATCTCTATGGTCTTAAACAAGCCCCAATAGCTTGGTATAGTAGGCTGGATTCTCATTTGTTGTCTCAAGGCTTCAACAGAAGCCTAAAGGAGACTACTTTGTACCTCAAAAGGCAAAGGGATGGGATGTTGATTATGATATCATTTTATGTTGATGATTTGGTGATTATAGGTGAAATTCTTCTTGTAGTCCAAGAAGTTAAAAATGAAATACTAAATTTTTTTGAGATGTCCGATCTAGGAGAAATGAAGTTTTTCCTGGGAATGGAGATATCTCAATCTTGTGAAATAATTTTCTTGTCGCAAAAGAGGTATGCCTTGAATCTGTTAAAAAGTTTCAAGCTTGACAAGTGCAAAGCTATTGCAACTCCACTTGTTGTGAATGAAAAAATAATGAAGGATGATGGCGAAGAGAGGGCAGATCCAAAAGTTTATAGAAGTCTTATTGGAAGTCTGTTGTATCTAACAACTTCTAGGCTAGACATAATGTTCGCTTTCAGTTTGTTATCTCGATATATGCAAAGTCCCAACACTAAGCATTTTGTAGCTGCTAAAAGGGTGTTGAGGTACATTAGAGGGACGATTAATTATGGAAACTGGTATAAAAATGTGGAGAATGGATCTCTTATTGGCTATTCAGATAGTAATTAGGGTAGATGTTTGGATGATTACAAAAGCACTTTTGGTTACTGTTTTTCGTTTGGTTCATGCATTTTTATTGGAGCACAAAGAAGCAAGATATTGTAGGACAATCTTCAGCAGAAGCCGAGTATATGGTTGTTGCATCTGCTACAAATCAAGCAATTTGGTTAAGAAAGATCGTGTTGGAATTGAATTTGTTGTCAAAAGAACCAACCGTGATCTATGTGGACAATAAATCAACCATTGTGATGGCTGTAAATCTGGGGCAGCATGGAAGAACAAAGCATATCAACATAAGGTTTCATGCTTTAAGATATACTGAGAAGAATGGTGAAGTTAAGTTGGTGCATTGCATCAGTGAAGATCCGCAGGTTAATATTCTGACCAAGTCTCTGTCTACTAAGAAGTTTGAGTTTCAAAGGTTGTTGTAAGGAGTTTCAATGAAAAATCTTAAGGAGGAGTGTTAGAAAATTAAGATTTGTCTAGAAACTCCTAGATTGGAGATATTTGGTATTAGATATGTTAGAAAAGTAAGATTTGTCTAGAAACTCCTAGGTTGGAGATATTTTGTAGTAGATATGTTAGAAAATTAAGTTTTGTCTAGAAACTCCTAGATAGTAGATATTTTGTAGTAAGATATGTAGTCTTGATTTAAAATGAGTGGTGGTTAGTGAGCCACATATGTACATAGTTTGGTGTGAGATATTTTTCGTATTATATGGTTGTAATTCTCACACTTTATCTATAAATAGACCATATTTAATGAATAATCTAGAGAAAAAATTGAACTCTAGAAACCTTAAGCCTCCTTCGTCACTTTCAGATTTTCTGTAGAAATTTACAACTGTGATTTCCTACTTTTTACACCTTATAGACCTGAAGTTCTTCTTCCTTTTCTTTGTAACAATATAATCTAAAATAAGTGGTTTGGAACATAGATTGAGCTCGTTAACATCATTTTTGCTTGAGAAAGAAAGAATGGAGTTGGGTAAGACTCAATAGTGATCACTTGGTGGAATTAGTCTATGAATTTGAGCTAGAGATAGAATAATTCAATTAATTTCTCATTTAATGATATGAGCTAGGAATAGTCTAACTAGTAGCAATGTTTGGTGTGTTATTGGGTCATGGAATTAGAGAGAATCCAACAGATATATGTTTGATAGTTTAGGAGGGTATCAAAATGTCACGACCCAAGCCTAGGGCCTAGACGTGACATGGCGAATGAGGAACCCGAAGGAACCACAAACAAGCCTCTCAAACTTGTCATCACACTTCATCGGTTGCGGAAGTACATTCAACATTAATTAACGGGAAATAGGGACTAAGGGCAAACCATTTCAAAATGACATCATAGAACAAGAGTCAAGCTCATTTACAAAATACTTGTCCAACGCACACCTCTACATACATAGATAGGACGGGGGCCATGACATACTACCGGCTCCCCTCATAGTCAAAATACAATTGCAAGCTAAAGTCTCAAAACATAGGAGTAGGAAACATAACATAGCCCTCGAATCATTGAGGACTCACCAACAAACTCGGATAAGCACCGTACTAGCCACGTGAATGGAGAGAAGGATCAAGAGTAGCTCCGGTCCCTACATGGTGACATCATGTAGGCAAAATATGCGTTAGTACTTGGAATGTACTAAGTATGCGGGGTGCAATTAGGGGTGGCAGGGGGACCGGGTCGGCCCGCCCCGGCCCGCGACCGGTCCGAGAACCGGCCCGCCGGACCCGGTCCCGTTTGAAGATGGCGGGATGGGGGCTTTCGGGATAGGGGACCGGTACCGGTCCGGTTCACCCGATCGACCCGGCCCGGTCCCGGCCCGGATGAACCGGCCGGTTCGTGAAATCCCCTAACAATTTTATTTTATTTTTTTTATTTTTTTTAAATTCTATCCGTTGGGCAACGGCTAGTGGGGCCCCCCAACGGATATTTTGGCAGTTTTTTCCCCCAACCAACACCCCTTACCACTCCTACTTTTAATAATTTACTTTAAACCCTCAAGTTATTATAAATACACTTTAATCCACTTTTAATATTATAAATACCCCTCTATCCCTTATTATTTCTTACAAAATTATATATTCTCTCATCTATTTTTTATATTCTTTCAAGTCTCAACTCTCAATCTTAAGTCTCAAATCTCAATATTTTATTTCATTTAAGTGTCATATTATATCATAATACATATATTTCAATTCTAAGTTTTCATATTATATTTCCTATCAAATATTGGAGTTCCAAATTACAAGTTACAAGTTACAACAAACTACAAGCTTCAAGAATCGGTTATAACGTCTGCTATTAACGCAGACGTTTGGTACATTCGTTTCATAATATTTATATTTTATTTTTCGTCATTAATTTTTGTGTTATTATTATTTTTATATTATACTTTACATATAATTAAATATGAGTTCTAACAAAAAAGATACCGGTAAAGGAAAAGAGAAGGAACCAAGTGGCATTAGTAGATTATTTAATTTTACTAAAAAAAGTAGTAAGGAAAAAAATAAGAGTAAATGTGGTGGTACTTCTAGAGTTAGATTTAATACAAATGATTCTACTTATGTTGATGATACTTCTTATGATATTGATTCAAATGCTCAACTCGATCATGAACTTTTACAACAAATTTATGGTGATGTTAATCCTTATCTTGATGAAAATTCAGGTGAAGAAGTAGAAGTTGGTTCGGGAGAAGATGAATTAGAAGATACACCTACTAGTCCGGTGACAAATGTTCCAAATGAAACTTCAAATTCAACGGAGCAAAATTCTGGACGCCCACCCCTTATACCTCCTACAAGGGAGAAGGTGAAGTATCAACGCCCTAAAACTTCTGTTGTGTGGCAATTTATGACTTTAGATAAGGAAAATTCTATTGCTATTTGTAATAAATGTAAGCAACCTTTTAAACATAAACAAGGTGGAGGTCAAGGTGGGACGGGGGGCTTAAATAGACATTTGTTATCTTGTGTGCCGATTCAATATAAAGAAGCTAAATCATTAGCCGATAGAAAAAAAGGAATTCCAGTTAATGATTTTGATATTAATGTTAATGAATCGGTAGGGGCTTCTAACATGGTTCAAGGAACATTAGATCCTTCTAACCCCGGTGGTCCACTAACACAACGTAAATATAATAAGGAAAGAGATCGTGAAAATTTAGCTAAAATGGTTTCTGTTTGTGGTTTACCTTATAGTTTTCCTTCACATCCCGGTTTTATTGAATATATTCAACAAACTTATAATCCTAATTATAGAGGTTTTTCAAGAAAAACTGTTAAATATGATGTTTTTGTATATCAAGGTAAACATTGTCAATATCTTCGTTGTGTGTTTAGCATATTAGATTGTAAAGTGTCTATAACTTCGGACATGGGTCGTAGTGTTAATGGACGTGATTATTTAACTGTTACAGCACATTGGATTGATCATAACTGGAATTTGCAAAAAAGAATCTTAAGTTATAAAGAATGTGTAGAGAAAAAAACTGGTGCATATTTAGCTTCAAATATTTTGAGTGTTATAAATTATTACATTCTTATAGATAAAGTAATGTCTGTCGCATTAGATAATGCATCTAATAATGTAAACGCTGCTAGTATGTTAAAAAATAGATTATGCCCAATTGATGATAATTCTTTTCATGTTAGATGTGTTGCACATGTATTAAATTTAGTTGTACAAGATGGTATTTCATTATTTGAATGTGGTTGTATGAAAATTGAATATGTTGTTGCCTGGATTTTTTATGCTAATAGAGTTGCTAGAATTAGGGAATTTAATGAGCGTTGTGTACTATGTGATTTGCCACCAAGAAAAATTCCAAGACATATTAAAACAAGGTGGAATTCTTTTTACGAAATGCTTTCAGTTGCTTACGAATATAGAAAACCCATACAAATGGTGTTTAATGCTCATAATGCTGACCCATTAGACAGAATTTGTGAAGAAGATTGGGAAGAAAGTAATGAACTATTAGAATTTTTAAGACTTTTTTATGATGCAACAACCATGTTTTCTGGAATTTATTATCCTACTATTTCATCAGTATTAATAAATATTTGTGCTATTTCAATTCAATTTTCTAAATATAAAAATATTGAAAAATTTAGAGTTGCAATTGAAGGTATGATTGAAAAATTTAAAAAATATTTTTTTCCTATTCCTCAAATTTTTTTAACTGCTACTTTACTTCATCCTGACTATAAATTACAAGGTGTGCAGGGACTTGTTGACACTTTTTATGATACCTTAGAAATTTCACCGGAAATAAATCCAACTAGTCAAATGTGTAAGTGTAGCATAAAAGTAGAAGCAAAAGTTTTGTATGAAAAATATAGAACTACAGAAAATATTCAAGAAGTTGGTCAAACTTCTAATCCTCAGAGTAAAGCTCGAATTTCAAGTTATATGCGAGATTTTCTTGGTCTTAATTCTATTAACCGTGATGATTTTGAAGAATATCTTAATCAATCTTTAGAAACAGTGGAAGACGAAGATGGCAATGAAGATTTATTAGCATGGTGGAGGAGGCGGAGCATTGCATTTCCAATTTTAAGCAAAATGGTTCGTGATGTTCTAGCTATTCAAGCTTCATCAGTTGCATCAGAGGCTGCTTTTAGTGCGGCAAGGTTTCAACTTGGCGATCATAGACATTCATTGGCGGAAGACAGTTTGGAAATATCAGTTTTATTTAGAGATTGGGTCAACGCCGAAAGGAGAAATGATAATTTGCCAAAGTTAAGTTCCAAACAAGAAGCTTGGATTAATGCGGTACTTGGATCTAGTGATGATGAATTAGAGTCACAAAAGTTTCTAGCAAGTTTGCCAACACCGGAGGATGTTACCGTCGATATGATGCGACAATTAGAATTGAATTTTAAAGGAAAATACAAATATTAGATTACATCCGAGAACTAATTGAAACAGAACCCTTCCTAGAAGGTGGCTGCGTAAATTAGTTACTCATCTAATATTTGTAACAAATATTAGTTTTACATATGAGAACTTATTGAAACAGAACCCTTCCTAGAAGGTGGCTGCGTAGATTAGTTACTCCACTAATATTTGTAAATTGTAACTTCTAAGTTCTAAGTTGCAATTAGATTTTATTGAATAAATTTGAAGGCTTTATTAAGTCTTTTTTATATAACTATTGTCTTGCATTTTAATTTTAATATATTCATACATATTTACATATATACTAATTTGTTTGAAAATAGTTGAACATAATAAAAAGAGAACTATTACAAAATTTTATAATAAGGAACAAATGTTAAAAAATGGAACTTTAATACATCAACTAACACCTAGATTATTAAAAAAAAAAAAAAAGAAGGAAAATTCAAAGTATTGCACATAACGTCCTTTTTTGGGGCCTTTTCTTCAAAATCAAAATTTCAAGTTTAAATTACTTTAAAATATTTAAAAGACAAATTTGAACTTCTCAAATTTCTAATTTCAAAACGGAAAATTGAAAATTGAAAATTGAAGTTTGAAATTTGAAAGTTGAATTTGAAATTTGAAAGTTGAATTTGAAATTTGAAATTTGAAATTTGAAGTTTGAAATTTGAAGTTTGAAATTGAAATTTGAATTTTGAAATTTGAAAACTTAAGCATTATTTATTAGCTAAAAATGTTATTGAAAAAAAATCAAATAAACTAAAAATGTTATTCAATAACATATAATTTCAAATTTTCAATACAAATAAATAAGCATATAAAAAATAAAAAATAAAAAATCCTCCGTCCCGTCCCGTCCCGTCCCCCCAAAACCCGTCCCATCCCGTATATATAGTGGGACGGGATGGGACTTATTTTTGTCCCCCCAATCCCGGTTCCCCCAAAATCCCCCCAGAACCGTCCCCCGTCCCGTCCCCCAGTCCCCGTCCCCGTCCCCGTCCCCTTGCCAGCCCTAGGTGCAATACAACAATAGACAAGGACACAATCGAAATGCAAGAAATAGTTTCATAGGCATTATGAATAACAATATGAGGATGCATGATCAAAGTGAAGTCAAAACATGTTTAAGTAAATCTATACTAATAGTAGATATCATATGTGTATGCATGATCCAACCAATCTATAACCCCAACTTAGGATGGGGGATGCCGTTCACACCCGGACACCCTGGTGGCAAGGGATAAACCCCTCATATGGTTTATGTTGGTCACACCCCAAGCATCCTAGGTGGTGGGATATAAACCTCTCACATGGTTGATGTTGGTCACATCCCAAGCATCCTAGGTGGTGAGATATAAACCTCTCACATGGTTGATGTTGGTCACACCCCAAGCATCCTAGGTGGTGAGATATAAACCTCTCACATGGTTGTCCGGTTCTTTTCCCCCAGACCGGGCATGGTCATGCAACACTTTATATAGGAAATTCCTATTAGGCTCTAATGCAATCTCATGTATGGAATGAACATATACACAAGCTTAGTTTGTCATCAACACATCTCTGGAATGCCATACATCTCATAACTCAAGCTTTAAAGCATCAATTCACCAATTCTCCATAGTTGGACATTTTGTCAAACACCTTGAAGGCATGTAATGGAATCAAAGAGCATGGAAAATAGGGTAGTAATTATGCAGCCAAACCAGTGAACAACCTACATCAACACCTTTTAACACCCACAAGACCACATGAAAATCTCCACATCCATTCCAAATTTAGATTCAACTTCTAGAGTCACAACATGCTCAAAACATTCACTTTTCATGTTTAAAATTCAATGTGCAGGAAATTATTACAAAGAACAAGACTAATTTATGAATCTTAACTTAAACTATGAATTAGTGAGTAGAATAGGGTTTAGGCACTATGGGTGGAAGGACCCATGAGTTCAACACCACATACCTTGAGTTTTTATGAAGGTCTTGAGAGTGTCTTCAATGGAAGCTTGGAACTTGGAGCAAGAGTCTCTTCAATCTTGAGGAAGGTTTTGGATTAGGGTTCTTGAGAGAACTTGAGAGAAAATGTGTCTAAGTATGGGAGAGGTGTTTTGGGAAATGTTTTAGAGATGGGAATTGAACTAATGGTATATAGGAAATAACATATGCCCTTTGGAAAAAATGGTCCAACACTTAGAAAACAAAATGAGGCGGGTGAACAGTAAAAACGCTCACTGGAAATTGCATTTCCTGCCGGACAGATTTTACAAAAATGGGCATAACTTCTTCGTCCGAACTCCGAATGAGGTGAAACGAAGTGCATTGGGTAGCTAACTCAAAGGTATTTCCATGGATATGTTATGGGCCACCCAATTATTTGTGTGCTAGGAGATATGACCCTCCAAAGTAGACCTTCGAAAAAAGCTTCACTTGGAAATTTCGGATTTTGATACGGTTGCTCTAAAATTTGGGTTAGACCCATTTCCCACTCAATTTTACCCCCTAAACAAGAATATGAAGTCGGATTTTCAAAAAATGAAACGGATTTTTAGATATAGCTAAAACAAGTTTCCGGTAACTTCCGAAGCACATTTTTAGGAACTTTTTGGGTCATTTCACAAAAGTACCCTAGAACAAAAGTTGTACATGTATTAATTGATTTGTTTGTGATTAATATTTACCTATTGTGTCAAAATTCCATCGTAATGCACACATCCCTAGTCGTTTCTAAACTTGGTAGATCGTCATTGTGTTGACCCTTGCTTTTGATAATTGATGTTGATAATTTCTAGTATATATATATCGTGTGTTGAGAGTCCAATTTTCTATTTTGTTTTGGGTTGAGAAATTAACTAGAGAGTTATCCCAACAGTCAGTGCTTATGGTTCGACCCCGAGCTTTAAAGTTGGATATTATTTTGTATACGACCGTCTATGCTATGAAAATGGGACATAGTTGAGTGATTATCACTTCTCAGAATAATTATCCTTCTGATAGTTCCAACCTTTATTTCCCTAATAATTGGTCTGTAAACCCCCTTTTTATTCAAATACATAGCCTCTTCTTCAGATTTATATTCCATCTGACCATGTCATGCGGTGGCTCCATGTGCTCCCATTGCATTCACTTTCTCTATTCTGCCAGTCAAAAGATGCTTATCCATCAAGTCCATTTGTGTTAAGATATGGTTCATATCTTGAACTCACTGTTGTTTTCGTTTACGCTGCTCAACATATAAACAAAATGAATAATTTTTCTCTAAGACTTCAGATTTTTGAGTATGCCAACCACAATTAGTTTTTTTATAACCCTATCTAGTGTAGTTTTTGCATCAGTATATGTCTATGTCATAAGAAACCCTCCAAGACTGTGCCAACTATGGGCTTGGTCATACAATTCTAAGACATGTAGAAAATCTCCATCAACTGATAATCATATAGCTTATGTTATGGGCACTATTTAACCATCTTATTAAATTTCAATCATGCCTCACACAATACATTACTAGGCCGTTGCCTTAAATAGTTGATATCATACCTCAGCTGCTACATATTTTACCATGGGAAGAACCTCTCCAAAAATGTGTCCTTTAACTATCCCTAGTTGGTTATAGAATCATGTGGTAACGCATTCAACCACATTGTTGCTTTTCCAGAATGTGATAATGGAAACAACCTCAGAAGGATGCCAGTTCTAACCTTGGGTGTATCGAAATACTTACAAGCACCCATAAAGTTCATCAAATGCAAGTTTAGATTGTGTAAATAAGTTGTCACGCCCAGAGCTTACACCCTTGACGTGGCTGGCACTCGAGAACCATAGTTGGTCCCCAAGCGAACCCTTGGCCTGACTCATTACTCAGCAAAAGACTTACTCAATCAAAATATGAACTTTAAATGTAAAGATTAACTCATAAAGTCTCAACTATAACTCAACTCAGTAGAAGTCTAAGAAAATAGTCAAATAGACATAAGAAGGCAACTCCAGACTCAAACAATAACAAGAAATGGGAAAAGGCTCATCAACTACTACTCTCTATGAAACCTCTAATAACTATGATAGATATCTGGACAAGACCCACAACATCTTTACAAAATTGGAATAAAATATATGTGGAACCCTCCGAAAGTAATGAGGCTCACCAAAGCTAGCTAGGATGCAAGTGATATCAACGAAGTGCCTGTTGATGACCCTGAACACATATATCTGCATCATAAAATGAGGCAGGTTGAATGACGTCAGTACATTGAATGTACAAGTATGTATGGGGAAATTTGAAACATAAGCAACTGAACTGATACTCTGGGAAGTCATACTCACCTCATCTCAGCTCAACTCAATATGAAAACAACAAGAACAGATGAAATATTTAGAACATTATAAAGAAGGATATATACTCAATGATGTATAAAAATACTCTTTACTCTTAATTGGGAGATTCCTAACCGACAACCATCACTTTGAGCAACATGATCATACAACGTCTCTTCTACGCTGCCAGAACTTTTCTATACCTTGTTGGGGGTATAAGACACCTCAACTAATTGAATCCACTAAACTATACTTAAAAGCAATAAGGAATTATCTAAAAAAGTATGATCTTTTACCCATATCGGTGCTCAATACTACTCCCAATAGTATATATAAATCATGCTCATATGTTTAGAAACATAGCTCCTCCTCAATTTTAGATAATTACTAAAACTATCCTCATAAAAGGAGGTAACTTCTCTGAAATATCTTTTGAACTCAAACTCTTTTTCGAAATCAAATTTTCTCTGTTCTTAGTGTATAAAATGATACATTGGGGAATACTTAATCTTTTACTCAAAACTCCCTCTTTAAAACTTTTCCACAAAACTCAGTTTCAAACACATTAATCGACTTTCAAAGGTTCTCAAGACTTACAACTCAAAATAGGGTTCATTTTAAGGCTGAAATTTTCATTTCAAAGGCTGAATTATAGACTTACCATCATTGTTTTCTCCTTTTGTTTGATATTAACAATATTTTAAGTAAGTGTTACCAGTAATTAATCTTAATTTATGCAGTGATAGTCTCTCACAAGAGGTCTTTGAAGCATAGATGTAAGTATGATATGATTAAATGTTGTACTTCGAAAGAAAGCTTTGGAAAAGAACATATTTTAGGATCTCCAATTTTGGGTGGCCCTTGTTGGGGTTAGGGATTGTTGAAGATCTGGAATGATTTGTGAGTAATCCAACATAATAACTAGGCTGTATATAGCATGAAATTATTCTTATTAATTTGTGATGAATTGATTTCTTTTTTTTCCCTTGTAGTTTTAAAAGTTATATGACATGATTTGTGAATAATCAAACAAATAAAGTACGTTGAATATAATATGAAGTTATATGATTCTGTCATGACTTACATGTCATAATTCATTAGTTTTGATGTGATGACTTCAAAAAAATTCATTCAATTAACTTAAAATTATTTTCTCAAATAATTTGATTAATCATCAAATTCAAACATATTCAACTTCTGTTTACTTTATATACCAAAGGAATGTGTGAGAAAATATAGGAAAGTAAATACATACCTAATAAAACAAAGACCGTTATTTCACAAGTTGTCTTACCATATCCAAAAGAGGCTCTTTTTCAATATTTTACTTAATAGAGTTGTTTTCCATATCCCAAATTAACCTTATTACTTAATTAATCGGGACAATTTGAGATACAATAGATAACTTTGTTAAGTAAAATATTGAAAAAATAATTTTTTTAGATACGGTAAGACAACTTTATGAAAATATTAATAGTCTATTTCTTTGATTAGATATGTCGTATTTATATACTTTCCTATACTTTCTCGCACATTATTCTTGTATATAAAGTGAAGAGAAAATGGTTTGATTAAACTTTAGTGAGTGATCAAATTATTTTAATTTGGTTTATGCTGAAATGGAACGTGAGTCGATAGAAATAAAAAACATTCAAATCCAACTAGGTTTAGAGAAAAGAATGTAGACTATGTAACCTAATACATGTATTAGTCAATTTGGTAACTTGCAATATATGGAGTATTTCTTTTCCTACCTCCAAGAGATTTTAATTCTATTCCTACGAGTACAAATTAGGAAATAGTAATTGTAACTTAACTAGACACCTTCTATTACCAAAAGTACAAAAAATCCCCTAAAAACCTACATATACATATTCCTTTTGTTTTTCTTATTTGTTTGTAGCATTGCAATTTTTTACATATCAATATGATGAAAAAAACATATCGTAAAATGTTAGTCAATGTTTTTATAGTTTGATTCTAAAAATGGAAAGTATGACAATGAATAGTGGATGGAGGTAGTAATACTTAAAATTTTCCACTCAAAATTATTTTCTCATTTATTTTTTCAAAAATAATTTGATGAATCATCAAACTTTAACCAAATCAACTTCTCTTTACTTTATATACCAATGGAATGTGGGAAAAAATATAAGAAAGTAAATCCATACATAATTAAACAAAAAGACCACTAATATTTTCACAAGATTGTCTTACCAAATCTAAAAAGGACTCTCATTTAATATTTTACTTAATAAAGTTGTATACCATATTCCAAATAAACCCGATTTGTTAAGTTGTATTTGGATGGTTTTACGTGGGTAGGTTCCAAAAAAAAGAACGCATCCCACTATGCGTGACATAGACGATCTAACCCACCTGTTAGTAAACGTGGGAAGTTACAATTACTATTTTTCTATATTATATTTCTTTCCCAATTCGGGACACTTACATACCAAAACTTGTAGCAGATTTTTGACCAAACCTCCCAAGAGCATTAGATTCTCTTTCCTATTCAAATTAGTAATACTAATTATAATTTAAATAGGAAACTTGTATTACCGAAGGTATAAAATTCCCCCAAAACACCTATATATACGTACACATTCTTCTCAGGACTCTACATCGAATCAAGCTATGGCAGAAGAAGATCAAAGCAAGAAGAAAATAAACAATCTCAAGTCTTATCAAGAGAGGAAAGAATGCATAAAGAGGAAATCAATGGAGCTTGCAACTCTCTGTGATATCAAAGTTTGTACTGTTATTACTGGTCCTAATGGGGAACTCCAAACTTGGCCTGACAATTTGGATGCCTGTAAGGAAGTTCTTGATCTCTACTCTCAAAATCTGAAACCCGAAAAGAAGCACAAGGAATCATCAACACCAGAACCAAAAGAAGAACAAGGAGAGAAAGATCTCCTGACGCTAGTTGAATCAAAGCTTGTTGTTGTCAATAGGAGAATTCGTTTCTTGGTGAACAAGAATGTTGTTGTTGCTGATAACGGGAAAAGAAAGAGAATTGAGTGGTTTATTTTTATGGGTTTTTTATTTTTGATATATTTTATGAATGTTTTAAAGATTGAGATCGTGTGTTTTTTTTTCTTGTTTGTTCGAGGATTTACAGAAGTTGAAAGATTTATCTTTGATCTGCAGATGCTTTTTTCCTTTGTAGTGTTTGTTTTATCAGAAGTTGGTCCAATAGGAATACAACCCATATTTTACCCTCTTTATTCTTATGTATGTATTGAATTGAGTGGTGGATTAATCCCTCTAGTAGAATAGAAAACTCATATGATTTTAATTAAAATGCAATACTTACATGAAAAATTAATGTCAGATATTAGGTAGGGTAGGGTTAGGGGTTTCTAGGCATGGGTGCCATGTACCATAAGACAATAACTTCATAGAAAGTTAAAAATTAACAAGAATGATTTTATCGCACTAAGTAGAAAGGAGCTCCTACATCAATGCTTACATTACATGGTTCATAAAGATGAATTAGAGGGGAATCAGAAGATGGAAAATGTTAGAAAGGGAAACTGAGGAATTTAATCATTCCACACATACAAAACATGAGATATTATGATGGATTTAACCACCTCAGGTGAGTAAACTGCGACAAATGCTTTTCTTTAGCATTGACCACCAGGTACACATAGAAGCTTAACAAATCTTGATGTAAAAGACACATGTTGTTACAAGAACTATAATCAATTTAGACAGAAAGAGAACAAATCTGTTGGAGGTGAGCACTTGGGAAGAAAGACATCTTTTTGATATCACACAACGGAAATCGTGAACTTCTGTCACTCCATGGCAAAGTCAACTTAGGGACAGTAAGTAAGACATGATTAAAAGCATAGCTACAGTTACAGTCAAATGTGGAGTTGTCCTGAAACAACATCATGCTCAGCTCTTTTTGTTTCAGAGCGAGGTTTGCAAATTGTTGATCGAGATCCCTACTAGAGCTGCGGCGATGGCTTCTGATGTTGTGGTTGTGGCAGTTGATGTTGTTGTTGATACAATGCTCGTAATATTCCTCTTTCTCTTTCCAGAACTTCATGTTCCACTGCATATAAATTTATTAGTTGAAGATTTCGATGAAACAAATGAAAACAAACTACTGGTTGTATATACGCTCAACTTCTCCGAAACACCACCTATCCGACAAACAAAACTGTTCCCATGTTCAAAATAGTTAAATTCAACTAAGGTAGTTTACTCTAGGTCTTTCAATCAAGGAAAGAAAGTGGGACATGGGAAATAGATCAATTATTTAGCAATTTTGTAGTTGCAAATTCGACCACATTCTTTCTCTTTCTTTATTTGCCTAAGGAACTTTCCGTTTTACCAAAAAGTGCAAAAGAGATATGCGATAAAAATCAGCTAAACAACAATATCATGCACCAGAAAAGTCATCCAATCATTCAAATTAATATGTATGTATGCTACCATTGCTTCAGAGGTAAATAAAAATAGTTGCCATCCCTTGAGTTAATTTTGAAAGGTAAGCAAATTTGAAGGCTTGAAGCAGAAAATATGGACCTTATGCAGTGGAAAAGAGTACCACTACTCACCCCCCCACCCCCAAGAAACTTTGACCTTAGTTAGATTGTCCAGGAGATAATAAGGGATCAGGTATTAGATTGTCCATCATAAAAAGGAGATCATAAGGGATCAAGTCGCAACATGCAACATCATTTAAACTAACAAATACAATTTTATATCAGTGCTAAGAGACTAAGACAACCTTAATAGTGAAGAGTACATTTATATCTTTTGAAGTGATATAAAACATTTCAAATAATTATAGTAGAACGGGGTCACAGGGAAGACAATTCTAGTTTTCCAAACAGCTGGAAAATAAGGCAATTTTTCTCATATTTATTGGTTCAAAGAACTTTAAGATTATTAGCAAGATCATTTCATTTCTAAAAAGCCGCAGTGTCTGGGCCACCTGCCGCGCACACCTTCCATTTTTCATCGAGTACTTGATACCTCCCACCAGTTTAAGTACCAAAGAAATCACGTAGCACTTTGTCTCCGCTAAAATTTTCACCCTAGTTTTCATTCACCGCTAGGCCACAATACTTGGCTACAACAAGATCATTCCATCTTCTTACCAAGAATTGGTGTATTTGGGATGACCAATAATTGTCCCTATTTTCCCTAGAGACTATTATTTTGTTAATCAAATTGAACATTACTCAAGACTTAAACCTCGGGTTTTTGTCTTGGGTAGTAAGGAATTAGAGTTTATAATTCCTTAGATTACATAGGTGTGTAATCATTGTGTTGTATGAAGTTGAGATAAATAATACAAAATTGTGAACTAATTATTATTTTACGGATTGTTTACTACAACTCTCAAATAGTAAAGAACAAGTAGTAAGTACGTGTTCCTTTAGAAAATTAAGGAGGTCATAATTCTAACAACTGGTATTAGAGCAAGTTATCTTAATCAAAAGTCTAATAACACCAGATAAAGATTACTCTGAATTCTGCACCTCCTCTCGGATATGGTCAAGGACAACACATCAACAGACCACCCTTATTCAATGGGTAATACTACTCATGGTGGAAGACTCGGATGGAAGACTTCATTCAAGCTGAAGATTATGAGTTATGAGTGAGAGTTACTGATGGACCTTTGATGCCAACTATCAAGGACAGTGAAGGCAAGGATATTCCCAAGCCCAAATCTCAATATGGAGAAGATGACTATAAGATGTTAGGGAAGAATGCCAAAGCTAAATGTATTCTAGTATGTGGTCTAGGACCTGATGAATTCGACCGAATCTCTGGATGCACATCTGCAAAACAAATATGGGACACGCTCCAAAATGCACATGAAGGTATTACTCAAGTTCGAAAGTTCAGGATTGCTAGACTATGCATGGAATATGAGTCCTTTAAGATGAAGAATGGAGAATCACTTCAGGACATGATCACCAGGTTCACCACTGTAATAAACAAACTTATGTCATTAGGAAAAAGATACACTACAGAGGAATAGTTAAACAAGGTTCTTCGAACTCTACCAAGGTCATGGGAAATCAAAGTAACTGCAATAGGAAAAGCCAAAGATCTAACAAATATGACCATAGATGAATTGGTAGGAAACTTGAAAACTTATGAGATGAATGTTGAAAGCACTGAAACAAGTGAAGGCAATAAGGAAAAGAGTCTTGCTCTCAAGGTCACTGATAAAAACGATGAATCAGATCTAGATGAAGAAGACAAAGCCTTGATAAGAAGGAATTTTAAGAATTTTTTTAAGAAAGTATGAATTTTGGAAAGAAATTTACACCTACCAAGGAGAAAAACATAGAAAACGGTCAAAATGGTGGATGCTACAAATGTGGTAAAACTTATCATCAAATCAAACACTGTCCTATGTGGGAAGTAGAATGGAAAAGGGAAAGCGCTGAAAAAAGAAGAAGAGAACTAGCGAATAAAAAGAAAGGGAAGGAAAGAGAGACCAATCAGGCTATGTACGATGGCTGGGGAACAGGTTGAGATGACGCTGACGAAGAAGAGGACATTGCTCTAATGTCCATAGAAGAAAAAGAACATGAATCTAATTCCGAAAATGAAGAAAATTGGGTAAATCTCTCTAATCTAAAGGATAGACTCAGCTCATTCTCTAAGAAAAAGCTTTCCTCATTCATGGTTACACTCATAGGCACTATACAAGAATTAAATAGTGAAAAAGGTCATATGTTAAATGCCATGATGATAAGGGTTCCAATTGGGGATGAAACCAATTGAAATCAAATGGGGAATGAAACAACACAAAAGTAAGATAGATGAGAAATAAGAGATGAGAAAAGAAGAAAGAAAGGCAATTGAATAAACAATCAACCAAGGAGGAAGAGAAACTTGAATTCGAAAAGAAACAACTCAAATTGAAAAACACAAATGAGCAATCTCAAGTGAAATCAAGGTTAAAGAAGTCCTAAATCAACAATGAGAATCCACCCATCACTAATCTAGATTAAGCTACACTAAGCTAGGCTATCCTAAAGGGATTTCACCCTTAAACTACACTCTTGAAAGAGTTTGTTCCTTTCACATTCAAAATCCATATAGTCTACCTCTTCCCAAATAAAAGAGACTACTATTTATACTAATAAAATAAAGAAGACAGTTATTTGACAATTTTACCCTTAATGAGGTAAGGGCCTTGTTTGGTTGACTTCTTTTGTGAATTCTTGAAAATAAGGTAAAGAAGACACTTCTTTGACAATTTTACCTTTAATGAGGTAAGGGCCTTGTTTGGTTGTCTTCTTTTGTGAATTCTTGAAATTATGAGATGATCATTTGCACAAATGGCCTCTTTCTTCTTTCTCTTCACTTAGATGGACCTTCCACACATTGTACTTCTTGATTTTGTGTCCATCAAGCTCCTCTAATGCTTTTACGCGATCCATGCCATCCATGTTGTTATCACATGACTAGTCTGAAATTCGAATATATTGATCTTGAAAAGATCAAAACTTATCTAAAAGAGAAAAATAAACTTTTGCTGGAAAAGGTAAAACAAGTTGAGACTTGTAATGTATTATTGAAAACATATTTTTTGAACCAAAAGGTAATGGAAAAAGAAAATTTTAGTGATCAACTTGTAGGTGAACAGGAAGTCAAGAAAATCAAAAGAGAATTACTTGTAGAAAAGGAAAAATCCAAGAGAATAAGTCTTGAACTAGTAAAAACTAAAAATGTGCTTAATCAAAAAAACAAATTGACTAAATCGTCTATGATTGTAACTCATCTAGACAACAACACTAAAAATAATAAAACTGGTATAGGGTATGAAAATAAATCCATAAAATAATTTCCTACATTCTGCTCAATATGTAGAAGTAAAGGTCATTCCAAGAATAGTTGCCATAAAACCAGAGTTAACTATAACAAAAACAATGGAAGAGGCCATAACCAGAAGATAAGGAACATGTATGCTTCAAGAAAAAATCTTCTTCCAAACTAGTTAAACAGGGACTTAATTCACCCTTTTGATAGTAAGAAAGGACCCAAGTTAATGTGGGTACCTAAAACTAACCCTTGAATTTCTTTTCAGGCACAAGTGAAGGGAAGCAAGCAAAATTGGTACATGGATAGCGCTTGCTTAAGACATATGACGGGAGATAAAACTAAATTCCTTTCACTTGAAGAAATAGATGGTGGCCTGGTAGCTTTTGGTGGTGGAAAAAAGGGACAGATTAAGGGCATCGGAAAAATTGGAATGACTGGTGAATACTCAATCAAAAAGGCTTACCATGTTGAAGGTTTAAAACACAACATCCTCAGTATCTCTCAACTTTGTGACAAAGGAAACAAGGTAATTTTGCATTCCACTAATGTAGAAATAATCAATCTAACAACAGGAGACATTGTCCTAACTGGACAAAGGAACAAACATGTTTACACAGTAGATACCTCTATACTCTCTACAGAAAAACTCATGTGTTTAAGTGTAATGGAAAAGGATGCTCTACTATGGCATAAACGCCTGGGTCATGCAAGTCAAGTACAATTAAACAAACTTATATATGACAATTTAGTAATAGGACTTCCTAAGACTAAGTTCAAAAGTGATAAGATTCGTGAAGCATGTACCCGAGGAAAATAAGTTAAAGCCTTATTTAAATCTGAAAAAGTAATCAGTAAAACCAAATCACTAGAACTAATTCACATGGATCTTTGCGGACCTATGAAAGTTAAAAGCAAAGGAGGAAAAAGTTACGCATTTGTGCTAGCTGATGATTATACTAGGTACACTTGGATAGTATTTCTCACTTCCAAGGATGACACTTTTGAGGCCTTTAGCTCCTTCATAAGGAAACTTGAAAATAAGCTTGTTGCAATAAGATCTGATCACGGAACAGAATTTGAAAACTCTCGGTTCCTCTAATTATGTTCCTCTCAAGGTATTGAACACAACTTTTCTGCTCCTAGAACTTCCCAACAAAACAGGATAGTAGAAAGAAAGAATAGAACTCTACAAAAAGTGGTAAGAACCATGATGCTTAGTAACAGCATAACCAATCAATTCTGGCTAAAGCAATGAACACTGCTTGCTACATTATTAATAGATGTATGCCTAGATCAATTATCAATAAAACTCCCTATGAATTACATAAAGGCAAAAAACCTAACATATCCCATTTAAGATCTTTTGGATGTAAATGCTTTATTCACAATAATGGAAAAAACTTGCTAAGAAAATTTGATGCTAGAAGTGATGAAGGAACCTTCTGAGGATATTCTTCACACAACAAAGCTTGTAGGGTCTTGAATAAAAGAACAATATGTATCGACAAAAGGGTACACATAGTTTTTGATGAAGAAAGTGCTATAACTAACTATGATTTATAGGATGATGAGGAACTATCAAGAACATCCAGTGAAACTGCACAGGAACAGGTGAAAGAAACAGGTACAACTACTACAAAAAATGACACTATGGACTCAAATAAAGATTCAGGGGACACAATTGAAATGGGTCTAGGAGAAGCTGGAAAAAATGATAACGAGGAACACAATGAGACTAAAATAAAGGGATATAAGTATCAAAGCCCTCACCCTTTGGACAACATACTTACTGATCTTACTTTCGGAATAACCACCAGATTAGGGCTGAAAAACCATTGTGCCTTTAACACATTCCTATCCATGGTGGAACCAAAAAAGATAAGTGAAGCTCTTCAAGATGCAGATTGGATCATAGCCATGGAAGAGGAACAAAAACAATTTGAAAAAGTACAGTTTGGCATCTTGTGCCTAAACCATCAAACATAACTATAATTGGTACAAAATGGGTATTTAGAAGCAAATTAGATGAGCATGGTACAATAACAAGAAACAAAGCTAGGTTAGTTGTTCAAGTATACAACCAAGAAGAAGGGATAGACTATGACTAGACATTCGCACTTGTGGCAAGGCTAGAGGCAATCAGATTACTCATAACATTTGCAGCTCACATGGAGTTCACTCTGTATCAAATGGACGTAAAAAGTGCAATCCTTAATGGGTTACTAAAGGAAGAAGTGTTCATTAAATAACCTCTGGGTTTTGAAAACAATGACTATCCTGACTATGTCTACAAGATTGATAAGGCTCTTTATGAGCAATGAATTTGAGATGAACATGATCGGAGAATTAAACTACTTTTTGGGGCTTCAAATATAGCAAACACCTACAGGTACATTAATTCATCAGCAAAAGTATAACAAAGAACTACTCAAAATATTCAAAATGGAAGATGCTAAACAAATTGATACCCCAATAGCTACAGCCACAAAATTAGACCAGGAAGGAACAAGTTCTGCTGTGGAACAAAAATTGTATAGAGGTATGATTGGATCATTTTTGTATCTTACAATCAACAGGCTTGATATTGTGTTAAGTGTAGGATTATGTGCTCGTTTTCAAGCCAACCCCAAAGAATCTCACCTCAAAACAGTCAAAAGAATTCTTCGATACTTGAAAGGGACTACTAATTTAGGTCTATGGTACCCAAAAGGAAGTAACTTTGGATTAATAGGGTATGCTGACGCTGATTATGCTGGTTATTTAGTAAACAGATAAAGCACCACATGTATGGCTCACTTTCTAGGTTCATGCCTAATCTCATGGGGATCAAAGAAACAAAATTTTATTGCATTATCCACTGCAGAGGCAAAATATGTAGCAACTGCCTCATGTTGTGCTCAACTCCTATGGATTAAACAACAACTCAGTGACTTTGGTCTTAACATTGAGTGTGTCCCAATCTTTTGTGATAATGCAAGTAAAATTAACATTGCAAAAAATCCTGTCCAACATAAGAGAACAAAACATATAGATATCCATCATCACATTCTAAGGGACAACGTAGAAAAGGGGTTAATCACCATGCATTTTTGTGCCACTAAACAACAAATTGTTGACAGCCTTACTAAAGCTTTAGCAAGGGAACACTTTGAAACGAATATGTTGGAATTAGGGATGACAAAAATCACCTAAGTATCTTTGCTTTCTCAGTAGACTATGGTCATCCATTACATTATATTTTAAGTCTTCATATTTATAATAAACTGTAACTAAAAGAGCTACCATCCTCAGGTAATTAGAGACTCAAGGGATTAGGACTTCGAAGGTCATCATCTTACAATTAAAGGTATGCACAATATACTTATTAAAGAGGACTAAAATACGGCGACTTGTATCCTTTACCCGTTCCCTCATTAAATTACTCTATTAAAATATATGATTTAAACTACCAAAAATCCAATAAAGCTCACCATACCATCAAATCAATCTTTATCTCTTCTTCAAAAACTTTTCCATTTCCCAATAACCACTATCAAATTATATCTCATTTTTCTTCATCCTCCACAAAACCCCATTTTCCATGATGTCTCTCTCTCTCTCTCTCTTCCAAATCTTTACAAACAATTCCCAAATCATGACTTCACCATCCAAAAATCTCAACCTTGCTATTATACCTTTCGAAAATCAAGAAAGACTATTTATCTTGCCCGATGTGATGCTCATTTACTCATTTGATATAACACATTTTGCTTATCTTCTCATGGATGAAGCTTCAATTCAGGGGGAAGAAAGAAACCAGAGGTTGGTGTCTAACTCTGGTGAAAATATGGCTGCCTATTGTAAGGGGCAACCAAAATCGTCAAAGGGATAAGTTTATACCACTTATAGTGATGAAGACGACAGTCCGTTGGTAAATTCATCCCTAAGCGACTATGTTCATGACTTCGTCGAGAATCCGGTAAACCCATCACTACTTTTGTGGATAGACCTCAAGAAGATCCATTTTCTGAACCATCAGTGGCGATTCTTGTTCGAGTTACTAGGTCGGTGCAACGTGATCTGGATACAGTACTTCTTACTAAATCCATCAAGAAATCACGTGGAGAGAAAAGTAAGTTTGTTCCTCCTTTAAACTTTGTTGATATTATTGATGATACTATTGAACCTAAGAATGATAGAAAAAGAAAGACAAATGTGTCTATGGGTAGTTCAAAGGAACATATCACTCGGCCAAATCAGTGAAGAAATCTGGTTACAAAGAAAATTCTAATGGTGATATTGAAGTTAAGTGTGATTAGGGGTCGGGTTATTACTGGTTTTGGGATGCGTGAATTGCTTATACTGTTACAAGCACGTGGTTGGAATGCATTGTTTCTTCAGGGTAATGGACGGCATAAGATTGGTAGGAAAGAAACAAGGGAATTTTATATTAATGCGGTTGGGTCTGCCTCTTCTATTTCTAGTAAGATTGGTGGTGTGTCTGTCACATTAACAACTGAGGTTCTGTCAAAAATAGTGGGTATACCTAACATAGGATGGTGTCACTATGTCTAACGGAACTGGCCTCCCTTGGAGGGTCTTTCATTAGCCCTTGAGATATCGCGTCGGTTTGCAAATGATCCTATGCTAGAGTATTACACTAGGGTAGATAAAGGAGCCATGCTTACTTTGCATAAGATACTTTTTGATGTAGTGCACAAAATCATTCTCCCTAGGAAGCAGAAGCGTACGGAGGCAAACTATTTTGATCTCACGCTCATGGAATTATTGATATCTCAGGTTCAAATTAATCTCCCACAATTAATTCTTAGTCACATCCATATGATCTATGTACATGATAATAAGGACCATGGTCTTGGGTATGGATTCTGGATAGGAGAAATATTTGAGTATTTTCAAGTTCCGGTCAAAGAGTGGCTAGTATAGACTACCAAAGATGTTTTGGGGGAAGTAGATCATGCTGCTATACCTGCCACCTCTAGAGGGGAAAATGCACCTATGCAAGCCCTAAGGGCCTCATTGACTGCAAAGGGTGAGGAAATTGCTGCTCTTAAAGTCTCTCACTCAGCTACCATGGATTAGTTGCACATTAGTTATGGGTGTGAGCATGATGGGTTGGTCGAATAAAACTCTAGACTTAAAGAAGAGCTTGCTAAGACTCAAGCAGGATTGGATACTGAAAGATCCTCTAATTCTGCTCATCTGAAGCACATTGTTGATCTGTTAGCTAAGGGATCTCCATCCTTATCCTATTTCGTTCCACCCTCTGTTTAAAACTCCAACCTACATGTTCTTTATTGTGTGTTTTGGGTCCTTCTTTGCAATTGTAGTGTGCTTTACTGACTTTTGTGGATAATGGCTTTTGTTGTTTTATTCCTTTTTGTAACTAATGACTAAGCTTGGTGGTTTTCTTTGTTATGGCTTATTATGTTAATAGTACTTGATATGGCATGTATAGTTTCGTCTTTTAGTTTTTGTTTGATGTCAAAATGGGGAAAATGCACAATTTGATTGCGATACCTTCTAGTGTTCAAAATCTAGTGTTCAAAAGTTCAATGCAATACAAATAAAAACGCAGGTTTAATACAGAGCTTGAAATATTTGCCATCGTCAAAAAAGGGGAATTTGTTAGGTGTAAATAAGCTAAGTGTTTTGAAGAATGACAAAGTTGCATAGATCAGGTTGTGTCAACATGATACAAGTGCATCAGTTCATCTAATCTGACTGGGTAAACGATTTCACAATCAAATAGGAAGACTACACGAAGTAAGAATAGCAGAACATACCACGTGATCTTCAAAGTTCTAAGCAGAAGAGGAAGTCGAGTGCGTGTAGGAGTCCGAGTTGAAATAGGTTTCGTATTCAAGTCCAAATCTATAAATATGGCAATAACTTCTTCAAGGAAGTTTGCGCACTTACATAGAAAGGAAAATAAAACACGATCAAGTTCTTGAGAGAGTTTTGTACGTTACTTAGGGAGTGTTGCGAGTTTGTGAGAAATTATTGTAAGATTGTAGTTAATAGTTATTGAATGCATTTGAGTATTGAGCGTAGGATAAGTCTAACAAGTTTGTAAAACTTGAAAGACTTTAATAGGCTTAAACTTGGGTTTTTTTTAACTTGGGTAGTAAGGAATTAGAGTTTATAACTCCTTATATTACATAGTTGTGTAATCATTGTGTTGTTTGAAGTTAAGATAAATAATACAAAGTTCTGAACTAATTATTATTTTATGGAATTGTTTACTTTAACTCTCAAACAGTAAAGAACAAGTAGTAAGTACGTGTTCCTTTATAGAGTTAAGGAGGTCATAATTCTAACACATAGAAAAGCACACAAGATCCCTATAAGGAAAAAAAAGATAGGTAACAGTGGGATAAGTAAACCTTCAAAAATATAATAGCCCTTGATAAACATGATCTCATTATTTAGCAAGCTAAGATCAAGACCAAATCCCAACACTTTCTACTCCAATCAATACGAGTCTGAATTCAAACATAAAACTAAATGGAGATGACGCAATAAAAGGCAATGCAGACATTCTGAACATACTAACTATATGACTTATGAGCAATAATAACAGTCCCGAACAATGGGATAAAATCAAACTCAAAGAAACATTGATCTTGTTGGAAAATTCTGCCTTCCTAAAATACCAGGTAAATAATTTGGGTATACAGGGAATTTCCCATGTTACTCTTGCAGGTACCAGCCTTGTTCATCTGGCCAGATTTATCAATTGAATCATCCATGAATTTCAAGTGCAGCAAGATTTTTGAAACCTTGTATTCATTTCTATCATATTGCAAGATAGAGTTTACTTGGTCCTTCTAAGGGTGGGAACTATGAAGCACAACTGAGGGATTCAGAGATATTAAGAATAATTGAAAGGGGAGTACCAGGAAGTGAAGGCGAAGAAGGAGCACAGTATCACCAAGAATGGGACGAATGGGAAGAAAGGCTTCTTTCTCATTGGGAATTGCAAAAGAATTCAAAAATAAAGTGATGGGCTCCAAAAATATACAGGCATGCTCCAGGAAGGAAGCTCTTTTTTTATTTTATTTTATAACCGTCCAGGGAGGAAGCTCTTTCTTGCATCACTCTTCGTTTTTAATTTTTTTTATGTTTTTTAATGAGGAGGATGTGATGTGTGATTTTTGAAATGCTTTTAGTTGAGCTGAGGGTCTATCAGAGACAGGCTCTCTACCTCCAAAGGTAGGGGTAGGCCTGCGTACACACCACTACCCTCCAAGACCATACTTGTGGGATTACACTGGGTATGTTGTTGTTGTTGAGAATGTGATGTGCGGCTCATGGAATGTGAGAGAATCCAAAAACTGTTCAGAATCATTATGTTTCTTGCAGCTCTTTAACTAAAAGAAATTTGATGCATTCAAATTTAGGCTATCCAATCCTCAAAGTGATTTTATGCAGGAAATGAGACAAAGACCTTTGACCTCCCCCATAGACACACCCAACAACTAGTACGACAAATTGGCAACTACAACAATATTAACAACTGGAAAAAGAATTAAAATATATCATCAAAAGGAACGAAATTGTTTCCTTATGCTTTAACACATATCTATTCTTTTCCTGAGTTTACTTAAGTTGAAACAAAGAAGCACTAATTTTAGTTTATAAGAAGAAACTGAACATCTTTTGATTGGACTTCATTTCTGACACCCCTTAGTTTGTTCACATCATTTGGTTGATATTAATGATTAAAATATTCTGTTCCTACGACATGACTCAAAGAGCATGAAAAATTAGGTTAAATGTAAAAATCTGGGCTGCAGATGCCCTTATTGATATCTTCCACCTGGGGCACAAAGTTAAGCTCTTTCCCCCTAATTTAGCTGTGAGAATGTGCACACAAACAACTGAATATGTTACAACAACAGTAAAATAAATAAGCCTTTGCAACTTTATCTATTTTCCATGGGCATTCTGAAAAACTCTATCTTTGCGTCAATTTGAACAATCAAAAGGCTAGAAACTGTGACCGCAATATCTCTGCAGTCACTTCAAGCAAAAATCTTCCTCATCCAAACTCTTTTTTTTAAAATTTTTTATGTTTATTTTTATTTTATAACGTCTAGGGAGGAAGCTCTTTCTTGCATCACTCTTTGTTTGTAATTTTTTATGATTTTTAATGAGGAGGATGTGATGTGTGGTTTTCGAAATGCTTTTACTTGAGCTGAGGGTCTATCAGAGACAGGCTCTCTACCTCCTGAGGTAGGGGTAGGCCTGTTTACACCAGTACTCTCCCAGACCCTACTTGTGAGATTACACTAGGTATGTTTTGTTGTTGTTGTTGAGAATGTGATGTGCGGCTCATGGAGTGTGAGAGAATCCAAAAATTGTTCAAAATCATTATGTTTCCTGCAGCTCTTTAACTAAAAGCAATTTGATGCATTCAAATTTAGGCTATCCATTCCACAAATCATATATTTAGCTAGGGGCTTGTCACATATGCTCTGTTCCTTGTAAAATCATTGTATAATATACCGCGGAACATGCTACGTAAGAGGTGATTTAATTCTAATTTTGAGAAGTGGAAAAGAAAAATCTGGGCTGCAAATTCCCTTATTGATATCTTCCACCTGGAAATGAAATGTCCATGTGGGGCATAAAGTTAAGCTCTTTCCCCCTATTTTAGCTGTGAGAATGTGCACACAAACAACTGAATATGTTACAACAACAACAAAATAACACAACTTTATCTATTTTCCATGGGCATTCTGAAAAACTTCATCTTTACGTAAATTTGAACAATCAAAAGGCTAGAAATTGTGACCGCAATATCTCTGCAGTCACTTCAAGCAAAAATCTTCCTCTACGAACAGACTATACCACAATTAAGCAACATTAATTCCCAAATTGATCATAAAATCTCTACCGAGTGAAAATCAAAACTTGCTTTCCATATAATTTTTTTCTTCTAAGTAACATTAACGGACACTTACTTTATGTAAACTTCTAAAGTGTAACTGGTTACAATTTGTATGTTTTTAATCTTTCATTATCCTTTCTCCCATGACATCAAAAGAAAATTATTAGGGAATCACAAACATCAACAACCAAAAAAAAAAGTTCTTCCACAAATCTCATACAATAGTCTCGCTAGGTTTGATCAATTTCTCCTATCTAAAACAAATAAGTTCCAATTAATCACTCGAAAACAGGAACGCCATAAAAATAATTAAAAAATCAATCCAAATTTTTCTTCCTCTACTTTTGCTCATATTTTCATAGCAATCAAACAAAAAACTTCAAATCAAATTACCAGAAACAAAAGAGAAGAAGGTAATTAACGAAACTCGGAAGATATTTTAATTTTTCCGATGAAAAAATGCTCACCTTGATTGATAATAAAGATATTGCAATGTGATTTTAGAGATTCAATCAAATTACGAAGCTTAAATTTCTTCGCTTCTAAGAAATATATATCGATATTCTATATATCTTGTTGGAATCTTCTTTATCTTTTTCTTCTTCTTTTCTTCTTCTGGACAAATCTTCTTGTTAGAACTCTTCAAAGGCTGAAATATAGACTTGAATGACATAGAACCAGAACTGAAGAACTCAATGATGCTACTCATCTCAAGAATACTCGACTCATAGGGTTCATGCGAAATTATGAACATGAACGACTCAACTCTGGGACCTCTATGAATAACATGTAGTAATTTCATAATTAATAATATAGTTTCAAAAGGAATCGGGAACTCAAGGAATCAGAATTCAAAGATACTACTGATCTAAAAAATGTTCGACTCATAGGGTTCATATGAAATTTTGGACAAGAACGTCTCCACTCAAGGATTAAAATAACAATATAGAGACTTATGGATACACTCTTCTCATCCTCATCTTTACTATCTCAAGACTTAGTCAAAACTATGGTTGATTACAAATATATTCTCAATTTAAGTATGAATTGCCTATTTGACTTCATGAGATGAATCGATGAACATGTTTTGATATTCTTTTTTATAGTAAATTGCATTTAGACTCCATGGTAATTGTTGAGTATTCATTTAAGCTTGGTGAAGGTAATTCCTCCTACGAACATGAGAAATGATGAGTTTCCATGCATAATGAGTTGTAAGATGTAGCTCCTACTTCCTTGTGGTGCATTCAGTATGTTTGATCTTGGAGTTGATGTTTTTTCCTTAGTTATGTGCATTTCGATGTGTCATATGCATGATGGACTGCTAGTCTTGTGTCTTTACTTCCGTAAGGTGTCTAGATCATCATTCGAGGAAGAATGTTCCCAAGGGGGAGATACTATAACACCCCGAAAACTAGTAGGCTACACTAGAGCTAAACGTGAGGGTTAATGTCAAGGGAGAAGGACAAGAGCCAAGGAAAATGGGCAAGGGACAAGGAAAGGGGCCAAGGCTGCCCAAAATTGGAAAAGGAACTACCCACCATGACCACGAGGGTCTTCATGGCCCGTGGTGCCCCCCGTGGTGGTGAGGAAGTAGCCTCCCTAAAGCTGTCTCAAAAAGGCTCCCCTTTATGAGCCACTTCATGGCTCGTGGTGAATACCACGGACCGTGGAAAGGCTCGTGAGGTTGCCTTCACCTTGTGGGGGAAATTATAGGGTAGCCTAGCTACTGGTCAAGGGACCACGGGCACCTTCAAGGACCGTGGTGCCCTTGGCAGATCGTGAAGGTGGCGGTAGTGATTGGCACTGGGCTTCCTAAGAAGGGTTATTTTGGGAAATTCCTAATTAAGTGAGGTCATTTTGTATAGTATTAGTACAACTATATAAGCTATTTTAACCCTTTTAACACCTCAATTAAGTCATGATTACCAAAACCCCTAAAAGAATCCCATGCTTCATCCTCTCCGAAAATTCTCTCTCTAGAAAACTAAAAGAAGAAGAAGAGGGTCAAACTAGGTCAAGTCTCCATTGCTTCAAGTTTTATAGGCTTTTTAATCAAGGCATAATAGCTTATGCATTTATGGATCCCTTTCATCCATGAAGCTCCATGTTTCCCCCAATTGTGAAGATGAACCCCAATTCTAGTAAGGGTTTATTCCTATACTGTGGGTATTGTTGTATGTTGATCCAATTGAGTGGATATTGATTGCTATGATAGAATTAATATTGTATCATGTCATTATTATGAAATTACATGTTTTCCATGTCTAACCCTAGTCTGATTGATGAAATTGAAGTAAGTGGGTTTTATACCTTGAAGGGGGAAATTGAACATTTAGAGATAATCTTCTAAGATTGATGATATGTGTTGTAGATTGGTTGAGATTAGGCTTATAGATATGAATTGAATTAAGTTAAAGTATACATGGGAATCTATGTTTGGTATTGATTGAGATTGAGGATATATGAATAATTATGACAAGAATCACTTAAGAATGAAACATGTGGTTAGATTGTCTTGAGAATTAGGCATGTATGAAGATCATGTAAAGTATTGCTTTAGGAGTAAGGCTTGTGGTATGAATGTGATTTCTAGGGCCTTGAGGGTAAAAGCTAATATGAATGAACTAGGAATATTAAGGCTTTGAGAGTGTTTCTCTGGGCAATGATGCCCCGACAGACGGAGTGACTGAAATACAGACGTCACCCCAGGCTTAGCATGGCAGAATGATATTTTTACCTCCCTCCCTGTTATTTTGAGATACTTTATGTTATTTTAGTTGCATTTGAGGACAATTGCTTCTTTTTGTTGGGTGGGGTGAGGTATTTCCATACCTACCTCTTGTGGTTTTGTTTTGTTTGTGAATATTGGGTTGATTTTTATTGATATATATATATATATATGCTATGATCTTGATGTTGTGGATATTTCAGCTTGTGGTCACTTGTTTTGAATGAAAATGGTTTTAAACCTAATTTTAAAATTTTGCCACCTTTTTTGTGTGTGATTGTGGTTGTTCTTGTGTTAATTCAAACGTCGGTTGTGATCAATACCGATGACCTGAATAGTGATCTTAATTGAAGAAAATGAATGGGCGGCTACGATGAGATAAATGAAGTCGCATAGACAATGTGTGAACTTTTAGCATTTCTTTGTGACTAGCCGGTTATCGAGGAGTCTCTTGGAGTCCTGTTCGATATTGGTACCAATGCCTTGAGTGATGAGATTACTGTGAACATTGAGTGTGATGACACCTAGAATTTGCCCCGTTGGTCCAATTGATTGAGTGATGCAAGCACCTAAAATGATCTTAGGCAACAATTTTGAAGAGTGAAAACAATTTGACAATATACCTCTTTTGTGGCCAACCTTGTGAGATGTGTGAACCTTGCTTGAACCTTTTTGAGTCTTACCCTTTTCTTGGAAGAAACTTGATCAATTGTGACCCCTCTTTATCCATTCACCCATAACTTTCATGAATTGTGGTTTGTTTGAATAGCCAACTTAGGCCAAAAGCCTAACTTGGGGGTGTGGTGAAAAGGGAAGGAATGTCAAGAAGTGTGAGAAATCCCCCTTTGAGTAATGGTTTTGGAAAAGACGGAACCCCTCCATGTAAAAAAATAGAAAAGAAGAAAGCAAAGAAAAAGAATGAAAAGGTTGTGAAATAAAATAGTGGAAGTTGCAAAACAAATGGGGTATCCGGTAGTTCATATGAAGTTGAATAGTGGGGTGGATTATGAGCATGATTAAAATGTTAAAGAAAAAGTGGAAAGTGATGTTCAGACGACACTTCATGAAGGTAGAAGCCATTAAGCCTAAATGATCATACCTTGACACTAAGGTCTGTTACAAGCCGTGAAAACACCTTTGTGATCTTGAGTAAGCTGAAACGAATGTTGATTGAAAAATAAGGACAAACCTATGGGTGAAGTCATGCATGTGTTCATCTTTGTGAGTGTGAGAGTCGTATGTGATTCTGGAACTCTATATTGTTGAAGAATTTTGTGTGAATATGTAATTATCTTTGCTGTGAGGGAATTTGAGTACCTTTGTGGACCTTGAACTTGAATTTGAAGCAAGTATTGTGAACTTGAGCATCTTTGATAATGGTGAGTCAAAATTTGAATCTTTGAATGCACAACTGATCATTGCATGAATAATTTGAACCTTGTTGTGTGCATTCATGTTGAGTTTTACGCAACACTATTTGAGACATCCTTTTTGAACTATCGATCTTGATTTTTTACTTGAGGACAAGCAAAATTTTAAGTTGGGGTGTTGATGATTTCGAGATTTGGTGTAACATCTCACAAATTGAAAGAACTAGAAAGAGCTAGAATTAGAAAGAGTGATTTTTGGAAATAATAAAATTCTGGAAAATTGGTTAAGTTAGGTTTCAGGTTTTGGTCATCTTCAAATGAACATAACTCCTAGTTGAAGATGAGTTAGGTGTACTTCCAGGTATGGTTGGAAAGCTCTTGGAATAATCTTTCCAACACCGCCAAGTTTGCATGATTCCGAGTTAGTATGAGTGAGATAAGCCCTTTGGAAGTTGAGCTTCACAAATAAGGAAATGTCCAATTTGGATTTTTAAAGGGTGTTTAGGTCTTTTTCATACCCTATTATTTTATTTCGTTTTTGGTTAATCAATTAAGGGTAAAAACTGAATTGGTTCAGTTTAGGTAATTGGAGATCTACGCTAGGGTTTTTGGAGAAAGAACGCAAGAGGAGAAAAGAGGAGAAAGAGCAAAGTTCATCGTTCTTGAAGGTTTAACTTGTCGATTTCGACAAGGGTTGATCCCTACGAGGTATGTGAGTCTTTCATAGCGTTGGGTTCGTTCACCCATGCGCCAAACGTATTATTTCAGCGTGAATTTGTCCTAAAAGAGTTTGAAAGTTGATGTTCTTGATATGTATTCTTGAAATTGATATTGTTCTTGAGTTGGGCTAAAATTGAGAAGTTTCTAAGATCATTACGTCAAGTTATTGAATGGGTTTGAGTTAGGTTCTTAGGTAAATTTGTTGGGTATCTGTATGTAAAAAGAATTTGGGAAAAAGAACCAAGTTTAGGTGAATTGGGGCTAGAAAAACTAAAAGAAGGAAAAGTTTGGTGAATCTGGGTAGTTGGGCCGCGTCGCGGAGCAGACACCGACCGTTCTGCCTCAAAAAGTAATTTTGCGACCAAAATTTAAATACACCTCTGTGTCGCGGACAAACTTCCAGGCAGTAAATTTTTTTATCTTTTCCCATGTTTAGCTATCTAAAAGCATTCCTAAACATCATGAGATCTTTCCTATCATAAATCATAATCCTTGAATCCATAATTAAATTCCAGGAAAGTGCAATCTTAATCCTAGCTTAGAATTTGCAAAAAATTCGCTCTCAAGGAAAGTCCCAAACGGTCATATTGAGGGCTAAGCTACAACTCCATCGGAATGGCCTTTGTGCCGGCGATGGAGGTCCCCCGACCTCCGGACCAAGAAGGAGAGCAGCGCAATGCAGAGATGCATCCTCTCCAATAAACAACACTCTCAAATTCACACCACAACTCTACGAATTTGGAATCCAATACAACGATCACTGTTCCTTTATCGGATGATGAGTTAAAGTGGGCCCAAGAAATTATTTCCTTGGCAAAATCTAGAGTGATTCGGATCGTTCCAATTGATGGAATGAACTCTACATCTCATGATCCATCTATAGTTGTAAAATCACACAATTCTCTCTTACCAACTGAGAGATCTGCTCAAGCAAATTTTGAGGAGAATTCGCCAAAATCGCCTCAAAACTCAAATGAAGATTTATCGGAATTGAGGCAGTTTTTGGAAATACAAAATACAATCCTTGAATCTACTCAACATAGCGCTCCCAATCATATCAATATCAACTATGTTAATGAGGGAAAAAATTCTGACCAAGTCTTCGGAGCTCAATTGAATGAGTTGACGAATGCAAATACACATATTCCTTTACCAGAAGGTGGTGTGATAACTTCAACTACATTCCAACAAAGCTCAAGCATGAATCGATTAAATACCCCCTCTAAGGCTGCTGGCAAGAGTGTAATATCCATGGACCACACTGCCAATAATCCTCAGGGAGGAGAACAATCAGCAGGAGGCAACAATAATGCAGATAACAACATTGAGGTAAGTTCTAAATGCAATCAATCCAATTTAGCTAAGACTCATAATGCAGGTAAGGTGTTTGTCGAAATTCCTCTAAGCAATGAAAGGAGGACACACCAAACTGCAGGGAAGAGGAACAGTAGTGATCACAACCAAATACCCAAGGATATCGATGGAGATCAAAAGAGACAAGAAAATGGTAAGAATCATACACCTAAGGTCAACCACAATGCAACAGGTAAGGCAGCTATTAATGTTCATAATCAGCATGATCACAATAAGCCTGCTAACTTTCTGAATTCTGAGAATCAAAATATGCATGAGAAAGGTAGTCATAATGTACAGGTGGATGGAAATGAGCAAACGATGGAGAACATTAACAAAGGAATCATCACAATAGATCCTAGAATTCCTCCACCCATCAAAGTCTCATCCAATTTTGATACCTACAAATCCAGCCATCCCAAAACCAAACAATTCAGTCCCAAAAAGAACCAAAACAGGCCCACTCCCAACAGCTTTGGCAATAACAATACCAACTCTCAAATCCCTAAACCTTCCCCTCCCACTGTTGTCCAGTCTATAGCTATCAGACTTAGAGCAAATAAAGCTAAAAATACCATCCCTGTTATCATCAACCCTCCTATTGTGGCCTCTAGACAAGGTAGAGCCTCCGTTACTTTTTATGAAGATGACTTTATGATCAACATGGCTGCAAGATGCAAATATACCCTTGTTGGAAAATTCATCAATGCTATGCCCAAGATAGAGGTGATAAGAAGAAGATTCAGTGCTCAAACGCATCTAACTGGTGGAGTTAAAATTGCACATTTTAACTCGAGACACATTTACATTGACTTGGACAATGAAGCTGACCATGTCACAGTATGGACAAAAGAAAAAATGTTTATTGCAGCGCACCAAATGAAATTACAGATGTGGTCTCCAGGTTTCAAACCTGAGGAAGAATCTCCAGTTGTTCCCATTTGGGTTACACTGCCTGAACTTCCTTGGCATTGTTATTACATGGACTCTTTAACTATTATCTTATCCCCTATCGGTAAATCTTTGTACCTTGACTCTGCTTCCCTGCAAAAAACAAGAGGAAGTGTGGCAAAGTTCAGAGTTCAAATAGAAGTTACAAAAGAAAGACCTCAGCATATATGGATTGGTTTTTCTAAAAAGGACCCTTCTAAAGGTAAGTGGAAGCTGGTGGAATATGAAGAAGTTCCTCTTTACTGTTTATATTGCAAGCAGCAGAGACATATTGCAGGAACTTGTCCCCTGAAGATAAGAGAGGAGGAAATCAAAAAGAGAAAGGATATGGAAAACAACAAGAAGAGTGATGAAAAGCAAAACAACCAAGAGAAGAAAAACAACCAGCAACAGCAGGAGGAGAAGGACCAAATACAGTAAAAAAAACAAACAAAAAAAGGGGAAGCAAATGATAACAATATCAGTCACAAAGAAGATCAATGGCAAACTTAGACCAGGAGGAAGAATAAGAATCACAATCAAAAAAATGATCAAGGCAAGACAATACAATCGCATGAACAACAACAACAGACCAAAACAAACCATGTGCAACACCAAAGGAAGGAACAGGTACAACAAATCAAAACAGACCAGGCTAAGCAGCAAATGCAGGACTCAGGTATGAACTTAAACAATTCTGATGTTGTGAATAAGAAATCTGGCGATCAGATTCCAGCAGTATCCCCAACCCTTGTAATTGTTGATGTTGAGGATCATTGTTGTGACAATGATATCCCCTCCCCTGTTAACCCCATAGTGTTGGCTGATGAAGTTTGTGGAGGGAGGCTGGTTGTAAAGGAGAAACACTCTAACTTGCAGGAAGGGGAACCTAAGGGGAGGGCTTTATCTCAGGTCATGCATGAGAACCAATCGACTGACCCTAAGACAGACCTTTAAACCCCTGCTACCATTAAATCTCAACAAGAAAAACAAATTGATTAAAGCACTGTTGATCCTCACCAAGACTAGAATAATACTCAAGATAGAAATCAACAGGTTCAAAAAAAAAAGGGAATGATAAACAACACAAAGGGGCCATGGCCAAATATATGGGGAACAAGGCTAGTACTAGCAGACAAGAGCAGACTCCCAAAAGTAAAAATAACCCAAGTAAGAAAAGGAGAGCTGCAAACAAGAAGAAACAGTCTGACATGCAAGAACAGGTCCACAATGACAGTTACCAGGATACTATTCAAACTGCGGGCCAAGTTCATGCAAAAATCAATATAATACCCCTCCACAAGGTAAACCCCCTGATCAGACACAACAACAAAAAATAGGCAGAACTCAGGTTATAGATGAATATGGTGTTGAGAATTCTAAAGATGAAGTGGATATCCAGCCCATTAATGTTCAGGATGATGATGATGAAGTCAGTGAATTATTGATCAAAGCATTTAGCCCAAACAATGACAGTGAACTGGAAAAGGAACTTCAACAAGTTACCAATAAGCAAGGCCTTTCCCCTAGAGGCTTACACCTGGAAAGACTTCTCCTAAAGAAGGCTCTTCCTACTATTAATGCTACTTCAGGCAGACCAAATACAAGGCTTTTTACCTCCAGATCATCTCAATGATAAGTACAATCATTTGGAATGCTAGAGGAATCAATACCCAAGGTGTTATTGAAAGACTCAAAAACCTCAAAAATATCCATCACTTGTCCATGATTGTTATCTTGGAGCCTTTTTCAGAAAACATTCAAATAAACATGTTTAAAAGTATGCTTGCCATGGATTATGCTACTAGCAACACTAATGGGAAGATTTGGCTATTCTGGACAAAGGACATTTCCTGTAAGGTCTTAGAGACAGATGAGTAGCAAGTTACTTGTGAACTCAGCCATGTGGAAGCTCTGGATACCTATATTAACACTTTTGTCTATGCCAAGTGTAAACACTATCTCAGAAGACCTTTATGGGAAAGGATGTTACACTTTACTCATACTAACAACAACATACCTTGGTGCACAGTTGGAGATTTCACTGTAATTACAGTTTTAGATGAAAAGCTTGGCGGAATCCCTTACGATATGAGAAAAAACTTGGAATTCATTGGAGTGATTGAAGCTTGTGGACTCATGGACTTGGGGTTCAATGGACATAAATTCAGTTGGTCTAACCAAAGGGGCATCAATTTTAGAATTTGGAAAAGGTTGGATAGGGCCATGGTTAATGATAGGTGGTTGCAACACATACCTCATACTAGCATCAACCATCTTCCCTCTATAGGCTTAAATCATTGTCCTCTTCTTATGGATATGAATGCCAGACCTGAAAACCATATCAAATACTTCAAATTCCTCAATTTTTGGGCAGATCAACCCTCATTTTTAACTACTGTAACAGACTGTTGGAACAGGCAAATAGAAGGGAACCCCATATGGATTTTCCATCAGAAGATGAAAAGGGTGGCCTCTACTCTTAGCACTTGGTCTAAAATGCTGTTTGGTGATATATATGCTACAGGCAGAGACTATGAGGAGAGAGTTAAAGTTGCAGAAGAGAAGCTTATTCATGACAACACAGAGGAAAATAGAACTGCACTCCATGGGATTAATGCAGAGTATATCAGATTCATGAAGTTTGAAGATTCTATTCTCAGACAAAAATCACAACTTCAATGGTTCAAATAAGGAGATAGTAACACTAAATATTTTCATGCCTTGATAAGAGGAAGAAGAAGAAAGCTATTTATTCACAAAATCCTCAATGACAAGGATGAATGGATACAGGGTGATGAGCACATTGTTGAAACTGCCTGTGAGCACTTTCAGAACATTTTCACAGGAGAGGATAAGCTCATTGATAAAGTTCCTATGAATTGCATTCCAAGGATGGTTACTTCAGAACATAATGACAGGTTAAAGGCCATACCAACTATTGATGAGCCGAAAGAAGTAGTCTTATCCATGAATCCAAACTCTGCTGCAAGACCTGATGGGATGAATGATTGTTTCTTTCAGAAATGCTGGAGCATTATTAAGAATGATATTTTTTTGGCAGTCATTCAGGCTTTCTTTAGTGGCCAAATGCTACCAAAATATTTTTCTCATGCTTGCCTTATTCTGCTCCCTAAAGTGAAAACCCCAATAAACTTTCTGAGTTTAGGCCCATAAATTTGAGCAATTTCACTAACAAGATTGTTTCTAAACTATTATGTCTCAGACTTGGCCCTATTCTACCTAGTTTGATTTCACCCAATCAATCAGGTTTCGTAAAGGGAAGAAGCATTTCTCAAAACATCATGTTGGCTCAGGAGATTATTCACCAGATAAAAAAACCTACCATTGGTAGTAATGTGGTTATCAAGCTAGACATGGCCAAAGCGTATGATAGAGTATCTTGGTCCTATATTTGCCTAATACTTAGGAAGATGGGGTTTGAAGAAACTTTTATTGATATGACGTGGAGGATTATGGCTAACAATTGGTATTCCATCATAATAAATGGCAAGAGGTATGGTTTTTTCCACTCTACAAAAGACCTTAAGCAAGGAGACCCCTTATCCCCAGCCCTATTTATTTTAGGTGCTGAGGTTCTCTCCAGATCCCTGAACAGACTTCATCATAACCCCCTTTATCATGGCTTTCATATGGAAAGCAGGGGCCCTCAGATCAACTATTTGAGTTTTGCAGATGATATCATTATTTTCACTTCTGGAAGGAAGAGATCTCTCAAGCTTATAATGATTACTTTGGCTAACTATGAGAGAATTTCTGGCCAACTTATCAATAAAGCCAAAAGTCGTTTTTTACTTCCTTCTAATGCTTTCAACAGTACTTGTGACAAGATTAAAAGATGTACAGGTTTCCATAAAAAAGAAGCCCCTATCACTTACCTTGGCTACCCCTTATTTATTGGTCGACCAAGAATTATCTACTTCTCAGAAATCATGAACAAGGTAGTGAACATAATTGCAGGGTGGCAGTCTAAGATGTTGAGCTTTGGAGGCAAAGCAACATTAATCAAACATATTCTACAATCACTTCCAATTCATCTGCTGTCAGCTATTTCCCCACCTTCAACTACCATTAAGGAAATCCAAGGTATTATGGAAAATTTCTTCTGGGGGTGGAGAAATGACCAAAAAAAATATCATTGGTCTTCTTGGAAAAATTTAAGCTTTCCTCATGATGAAGGGGGTATTGGATTCAAATTTATGAGCGATGTGTGTCAATCCTTCCAATACAAGCAATGGTGGGTCTTCAGGTCTAAGCAAACACTATGGGGTGACTTCTTAGGGGCAAAATATTGTCAAAGATCCAACCCCGTAACCAAAAAATGGCACACTGGTGACTCCCAAGCATGGACACACATAATGAGAAACAAGCACACGGTGGAAACTCACATTCACTGGAAAGTCAAATCAGGTTCTTGTTCGTTTTGGTGGGATGATTGGCTTGGTATTGGTCCTCATGCTCACTACTCTAGTAACAGCAACAGGTTCAACACAGACACTATTTCAAATTTCATGGAAGGGGGGCAATGGAACTTGGAGAAAATCATTCAACAAGCTCCACAAGCTCATGTGCACAGCATTCTGGTAACTCAGTTCCAGCTGCAACCAGGCATCCCTGATCAACCTGCTTGGAGCCTCAATACCAGTGGTGAATTCGTGTGCACTTCTGCATGGAATGTCATTAGGGAGCAAAGATCAAAAACCGAATTTAACACTTATAATTGGCATAAAAGCATCCCTTTCAAATGTGTTTTTTTTTTATGGAGAGCTGTTCGGGGCAAGCTTCCCACAAACGAAAGTCTGGCCAAATTTGGGGTGGAACCTAGTGAGTGCTACTGCTGCCATACACCAGGTCTAGATACCATCAAACACACCTTCAATTCTGGAATTTTTGCCAACAAGGTTTGGAAACTCTTTACTATTTCCTTGGGTATCCAAACTGACCATCTGCCCCTCGAATATTTAATTATGAGATGGTGGAACTCTAATTACAACAATGAAGCACATAAACTAATTATACAATCCACTCCAATCTTTATCTGTTGGAACTTGTGGAAAAATAGGTGTTCTAAGAAGTATGGAGGTAATCAATCCATCATTGCTAGGGTCAAATTTGTTGTGTTTAAGGACACTATTAAACTGTTGCATGTAGTGTTTTTTATATTTCTTGGCCATCTAGCTGGAAGAATATTTGTATCCTCATTGAGCAATGCTATCACGAGACCAAAGTTACTCTAGTGCAGTGGATTAAGCCTCCTGACGCGTGGGTTAAACTCAACACGGATGGAAGTACTTTAAGCAATCCGGGGAAATTACTTTGTGCATACTCAGCTCCTTTGGGGGAAGGCACCAACAACCAAGCGGAAGTGGAGGTTGCTACCTTTGGTATATCATGGTGTGTTCATCTAAACTACCACAAAGTCATTTTGGAGGTCGATTCTCAGCTGCTGGTGAACTAGTTACTGGCCAAATCAGCCCCCTCATGGAACATTACTTCCCAAATGCAGAAACTACAAATGCTCACCACACACATCTCACATTTTAAATGTATTCACACCCTTAGAGAAGCCAACTATATGGCAGATACACTCTCCAAACATAGCCATCAAGTCACCACTCCTCAAGTTTATTTCAACAATCAGCAACTTCCTAAGGAAGCAGCAGCACATCTTCAACTTCACATGACTAGTACGACAAGCTTTAGAATAAGGAAAATGAAGAGAATCAAGAAACCCCCTTGAATTTTTTCTTTTCCTGATAGACCTCGGAAAGAGCATGAACTCTAACAGGCCATTTTTTTTGGTGATCTCTCAGTCATCTTCACTTAGGCTATTTCTTTTTAAGTCATAGCTTCTATGAAGAGCTCTTGTTTTATTGTAAGGGGAGAATCTCCTTCATTTATGTTTTTCCTAGAATCTTTGTATTGAGAGGAGTCCTCTCGTATAGGTGCTTAGATGATAGGCTTCCATTATAGTACGAGGAAGAGTTAGAGAACCTTAGTAGGCTACCAACTCTTGAACCACCATAGGTTGGAGGTAAGGTTTAAGCCCCCCTCCTTGTATTTTGCTTTGTTTGATCTATGATAAGGCCTGGGGGTGTTGCTCAGCCCCTGACCAAAAAAAAAAAAAAAAATCAAGGAAAGTTAAGAGTCAAGTTAAGAGAAGTTCATAAAGTTTTCCAAAAGTCTTAACAAATGTTTTAACTTTGTTTTAAGACTTGAGGTTTGAGTTGAGTAAAGAGTAAAGATTGAAGTGCTTTTCTTCAAAAGAGTATATCGGGACTATGTATTCCCAAAGAGTAAATGTTTTCACATTTAATTAAGAAAAGAAACTAAGATTTCCCAAAGAGCCTTTGAGCTAGTTTTCAGTAAAGAGTAAGAGTATAGTTCATTCTTCAAAGATTATTCGGGAACTAAGTATTCCCAAGAATTAAAATGTTTTCACATTTCAGCAAGAAAGGAAACTGAGATTTCCAAGAGAGCTTTTAAGCTAAGTTTTTGAGTAATTATCTCAAACCAAAGAAAGAGTTTTGTTTTTACAAACATATGAACTAAAGTATATTTTGGGAGTAGTATTGAGCACCGATATGAGGACGAGCTTGAGTTCAGATAACTCACGTTTCCATAAACCATGTAGCCATCATGGGTAGTAAAGGATCATACTTTTTAGATGACTCCTTAATATGCTTTTAGCATAGACTAGTGGATCCACTAAGTTAAGCGTTCTATATGACGTGAAAGTATAGGACACTTCTAGCAGCGTTTGCAATATGATGTATCACCACTTAGGCTTATAGTGGTGGTTGTCGGTTAGAAAAACTCCCACAGAAACTATATTACTTTATTATAGGAGTAAGGTTGAGTTTGTTATTGCATTTTCTTTAACGAACTAAGTTGATTTTACTGTTTTATAAAGCTTTTCATATACTGCATGTGTTTCATTGCTTTGTTATGAGTTAAGTTATTCATGAGTTAAGAAGAGCCAAGTAAGTGTTTCTTTCATAATCTTTTCCAACTTATGCTATGTTTAGCATTCCAACTCGCATACTCGTACATTCAATGTACTGATGCTAGTTGGCCTACATCATCTTATGATGCAGACACAGGTAACCAGGATCAACATCCAGCGCATCGTCTATCCAGTTGAGCACTCAGAGTCAGTTAGTGAGCCTTCTAGCTTGCTGGAGGATCCTTTTTATTGCTTTCAGTATTTTAGTTCATTAGAATGTCGTGGATCTTGTCCCGACGTCCATCTCAGTTTAGAGGCTTCATAGACAGAGTTAGTGATGTTAGTTCATGAGTCTTTACCTTTCCTTTTTCAGTTGAGACTTGAGTTGCCACTTTGGCAGTGAATGTTATTATAATAAATTCTAAGTTATATTTTGAACAGTTTAGTTTACTTATTTAAAAGTATTTATCTTGAGTTAAGTCTTCTGCTGAGTAAGTAAGCAAGGCTAAGGGTTCACTTGGGGCCAGCATTGGTTCTCGAGTGCCGGCCAAGTCCAGTGCCTAATCCTACCCATCTAGCTCAAGAGAGTGGATGAATTAAGGTGTGGGTTGTTCTTCATTGCTATGCTTTATGATGTTCGAAAGAAATCACCTAATTCGGGATAGTTGTTCTAGAGAAAGTTATCTCCCTTATAATCTAGTCTACCCACTGATTTTTAGTTGTTTACTAGTAGTTTCAATTACTCATATATAAAAATTTTCCTATAATCGATCACATCTCAAGAATTCCGCTCCTTATTGTTGCTTCAAATTGTATGTGACTGCGTTTTAGTTGATAATTGCAAATCAAAACCCCCCATCTGACATTCGTGTCACCCCTTTTAATTTGTTTCATGTATTTTTCGATAATTTCTATTCCTATATCTAGTTAGGTCACATTCGTACTTCTTGATTGATTTTGAACACGTACCAGTCACTATGGAATTTGACCCCAACTCATTTGTTGGGTTTTATATTGCTTAACGATCCTTTGCACTTATGTAACACCCCGGAAATTCTATGACTTAAGTTAGAGCCTCACCTTATGAATACTAACTTAAAAATAGTTAAAATGATGTTTATAAACCTAAACTAATGTAATTGAATTGGTTTGGAAGAGTAAAAGTCTAAATGTCAAGAAACGACCACGACGTTCGGAAACTAGAGAAGATGTGTTCTAGTGTGTCCTTAGGTTTTGGGCAGGTTTGGGAGTGTCGTATAATGGTATAATCTGGTGAAAAGGTTTACAATAGGTAAATATATGTTCCTAGGGTCAAAACGTTCGAATATGACTCCCCGGGGCCACCTTAAAGGGCCCCGAGGAGGACCCCAACCTTAGCCAAGCAAGCTGCCAAGGCAGCTTGCAAATTGCACTTAGAGGGAATAAAGACGCGTCGCGCACTTGCTCCCCCAAGGAGAAAAAAGTCAGTTCGCGATGCGGTCGTGTTGCGGACTCTACTGTCTCAAAATTTAATTCCAAATATCATCAGGGAACAGCTCCGCGTCGCGGACTTGTTCCGCGACGAAAATGCAGAAATTCAGAAATCTAGTTTTACTTCATTAAAGAGTCCATTTAAGTGAGGGGTATTTAGTGGACGTGTATATAATGATTTTTAAGTCAATTTACCTCACTTTTATCACTCAAACACAAAACCCCAAAGATCTAAACCTAAAGTTCCTCCTTCTCTCTACTCTCTCTCTCTTCTCAAAAACTCCATTGAAGAAGATTGGAGCTTCAAGAAGAAGACCAGATCTCCAAGGTTTCAAATCAGATTTTCATGGTTAATTCGTCAATAAGGTATGATTTCTTATCACTCTTGGGATTCCTTTCCCCAAGAGGCCCCTTCAAGATGAATTTCAAAATCTCCAATTTCTAGGTTTCAATCCAAAAACGTGGGTCTTCTTTCTAAAGTGAAATTGATGTTATATGAACATTTATGGATGAATTTATGTTATATTGGTGGCTTCTTGAAGAATTCCCCATGAGACCCATGTTTCTCCTTATTTTCCTAATTCTAACCCTAGTTTGTGTTGGATATTGATTGAAGGCTATGAATTGAATGTGATGTCACGTAATTCATGTTTGTATGATGATTCTACCTTAGGTTATGTATAATTTCTATGAAATTAGGGTTGAGTCTTTGAATGAAGCCTTGAAGGCTATGATGGGAATATGTCAATTGCTTATATTGATGTTGATTATGTTATTACTTCATGAATTACCTTGTATTATGTATTGGTTATGAATTGCTTGGTAATTGAAGTATAGATGTCCCACGAAGGGCCAAAAGGTATAAAGGTTGGTTCTTCTTTGAACTCAAGTATGAAAGGTGAATTACTTAGATTGTAATGATGCTATACCTAATGTGTTATTGTGGTGTTGATGACCTAGTTTCCTCATCCTTAACCCTCTACACTTGAATTAGCTATGAAGTATGTATGTATACTATGATATGATTGCTATATGATTGAAAGGTAGTTCTCATGATTGTAGTGTAATGTAAAGTGAAAGGTTTACTCACTTGTTAAGTGTCTCTAAAGTGAAAGGATTGTTACTCACTTATGAACACATATGAGCTATTATGGTAAGATGTCTACATAAGACTCTAGTAAAGGCTAATGTGAACTTATGTGATGACTAAAGATGATTACTAAAGGAAATTAGATGCTTAGCACCGAAAGGGCATGTAAATGAGATGGGGATCTCACGTTTAGTAAGTCCGGCTCCCCACATGGGTTTCCTCACGTTTAGCAAGTCCGGATTACCTACGGTATGTGTTGTCTCATGTAACGACCCGAGAGCACCCCCTAGCCGTTACATGCGTATTCAACATCTCAGAGGTCTTATACAAGCCTTAGCATTCATTCATCGCATAGATCATAAAAATCACTAAGAATTTAAAACTTTTATTCAATAAAACCATAAGACTTCAAGAGTCATCAACATTTCAAAACCTCAATACGCAAGCAGAACTACTAAGTCTCTTTAGCCAATCTTAGACAAGAACTTAAAACATACTAAGGGACACGACCCTTTATAAATAAAATGAAACTTAAGTGTCTATTACAATGACTAAGAAACTTCTAAACATAGTCCTCGAATCTTGAGGACATACCAAAGACTTGGAAGAGTGAAGCAATCCAAGAAACTCCAAATCACAATCTCCTCCTAGTTACCACAACCTACACTTGTAGTAAAATAGAAGAAAGGGGTTAGTACAACACACGTACTAAGTATGAGGATATGGAAAACATGCTAAAAAGGACATTTGTTCAGAAGTTATGCTTTCATGCCATTTTGATAAAATCTCATGAACATCAACATAATAGGCACCTTACAAGTCACAACCAACAATACAAAGTCATATGGTTCACAATACCTCATCAACATACAAAACCCATTTACCTTTACCTTCTTGCCTTGGACCTCTTCCTTAAGTAACCCTTTAGCAATACCTTTATGCAATGTATGGGCAACGTCCCATACTATCAGCCACACTAACGCACCACCTTAAGGTCACACAAAGTGCACTTACCATGCATACCTCAACCTTCACCAATTGATCACATGAAACATATAAGCACATAAGCCAACAAGTCACTTCATAACGCTAGAACACTCATCAAATGTCATCCCAAGACTCACCTAAGTAAGACATGGTGAGGCAGCCCATACTACCTCTCCATACCACACCTAAGTGATCCTTAAGGCTACACAACACAAGCTCCCTTCACATCTCAACATAAATCGTTGATTCAACTTAATGCATTTAGACAACTTCATTCACTAATGACATAAGATCATCACATGCATTCAATTCAACATAAGCACTTACATTCAATTCATTATGACTCACTTTCACATTATCATGCTCAAAAACCAATGCTTTCATTAATTAGCCCAATAAGACTCATTCATTCATTATCATTACTAAGACACACCAAGATCTCCCTTAAATGTCTACTTGTGCAATATCTAGATGATGTCCCATTCCACCACCTATCCTAAGTAGTACACCCTTAAGAGACCCTAGTTCATTCATTCATTAGTGTGGAGGAAGAGCCTTAACCGACATAGACCATTGAGCTTGACATGGAATCCCAGTAATACCCTTACCGGATAAGAGATCCCCACTTGCCTAAGGAAGGGTCATTCTTTTAGCCTTTACGTGGTAGAGACCACTTGCTAGTCCTATGTGGGCACATAGTTAAGGGATAGAAGGATTCCTTCTAAGTACCCACATCTCAACTAACGAAGGGGCACCCATCTTAAGGGTTGTTACTAAATACTCACATCTCAACTAACGAAGGAGTATCCACCCATCTTCATATCCTCTCGGTGCTAGACATTACTCCACCATGAAGTTAGGACATTCATTTCATTCATTCATTTAGGGATAAGGATTGCTACTAAGTATTCTCATCTCAACTCACGAAGGAATACCCATCCTAGCCCTCATTCATTCATTTAAGAAAGCTCTTGGATTGAAAGATGAGAAAACCTTTCATCTAAGAACCCCATTCATTTAAGGAGTACTTTATGAGACTATCCTTACAATAGACCCAACTTTCATTCATTAGTATTAACTCCCATTCTTTTCATTCCTTCTTACATTCTTTCAATCATTCTTCACTAGGTGTGAGAGTAGGTAAACATAGTCTACCCTAACCTCACCTTCATTATAAGTCATTCAAAGAACACAACAACCAAGAATAACACATAAAGTCTCTTACACAAGGTCACCTTTCATGCTCTTAGAACATACACAAATTCACATTATATCACATTACCTTCACATAATCAACATTACTGAAAACAACAATCATCCAACTTTGCCTACAAGGCCATGATCACAACATGCTTATAAAGTAAACACCTCCCTAATTTCAAAGTGATCAAACCTTACAATTCTAACATCTACTACATATATATATAATACTAGAATCAAATAATCTATTCACAAATTCATTATCATCATAAACCTTAGGTCACAATTGCCCATTCAAGGCCAACATCCAATATAACACAATTGACCATCAATTCCTCATAATTCAATATAGAACAATACATAAATCAATAGCGCATAACAATCTACACATTAATATCACAATATTAACTCATAATCAATAGACCCACTTTATACCCAAAATTAGGGTTTCAAGATATGCAAGGGTTCATGGATTTTTTGACCTTAAAACCATCAATATTAACATAAAACATCATTTGAAATACTTTCATGCAAGAACCTAAGCTTAGAATTGAAATTGGGGGTTTTTAGTGTTTTTGAAAAACATTGAGATCACTTTGATTTGGCTCTTTTATTGAAAGGAGAATCAAATATAAAATCCCCATACCTTTATGATTAATTTCCTAGGAATTTGAAAAGAAATCAATAGGAACCCATCCCCTAGCTTGAAGCTTCAAAGATGTCTTCCATGGAGTTCTCAAGAGAATGTTTATTTGAGAGGGAAGGTTCAATTGGAATAATGAGATCCAACTCTAGGTTTTGGGGTTTTATCCACTTAAAATACCCTAAAATAGGTAAAATAACCATTTATAATAATTCCCTAAAGTACCCAAACTACCCCTCACTTAGTTGGACCTTTTTAAACAAGTCAAACTTGAGTTTTATTTTCGCAAATTTCGTCGGGAAACAAGTCTGCGACGCAGAGGCGTTCCCACAAGTTTTTGGAAATTAAATTTTGAGACAGTAGAGTCCGCGACACGTCCGCAACGCAAAGAAAATTTTTGGCCATTGATGGAGCAGGTCCACGACGGGGAGCCACTCCCTCCATGCACAACTTCAAGCTGCCTTGGCAACTTGTTTGGCCAAGAGTTGGGGCCCTCCTCAGGGACCCTTATGGTGGTCCCGGGGAGTCGTACCCGGATGTTTTGACCCTAAATACATTTATTAAGACACTAGGGTCACCTCCTCTGATTTTAGACTCCAAATAACACATAAAAACATGAACAACATACTAGAACACACCAACATGTAAAAGACTAGTGCCCGAACGTCTTGGTCGTCCCTTGACGTTTGACTTCCAAACTCTCTAAAACTTACTAAAAAGGCTATTCTTCATTATTTTAACAAGTTATTATTGAATAAAATCCATGCGAGGCTCTACTTTATCCTACTTCATTTTGAGGGGCGTTACATCTCATGAGATGGAAACCCCCACGTTTAGTAAGTTAGGGTTTCTAAAAGCAATCTCTTTGACCCTTAACTATGTGCCCACATAGGACTCTAGCTTAGTGGATCCACCTAGATATCTATGTACGACTGGTTACACCTTAGGAAAGTATTAACCCTCTCTTTTCGATGTGGGAGTAGAACACTGGATTCCATGTAGCTCTCATGGTCTATGTCGGTTATTGCAATATTTCCCTAATGTAAAATTAAATGAAGGTATGAAAGGTGTGAACTCTTATTAGGGCTTTCTTAAGGGTTTCTGCATAGTGTAAGGGAGGGTATGGGACTTCTCTTGCACATTACAATTATGGGATCCTAAGGGATGGTTGTAGTAGTGTTCTCTTATGATTATGATTATTATGACTTATGTTTGTTGAATCTATGTTATGTATAATCATTATGAATGTGGTAAGTTATGATGAAATATGATCTTATGAATGTATGCATGAAGTAGGTTGCTTAATGTGATACTCGGCTTTGAATAGGGTTATGGGGTTCTATTCTTTGCATTGCACTAGTATTGCTTGGGTTGTCTACATGTTGGGATGATATTATGTTGGTTTGGACTATGATACTTAATTTGTGTGCATATTGGATTTACTTGGCAAAAAGCATGTTTTGAATAAAATGTCCTTTTATGCATGTTTCAATGTTTTTATGCATAGTAGCAATACTTAGTACGTGTGTTGTACTAACCCATATTTTCTCCCTTTTCCAAACATTTAGGGTCGGGCCGTTGAGGATTCAAGCTTACTTCTCAAGACACTTGGAGTTGCTTCCCCAAGTTGGTGAGTCCTCAAGTCCGAGGACAAGACCCTATGATCTAGCTTCTATGTTTAGTTCTTTGCTTATGTTGAAAGACATTGTTGTACTTCCTATTTGCATGATTTCTTGTTGATGTAAGGGCTAAGTCCCATTTTCGATACTTCTATGTCTAGATGGTGCATTGTGACGAAGTTAGATTCTATTTTTCATATATGAAGTGAAGTTGAACTTCCAAAGTAAAAGTTTTAAATTTTCCGTGATTTTATTCTATGATACATGTTATGATGAATGCTAAGGGCTTGTGTAAGACCTCTTTGAGGTCGAATACGCCGATAACGACTAGGGGGTGCTCTCGGGTCGTTACCACTTAGAATTGGATGAAGTGTATTTTTTAAACGTTAATTCATCAGGCCCATCTAAGGGTCCATGGGAGGGAACTTGTTGAGGGCAATTTCTTCCTTCTTGTCACGAGCACCATAACGGGTCGTGGTCCCCTTCACGGACCGTCTAGGGCTCCGTCGAGGGTCCCATGGTCCAGTTTTTGGTTCTCGACAAGCCTGTTAAACCACTTCCTAGCCTTTCTTGAATCTGAGTTGTTACAATGTGATTACATTCATGTTTGGCTATTAGATCTAGTTCCTACCCTCCTTATGATGTCAATCCTATTCGAGGACGAATGTTCCAAAGGAGGAGATATTGTAACACCTCTGATTCATAAAAAAGGAAAATTTGCAAGTTTTATAGAACTTTAGCCAGTACGGACAGAACCATCTATGGACCATAGGTTGATTGCAGACCATAGGTGGCAAGCTTAAATGATTTAAAATGTCATGTCCTAGTATCCTTTTTATGGTTCACCAGGACGGTCCGTCGTTAAATGTACGAGTCATAGGTACGTCCCGTAGGTGTGTCCCAGACTTAGCGAAATTTCAAGGGTCAAAGTTGGGACCTCTAATGGGTGTGTACGGCTCGTAAGTGGACAAACGGACTGTACATAGCCACTATTGTTGGAGGCCAAAAGTGGGGTCCTAGAACTCCATTGACAATTGGATAGGTTGGTCCATAGGTGGACCCTAAAGAACAATAAGTCCAACTGTTGGTGGAGGTTCGACAATTATTTTTTGGTCTTTTTCCTAATCACTTTAACTCTATACTATGTCGTTTTCCCTTCTACCCTAGCCCTATATAATGATTTTTAACCCCCCAAATCACCCAATTCAATTCACTCTCCTAAATTCTTTAAAAAAAAGATTGATCAAGTTCATCCACCTAAATATTTCTCTCTGTAAGGAAAAAGAAGTAGAGCTATGGTTCCATTTAAGTCTAAATTTCCACCATCGCTTTTGGGCATTGAACTCCAAGGTATGATAGTTTTCACCTATGTAGCTCTTTCTTCCATAGGGTTCCTAAAATTCCCAATTTTGTAAAGTTAGATTCCCTAATCAAATAAAGGTTTTATTCAATTGCCATGGATTCCTTTCAATATTGATCCAATTTATTGATTTATGTCTTTTTATTCATGAATTGAAGTAATTGCTTGTTTTAAATTAAATCCCCCAGGAACCCATGGATGACCCATGATTCTAGACTATGATTATATGTGAGGGTTTTGAACTATGAAAGATGAATTTATGAAGATATGCCTGTTTCTTTATGAAATTGATGAAAATGGTTTAAGGTTGCTTTGAGAGTAGAGCATCAATGTTGTTGTTGTTGTTGTGAAAGGATTTCTCATATACTACTCAAAATGTGTAAGGGTTTTCTCAAATAAAGGATTCTTAGAGTTGAAAGATTTTCTCAACTAAAGATTGAATCAAGACTTACGAGCTATTCTAATGAACTCTAACTTAGATTCGCTAGTTCATGTGTCCTTCGATGGATAATAAGATGAGCTAAGACTAATGACTATTTCATGGGATTTATGCTTAGCACCGAGAAGTTATTGAGATGGAAGCTCTTCCGTAGTAGAGGCCGGGTTTCTAGTAGCAATCTCCATATCCCATAACTATGTGCCACCATAGGTTTGTCTTAGATACACATTAGCTAGTAGATCCACTTAAGTTAGAAGTTTATGGTTCTTACCTTGGCAAGAAAGGACATCTCTTTTCGTTGTGAGACAGACACTGAATTTCATGTTATAGCTCACTTGGTCTATATGTCAGTTAATGACTATTTCCCACAATAATAAACTAAGTTTACTTCTAGAAGTATCTCAAATATGTTTTAAAGATGTTTAGCTTGCATTGACCATGATTATGACTTATGTTTCCAAACATGATATTTTATGATTTAGCATGGTCATTCCATGTCATATACAATCCTTTCATCATGATTTCATATCTCTTATGCTTTGCTATTGTACTAAGTACATTCTATGTACTAACATATACTCTGGCCTACATATTTTAACAAATGTGGGGTCCGATGTTCATTTCCCGCATACTCTGGCTAGATGATATCTTATAGCCATTGAAGAATGGTTAGTCCTCATGTTTCGAGGACCGAAACTCTTTATTTCTTTATGTCCTTTCTTTCCGGATGTTGTCTATTATGTATGTGTTACACCTCAATTTCTCTGTGATGTAATGGATGGTTTTGAGACTACATTAGACTTCCTCTACTTTTTTTGTCAAACTCTTATGATATAAATCGTCTTTTGAACTCATTAAATTTTATTATCTTGTATGATGTATGCTAAGCGGTTCGTGTAGAGCCTCTCAGGGTCTTATACGCCATGTTACAACTAGGGTGTACTTTGGGTCATGACTAGATCAGTACCAATTTAGAGGTCATATCATGACTTTCTGTGATATACTATCAATCTAGGAATCCGTTGTAGAGATTCTCACCTCCATTGGCACAACATTATTCTTGTCATTTTATAAGCAACCCATACATATTATGACAACTTTACTAAATGTAGTTTCCTAAGTTACACAGTTTAATATCTAGCCATCCCTTTAATCATACACTTCCAATTGTCGAACCACTCCAGATATCGTATATATCACACAAATATTGTTCCCGTTTCTGGGTAACTAACTTGAAAAAGATAACACGTTTATGAAGTCCCTCAGCCCATTTCTCAAACTTATCATACAAATATCCTCAAAATGCATTATCGAGTCATCGCCTTACTCCACCCATTTGAATGGCTGAACATTCTAAATCTTAACACGCATCATTTTCATATAAGTCTATCACTTCCACCTTATTGCCATATCTAAAATTAAAGTCTTCCACAACACACAAGCTTCTAACATGAAGAACCATGCATGAGTCATCACTATAAGTGAGAGTGAATGGAATGAATTGATAAGAATAAGACCTGACCAAAGATGAACAATAAAGATTAGAGAAGTGAAGATTTTTCCTAAAAGCCAGCTAAGTCTCTCGAAGATAAGCAACAGACGTCTCTGCACAAATTCTTGAGACTCTATTAGACTAGGCTTGTACATACATGAGACCTATGAACCTAGGGCTCTAATACCATTTTTCACGGCCCAAAAATAGATGTGATGACACTAATTTTCTCCCACTAAGACATGTCAACCTAAAACCCAAATATCATGATAGACTACGGAAGTAAAATCTGAAGAAAAGTTTTACAAAATATAATAATGCGGATAACAAAGTCAACTTAATTAAAATTCCCAAAACCTGGTCGTCAGGTGCAGAAGCCTCTTATGTATTACAATATATTTGAAACAAAAACATAACTCTCAAATGATGTTGTGTCTAAACTAGACCAAGATCATAAATAGGATTAAGAGGTCCATTAAAATGGAAAACGTCTACCTCACAAATATCCACAAGAAGGCTCAGAAGGGAAGACAAGAGAGAGTATTACAAACATTTGGGCTCATAACTTACACAAATTTAGTAGCAAAGGGTGAGTACCATACAACATGATACTCCACAAGTAAACTTTTAAACACAAAGTCAAGTAATATAGAATACAGTTACTTCTACCACTTAGACCGAATCTCCAAAACTAAAACCTACATAAAACTAGCCCAACCTAACAATTAATAATATAAATAAAACATAGCTCAATAACAACACTACAACAAGTACTGATGCATAACACACGTGATCAAGTTCATCAATAAAAAATTCCATAGAAAGGCACTCACAAGTTCACAAATGATAAAGATATGCAATGCAATGAAAAGTAATGCTAAGTATAGTGATGCATGTCTGACCTAGCGATACACAACTGTTGTCTCTCAGCCCGGGACCCATGTGGGACATATCTGTCCAGGCATCTATCGTGGCGTGTGATATGACCCTCAATAATAGAATCCATTTTGGTAAATGACACATCCGTTGAATCATAATATCCATCATATCACGCGACATGTCCCTCAAAATGCTACATCCTCTTTAATTCCTTATTCTTCCTCAATTCACATAACACTTTATCACAACCATATCTCAAAGCTAGTGCAAATGACAAGTTCACACAATTAATGAGGGGATGACCATTTACATATCAATGCACAATTTACAACAACAGAATTGTGATACAACATCAATAATGAATCAATACATCTTTCCATCCTTTCTGAATATATCACACAACAATATATAATCAGATTGTCTTTTATTAACCCCTTTCCCTCATTAGGATCATTCAATATGAATAAATAAACCCGTCACCAAGTCCCATTACTCCCCAACACATACAACAAGGAAATACATGATTCTATACACTTAACAACGGTCAAAAAATCTATTTGCCTCAAATAATTGAATAAATACCCCAGGAATTGAGCCTTCCCTTTTGTTAGGCTTCCAAATCAATGCAGTCTATTCAAATAAATATTCACAATAAGATTTCGAAACTAACCACACCCATGTTACTATATGCTTAGCCTTGACCCAAAAACTCACCCAAATCTATAATCAAGTTCCTAATCTTGATGCCAATTAATATGTCAAATCTCATATTTTCCAAACTTCAAGTCGAGAGAAATTCTTAATTTCTCCAAACAATACAACCCTAATAGTTTTCATATAATATATACACCAAATGTTTAATTATATATCTTAATATATCAAAACTTGAACAATAGTGGGATAACTAAGAAAAATAATCTCCAATAGAATTCAATTCCTTACGAACTAATAATGTCAGACTCGAAGTTATGTGTAACACATTAACCTACTCTTGATTTATTTTAACTATACTCCACCAATCATCACCTCATCAGTATCTTATTATTCTATCAGAATTACTCATCATTATCAGGCAATCATTTTTCCATAAATTGATCCCCCCCCCCCCTCAAGATAAGAATTTTGTTCCAATTCAATTATTCAATACTGTTCAACCATTACCAATTATACTAATAGCAATTAGAATTGGGTTCCAGTTTAATTATTCAATTCTCTTCCACCATTACCAATTATATAACTTTTATCCATATACACATATGTATTAGACGTTGTTAAGGTCTCACCCTGCTGTAGTTTTGTTTACCTTTAATCCGACGCTAAAATAGGTTAGTTTCTGCTTCTTCTTCTTCTTTTCTAAATTAAATGTTTACTAAAAGTTACAAACTCCACTGCTTATTATAATTTATATGGGCCAAATGGCTTAGGGTTTTAAATAAATTTTACTTGGCCCATTATTATCAATTAAATCAATTATCTAAAAATTATTCGTCAATTAATTAACTATAGTTAAATGAATAGTTCAAAATTACCAAACCAACTTTGCCGACTGATCACAAATGACTTAGGGCAACTATCGGGAGGGGTAAAACGAATATTCTATGAAAGTTTTCAAAAATAACCTATTGAGTCGTTACATAATATATTTTTGTGATCGTGGATGACTACTCAAGATTAACTTGAACCATGTTTCTCAAGTACAAGGATGAAATATATGATATGTTGATAGTATTTGCCGAGATGATTTAGACGAAGCAGAACAATAAAATCACAAGGATCAGGTTGGATCATGGAATTGAATTTGAATATGCTAGAGTTGAAAGTTTTTGTGCTGATCATGGCATACACCACAACTTCTATGCTTTTGGAATGCCTCAACAGAATGATGTAATTAAAAGGAAGATCAAAACCTTGTTGGAATTTGCTAGAAAGATAATGATAGATTCTGATCTTTTAAAGAATTTCTGGACCGAAGCAGTGAACATCGCTACTTATGTGATCAATAGTTGTCTGATCAGATCAATCCTCAAAATGACCCCAAATGAACTGCTCAACAAACAAAAGCCCAAATTGAGCTATCTTATAGATCTTGCGTGCAAATGTTTTGTGATAAAAAATGAAAAGGGTGACCTTGAGAAATTTGATCTCAAGAATGGTGAAGGAGCGTTTGAAGGATATGATCAAACAAAAATGCTTATTGAGTGTACAATAAGAGAACACTATTATTGAGAAAAGTGTTTATGTCATTTTTTATGAATATGGGATTGAGAGTCTAATGGACAAGGATGATATTGAAAATTGAAGAGTTATTGCAAAATTCATAGGGATAACCTTTCTGAAGAAGTCACTACTAACAATGCATCATAGGAAGGTGATAATATCAGAAAGGAATATAAGGAACCTGAGGAGGGACCTAGTTAGCCAAACATTTTGGACGCGCTAGATCAAGCTACAGCTGAAGATACTGATTCTGAAATTTATGAATCAAATGCAAATTGAGCTTTACATGATTAATAATCAGGATGGAAACATAAGTCTTCTTATCCAGTTGGCAATCTTATTTCTCATTTTGGAATACATACTAGATCACAAACAAGGAATCTCATGACATTTTCAGCTTTCATATCAACCATTGAGCCAAAAAAGTGAAGGAAGCTCTAAAAGATGTTGATTGGGTAAACTCCATGCAGGAAGAACTAAATCAATTTGAGAGAAGTCGAGTTTGCCACCTAGTCCCTAGACTAGTAGAAAGAACCATCATTGGGACCAGATGGGTATACATAAATAAATTGGATAAACATGGTGTTATCACAATAAACAAATCAATATTGTTATCACAACTATTGCATCCTTACAATAAGAGCTTAAATGATTTTATATCATGATTTATATTATACTTCAATTAAGTTACTTTTAGTTTAGTTGTTTATTTTTATTTGGCCCTATTATATATCATACATTGAATATATTGGTGTCATTCGACCTGTATTATTTCATGATATTGACTTAGGTATTTCTGTTGAGATCACATCATTCGATCATCAGTTTTTGGTGAGGTTTCCTTGCTTTTGGTGAACTCCAATTTTATGATTTGTTAGTAGTAGAATTTTGAGGTGTCGTGGGTCGTGTCCCGACACCTATCTTTAGATAGTAGAAACTTCATGGATAAACAGCCTTGATAGTATTTTAATATTTAGGTTCAAATATTTTATTTAAGACTTTATGTTTCATAATCAGTATTTTCATATAGTGTTGAGATTCAATAAACTGTTTTAAATGATTCATCAGTTTTGATGCTTCTGTATGCTTGAATTAGTATTCTACTTAGTAGCCAACTAGAACAAGGGTTCTCTTTGAGACTAGCCATGATTCTCAAGTGTCGCCTACGTTTATGGTGCAAGCTTAAGGCATGGGAATTAACTAAAGCTAGTTAACAATATAGCTATAGCTTTGTTGGGTCTTGTAATAGAGTTATTTCTAGTTGTAGGGTTAAGAGTTTAATCCTTTGTTAGTATTGGAATCTGTAATCACGAGTTTCTAGATGTTCGTGAAAAGCAATTAAGAAATCTTGTGAGATAGGTCATAGGCTCCCTTTTAAGTTGATGAGAATAGGATTAAAGGTATTATCTGAATGCCACTTTTCTCTGGTTTGCTCTTTCAAATACAATTTTGGCCTACAGTAATGTAATCGGGATTTCATCTCCTAAATGATTTTTTCTATGAAAGCAAGAGGTGAAAAGTTTTGTTAGAAATTCTACCTCATTTCATGAGATCTAAAAGCACTTCTGCAACTTTCTCTCTTCCCTAGTGCTTTTTTTTTTTACTTTTTTCAAAGGGTAATGAAGGCTTTTGTTATAAGCTCTCGCTCGATCAAAATTATATAAGACATACAGAACCTTAGATTTGCTTAATTTATAAGGATAACCTTAGCTTTACTTAATTTATAAGGAGGACCTTCGCCACGACATTAGTGGCTTACCTCTTTGCACTTTTTTTTCTTCTTCATCAGTTGTCATCTAATGAAGTGAGGATAATCATATTTAATGAAGTGAGGATAATAACAAATAAATTTGTACCTTTGTATTATTCCCTCTATAACAAAATGAGTTTCCTTTCATTATGTTTTCTCTTTTCTTTGTGTGCCATCTAAGTAAACGGCGAATGAGCAAAGGAGAATCTGAAGACTTTCCAGCATGCTTTTCAAGATGAGGAAAAGACTTATATATCAAATCTTCCAATCAGTAGAAAATTAAATAAATTTATATAGTCTATGTATTCTTGCATAAATAGATAAGAGTCGATAATAAATCAATAAGATGGTAGATAATAAATACCAAGAATGATTATGGAAAGCCATATAAATAGTATGATACATTATTCTTGTTATTAAAATATTTTTCTGCTTTTTCACATCAATCTTGTTCTTCAAATAATTATATGCTAGACCAAACATGTAATGACCTAGTTCGTCATTTTTAAAAGTTTCATGAATTTACTATCCCCCCGATGTTGACCCTACGTTGTGTTTGATCGAGTTTTAAATTTTGGTTTTAAACTTTAAGTTTTAAAGTTGAGTATTTGGTAAGATTTGAGTTCTAAAGTCTTATACTGTTAAAAAGTAGTTTTCAATATCTTTTGGAGGTTTGAGTGTCAAAATGGAATTCCGTTAATTTCATCAATCCCGAAATGTGGAATCATACCAATGAGAGTGTTCGATTTCAGATTCAGATTTTTTTTGAGGATTTGAGATCCTAAGTTTGAAGTTGTAGAAAGTTTAGCCTTTGGGTTGACTTTGGTCAATATTCAGGGTTCAGATGGTCGGATCGAAATTCCAAGAGTTATGTTGGATTTGAGGGATGATTTTAGGCCAAGATGACATCATGGTAGATTTTTGAGAGGTCCAAAGCTTCTTTTAGCCTTTTTAGGCATTGTGTTAGTTTCTTGTGGTTCTCATGGGTGATGGTTGAAGGAGACCTCATATCTGTGTTACTACTATTCCATTGTGTGTACGGGATTCTGAATGAATCATAAGGGTCCTTCTGTTATTTTTTAGTGTTGGCTAATTTATCTAGTGTCCTATGTTTCATGTTAGCTATGGGCTTCTCACTTCAGCAAGCATCGCTTTCACAAAGTATGGGTCCCATTCACGAGAGGTCAGACCCATTGAACTTTGTGATTGTGAAGTGTTGTGTCGCAATTGCGACCTTCGCTTACGCAATTACGAGGGCCATATTTTATCAACGGTTTGCTTTTGCGAACCCAAGGCCATTTTTGCAATATCAATAAGGGGTTTTGACTTGCCATTTTCACGGTCAAAGCACCATTTTCCATTTTTGAGCTTGGTAAACCCAGGCGATTTGTGAAAGGATTTCTTGTGCTAAATAATTTGGGTAAGCTTTTATGATCCTAAAACATCATTTCTCTTTGATTATATATGGATTTTAACATCAAAATTTGGGATTTTGATTTGCAAATGGTAAGGTTTTTCAAGGAGTAGAGTTCTAAACTAAAGTGGACATTGTGAACTAATTTTAAGTCTTTTTTCCAATATTATTTTCACCAATAGGTTCGAAATACCTTGGGTAATTATTTTAAGTAAAGAATTTCAAATTAAAACTTTATTTTCATAATTCGGTTTTGTTGATTGACCCATTTTTCAAAGTATTGAGTCGGGTATTGCTATTTCTGGAAATTTATTGTGAATACGTAATTGACATAGATTTTTTGGCTTCAGATATTGGTCGGAAGGGGAAGAATCAAGTGTTAGGTTACTATCGAATTAAGGCTAGTGATCTTCTAAACCTTGTATTCTAGTAGAATTGGTGTATTCCCTTCGCTGTGTTTGTATTGGGAATAATGAGAATGGGGTGAAAGGTTAATTGTCTACTTGATAAATATTAATGAATAAAAAGGGGTTGAAATGAAAAGTCTCTGTGATGATCAAAATGTTTGTGAATTTCCTTGTTGTGACCCTTATTGATTGATTGATGAAATGCTTGATAGAATGAATATCCACTTGAATTGCTTGAATTGTTGTCACTTACTTATGGGGTGAACTAGTTTATGTGCATTGCTTGTTGTACACCATCATGAGACTTGTGATATAAAGCTGATGGAAAATAGTTCCAACTAGTTATACAAAGCCGATGGAAAATGTTTTCTGCTAGTGAAATGATATAAAATTGATGGAAAATGGTTCCGGCTAGTGAAGTTATATAAAGCCGATTAGAAATGGTTTCGGCTAGTGAAATGATATAAAGCCGATGGAAAATAGTTTCCGCTAGTGATTTAATATAAAGCTGATGGAAAATTGTTCTAGCTAGTGATTTGATATAGAGTCGATGAAAAATGGTTCTGCTACTAATTTGATATAAAGCTAATGGAAAATGGTTCTGACTAGTTATATGTGGAGATGAGAAATGGTTCCAGCAAGAAACTGATTATTGTGAATTGATGCATTTTGATGCTTATGTTTGACTTACTTATTTATTGTGATTCATGCACTTGTTACATGTGATTGATCTACTTGACATTGAGATTGACTTACTTGATGCGTGATTATGACTATTGTACTATGACTATTGAGCTTTATGAGCTATATATTGTAGAATTGTTAGGTTGTCTGATTTCTGTGCAGGTTTTAGTTTGAGGAGGTTTAGTTGGGATGAAAGGAGTATTCATTTTTAGCTAGGTTGCTTCAGTTATTAGATTTCTTGTTGGGTACCATGTTGTTGGTACTCACTCGTTGCTTCTACACTTGTGTAGGTTTTGAGGCCGGTATAACGTGATTTATCTTTCTCTCCCATCTTCGAGGCTTGTCAATCGACTGCTGAGAGGTAGATGGTTCTCATCCCGATGGGCCCTCTAGTTCTTCCTTTTATGCTTTATTCTATTTGAGAAACAAAGATTTGAGACCTGTACTTATTTATGAATTCCACTCTTTATGTACTAGTGGCTTGTACACGTGACAACCATGTTTTGGAGTGTAAATAGAATGAATAAGTTTTTTCATCTTGTTCTTGCTTGATCTTCCACATTACATTCATTTTCATTGTGTTGAGGCTTACTTGTCTTGGTGAGAATAGACAAGTGTCATCACTACCATTTCGGGGTCATGACAAATGGTATTAGAACCTAGCTTCATAGGTCTGATGACAAAGAGTCTTGAGGATCGGTACAAAGACGTCTATACTTATCTTCATAGGCTATGAAGAAGGACATGAAACTTCATTTTGTTCATTATTTCTTATCGTGTATGGTTACTTTTGCTAGTGCTGAGTTTCCACAAGTTGTTTTGGCAGATGTCGAGGACAAGATCTTATGTTTCTAGTGGTAAAGATGAGGCGTCCCAGTCTAATAACCCATAAACAAAATAGGACAAGCACGATAGACATGCGTGACTATGACAGACTTTCCAACTGGGGTAGTAAAATGGATGGGGTAATCAAGTATATCACAAATCATAGCAAATACTGCGGCAAATCTCACAGACACATAAGAATAAGTAGAACCCGGATCAAATACCACATTAGCCATCCGGTAAAAGACAAGAATAGTACATGTGATGACTGCGTGAGACGCCTCTGCCTCATTCTTGCCCGAAAAAGCACAACATTGAGCCCTATCATCATGACAGGCGACTTCCTTTCCTCGCTGCACTATACATCTGCTTGCATTACCATTTCCCCTACCTCCGCGGCCTTGCTGATTTCTTCCTCGCTCACCTTGTGGACGCCCTCGACCATTATTACAATTCCCCGCGAGTACAACTTCTCTAGTCTGTGGCTGCGCGGAATCTATCATACGCGGGTAGGGACAATAACTCTTCATATGCTTAGGTTCTCCACTATTATAGAATGTACGATCAAGGGATGGCCTGTTGCCCGTCGAAGCCGCGACTCCCTGGCTATCCCAAATCACATTATGAGGTGCAGTTCCTTAGTAATTACATGTAGAGGCGGGCATAGCGGACTAAATTAGCCTGGCTGCAATTATTGGTCTCCCTGAACCTCTGGAATAAGATCCCTGAAGGTTGCCTGAATTTTTGGCTTTCTTGGCCAATGCCTTGGCCTGACCGTCTCGCCTCACCTCCTCCACTTTCTTAACAAAGTCTGTCACATCATTAAAGCTCCTCCCTGCAGAGGTCATATGAATAGATAATACCTGCAACTCAGAATTTAGCCCCTTAATAAATAAACGGATCCTCTTTTCCTCAGTAGTCACCAACTGCGTAGCATATCTATTCAAGGCATGAAACTTGGCCTCATATGCAGCCATAGACATCCCACCTTGCTCCAAAGCCATGAACTCATCCTTCTTACGATCTCTCAAAGTCCCAGGCACATACATCTCCAAAAATAGAGTATGAAACTAGGTCCAAGTGAGTAGGGGTAGAACTGAAGATCTGTACTCCATATAAGTTCTCCATCATTGTGTATCCTCACGTTGAAGCTGAAATATCACGAACTCAACCCCATGATGATGGACAATCCCCAACTTATGAAGCCTGTCATAGAAATCTAGGATGAACTCATATGCATCCTCACTCTCAGACCATGGAACACAGGCACTTTCTACTTCAAAAACTTGGTCAACATCTCATGTTAATTACCAATCATAATTGGACCCAATAAAGGATGGAAGAAAGCATCATTACCTACATTCACTCCTACCTTGGGGACAGTGATAGCAATAGGAGGATTGGCGGGAGCTTGAGTTGCTTGAACATAGGGAAGCACTCCAGGACCAACTAACCCTTTCAAGATCAATATGATCTACTAAGCTAACACTGGGTCTATGGGAGGAATACCCGTTGTCTCAGCTGACACCTCTTTCTCTTGTCCAACCTCCTCAACATTTTCAACCTCAATATTCTCCTTTATCTCTTTAGAATGCATGGGTGGGGCCTCATTTTTAGGAGCATTTTTCGACCGGTACTCCATCCCTAGTAGGCGCCACTCTTCCTCGGCCTGTACCCCTGGCTCTTCTTCTACCCCTGCCTCGACCGCGACCTCTCACTATAGATTCCTCAGCTAGATCATTGACGGGAGCAACGGGCATGACGCCGATGAATCTAGTGTTAATCATCTGTGGACAGAAGAGTGAAGGAGGTTAGATACCAATTTGAATTGACAGATACCAATTGGAATCAAGTTATAGCACGAAGGAGACAAGAGAAAATAGAGAGATCTCCGAAAGTCCTATAACCTCTCGAATAAAAGTACAGACGTCTCTGTACCATTCCGCAAGACTCAACTAGTTTCGTTTTGGTACATCGAGATCAACAAACCTAGGCTCTGATACCAACTTTGTCACGACCCAGGCCATCGTGATTGGCACCCACACTAACCCTCCGGTGGGAGAATTATTTATACTAATTAGCTAATCAACATAAGCAACATACTAAAGCATTTAAAGTTACAGAAGCAAGTTTAAATAACTAAATACTGAAGTTCCCATAAACTTCCAAAAGATGTAACAACGAATTTCAGAATTAAATGCCAAGAACCAGAAAGCCAATGTACAAAAACTCTAACAAGATCCATACGTTTAAACAAGAAGGGTTACAACCCCAAACTAATAAACTAATAACTAACTAGAAAGTCCAAGTCTGAATTGTGGACATAGACAGAAATAGAACTCATGGCAGCCTAGAATAACTGACTCACCCTTGAATTCGATTGATGATCACTGATCTTCTAAACGCGGTCTATTAATAGCCGTTTGAAGTTGCCATGTACTCAACAAAGAAAGAGCAAGTGCAGTATTAGTACCCAAACCCAAACTCTTAGCATACCGAAACATGGTACCCAATCCAAGGTTTATGCCGGAACATGGCAACCGATCCCATAATTATGCCGGAACGTGGAAACCGATCCAAGGTTTATGCCGGAACGTGGAAACCGATCCAAGGTTTATGCCAGAGCGTGGCAACCGATCCCATAATTATGCCAGAACGTGGCAACCCATCAAAATTAGTGTGTCAAAACGCAACACCTAATTCATTCAACAAGCCACAATCACAAATACATTCTCATAATCATACAATTAAGTCATGATTCATGGCATTCATCATTCATTTATCTCATTTACAACTAGTGTGATTAACAATGCAACATTTGCATACATACACATATTATAATGAAGCAAGAACGAACATATATCACACAATCATGAAATCATAACCATCACATACCACACAACAAGCTTGAATCCCCTAAGAAACTTGATCCTTCCCTTTCCAGATTAGTTTCGCTTGTCCCTGGTCTACAATCAATCATAATAACACAGAATTCAGTAAACAATAACTAATTACCCGGATTACCAACAATCCTATCAACCCTAGATCAAACTCATAATCCTTAAACCCAAATTAGGGACTTTTCCACCATAATTTCCATATCAAAACCCTCCCCCATCGATAATTACCCATTAGATTACGTTCTACGGATCGAAAAATGGATTCGGAGAGTTAAAATCTTACTTTTAGCCTAAAGAATAGTGAAAAATTGTCAAGAAAACCCCTGGGTTCATTCCTTAGCTCTCAAGTTCAAAAATTGCAGAATAAAGACGTTTTAGGGTTTATTTCCATCTTAAATCGCGATTGTCAAGCTATGGCGGCCCCCAGCACGCCACAACGGCCCCGCCCTGGCGGGAATAATTCCGCCACAGCGGCTTAAATAGAATCAGTGAGTCGATTTAAGAATTCCACATCCCCATATCAACACATACCTTCAACCAACGACACTTAGAAAACTACCTATTCTCGCTAAGATCAATTTCTGGAGTTCTACTAGCCCGGATTCAATTCTGTAAAGTCGTACGGGTTCCTTAACGCCCTAGCTATCTACTAATGTGATCAAATTAATAATTAGATCACCCAATTTTTACCAGATTTTCCTAGACATTAATGACTCCGATTTCGTCCAAATTTGGACTAGGTTAGGAAATTCTTATTTACCTATAGCACCTAAGTCATGAACGATGTTGTTGTGAACATAGTCACTCTCTCTCTGAAGTTACCTTATCTGGAACAAAGTAAGTGTAGGCATGAAGTAAGGATAGGAATACCATACCTGGGTCAATATAACTGCTAGCTTTTAAGCTTAGCAACACTCCTCAACTATTCTCTTCATTCCTTATCACCATACCTCATTGGCTGCAACTCATAGTTCCCACAAGGGTACATGACTTTTCTTACCAAGGTCTAAGTCTAACGACACACTCTTACTGTATTCAAGCTTAACCCAAATCCTAGTGTTCGGATCCTATACCTCTCTACAGGGAATCTCATGCCAAGAATATTTCTCTTTTCCACCTTATTTACTCAATGGTGGGATCATATCAAGAACCACATAATGTTTAACAATACCACATTCAAGCTTACTACTCTAACAACTCCATGGACTCCTACTAACCAGTTCTTTATGAAGTTCTCATTCTCTCATCATCTTTGTCATACCTACTAGGATTTCCCGCAATACTACTTAGAACCAACTAAGGGCTCTCATTGAACTATTTCTCATACTACAACCTCATCCTCATTTTCCTCCTCATTTAAAACCTTATATGAAATTATCAAACCATCATTATTACGATAAGATCATTAACCTTCTCCTAGTAACATCACTTCACTACTAAAATGACCTCTGAAAACATATCTCCCATACTCTTTTGAACTCATTACTATCTTATTCTCAACACTTGCTTGACTTGATTTCTCATCTTATCATCTCCCCCTTAGGTCTAAAGCTGACACTTGAAAGCTATGGACCTATTCCATAATCTCTAAACTGGTTTGCATCCCCTTTACTGTAACACTCGGGAAATATTTATCTGATGACCACCGAACTCTCCATAAGAAGTTACTAATACCTTTTTCTAAGATGTTTCTCTTGACCTCTTCTCATTGGCTCCTAAGTCTGCTTTATCTAACTTTTTAGGAAAATTACACTCGCACCAGCCTATCCCTCATTGACAACTCAATTATTATATCTAGGCTCACATGGAAAATCATTAACTTAATTGGAACCTCATCTGGTAACATACCATCTTGGTACACCTCTTAATGGTCATGTTACTCTTATGACTTAGCGACACTTCACTGCCTTCATCTAAAGGTTAGGGTCTCTCACTTGTACCACTTATATTTATTGCAGCTAACATCTCAATTCCTCACCTTCTTTATGTCAAGTGTACCAGATCAAATCTCAAGACTAAAATCATCAATCTTATGTTGCCATTCTTTTGATCATAACACTCATCTCAAGTTCAAGCTTAGTGTCTAGTACTAAAAACGGTATCAATATGATTGCTCACACCTTATACTACTTGCGACTACCAGAAAAGGCAAGAAACACTCACCCACTAAGATCTCATGACAAGTAGGAAATCTTTAGCTCTTTGTCTACCTACCTTTAGATTACCTTCACCTTTCATTTCACAACTTAAGTACTATTTACTCACTTACTGCGCATTACCTCTCAAATAGTTCTATCGTATCTTCAATACCACGGGCTTTCCCCCTTAAAAGTTCATAAGCCTAGCTTAGGTGTATCACCTCATGAATACTCTACTCTCTTATTTCACACGTATATTTAGTCTTCTCTAACATGATGGCACATCGACATCAACGCTATTCTGGTTAAAAGTATACTTTATATCATCCCGATGAGTATCTATTCCTATTCCTTCTATCAAGAACTCTATACAACATTATTATTCTTTTTTTCTACTCATAAAGGAACTCATCACTTATAATTGACTGGGTGCATGATTGCAATAACATAATTTTCCCTATCACTGTCTCTTTTGCATATATTTCTATACCTATGCATGATTTTTTCTAACTTAAGGGCACTCTTTAATACTACTGCTCATAATCTCTTAATTCATATTATCTTTTCGAGTGAAAATACTACCCAAGATCTACAACACACTTCCTTATAAGGATCTCAACTGAAACAAGGTTTACAAAAGAGAGTACATCTCACTTTTAGATCAAACCCAAGATGCATTATGTATGCATTCTTTTGAACTTAATAGTTAACTCACTCATAGGATCCTCTCTAGCCCCTCTACTGTCTCATGACTTCCCCAAGATTTTTGCAAAGAACAATTCATTGATAAAGGACTGACTTTGTTTTTTAACCACCTCTAGTGTGAGGGGTAGTTGAATGGATATGAGAACGCACTAGTTAGAGTAAATTCCTTATGTGTGTAGTCCCTCATTTATATAAGTGGGGCCCTCACAACCATAAACAAGACCCTACTAACACTGCTTCATTGAAACCCTTTGAACACTTGAACTTTGTTATCTGATACAAAGTTTTTCACGCCCCAATTCTACACTTTGGACGTAACTAGCACTCGAGAACCATTGTTGGCCCTAAGAGAACCCTTTGCCTGGCTCAATTCCCAGCGGAAGACTTACTCAACATAAGATGAACTCAAATATAAAGCTTTAAATCAAATGTCTCAAATGATTAACTAAGTATATAATAGAATATTCAACAAGCCAGATATAGACAACTCAATTATTTAAAACATTTAACAAAATAAATGAAATAAACTTCTTAAACTCTATTGTCTATCTATGAAGCCTCTAAATGACAAAGATGGAAGTCGACACAATACCCATGACATCCTAACAAAAAAAAGTAAATGGAATCTTGAGGAAGCAAGGAGGCTCACCAAAGCTAACTCAAACTGCAAGTAGTATTAACGAAGTGCCTATTGATGACCCTAAATACCTGTATCTGCATCATAAAAGATGGAGGCCAAATGGCGTCAGTACAAGGAATGTATGAGCATGTAATGGGAATTCTAAAGCATAAACATAATCTTCAACTCATACAAAAGAAACATACTTACCACTTCTCAAACTCACTCAACTTAACTCAAAATCCCGTCAAGAATAGGATACTCAACTCAAGGATAAGATACTCACCTCAAAGATAAGATACTCAACTCAAGATACTCAAGCATAAAGCAATGATAAAAGATGCAATATATGAAAACCTTTTAAAAATAGTAAAGAATAACTCAATTGCATGTAAAATACAATAATAACTCAATTGGGTGTACCAATACAATAATAACTCAATTGTATGTAAAAATACAATAATAATTCTTGTTTGGGAGATTCTCAAACTTATAACAATCACCATGAGCTATGTGATGATACATCGTCTCGCCCACGCTGCCAGAACTGGCATATACCTTGCCGGAGTATAAGACATCCTCAACTAAGTGGATCTACTAAGCTACGTTTTAAAAACAATAAGGAATCATCTTAAAAGTATGACCCTTTTTACCCATATTGGCATACATGGGTTATGAGGACTTTGAGTTGTCTGGACTCATCCCCATATTAGTGCTCAATAATACTCCCAATAATATAACACATGCTCATATATTTAAAGACATTTCGTCATCCTCAAACTTTGAGATTATTACTCAAAAGGTTCTCGTAAAAGAGATAGCGCTCAAAACTCCTCATGAACTAATTTGGAAATCAAAGTTTCCTCTCATCTTAAATGTAAAAACATTTATTATTGGGACTAATTAGTTCCCATATATTCATTTTGAAAAATGAAACTCAACTCTCCTTGTCAAGCCCCGAAGCTACCCCTAAGGCGCGGACAAGAAACCTAAGATCAGGAGTGACACCAAGCTAAACCCTGCTGGAATATCGTAAACATACTTAAAGTTAATTTGAATCAATAAATACTATGTGAAAGCTAATCATGAGATAACCTGAAATGATGGAGAATACCCAAACTAAATCTGAATATATAAATACTAAGAGTTTAATAACAATTGAAAAGTCAAAATCAAATACTAAAGTTGATTCTAACTATGTTTGAAATAAGGCCTCTACTGACTAAAAATGTTGGGACATACCCCATCTAGATCTAGTAAATACTGAAAACTAAAGACTAAAAGCAAGGAAAGATAATCATGGCAATCGTCCTCGAGGAATGAGGACTCACCACTGATGTTACTAAACTGAAGATCGGGAACCGGTCTATGCATGATTTGGAAGCTGAGAACGTGAACCTACATAATGAGAAGATGTAGCACAGAGTATGCGTCAGTACTTGAAAGGTACTGAGCATGAAGGATAGAGTAACTCTGAACAAAAAGCATAACTGAACCAAAGCATATATCTGAGCAATCATAAGAGATAAACATGATACTAAACTGAGAATACTAAACATGAACTAACTGAACGCAATGACAAAGTTTATAACATGCTAAGACTGAAATCTAACTGTAACTTAAAACATGGTCAATGCAATAGAATCTGATTGTAAGGGAGCTAATAATAACTGACATAAACCACATGAGATAAATATGGAGTCCGATGTATACGCCCCATCGAGAGGACCCAATATACCCTACCAGAGGTATAGAATCATGAATAGTATGATCACTAAAATGATGCCCAAAGAAGGGACTTAAAACCTATAGTGCCCGTATTTCAGGGACTATTCGAGTACGCTGAACCCTAGTCCACTCTGTATTAAGCTACTCCCAATTGATTATGTGATTAACAAATTATGATTGAATTTCTGTAATACTACATAACTAAATATACTGACATGCTAATTGAAAATGCAACATTACTGTACTAATAATGAAACATTCAAATCTGAGGCATGTATATATGATATAACTAACCTAGCATGTCTAATTCATGAACTAAAAGAACTACATAGCTAGGGATCTGAGTTTATGAAAGGATATATGCAAAACAATACTAAAATCATGATAATTTGATTATGAACGTTAAAGTAACTGATACATAATGATCTACTAAAATTATAGAAACCCTAGGTCTAGATAGTATTAAGGGAATCAAGAATCTCACTGAATTCTAGGAACCTAATGGGTGAAAGTAATCCACTAGTGAAATCCCACATACCTAGTGATGAATTCAACAAAAAAATCTTTCGATTTTGGGGTTGAAACTGATGAAAACCTATTGCGTTCTTGGACTAGAGCTTGGTCGAATCTTTCTCATTATTTTCGTTCAACTTGATGAATTTTTGGACAATGATTTGACTAGGGTAAGTTCTAATTAAGTTGCTAGGCTAAAACTGATAAAAACTACGCAATTTAGGGGTTAAACGACGTAGTCTAGGGTTCCAACGCATAGGGAAAATACCAAACGACCCCTGACTTAAAAGCTTTCGGGGGTCACCGACGGACCAAACCAACGGCCCGTGGGTGGACTAACGATCCATGCTGGTAAATCGTCAATAGGCTTCAGAAAGTTTAAATCTAGGGTCCGACCTATGGCCCTGAACTACGGACCGTGGTCTGACCTATGGTTCGTAGGTCCTGGCGTGGGTCAGAACTTAGAATAATTTTTCTTGGCCTTTTAAGGGAGGGTTGCAGGTGGTGAACCACAGGCAACCAGAATGGACCGTGGGTCTCCCTACGGTCCATGGGTGGTAACCGTGGGTTGCACCTGCAACTTCTGAAAAGCCTGCATTTTTGTAGTTCTAGCATACAGGATGATCTCCCAATTGGGAACATTCGTCCTCGAATGAAGACTAAACTAGCTGGAGATGGAGGGAAAGAGCTGCAAACCCTACCACTAAATACTGGAAATTCATTTATGACTGAACTAAGATCTAAGAACATGCAAATACGCTGAAAATGCAAGTACAAACTGAAGGAACATGATACTAAGACTAAATCTGCGCATGAATGACTGAAAACTAAAGAGGAACTATTACCTCAAGCTGGAATGGAATCAGAAGGAAAGAGATGAGGATACTTGGCCTTCATGGATCCTTCTGCTTCCCAAGAACCTCCCTCTACTCACTAACTCATCCACAAAAGCTTAACTAAAGTGACTTCTTTGTTTCTCAACCTTCGAACCTAACGATCAAAGATTTCAACTGGCACATCCTCATAAGTGACACTATCCTTCACAACCACACTTTCTAAAGGTACTATAGATGTTGGATCACCCACACACTTCTTCAACAACGAAATGTGAAAGACCAAATGCATTAATGCTAGTTCACCACCTGCAACCCTCCCCAAAAAGGGCAGAAAAAATTATTCTAAGTCCTGACCCACGCCAGGACCTATGGACCATAGATCAGACCACGGTCCGTGGTCCCGAGCCTTAGGTTAGACCCAAGATTTAAATTCTCTGAAGACTATTGATGATTGACCAGCACGGACCATCGGTCCACCCACGGGCCGTCGGTCAGGTCCGTCGGTAACCCCTGACAACTTTTAAGTCAGGGGTCGTTTGGTCTTTCCCCTATGCATTGGACACTAGACTACGTCGTTTAACCCCTAAATTGTGTAGTTTTGGTTCGTTTTTGCCTAGCAAATTAATTAGAACTTACCCTAGTCAACTCATTCTCCAAAAATTCTTCAAGTTGAACAAAAAGAAGGAGAAAAAGTTGACCAATAAATGCACATTTTGATCCCAATTTCCATTTTATACTCATGCATAGCCATTTTTATAGAAATCTTTTATTATTTTGGATAATTTTTAGAATCTTATCTTTTACGTAATAATTCTTCGAGTTCATAGCTTAGGGTTTTGATTTTAGATAGCAAATTTCCTTACAATTCAACTTCCAGATTGAAGATTGAGGTCTTAATAGTAATAAATTTTCCTCCTTTAATTTTTTCTCCTGTTTTGAATGCATGCATTGTAGGTATATTTGATTATTTGAACTTGAACTTGGGTACTACAGAAAAGGTCTACGGACCGTAGACTGGACGATGACTCAAATAGGTTTCGTGGGAAGTAAGGTAAATTTGGGTTTATGAAGTTGGTTCTACAATTGACTAGTACGGGGTGTAGAAACTTCTAAGACAGTAGGTTCTAACCGTAGCGCTATCCGGCAGTTATTTTTTAAGGTTATTTGGGTCTTTTCCTATGTGTTTAATACCTATACTGTGTTGTTTTGAACCTAATTTTAAGTCCTATAACTACCCTTGTACCTATAAATTTTCCCCAACTCTCTCATTCACTCAAATCCCCAATTCCCATCCACATTCATCCTTTCCTAATTCTCTTAAGATCAAGGAAGAACGCCAAGGGTTTCAAGCTTCAAGTCTCCAATTTCTCCATTGCTTTTGGGCTTCTATCCCCAAGGTATGTAGGTCTTCATCAATGGATTTAATTCACCCATTGACACCCAATTTCTCAATTCTCCAAGTTTAATTTCACCAAAATTGATTAGGTTTTCATTCAATTCTTCATGGGTTCTAATTATGTTGACACAATTACTTGATTTTGATCTTATTATGATTTTTTGACTCAATTACATGCTTACCAATTAATTTCATATTAACTCATACATTATTAATAATTTTTATCATAAACACTTAAAAGACATGAATTATAAAGAAAGCTATGGATTTTATGAATCACGATTTATGAAAGGATGTTTTATCATCTAAAGGTTTCTTTTGAGATAAGCATCAATGAATTGTGAAAGGTTTTCTGACATACAAGGAATCATGATTTGGTGAAAGGTTTTCTCACACATGCATAGTTCATGATTTAATGAGCTACTATATGATGAATTAAGCTTGGGTTGGTAACTCAATTGAAATTGTCCATGTATAATGTTATATTTATGAAAATGACTATTCTGTTGGGATATAACTTAGCACTAAGAGAACTTTGATGTTGAGTGTCAAATAGGGTAGTCTCTACAAGCAACCTCTAGTTCCAAACTATGTACCCCCGTAGGATTGTCTTATATGACGTAGCTAGTGGATCCACATATAACATATGATATTATATAGAGTTCTACCATGGCAAGTAGACTATCCCTTCTCGATGTGGGAGTTACATCGAATTCCATATTATGGCTCGCATGGTATATTTTTGGCTAAACCTAATATCCCACAAAATAAACTACGTTACTTTCAAAGTTTTTTTGAAGCTTTCATTATGTTTTAAGATGAATTGACCATGTTCATGATTTATGATTCTTCTTTAAATTTTTTTACTATGGTTAACTTGGTCATGCATATCATGTTTTTAATTATGTTCCCTTATAATCATGTTTCATATTTTTATTCATATCCCTATTACTTAGTAAATTCCATGTAATAATGCATACTTGTGCCTACATTTTATAATAATATAGGCTTTGATGCTTCTTCTCCTCCTTCTCATGGCTAGTTGCTTGACCATTAAAAGTTCGAAGAGTTGGTGAGTCCTCATGTTTTAAGGACCATGTCGCCTTTACTTTGCTTCCTTATATCTTTACTTTTCAAATATTGTAAATGGTGTATGGATTATGTCCCGACCACTTTTTTGAAGCATTAAAATGGCTTGTCGAGACTATGATTAGAATTCCATTTTTTTGTCGAACTCTTTTACTAATATGACACTTCTTACCTTTACTTCTCTTATTTTCTACTATATTGTGTTTTACATATGTAAAGTGGGTTATGTAGATCTTATACGCCATATCACATCTAGCGTGTGCTTCGTGTTGTGACAAACTTTGTTCAGAGGATAAGGATTTATAAAATGGTCCTAGGATGTCTGACAAACCACATTAAGTAGATTCTTGTTCATGAGTGTGAAGCACGTCATATTTATGAATCGGAGGCTACAAAGAATTTCGGAAGCTTCACTTCTTTCTTTACTCTAAAGTTGTGCCATAGAGTTTATCTCTATAAAGATCCTTCTCTTAAATCATGTTTGATGCTTTTAAGGATATGATCCCTAGAAGAGCTTATGTAGAAGGAATGCGGGCAATGACATTATGGAGGCCGAGGTTCCTCAAGTTCTAGTTGACCCTTTGGCCGAGCAAGTGACTTATATTGAATTCTAAGTTGCTTACCAAGTGTTGGCTCAAGCTATGACGGCCCAAGCTAATAGAGAAGTTATTTCCCCCGTGAACCCAAATGTGGACAAGCTGGGCCTACCATTCAGACTTTGGAAGACATGGTAAGAGCTTGTGTGATTGATTTCAAGGGTAAATAGGATGATTACTTGCCTTTGATTGAGTTTTGTTATAATAATAGCTATCATTCTAGCATTAGGATGGCACCATTTGAGACTCTTTAAGTTAGGATGTATAGGTGTACTATTGGTTGGTTTGAAGTGGGTGAGGTTGCTTTGATAGGGCCTGAGTTGGTGCAGGATGCTATAAAAAAAGTGCGACTTATTCGTGGAAGGTTGAAAATGGCTCAAAGCCAGCAAAGGTCTTATGTCGATGTTAGAAGAAAAGAACTTGAATTTAGAGTTGATGATTGGGTCTACTTGAAGATATGACCTATGAACGGTGTAATGAGGTTTGGAAAGAAAAGGAATCTTAGGCCTTGCTATATAGGCCCATATTATATTTTGAGTTGTATTAGCAAGGTAGCTTATAAACTTTATTTTCCTAATCCTTTTGTATTGGTACGTTTTGTATTCCATGTCTTCTTATTGAAGAAGTGTGTTGGATTTCCGACGTCCATTGTTCCCTTGGAAGGTTTGGGAGTTAAAGAAAAAATTTCCTATGAAGAGGTTCTTATTGAGATTTTAGATCGGCAAGTCCCGAAGTTGATAAAAAAAGAAGTCACTTTCGTGAAGGTTCTTTGTAGGAAGCAATTAGTTGAGGGTGCAACTTGGGAAACCAAAGCCAATATGATGCCCCGGTATCCTCATCTCTTTCCCTCCCTCCTATTCAAGCTTGAGGTATTTGTTCCTCATGGTTCATTCTTTCAAATTCAAGCATTTTACTCATTCTCATGTATCCATATGCATGCATGTTCATAAAAAACTTTATGATTTAGCTTGGAGTGATTCTCATTGTTTATGTGCATTTTGATGAGATTTTCTTTGATGATAGGTTGTTAGTTTCTCTCCTACTATATTTATGTTATCTTGAGTCCATTCGAGGAAGAATGTTCCCGGGGGGAAGATATTGTAACAGCTCAGAAATTGGAAAGTCAAAAGGAAAGGCAAAATTCTAATTTTTGGCATTGAGGAAAATTCTACGAGTCTTTTCTTTGGACCTAAAATTTCCTACGGGCCATAGAAAAGGAGTCATAGACTTGGGGATGAAATTTTGGAATTTCAAGTTACTCAAGTTTGACCTACGAGTAGCCAGGACGAACTGTAGAAGGTTTTATAGGTTGTAAGATTGTTCCGTAGAAGTAATCCAAACTTGAATTTGGGTACTACGGAAGGGGTCTATGAATCGTTGATTGGACGACACTCATAGATTGAATTGGTGGGAAGGAAGGTGAATTTTGGTTTCTGATGTTGGTTCTACGGTTAACAAGTATGGGCCGTAAAAACTTCTCCGGACCGTAGGTCCCTATTGTAGGGTTGTTCAACAGTTATTTTTTAGGGGTATTTAGGTCTTTCTTATGTATTATATACATATACTATGTTGTTTTGACCCTTATTTTAATTCCTATCAGTACCCTTCTACCCATAAACTTTCCCCAACTCTCTCATTAACTCAAATCCCCAATTCCCATCCACATTCATCATCTCCAAATTTTGTCAAGGTCAAAGAAGAACACCTAGGGTTTCAAACTTCAAGTCTCAAACTCTTCCATTGCTTTTGGAATTTGATCGTCAAGGTATGTAGAGCTTCATCACTGGGTTCCATTCAACCATTGAGCCCCAAGATTTCTCAATTCTCCGAGTTTAATTTCACCCAAAATTGATTAAGTTTTAATTCAATTCTTCATGGGTTCTAATTGTGTTGATTCAATTGCTTGATTTTAATATTATTATGATTTTTTTTACTCAATTACATGTTTTCCAATGGATTTCATATGAACCCCAGTATTATTCATGACTTTTAATATGAACTCTTAAAGACATGACTTTATGAAGAAAGTTATGGATTTTATGAATGATGATTTATGAAAGTTTATGCATGACTTATGAAAGGATATTTTATGATCTAAAAGTCGCTTTTGAGATACACATCAATGAAATTATGAAAGGTTTTCTAACATATAAGGAATCATAATTTTGTGAAAGGTTTTCTCGGACATGCATGATTCATGATTTAATGAGCTACTCTATGATGTTTTAAGCTTGGATTGGTCACTCAATTGTACTTGTCCATGTATGATGTTATGTTTATGAAAAAGACCATTCCATTTGGGATTTAACTTAGCATCAGGGGAACTTTTGGGTGGAGGCTCAATAGGGTAGTCTCTAGTAGCAACCTCTAGTTCCAAACTACGTGACTCATAGAATTGTATTAAATGACCTAGCTAGTAGATCCACATATAGCATATGATATGATACAGAGTTTTACATTGGCAAATAGACGCTCCCTTCTCAAAGTGGGAGTTACATCGGATTTCATTTTATAGCTGGCGGCCTATTATTTGTTAAAGTCTATATCCCACAAATGAACTAAGTTTCTTTCAAAGGTTTTGTGAAGTTTTCATTATATTTTAAGAAGCATTGAACATGTTAATGATTTATGATTCATTATTAAAAAGTTTTACTATGCTTAGCTTGGTCATGCATATCATGTTTTCAATTATGATCCCTTATCATAATGTTTCATGTTTTTATGAATATCCCTCATACTTAGTACATTTAATGTACTAATGCATATTTGTGTCTATAATGTCTAATAATATAGGGTTTGACACTTCCTCTCCTCTCACTTGTGGCTAATTTCTTGACCATTCGAAGTTCAAAGAGTTGGGGAGTCCTCACGTTTCGAGGATCGTGTCACCTTTATTGTACTTTCTTATGTCTTTAATTTTCAGATATGGTACATGGTGTATGGGTTACGTCCCAACCACTTCTTTGATGTATTAAAATGGCTTGTCGAGACTATGATTAGACTTCAACTTTTACGTCAAACTATTTTATTGATTTGAGACTTCCTACCTTTACTTCTCGTATTTTCTATTATTTTTTGTTGTATGTATGTCAAGTGGCTTATGTAGGGCCTCTCAGGGTCTTATATGCCATGTCACTTCTAAGGTGTACTTTAAGTCGTGACATCTTTATGGGTTGCTTGAGAAAGAATTTATGAAGCGGGCAATTGAATTGATAATTTCATATTGGCTTTGATTCCTAAATATGCTTGAGAAAGAGATTTGGGATTTCATTGTTAGAATGCTAGATTTTCTTGGTAAAGAAATCCATATTAAGGTATTGGGTTGCTTTTTATGATGCATTAGAGTGCCCGAGAGGAATCCCTACGATAAGAAAATATGTGATTGACAAATGTATGTTTGTGTTTCAGAGAAATCTAGCCTACCCATTGATAAATGAATGCACATGATATTAAGTTCCAATGGATCATTTGAATGTCAATTGATTTCCCATTCCTTAATCTCCTTTAATCCCTTGCTTGAAAAGATCTTTGTCCCCACCTTTACTTATTACCACAATCACATTTTTATTATAATTTTGTATTTTTTGTTTGGATTCAAACCAGTAGCCTGTAATCCTTTAGCTTTTCAATTGTTGATATATTGTTCCTTGTGGGATTCAATCCTGACCTCATAAGGTAGGTTATTAGATTGCTAAACGGCCGCTTACTTGTTTAATCATTTTGCAAGTAATTTGAGTGTTATCATTGTGCTTTGTGAATTACCTTGTTGCAGACCCTATTTTGTTGATTGATAAAATGCTATGGTGGCATTATTATGTACTTGAATTCTTTGAGTTATGGTCTCTTTATTATGGTGTGGAATTTTCTATGAACCGTGATGAGACATGTGATGATTATGCCAAAAGGGAAATGGTTATGGCAAGCGATATGATATGAAGTCGAATGGAAATGGTTCCGGCTAGTGATATGTTGAAGGCAAATGGTTTTAGCAAGTGATATGATATAAATCCGTAGGGAAATGATTCCCCCTTGTGATACTGTGTTGATGGGAAATGGTTCTGGCAAGTGTTTGATTATTGTGATTTGATGAACTTAATACTTATGATTGACCTACTTGATAATTGTGATTGATCTACTTGATACTTGTGATTGACATACTTGATGTTTGTTGGTTGTTGAATTATTACTCTTGGACTGTGATTCTTAAGCCTTGTGAATTGTGTGTTGTAAAACAATTAGGTTAGGTTGATTGATATGCAGGTTGTAGTTGAGGCGGTTTAGTTGGGATGAAAGGAGTACTCGTATCCTATCATAGTTTTGCTTTGTTTAGGAAATTACTTTTTAAGTACCGTGTTTTTTGGTACTCATGTAACATCCAACAATTTGAAATAACTATGAAGAGTCTTAGAATTGGAATTAATTATTTTTGGAAGGAATTCAAAAATTTGGAAAATTTGGTTATGGGAAAAAGTGAGTTTTTGGCCAACTTTGAACAGTTATAACTCCTAGCTCAGGATGAGTTAGGTGTAGTTCCAGTTATTTTTGCAAATTTTGTGGAACGGTCTTTCCAACGCCACCGAGTTTGCTCGATTCCGAGTTCGTATAAGGGAGTTATGGCCTTTGGAAGTTGGGCAATTGGCAGGGAAGTCCGTCCGGAAAATTGTAAGGGTATTTTGGTCTTTTCCCTAGCCTTTTCTTTTGGTTATATTGTTGTGTTAGACTGATTTTTAGATCAGTTTGTCCCATTTTAAAGAGTGAGAGTTAGGGCTTTTGAGAGAAGAGGAGAAGAAGAGGAGAAAGAGAAGAGCAAGCAAGGTTTAGTCAAAGATCGTTGTGGATATCATCGGGGGTGATCCCTACTAGGTATGTGAGTTCATAGTGTTGGGTTGGTTCTTTCCCCCACACGCCAAACTCATTTTATTTTCGAGAAAAGATTGGTTGTGTTGTTGAAGTTGTTGGTTGTGTTGTTGATGTTGTTGATTTTGTGTTGTTGAAGTTCCTTGTTGATTTGGGACATGTTTCCGGTTGTGTTTTTCAGTTGAATCTATTGTATGTTGAGGGTTTTAATGATTCTAAGTGTTTGGGGCTGGAACCTTTGAGGTTTAGAAGGTTTAGAGTTGGAAAAAGGAAGGAGAAAAGTTGAGTTTTCGGGAAAAAAGGTTGGGGCGTCGCGCCAGCCAACACGCCCCAAAAGGGGCTCTGAAGCCCAGTCCTTTGGGCGGTGCGCCTAGCAGAGCGCCAGCAGGCCCCTTCTGAGCTTCGAGGGCTGGCGCTCTGCGCCTTGCAGAGCGCCAAGGACGCCAAGTTTCCCCATTCTTTTCACACTCTCTCATGCATGTTCCTTGGCATTGTACCTATGTTTCATAGTTGTTTCCAACACTCCAAAGTACGTCAAAACGTCAAGAACTCATCCATAAACATGTGATCATATACCTTGAATTCATAATCCAATTCAAGGCGAGTTCGGATCAAAGTCTAGTGAAGTTAGAAGTCAAGTCTAGAAGTTAAGAAGTAAGTCAAGCAAGTCTTTAAAGTTGTTCAAGAGTCTTTATTGAACGTTTTAACTTCATTTAAAAGCTCAAGTTTCAAGTCAAGCAAAGAGTATCGAGTTTCAAGTTAAGTCAAGAGTATAAGGTTGAGTTCTTTTCTCAAAAGTTATTAGGGAACTATGTATTCCCAGAGAAGTTTTAAAGAAATGTTTTCACATTTAAACAAGATGGGGAACTGAGATTTCCAAAGGGCCTTCAGGCTAGTTTTCCAGAAAAAAGAGTTATCGCTATCTAAATGAAGCAAAAGAGGAAATTGAGATTTCCAAGATAGCCTTTGAGCTAAGTTTTGAGTAATTATCTCAAATCAGCAGGAAGAAAATGTGTTTTAGAAAAAAACATAAGAGCCAGTATATTTTGGGAGTAGTATCGAGCACCGAGTTGGGGGAGCATTCAAAGAACCCACAGCCCCCATAGAACCATGTTAGCCACCATGGGTAGAAAAGGATCATACTTTTTAGATGAATCCTTTTCCAGATAGACTAGTGGATCCATTAGGCAGTTCAGGTCCTATACCTTCGGTCGGGTATAGGATGCTCTGGCAGCATGAGGTCGATCGTTGTATCATCACTATAGCTCTAAGTGATGGTTGTCGGTTAGAGAAACTCCCACAGCAATTATTGTATTTTCATACACAGAAAGTATTGTATTTTTATATACATCAATTCAGTTGTATTTCTACATACATCTCAGGATTATTGTATCTTTATATACACACAGAGTTTATAGCATGTTTTAAACAGCCTTTCTTTATATTGCACTTGTTTTAAATTGTCTTATATTGGAAGGAGTCAGTCAGGTTGAGTTGAGTTGAGCCAAGTAAGCTATTCAGTTCTTCTAGTTTTCCTTCAACCTTAAGTTGTGGCTTAGCTTTCCAGCTCGCATACTCATACATTCCATGTACTAATACCAGTTGGCCTGCATCTTATTATGATGCAGATGCAAGTACCCAGGATCAACATCCAGCACGCCGTTGATCCAGCTGAGCACTCCAGAGTCAGTGGTGAGCCTCCTTGCTTTCCGGAGGACTCGGTTATTTTGTTCTCTCAATTTTGTTTTATTAGGATGTTGCGGGGTCTGTCCCAACATCCATCTCAGTATTATAGAGGCTTCATAGACAGTCAGTCAGTTAGTATTGAGTCTCTCATCTATGTATATATGTAAATATTCTATTTTGAGACTCGAGTTGCCTTTTTGGGCCAGATTTTTATCAGTTAAGTTGTTTTATGTCCTTGCATTGCATTGAGTTATTCTGTTGAGTTAGGTTTCCGCTGAGTTAAGAAAGCTAGGTCAAGGGTTCGCTTGGGGGCCAGCAATGGTCTTCGAGTGCCGGCCACGCCTAAGGTGTAGGCTCGGGGCGTGACAACTCACTCCTTGCTTCTACACCTGTGTAGGTTTCGATCCCAGATCCGTGTGACCTTCTCCCTCATCTATTTCTGAGTTTTTCTGAGGATACATTGAGAGGTAGTTGCTTGTCATCCCGACGGGCACTCTTTTTCCTTATTTTATGTTTTTTTCTATTGAAAAAACAAAGACATTGACATTTATACTTATCTTTCAATTATCTATTAATACATAAGGGACTTGTCCACGCGACAACTAGATTTTGGTGGTGATTTATGAAAATGGGCTAAGATTTCCGCACTTATGCTATTGTTGCCTTACTTTCCGCATGTCTTTCGTATTGTTGGGTTCGGGGCTGACTTGTCTTAGTGGGATTAGACTAGTGTCTTCACGTCCATTTTTGGGTCGTAACTTTATAAACATTGAAAAAATAATTATGTCAATGAAAAACCCGATAACGTTAATTTCGTAGAGCATAGAGAAAACATTAATTGGTGCTTATTACCTATATTTTTTTCTCAAAATTAATACGCATGCATTTTCTTTTTTTCTCGTGAATTTTTTTTCCGTTTTTAATCCACGTAACAATAAACCAGGGTCTGATCCAACCATAGACATAACTCAAACAAATAAAAAAAATTGCAATATTTTATAAGAATAGTATTTATTTTTATGAATAAAATATAATTAAAAAAGAGAAAATGTAGATTCATATAAATGCATCGGTAGAATAGAATATATTGTATTCTATGAAATGGACATTCTACGTTGAAAGAAAGAATCAATTAAAAAGCGATACATGTGGTAAAAGCATCAACTGATTTTTACATCAAACATGTATACATATGCAATAAGTTTTAGTGAGAACAAAAATTAAAGTTTCCCTCATGATAATTTTTGAGCGAATAAGGTTAATTTAAGTTAAAAGTATACCATAGATGTGTTGAATAATTCATAGTAGATGTTTGCCATGCCATTTTTTTTTTTTGTTTAATAATTAAATTTTTATTTCGTGTACTATTATTTTTTAATTGTTGACCCTTTTGAGTTATAGACAATTATATAAATAATTTTTCTTTCCATAAGTATAATATTCTTTTGATGTATCATACATATTTCTCATGTCACAGACAAAATTTGATCTACACACAATAAATCAAGTAATTTTTTTTTTGTTAATTAGTATGCTTTTATGAGAGTTTTTTTTTATGTTACTTACTCCTCTTCTATATAGTTTCGAAGTCATATTCTTGAAATTGTATATTTTATCTATGCAAATAATTTGCTAGGAATAATTCTTATTGTTTTGTCATATCATATACTAAAATAAGAACATATATGTCATTTGTTATTTTTTGGTTTTATAAGAAAAGAGAGGAGGTAAAATAATTTTTCTTACCAATTTTTTTTTTTTTGTTTTATAAGGGGAATTGGAGAATATCACGACAAAAAAATGGATGTTATGACACTCGTCTCATCCCACCAAGACAAGTCAGTCTAAAACCCAACCATTATGATAAAGTGCGGAAATTAACTGTAACTAAAAATTGAATAACAATTTATAATGCTAATAAGAAGTCAACTTAATTAAATCTCAAAAATCTGGTTGTCACATTCACAAGCCTCTAATGTATAACAATAGATTTGAAAGGTAAACACAAGTCGATAATGATATTGTCTCGAAAACAGAACAAAATCATCCATAGGAGTAAGAAGGACCACTGAGATGACAAACAACTACCTCACGAATCTCCAGATGAAACCTCAGACAAGCTGAAGAGGGGAGAGAGTATCACAAAGATCCGGGCTCGTAACCTACACAAATGTAGAAGCAAGGGGTGAGTGCCAAACCACACGGTACGCAGCAAACAAACTCCTAAACACCAAGCTAAGAGTATATAATATGGATACTCCGTACATTTCAACCGAACCTCCACAAGCACAACCTGCATAAAATCCGTCCAACCTTATAGTGCACAATTTAAATATCTCATAGCTCAATAACAACTCTCCAACAATTCTAGATCAGTAGTACATCAGATCAAGTCATCAATCACATGTTCCACAAAAAGGCACTCACAAATAATATAGATATACGATATAGTCAAATGTAATGCAACGTGTAATGATTCATGTCCAACCTAATGATACACACATGCTACCTCTCATTCTAGGACCCATGAGGGACATATCTGTCTATGCATCCGTCACGGCGTGTGACACGATTTTTGATAATGAAATCTCTCATGGCATACAACACATACCTCTATTCATAATATTTAACGCATGTGACACGTCCCTCAAAATGGTACATCCTATTTAATTTATTATCCTTCCTCAATTCATATAACACTTGTTACAACCATGTCTCAAAACCAATGCAAATGACATGTTCACAAATAATAAGGAGATGACCATTTTCATATGAATGCATAACTCACAATAACACAATGGTGATATAATATCAATCATGAATCAATAAACCTTGCTTAACATTATCAACACATCACACATGAATAGCCAATCAAGTTTCCTTTTATTATCCCTTTTTTCCTCATTGGGATCATTCAATATGAACAATTCAACCCATCAACTAGTCGCATTGATCCCAACACATACCACAAGGAAGTACACAATTTTATACATTTAACAATGGTCGAGAAATCTACTTTCCTCAAACACTCAAACAATTATTTTGGGACTTGAGTCTTCCCCTTTCGTTGGACTTCCAAATCAATACAATCTATTCAAATAAATAATCACACTAATATTTTGAAACTAACAACACCTATATTACTATATGTCTAGCCTAGACGTAAAAACTCACCCAAATCTATAATCAAACTCCTTAGTTTCAAGCCTAGGGTTAAGTCTCATTTTATCAGATATCATAACTCTAATAGTATTAATATAATACAATACACCTATTATTCAATTACATATACTAATATTATCAAAACTTGACTTATAATTTGATAATTATAGGAAAATCTGGAAAAGTTCAATATGGTCCGCTAACTCACGAAATCATACTACTTTTCCGCGAAACTGAAGTCACAATCATTCTTCGCCAACCAAATTCATCCAATCATAAAGATTCCATCTATTCAATATATATATGTTAGCTATAAACATTTACGACTAGTTGCAATATTTGCTTGTTACTTGAAACCTGAAGTTTGATTTTTTTTCCCTCTTCCGTTCGTCTGCCTAGGTAAGTTTATGCCTCCCTTTCTTTTCTAAATTATTGTTTATTAAAAGTGACAAATCCACTAACTTATTTTAATACATGAGTTAAGTAAAATGGGCTATTAAATAAAGGATTAATTACTTGAGTGGATCCCTTTTAAAAAATAATTACTTATTTTAAATATACTCTTTAATTATTACCATTTATAGCAAAATCTAGCAATACTATGTATTTTATTATATTTTTCTTTCTTTCTCGCCTTTTTCTTTTTCTTGTCTCTAGCCTTTTCATATTTGTCTCTCTTTCTCGCTCTTTATCCCTTTCCTTCTTTCTTTTTGTTATTCTTTCTCCATTTCTTTCTTTCATTCTTTCTTTCTTTTTGTACGTTATTCTTTCTCCATTTCTTTCTTTCCATATATTATTCTTTCTCCTTTCTTTCCTATGCTACTCTTTCTCCCTCTCTTTCTATTGTTCTTTCTCCCTTTCTTTCTCTCCCTACTTTCTTTCGTATAGTAGTCAATAATTCGTAGACGGAATAAAATTTGTATCAATAATTAATTGGACAAGTAATCTAATCGTAACAAATGAAGAGATATAATAAACTACAAAATGAATTAAACTTGAATTAAAAATGTATTACACACATATTAAAGTTGAATTAGATGAGAATTAAACATGAATGCAAAATATAGCAAACGAAAGAGCATTCTATGATCTGTAAACTGAATAAAACTTGTATCAATAATGAATTAAACAAGTAATCAAATTGTAACAAATCAACCAATAAAATGCAAAATGAATTTAACTTGTATTAAAAGTGTATTACACTAGTATTAAAGTTGAATTAGAAAAGAGAATTAAGCATGCATAAAAAATGTAACTAATGAAAGACCAGACAACGGTATGTAGAGTGAATTAAACTTGTATCAATAATGAATTAAACAAGTAATCTAATAGTAACAAATCAACCAAAAAACTGCAAAATAAATTTACATTAAAATTGTATTACACAATATTAAAGTTGAATTAGAAGAGAGAATCAAGAATGAATGAAAAATGTAACTAATGAAAGACAAGACAATGATCTATAAACTGAATTAAACTTATATTATTCATGAATAAAACATATATTATTATGTGTCTTATAAATTATTTTTGGTTTGTATCACTAAGAACGTGAGTGATGTTTGCAATATGTATTAAAATGTATTGTGCATGTATTATAAGTGTGTTACCTAAATTACTTTAGTTGATATCATTAAAAAGGGAGTGAAGTTTGCAATATGTATTATAAATGTAGGATGTATTATTCATGATTTTAATACAATTATGAAACATATCTAATACAACTTTAATACAAACGCGATATAGTTTCGTAAACTTCATCCTTTATTTCTCCTAAAATCAATTCTAAACTTAACCAAACCCTCTTGAAATTGAGATATAAACTTCAAACGATATTTTCAATTGTTCGTAGGAACAACCTATCCAAACTAATCGCAAACGAAAGAGCAGAAAGTAATCTAATCGTAACAAATGAATAAACATAATAAGATGCCAAATGAATTAAACTTGAATTAAAAATGTATTACACACATATTAAAGTTGAATTAAAAGTGAATTAAACACGCATGCAAAATGTAGCAAACGAAAGAGCATTCTGAGATTTGTAAACTGAATAAACCTGTATCAATAATGAATTAAACAAGTAATTTAATCATAACAAATCAACAATAAGCTGTAAAATGAATTAGTTTGTATTAAAAGTGTATTACACAAATATTAAAGTTGAATTAGAAGAGAGAATTAAGCATGGATAAAAATGTAACTAATGAAACACCAGACACTGATTTATAGAGTGAATTAAACTTATATCAATAATGAATTAAATAAGTAATCTAATAGTAACAAATAATAAACTACAAAATGAATTAAATTTGCATTAAAAGTATATTACACAATATTAAAGTTGAATTAGAAGAGAAAATTAAGAATAAAAAAAAACATTACTAATGAAAAACAAGATAATAATCTATAGACTGAATTAAACTTGTATTATTCATGAATAAAACATGTATTATATGTATCTTATAAATTATTTTGATTTGTATCATTAAAAACATGAGTGATATTTGCAATATGTATTAAAAATATAGTGTGCTTGTATTATAAGTGTGTTACGTAAATCATTTGGTTGGTATCACTAAGAAGAGAGTAAAGGTTGCAATATGTATTAGAAATGTATTGTTCATGAATAAAACTTATATTATATGTGTCTTATAAATTATTTGATTTGTATCACTAAGAAAATGAGTGATGGTTGCAATATGTATTATTAATGGATTGCTTATGAATAAAACTTATATTATATGTGTCTTATAAATTATTTGATTTGTATCACTAAGAAAATGAGTGATGTTTGCAATATGTATTATTAATGGATTGCTTATGAATAAAACTTATATTATATGTGTCTTATAAATTATTTTAATTTATCACTAAGAAAATGAGTGACGGTTGCAATATGTATTAAAATGTAATGTGGGTGTCTTATAAAGGTATTATTAGTGTGTTACCTAAATTATTCTTGTTGGTATCACTAAGAAAGGAGTGAAGTGTGCAATATGTATTATAAATGTACTATTCATGAATAAAACATGCATTATATATATCTTATAGTGTGTTACCTAAATTATTCTTGTTGGTATCACTAAGAAAGGAGTGAAGTGTGCAATATGTATTATAAATGTACTATTCATGAATAAAACATGCATTATATATATCTTATAAATTATTTTGATTTGTATCACTAAGAAAAAAAGCGGCGTTTGCAATATGTATTACAAATGTATTGTTCCTATATTATAAATGTATTACGAGTCTGTTACTTCAATTATTTTGGTTGATACCACTAAAAAAGAGTGAAGTTTGTAATATGTATTATAAATGTATTGTTCATGATTTTAATACAATTATAAAACATATCTAATACAACTTTAATACAATTGTCATACAGTTCCATAAACTTCACCTTTTTCAAGTTTCAATCTAATATTTCTCCTAAAATCAATTATAAACTTAACCAAACCCTCTTAAAATTGAGATATAAATTTCAAATGACATTTTCAATTATTTGCAGGAACAATCCAAGCTAATCACAAATTCGTAAAATTCAAATAATGAATTCAAAATATTAAGCTTTATAATGACCATTAATGGTGAACTCTTGTTGCTATAATTTTACAGATTTGAAATTTCTGCTTGAAAATATGATTTTGTACAAATTTTCATCTTTCCATTTCTTTTGCCTTCGTATTTTTGTGTAAAAATAATGAAATATGGGCAAAAATTGATGTTAAGATAGTTATTTATATGAAAATTTCAAAGAAGAAGAAGAATATTTAAAAAATAAAAGAGGAGGGAGATAATAATGATAGAAAAAGAGACAAAGAAGAAGAAGAATAAAAAAAAAAAAAGCGAAGGAAAATGAAAAAGGGAAGACAAAGAGGCAAGCGACTGTACAATTTCTTAATTCCAAAAAATTGTTATATTTAGTTAGAAAAATTATATTGCCATAGATGGTAAATATTTCTTTAATATAGCATATTTATGTGATTTACCCAATTTAAATTTGGACAAAAAGCCCAAATTTGACTTAACCTCTTCTTTCTTTGTTTATTTGTTTTCTAACTAATCCTTTTATTTGATTTGGTTTAACTTAATTAAATTCCCAAAAGATGAACCATATTCTTTATGTTAGTTTATTTTAATAAAAATTTCACTTTGTATCAACTCTTGTATTTTTATTGATAATCTTTAGCCAAAATTGTTTATTTATTCTTCAATTAATTTAAAATAGTTTTCATGCTTTAACTAATCAAATTGGTTCAAATTATTATAAAAATGATTGAAAGAAAAAATTCTAATTAATCTAGTTTTGTTAAAATTCTAATCATTTGCAATTTAATTCAAAAGTTTTTGTCAAGGTCTCTTTTTCTTAAAAATTAAAAAAAAAAAGTTCTTTGTTTAACTATTTTCTTAATGTTAATCAAATATTGTAAATACTTTTGTGTTAAATCATTTTTCCAAAGAGTTAGTCAAATATCTTTCAACTCGTTGGATAACTGCATGTTAGCGGCTACTTTAAGTGCTAATACCTTCTTAGAGTAGAAATAAGAACATCTTACCCATTTTCTCTAAATTTATAAAGACTTAATCTGTTAGTGTCTTTTTAAAGTTAAGTTTTCTTAATTTCTTTAAAAAATTAAGTGGCGACTCTTATTTAAGTATTTCTCAAATTGTTTTATACTTAGAACATTTCAAAAAGTGATTTTTCTAAAGGATAGTAAAATTACGGCATAACATATGCTTCTGAACAGCTTTTTTCAAAATTATTAAACTTCTCAAGAGTTAGAGAATTGTCACAGTTTGCTTTTTTGACGCTCAAGACAAAAGAATGACTTTATTTATCAATGTGATTTAGAATGTTAGAAAGTTTGCTTCAAAAAGTTAATACATAAACATTGCCTTTTTATTTTACTTATTTACTATTTCAAAAGCTCATATACTATTATTAATACTTATTAGAAGAGTCTACAAGCAGGCATGTCTTCGTCAACATGCCTGCTTGTATCATGAAGGGTAGTTTTCATATTTTTAATGTTTTGTTCTTCACCAAAAGAGTATTTTGCTTCTTGAAACTTGTACCTTTCTGTTGTTTGACGAAAAAGCCCAGCCAATATTAACATATCGACTCGTATGTCCCTAGGTTGTGGGCCAACTTGCTTTATAAGATCGGCTGAGAGGCGTCATTTCATACTAAAAATTAGCATAACTTTTTAGAAACATTTATCCTATTCAAGTAAATTATTAATACCTCTTCTATTAAGGAAAATATTAACGGACATAATTTAAATCATAATTTTTATTATTATCTTTTATAAGGAGCATTTGGACTCTTCCCATTTAGTTAAACGTGTCACATTCTAAAGGCCTCAACAGTCACAACATTACCACAACTTTTCTTTAATCTATTCTCTCCCGTTATATATACGTGTATACATCCTAAATCTCAATTTTTAATAAATTATAAAATAATTTTATGTGCCACGTGTTGTGTTGACTCTCTCGGTATAAATTTGTTTTATCTGATTTTGACTTGGTATAAAATTTAAGATAGTAATATGACAAGTGTATGTGGTAGATAGTTAATATGTGCAAATAAGTCGTAAAGAAGATAAGAAGATAGTGGTAGACAAAATAAGAACTATTCATGAATAGTAGTAAATAGTAGTGGACAGATGTAAAAAGCGTATTAGAGTGTGTATGTCTATATGTTGTTTATCGCTAACTTGTTTGCTTGTACCTGCAGTTGTATTTAAACAAACATTATGGGTTTTAAGGAGTTTCCCATCGTCTCCTTTTAGCTCTGGATTTTTTCCGTCTTCCAATCGACATAGCTCCGCATTTTTATAGTCATGTTGCTGACTAGCTTTAGACTTCAGATTATCTTCATTAGTCTTTAGCTTTTGTATCTCGTTGTCCATACTATCCACTTTTGTACAAAGTGTAGTATTTTTTATTTTCATAATTTATTATTAACTGTTTGTCTTCTAGATTATATGGTTTTACTTGTTCTAGCCATTTTATTCCTAAAGTGATATTTTCATCTCCTTGATATATTTTAAACTTTATTATCATTGGTATTCCTCCAATGATTATTTCCTTTTCCGTAGTTTCTTCGGTATATGTTAATACTCTTGGTAGTTCGGGGCATGATAGTTCAATTGTTATTATTTCATCTTCCGTTACTAATTCTAGTCCTGTATTTATTAATATTAAATATTTTCGTTGTTCCATTATTCCAGTTATGTAGTAATGATGTGGTTTTATTTCTCCTTCCATTGATTTTTGTGGAGTTTTATCTATTCTTCTTGAGGTACTCATTTTTGATGATATTTGTGGTATTTCACAGTTTATTCTTTTTGCTAGCTCTTGTATGATAGTTGATATACCAATTATTCTTTTGTTGACATAAAAACTTGGTATCTCTATTTTGCATATCTCTTCTTGTTGTCCGATATCTTCGGGTATGATCATATCTTTAGTCAATCCTATCTTGATAACCTGTATTGGAGGTTTTATTTTCTCGTATAATACTCCGCTGGTGCTGTATAGAATTTCCTCGAAAAATGGTATCAGAGCTATGGATGTCGAGAAATATAAGAAGAAACGTACAAGTAAAAAGTTAAGAAAAATAAAAAGAAAATTAAACAAATTATATCCGGAATATAAACAACTTAATATCACAAAAACTGATAACGAAAAATTAAATCAATTAATAGATAATATATCTAAAATAGAATATAAATATATTCAATATTTAAAATTACAATGAATAACGACAATAACGAATATAGACAAAAGCTTAATGAAATAATTATAGCAAAAAGACAAGAATTAGCACATAGACAAAGTAGACTTAACAGTAATATATTTGCAAGAATTTATCACAAATCTATAATAGCACAAAGAAAGACTATTTTATATTTAGAAATGCAAATAAATAACTTAGAATATAAGTTTCAACACGATCTATAAATGAATAAAGAAGAATACGCAATAGATGAAAAAACATATGAAAACTATGACGGATTAAAAATAAAGATAATATTTTCTAATCTAGGAAGAAGATATAAGAAAATAGGTGACAATATAAGTTTAATGTTAGAAAAAGAAACGGTAAAACTAGAAGATAGTTTAACTGCTATGATAAGAATAACAAAAGAAAATGAAGAAATAGATAGAAAAACGGAAATTGAAAAAATAAAACAACAAGCAAAAAAGGAAGTACAACAATTAGAAGAAGTAAAAAATACCAAAATAATAGAGCTAGAAAAAGAGTTAGCAATATTAAAAGAAATATATGAAATGAAACAAAAAGAAAAAGAACAAAAAACAAAATTAACAAATGAGATAATTAAATTTAAAGAAAAATTGCAACTAGAAGATGAATTAGAAGAAAAAGAAGAAAATAACCAAGATAATCTACCCGAAATAAGAGTTGATGAAATAAACGATGATGATTTAGAACAACATTCGGAAACAAGCGAAACATATACGGAACTTCTAGCAAACATAGATAATACAAAGAATTTAGAAGTAAATACAGGAGACGTAGACATGGATGAAAAACCTAATACATCAGGAGTAAAAAACTCAAAAAATTTTAATCCAAAATATTATAATGAAAACTATGGACAATATAATAGAGGAAAAACTATATGGGATAAAAGATTAAATAAAAAATGGACACCTAAACCAATAACTGAACGGCATGATTTTTTAGATTTAGACTGTGTAGCAGATATAAATAAAACAATCCAACTATGGATGGGATATATATCAAAACAACTAATAGATAACAAGATAGTAATAGTAGAGGCACCAGAATACATAGAAAGAACACTTATAGGAACAGTAAAATTATGGCTACAAAATTTAACAAGTGAAAGTTTAACAACTTTAAGAAACAATAAAAAATTTGATGGTGGAATAGCTACTACAACTATGGAAATACTACATAAATATGAAATAGCTATAAGAAATGAATTTAGTAGTATGACAACAGAGGTAGAAGAACAAAATAAAGAAAAAATCATTAATCGGAATCTAATGACAAAATTAGCAATATGTAATATGTGTTACATAGATGAATATACATGTGCATTTAGAGAATACTATTATAAAGGAACATATAACACAGAAGAAAGTAAAGAAATAAGAAAATTATATTTTACAAAATTACCAGAACCCTTTAGTTCAAAAATAATAAAAAGTTGGAACGAAGCAGAATTAACAGACACCTTAGGAGCTAGAATGAAATTCTTCCAACGATGGTTTATGAAATTATGTGAAAAACATAAAGAAGAAATAAAAATGGAAAAAATATTAGTAAAAAACTTAGCATGTTGCAAAAATAAAACAGCACCTCAATTTGGTTGTACGGATAAGTATTATAAAAATAGAAAGAAATATAATAAAAAATACAGATCAAAATATAAATATAAAAAACCTAGAAGAAGGTACTATGTAAAAAACTATAAAACTAAAAGACCATATAGACCAAAAAGAAAACTAACGGAATGTACTTGTTATAATTGTGGAAAATTAGGACATATAGCTAGAGATTGTAAATTACCTAAGAATCCGAAGAAAAAACAAATATCATAAATAATAATAGACGATGAAAAATATACACAAATAGAATACATAGATTATGAATTAGAAAGCAATGATAGTATATATGAATTATCAGAAAATGAAATGGAAAATAATCCAGTAATAGAATCAGATAATGAATACGATATCAATGACTGAAAAAGATATACAAACAATAACTAAAGAAAAATATCAAGATGAAGAATCGGCAGAACAAAAAATAATATTTGATAATAATATATTTGAACAAATAAAAGGAAAAGAATTAGATCTAAGTGTAGCAAAAATATTCGAAATACCAACAATAAGAAACTGGTTTAAACGACAAAAAGAAAAATATTATGTAGTAAGTCAAAGAGAACATATCATAGATTGCAAATACACTAAAGGAAAGGCCAAAATACCAATAATAAATAAACGAATAATAAATAAAGAAATACAAGATATTAAGGCTAAAAATCCAATTAAATATGTACATTTAGGAGGAACGTAAATATTAATAAAAGCATGTTTTAGAGAAGGAACAGATACACCCATAGAAATATACTTAGCAGATGATAGAATCATACAACCTATAGAAAAAAGTATAATAAGCGCAATAAAAGGTAACCTCATATACCAAAAATTTAAATTTATAATAAGTGCTAACTACTCAGTAGCAGTAAATGACAGAAATATAGATAAATAATTAGTATTATATTGGAAAATATCAGGAATAGAACTAGCCCCGGGAAGTAAAATATTTACAGCTAGATGTAAAAACTTATATGTTTTAACAACAAAACATAAAATAACAGCAAAAAATAAAATAGATAAAATAAAAATAGAAGACCCCTTTGAAAGAATAGTTACATTCATAGATAATAATGATTATAGCTATAATGAAATTGATATAGAAGAAGATTTAGAAATAGTAAAAGAAAGACTAAGTACATCGAAAAGAATAAACTGTGAGATACCACAAATATCATCAAAAATGAGTACCTCAAGAAGAATAGATAAAACTCCACAAAAATCAATGGAAGGAGAAATAAAACCACATCATTACTACATAACTGGAATAATGGAACAACGAAAATATTTAATATTAATAAATACAGGACTAGAAGAAAATTATATTACAAGAGAATTAGTAACGAAAGATGAAATAATAACAATTGAACAATCATGCCCCGAACTACCAAGAGTATTAACATATACCGAAGAAACTACGGAAAAGGAAATAATCATTGGAGGAATACCAATAATAATAAAGTTTAAAATATATCAAGGAGATGAAAATATCACTTTAGGAATAAAATGGCTAGAACAAGTAAAACCATATAATCTAGAAGACAAACAGTTAATAATAAATTATGAAAATAAAAAAGTAATAATAAAAAGGACTTTAGTATGATAGAAATATGAAAATATATATACTTGCAAAGATAATAATAGAAGGATATTACAACAGATATTATACAACAATGATAGATATGGGAGCAGAAGCTAATATATGTAAATATAATTGTTTACCAGAAGATAAGTGGGAAAAATTAAAAACACCGATAGTAGTAACAAGATTTAATAATGAAGGAAGCATGATCACATATAAGGCAAAAAATATAAAAATACAAATATGAGATAAGATATTAACTATAGAAGAAATATATAACTTTGAATTAACTACAAAAGATATGCTATTAGGAATGTCATTTTTAGAAAAATTATACCCACATATAATAACAAAAACACACTGGTGGTTCACGACACCGTGTAAACAAAAAATAGGAGCAAAAAGAGTAAATAATAAAAAACGAAAAACAACATAATGGATAAAAGGAAGTGAAAAAATTACACAAAAATTAGAAAATATAAAAGAAGAAGACCCTAAGATAGAATTAATTATATTCTCTATAGATAAAGTAAAAATAATCCAAGATAAGTTAGAATTATTATATAGTGAAGATCCTTTACAAGGATGGGAAAAACATAAAACAAAAGTAAAAATTGAGCTAATTGATAATAATAGTATAATAACCCAAAACCATTAAAGTATAATTTTAATGATTTAACCGAATTTAAGATACATATAAATGAATTATTAGAAAAAGGATATATACAAGAAAGCAATAGTAAACATGCAAGCCCGGCATTTATCGTAAATAAACATAGTGAACAAAAAAGAGGAAAAAGTAGAATGGTTATTGATTATAGAAACTTAAATGCAAAAACTAAAACATATAATTATCCAATACCAAATAAAATACTAAAAATAAGACAAATACAATGATATAATTATTTTAGCAAATTTGATTGTAAATCAGGATTTTATCACTTAAAACTAGAAGAAGAATCTAAAAAACTAACAGCATTCACTGTACCACAAGGATTTTATGAATGGAATGTGTTACCATTTGGATATAAAAATGCACCAGGTAGATACCAACACTTTATGGATAACTATTTTAAACAATTGGAAAATTGTGTAGTATATAATGATGATATATTATTATATTCCAAAACACAAGATGAACATATAAGATTATTAGAAAAATTTATACACATCATAGAATATTCAGGTATAAGTCTAAGTAAAAAGAAAGCTGATATAATGAAAAATCAAATAGAATTCTTAGGAATACAAATTGATAAAAACGGAATAAAAATGCAAGCACATATAGTACAAAAAATAATTAACTCTAATGAACAACTAGACACAAAAAAGAAATTACAATCATTCTTAGGACTAGTAAATCAAGTAAGAGAATACATACCAAAATTAGCAGAGAATTTAAAACCATTACAACAAAAATTAAAGAAAGATATAAAATATCAGTTTGATAAAAAAGACCAAATACAGATACAAAAGGTAAAATTATTATGTAAAAACTTACCTAAACTATATTTTTCGGATGAAAACAAAAAATTTACTTATATAGTAGAATCAGATGCGAGTGAAAAAAGTTATGGAGGAATATTAAAATACAGATATGATGGCAATACGATAGAACATCATTGTAGGTATTATTCAGGAACATTTAATAATACAGAAATAAAATGGGAAATAAATAGAAAAGAATTATATTCAGTGTATAAGTGTTTATTATCATTTGAACCATATATTGTATATAATGAATTTATTATAAGAACAGATAATACACAAGTAAAATGGTGGCTAACAAGAAAAATACAAGACTCGGTAACAACGAAAGAAATAAGGAGATTAGTATTAAATATATTAAATTTTACATTTACAATTGAAGTAATAAAAACTGATAAGAATGTTATTGTAGATTACTTATCACGACAAAGCTACTCAGACTGAGACTGAGGAAGAAGATACAATTGAAAAGCTACTCAAAGCCATTACTACACTTTGTACAAAAGTGGATAGTATGGACAACGAGATACAAAAGCTAAAGACTAATGAAGATAATCTGAAGTCTAAAGCTAGTCAGCAGCATGACTATAAAAATGCGGAGCTACGTCGATCGGAAGACGGAAAAAATCCAGAGCTAAAAGGAGACGATGGGAAACTCCTTAAAACCCATAATGTTTGTTTAAATACAGCTGCAGGTACAAGCAAACAAGTTAGCGATAAACAACATAAAAATGCGAACTTAAACCAACTATTCGCAAAACCATTTACCCAAAAGAAACCCAGACCACAAACATCTACATACGCAGGTAGTTTGCAAAACCAAAATGAGAAAAAGACATATAACTATATCACACGAACCTATATTGAAAATATCCACAAAATCCAAACCTATTTAAACCGTAACCCCAGATCAACTACAAAAGAACCAAACCAAGATTATTTGACACAAAAGTTACAAGGATATAACAAGTTAATCGCACAATCAAAAACTAACGCTAATTTAGTAAGAACATGTTACAACTACGGACTATTAAATACCGTATACACATATGACGGAGAAGAAGTTAGTGGAATACCGGAGCTACACAAGGCATTCATCACCTACAAAAGAGTTACAAAAGGAAATTTATTTTATATAAAATTCTATACAGCACCAGCGGAGATATTATACGAGGAAATAAAACCTCCAATACAGGTTATCAATATAGGATTGACTAAAGATATGATCATACCCGAAGATATCGGACAACAAGAAGAGATATGCAAAATAGAGATACCAAGTTTTTATGCCAATAAAAGAATAATTGGTATATCAACTATCATACAAGAGCTAGCAAACAATTATTTAAATGGAAATGCTATATGGAGCTACTATGCAAGAGACCAGCTAATGATTTATTCCAATTCAAGGGAGCTAAGGAAAGCAGATATGGATGAAGTCCAAAGATGGATTTTATCGCTACTAAAGCCAGAAGAACGACCTACGACACGAGCATTAAAAGAAGGATTTATTTCAGCAGAATTATTAACCAGATATTGCAAGCTAATTGGTCATAAATACCCGAACCATATATGTTAAAAATGCAACGGAGAAGATAATATAATTCCAGATGTCCAGCTGGAATAATCAACGAGGAAGAAAACAAGAAGGAGAAGATAAGAACGGAAAAAGTTATGTAATAATGTAAATGTAAAGTTGTCAAGATAAGAACGGACAAAGATATGTAATAATGTAAAGTTGTCAACATATGTCATAAAGTAGGTATGGGTCTTAAGAAATAAGTGACAAGTGTATGTGGTAGATAGTTAATATGTGCAAATAAGTCGTAAAGAAGATAAGAAGATAGTGGTAGACAAAATAAGAACTATTCATGAATAGTAGTAAATAGTAGTGGACAGATGTAAAAAGTGTATTAGAGTGTGTATGTCTATATATAGACGCAGTTATAAATATTGTAAAGCAGGCAACGCCTAAGTTAATAAAAACTTTCAACTTTTCAAAACTCTCTCCACTAAGATATAAAAATACTTAAAAGTTAATATGGAAAAATCTGAAATCCAACCAGATATTTCAGATAACATGGCTAAGCAAGAGGCAAAGGTATATTGTTCAAAAAATATGCCGAACTAATTTCATATATTCCTGAATATCATATATATGATTGAGTAAATTTATGTTAGTTATTATGTATTAGAATTATTTGAATCATGATTTCTAGTTTATTAGCACACTGGAAACAGGGAGAAAACTTCTATACTATGCCATCCTAATGTTGAAACCGGTAGGCGAGGAAGCCGTTTAGGGGAGTAAACAAAGTTGAGGCGCTGATAAGGAGGAAGTATCCGTTAAAGTACGATGCTAGTAGTGACAGGAAAACATGATAAAGATAATCTAGTTCATAATAATTTAATATGAATTTAATCAATTATGAATATGATAGGAAGGAATAATTGAAAATAAAAAATCTGCATAACAACGAACATGATTACATACATGCATAATGAAATGATAAAAAACTATGAAACTTTAATCTTATATATACTTAAAGATATAAAAATAATTGAATTAAGAAGAATCATATGGGAAAAAATATTTAATAACGAATCAGGAGATATATTAAATCAACAATGGTATGAAATAGACCTACATGATTTAGACTTTGAAAGAATAGAATGGTACGATTTAGAAATAAATTCAGACTAAAATGAATTACGAATATTTAAAATATTGGACAGAAGCTATGGAAGATATAAAACTATTAGAACAATTAATGGAAGAAAATTTATACATATATTAAAGAACCCAAGATATGTTATATCTAGAATATATCATAAATAATATTAATGAAATACTCAGATTAAAACAACTATCGGAAGAATATTACAATAAGTATTATTATATTTTACCATGAATTACAATAAACATTTTAATAAAATCTTTAAAATGAATGACTCACCTACCACACTACCACCTACCACACTACCACTTTCATGAATTCACCAACTACCAATTCCGCACCGAAAAATGGTATCAGATAGCATGGCTAAGCAAGAGGCAAAGGTATATTGTTCAAAAAAAATGCAGAACTAATTTATGCGGAATATAAACAACTTATATTACGAATATTTAAAATATTGGACAGAAGCTATGGAAGATATAAAACTATTAGAACAATTAATGGAAGAAAATTTATACATGTATCAAAGAACCCAAGATATGTTATATCTAGAATATATCATAAATAATATTAGTGAAATACTCAGATTAAAACAAGAGGCTAAGCAATATGTTCAAAAAATATGCTACCTTTGCCTCTTGCTTAGCCATGCTCTGATACCATTTTTCGGTGCGGAATTGGTAGTTGGTGAATTCATGAAAGTGGTAGTGTGGTAGGTGGTAATGTGGTAGGTGAGTCATTCATTTTAAAGTTGTCTTAAATTGTTGAATGTACCAAATTTCTTGTAATCTTGTGGTTCTAAACATATCATGTGAAAAAGTAGAAACAAAAAATAAATTAACAAGAAAAATAAAACAAATAAATTAATGAGTAAAGTAATAAATAGATAGAAAAACATTAAATAAGAAACAATTATAATCAAGTTATGTGACTAATTATAAATTTTGTGATAGTACAATATCATAATAATTAACAATCCTAAATATTTCAATAATTATATTTAAAAATTACGATAAAAAGTATTCTTTTAATTCTACAAATGTCATCTTTGCCATATAATTGGAGGAGAGAGATCAAAGGAACTTTCAATAATTTTATATATACAATGTTAGTTAAAAGTATTATAAATCATAATAATTAATAATTAAAAATATTTTTAAAAGGCTACTATTAAAAAAACATTTGATTGATTCTCAAAATTTTACTTGTCACATAAATTAATTGAAATAGAAAAAGTAACATAAATTGGGCCATGCTAGCACGACGCCTTTTTCTAGTATACTAGTATATATATATTTGGGTAGGTATTTGTATTTAAATTAAAGTTTTATATATGTCACAAATGTATTATCAAGTGAACAAGATATTATTTTACATTAGTTCTAAAAAATAAAATGTAGTTGTTCTCTTCACATGTTCATATGACATTTGAACAGTTTAACGTGAAATACACGTGCAAACACATTTGGTTAGATGACAAGAAAAATACACAACAAATATTGTCTATACAGTAATATTATTGAGATACGGCCAATTACATGATTGAACCTCAACAAATTGAAATAAATATATGCATTTAGCTAATAAAATTTTTCATTGACCATCTTCATAGGCTCGCGTGAATAAGAGATATATATGATGATCCACATTGAACATTCACAAAATAATCTGCAATATTATTCTTTGCATAGCTTATTATTCAAATCTTCGCTTAAATAAGAAATACTAATTACAATAACATATATTTTCTGAATTGGTAATCACGTACAACGCACGTGTCGAAAAACTAGTTTACTTAAGAAATTTGTGTACACTTATTTGCATTTGTATTCATTGATCCGTATTCATCCAATAGATATCAATACATTTGTGTTGGATACATTCGTCTGTATATATTAATAAATTTGTATTCATTTGTTTCTATTAGTATCTTTCATATTTTATGTAGGTATACATTTTTTTCCCGCAAATATAGCACTAGACAATGTATAGTGACCTTTTATTAAACATAAAAAATATCAATAGGGATAAGTGCAAGCAAGGGGAGCTAGGCCTTACCTTACTAATCCTAATGAAGTATCTAACGTCTACTACCTAACAGGCATGAAGAAAATAAGAGCTAGAGAGAACTAAGTATTTTTTTATCACCACAGAGCTTGTAACACTGCATGATGATATTACAAATGAGGATGCTTAAATAATGTAAAAATATGCCAATCAAGAAGAAAGAGCCTCAAACTTTCTATTACAAACGCATGAATTAAAAAAGATTGATTGTCCATCAAAAGTAACTTGAAGTATTTTTCTCTTGTCTTCTTCTTCAAACCTATCCAACAACAATTGATAATTCATACTTTCTTATGGATTTATTGGATCTTGTTGAACCTATTGATATTGTCAAATGGTTCTGCTTTGCCTGTTGCATCGGTAGGTGCCTTGGAACAAACTCCTCAGTCATTTTACCGTCCCAACTATCTTGCCTTCCATGCGTCTTCTTTTTGCTCTTGTTGCTTCCACTTATTTGTTGCCTAGGTGATTTATCTCCTTCCCTAGCTACTCTATCAAAGCATATGTCCAGCATATCTTCCTTATCTTCATCAAGAGAATCCTCGCCCAAATCAAGCATATTCTCTTCCTCGTCTTCATCAAGAGAATCCTCGCCCAAATCAATTGTATTTGATACTAAGGCCCTTGACTCATTCTTCTTTGCAATCACACATTTAGGCACAAATACGGGAGCTTCTGGACTTAATTTGCTATTCAAAGTAGGTGGTGAGACCTGCTTTTCTTGGATCAAATCGATGTCATTCTCTTTTAACTTTACTGGTTTTCAGTAGTCTTCAATAAAGTATCAAAGCTATTCGAACATAGTAGGTCTCTTGAGGCATTACTAATATCTTGCCTCTTCTCATTGTTATGAAAATTTCCAGTTGCACCCTTTTCACTACGTGGAGAATTATTTTGACTAATTAGGGAAAGGCTCTGATTACTATAGTTAAATTTTTTTGTGCAACTAGTGTCCAATTTTTGGTTGCATTCTTGGTTTCAACTTGCAAACACATGCTCCCCTGAATTTTCAGCATCTTCAACATCAGATGTATCCATTAGTTTGTGTCTTGAATCCATTATTTTTTGGCCTGAACCAACTCGCGGCGCATCAACCCCAACTCTTGGCGTTCCCCCTTAGTTTTCGGTAGTTGTTTGAACACCAATATTACTTATAACAACATCGATTGAGTGTGCACGATTTTGCTCAGAAGTGATAGCAACCAATTGTCGATCTAAAGAAGTAGCTTTACTTTGATCGACATCTACAACCTTTCCTTTTTCATTTAGTATTTCTCTCGCATCACCTTGATGCTTTTCACTATCGATAGTACCTTTTGAAGCAAATTCAATGGTATCATCATTTTGTTTGTTGTTTTGATTTATTTTCTAGATCAAACGACAACTATCTTCATCATGACCTTGGTGCTTACAATAATTGCAATACAAAGGTAGATTATCATATACAATCTCTTAAAAAACCTCGATCAACTTACTAGATTTTACATCTACAAACTGCAATCTTATACGATTTGGAAGCTTTTCCATTAGATCAAGTATAGCCTTGACCCTAGCTGTGCTAGGTCTTGACTTGATTTGAGTAGTTTATCTATAGCTATTTGTTTCCCAACTGCCGATACTATAGACAGTAGAGACTTCTTTGCAAACAAATTTGGAGATAAGTTCAGTAAAGAAATCCAAACCATAGCTAAACTCGTTTCCTCCTTAGGATTATATCCAATGGACCATGGAAAAATCCTACATTGGTGCTCCTCTCCATTGTAGAGAAGATAATTAACTGAGCGAGATAAAGCCAGTACATAATCTTCATGTTGATCAAATCTCAACAAAATTTGTCTTGGATCAAGTAAGCCAATTAAACAATTTCCTTTGGTACCAATATGTTTCGGTAAAATTGACCTTAATACCTTCAAATATGGCACACCATGGGATCATTTAAACACCACTTCTTGATGCAATCCCTCTTCAATCATAAAGACTTGTCTTTCTTCCATTGAAAACGTGATAGTAGGTTCTCCATGAATTATTTCGATTGATTTTGTGATTGTTTTTGAGTTAATTAGGGCAGATTGTTTAGGATTTATAGTATTGTAATTGAAAAGGGTGGCGTATGTGGTGGTTTCGGGTGGTGGGGCGGGCTGGACAACCTCGAATGGAGGTCCATTGGCCGTAGCAGCCATGAGAGCTGCGCAGCTTCTGGCTAGGAAGGAAACCCTAGGTCAGCCATTTTTTTTATCGTGCCTTCTAAATTAATGGCATGTAGGTATATATTGGTATGTACTGATCCAACAAATCTTTATGCATTTGTTTAAATCGAAATTGATATTCATTTTTTCATATTTTCTTAACAAAATTTGTATATATTTACTTAAATCGAGATTGATATTCATTGATATACATTGGTAATTACTCGTCTAATAAATAGGTATATAACTATTTGCATTACCATTTTTATCATTTTACATTATTATATATTGATTCGTATTCATCAACAATTTTGTATACATTTGTTTGAGATAAAATTAATGTTCATGATCAAATTCAATCAGCAAAATTCAATAGTTTATATAGTTATCATAAATATATAAGTATCAAAATTAATACTCAAAAGCAAGTTATATCATATAACTTTGATAATTGGGGTAAAAAAAGGTTAAAAACTATAAAAAATTGACTAAAATAAATCTGAACGGGAAACACAATGATGCATCTGAAAAAATATAGAATTTTTTTTACCTTTAATAAGCCTACAAAAGTAGGAAATAATTATCATTTAATTTTTATTTTCTTGCTAATATTAATGAGAAACTTTGGTTGGAAGTTAGAACAGAGAGAATGTATTAATGTTTTCCTAGAGCTTAGAGTTGAACTTGTCCACAAATAAATTTATATATATATAAAGCTAGATGATAAAAAGTTGATGTGACACCTCTCAATGGCCAATGATCCTATTTATCTTACTAGTATTCCTACACACGCGTTGTGTGGATATTTTTAAATGTCATAATTTTTATTTTTTTGGTAAATAAACATTTTTAATAACCACAGTGAGAATTACAAATCACTAAAAAAACCAGCCTGGACATCTCCCAGACTGTATACTTCCAGTATCTATCAAAATTACTCCTAACCATTGCTTACCCTATCCATCCCACATCTAAAGTTAATTATATAGGGTACCAATGTAACAGCTACAATTGCATGGGCGTGTTCGAATTTTGATCGCTTTTACGCGAGAAAGGGGGACCACCCTCTAAGCCATTCGGCTTCATTCCCCCTCTTATATGGACTTCTTGGACAATCTTCCTGACTAAAACATCACAACTTCTATTCTTCTTCTGAAATATCCTCTGGTTTCTCTCCTGCCAAATGTAATAAACACTCGTTGCAAGTGTTATGCGAAAAATTTCAGCTTCTGGCATCTTCCCTTTATAATGATCTTGCGCCCATCTTTGTTCCTCAGTCCACCCTGTTGCCGATATTTTGCCACCTTAGGATCTGTTGCCAAACTTTGTCTGAGTAGTGATTGTTAAAGAAAAGATGGTCAATGTGCTCATGTCCATCATCACACAATATACACCTGTTGTTTTCCACACTACCCCAAGTAAGTAGTCTTGCTTTCATCAGTAGCCTCCCATGCAATGCTAAGAATAAGATAAAGCTCCATTTTGGACATGCACAAGTATTGCATATCAATTTCCTCCATTCTACTTTTGGGTACTCCCCTCTTATTGGTTGATACACTTGTTTAATTGAGAACTTCTCCATTTGTATCACTTGTGATTCATTCCATCCCACAGCCTCCAGGACTTTATGTGTTTGTGGGATCTTTTTCACCATCCATGAGGCCTGGTTTGCTTGTATATTCCACACTGTCCCTTGCTTCCCATAGTAGATCTACACCCATTGTACCCATAGCTTGCCCTTTTTCTTGCTCAGATTCCACAGAAGCTTGCAGATGGCTGCCTTGTTCGACTCCTGAATACTTACAATATTTGAACCACCTGCAGTCTGTGGTTTACACAGTTGATCCCATGCAACCAATGCTTTCTTTGATGTATCTGTCCCTCCAGTCCATAGAAAAACTCTGCATAGCCTTCAATTCATTTTTATCACTTTCTTTGGCAATATAAATACATGTGACCAGAATACTTGAACAAAAAACAGAACACTTTTGATTAGCTGGACCCTTCCTACATATGATAGGAATCTAGATGTCCAACTTTGTATCCTTCCTCGAATCTTATCAATCAAAGGTTGACATTGCACCATAGTTATTCTCTTAGTACTTAGGGGTCTCGCTCCCAAGTATCTAAAAGGCATTGTACCTTGTGAGAACCCTAGCTCCTGCATTATGACCAGCTGCATTTCATTTTCCACTCCTCCAAAATAAATGGAGCTTTTATCTACATTTGCTTCCAGACCTGATGCTGCTGAAAAAACATTAAATAGCTCATAAACTTGTTTAATAGATGTGAGTTACCATTTGTTAAAGAGGAGCAAATCATCAGCCAAACTTAGTTGGACCAGTTGCAGTTTAGCACATCTTGGATGGTACTTGAAGCTTGGGGCCTTCTTCAGCTTTTTCAAGAGTCTTGTGAAATACTCCATGGTAACACAAAGAGATAAGGGGATAGTGTGTCTCCTTGTCTTAGCCCCTTCTTTGCCTCAAAAGGTGTACTGGGGAATCCATTGATCAGGATAGTGTAAGTCACTGTGCTTATACATTGTACTACCCAATCCACAAACACAGTAGGGAAGAGTGGTTGAATCAACACTTGTTTCAGAAACTCCCATTCCACTGAATCATATGCTTTCCTCATGTCAATTTTCATCATGCATCTAGGTGAAATCCCTTTCCTCCCATAACCCTTGACCATTTCACTACTCAAGATGATGTTATCATTGATCAATCTGTCTGGCACAAAAGCAGACTGCCCTTTATCTATTAAGCTATCCATCACACTCTGCATTCAGTTAGTAATCACTTTTGAAATGATTTTGTACACAACAGTACAACATGAGATAGGTCTATATTCTGATATGTTTGAAGGATGGTTCACTTTGGGAATCAGAGTCACTATGGTACAATTTATAGCTTTATGTAGTTTCCCTGTTTCAAAGAACTCTTGTACAGCCTCAATGAGCTCTTGTCCTACTATTGCCCAAGTTTTCTTGAAAAAATATGCATTAAACTATCACAGCTTGGTGTGTTATTGTCATTTATCCCTTTTAAAGCTTGTACTATTTCCTCCCTTGACACATGTGCTATCAGTTGTGCTTGCTGGCCTCTATCTAGTCTAGGTCCATCTTTCATTGCTTGACCATCCACAACTGGTAGTTGAGGTGCACTGGTCCCTATAAGACTTTTGTAGAAACTAAGTATCTCATCTTCAACATCTTTAATGTTTGTGACTATGTTCCCAGTAACATTGGTTAGACTGGCTATTTTGTTTTGAGCAAGCCTATTTCTCAAGCTAGCATGAATGTAAGCAGTATTTCCATCTCCCAATTTCAACCATTGTACTATAGACTTCTATCTGATAATGCTTTCCTCTACATTCAACCATTTTTCCAAGTTCAGTTTGGCCTCCCTTTCTGCTTCAGTCAAGCTTGTGGGTTGTCCTGGTAACCTCATAGTACCTTGTAAATCTTGTGTCTGCTGTCTGTGATGTCTGTACTTCTTTATTCTAGCTTCCAATCCCTGGAACTCAGCTGTATTTAAATTCTCTAAAGCTAAGCTTGTTTCACTCTCTTTAGCTTTCTCCACACCCCCTAAACATGTTAGTTCCTCCTACACTCTCCTACCAGGCTTGTTTCACAGTCTCATGAAATTTCTCATGCTTTGCTAGGTGGTTTAAAAACTTGAAAGGTTTGGATCTTAGCTCAACCTGCTGAACAAAATTGATACTGAGTGGTGAATGATCAGAGCACCCAGGGTCCAGTATCTCTACCTCCATGCCAGACATAGTCAATATTCATCTAGTGTTAACTAAGGCCCAATCTATTCTGTTGTTAGTGTGTCCATTAGTCCAGGTAAAATCTCTACCAATATGTTTTAGGATTGTCATGCTTGTCTCCCTCAGATAATCATCAATTCTATCTTCCCCTTTATGAATTGTATTGTACTCACCCATCGCAACCCAAGGAGTCTGCTAATTGTTATGTATCCTCCTTAACTGCTCCCATAAACTTCTTCTATCTGCTATAGTATGTAAACCATATATTGTTATAAAGCTAAATCTAGCATTTATCCATTTGCATTCCACCTCTGAATGTATAAGTTGTTCAGACTGTTCTACTAACCTGCAACTAATCACCTGAGGATCCCACAACAACCAAATTCTACCCTTACTGCTAGATGGAGAATTAGTAATACTTTTCCCTCCAGGTGAAACTTTCCTCAAGATTTTGTCCTCATGCTGAGACTTTATTTTATGCTCTAGAAGTACTATAATACTAACTTTATTAGTCCTTATAAACAGTGCAACTTCTTTCTGTTTATAGACTTTATTTAGCCCTCTTATGTTCCAAGTAACTAACTTCATTTAGGAGGATAGTGTGTTACCTTTCCTAGTCACCTTTGCTGCTCCTCCGAAATCTTTACCCATATCAGCTACATGTCTAGTATCATGATCATGTAATGGACCAAACTCATTTGCAATGGAAATTTTGGCCATACCCATGTGTTGTCTTTTCCCCTTTGTTGTTGATTTACCTCTTGCTTCCTCCCATTTCTCCACATTCTCCTGGGCTTATAGTTGTTCTCCTTCTTGTTGCCTGCCCTCCTGCACGTTTCTTATACCTTGTCCTTAATGCTGGTTCACCCTTTCCTACCTTGGGCTTACCACTTCTTCCTCTAACTCTACTAAGTTGTAATATATTTTTAAATAGATAAAATTTATTTACTTGTTAATATATTGTTTATATAGTTATAGTATTACATTATTACAATTTATATGACCATATTAACTCAATGATTTACTATATAACTTTTTTGTTATAATATTGTCCTAATAGTTATGATCAACTACATTTTTATGTTACAATATATTTATGTTAAGCTATTAAGAAGGTTTTTTTTTCTTATGAAAAAATTTCAACTCTCCACATGAAATATTTAATACTATAAAAGTTAAAAAATAAATTTAAATGTTTCATACATGTATAATTCAAAACTACTAATTTCAAAAATATTATTTAGTGATTTTAATTCGAGTCAAATTATTAATGGAAAAATTTATTAAATTATAATTAATATTTAATATTTAATACAAACATTAAAATATAATATAATATATAATTAATTAAATACATTTCATATTTATTATTGAAATTAATTAAATACACATAGTGGAGAAATTCCTTGATTTACATATAAGTAATTTTTTTAAAATTAAAGTACATTTATTTATGCACTTAAAATAACCAAACAAACAAAATACAATAAACAAAAGAAATAGGAAAAACTGTATATATCACTATAATTTATTTTTATGATAAAAAGAAGTCAAGTTATCCCAGCTGTAATGTCTCAATATATATTTACTTTTTTTACAAAAATATACATCAAATATATTTTTATTTTTAAAAAAAAATATACATCAAATATTTTTTTTTTGTATGTTTGAGGCTTTTATTTTTATTTTAAAAATTTAAATTATTTTTGTTGATTCAATGATAAATTGTATTTTATTTTATAGTAATTGTATTTTCTCTCCTATTAGATGTAACACCCCGTAACAAGAAAGAAATTAAATAGTGGAAATAGTCATTTTTGGAAAGAAAATAAAAATGATGAAAATTTGTTAAGTATGTTAGGTTGGATTTTTGGTCAACTTCAAACAATCATAATTCTTATATCAGGATGAGTTAGTTGTGTTTCCAGATATCATAGGAAAGATCTTGGAATAATCTTTCCAACGCCGCCAAGTTTGCACTATTATGAGTTCGTATGAGTGAGATATGCCCATTGGAAGTTGGGCTGTTCAAATAAGTAAAGTCTAATCCGGATTTTGGAAGGGTATTTTAGTCTTTTCCTTTCCAATTATTTTAATTCGTTTTTAGGAGTTTAATTGGGGTCTAAACTGAACTTGGTCAGTTTATGTTTTTCCAAAATGAGTTAGGGTTTTGAGAGAAGAGAAAAGAAGAGGAGAAAAGAGGAGAAGAAGCAAGATTCATCAAGATCGTTCAAGTTTGATCGTGGATTTCTTCAAGGGGTGATCCCTACGAGGTATGTGAGTTCACATAGCATTGGGTTCGTTCACCCACACGCCAAAAATGTTTATTTCAATATGATTTTCGTCCTAAAATATTGAGACTTTGATGTTCTTGAGTTGTATTCTTGAAATGCTTTCGTTCTTGAATTTGGGATGAGATTGAAGAGTTCTTGAGAGTTTAAGGTAGATTTTAGAGTTGTTTTGAGTTAGGTTCTAGGGTACATTTGCTGGTTATCTGAATCTAAAGAGAATTTGAGAAAAAGAACTGAGTTTAGGCCAATTGGGGTAAGAAAACGAAGAAGGAAAAGTCGACAGAATCTGGGTACCAGTGACGCGGACCTGTTCCTCAGGATTGGAAAAATCTTCCTCGCATCGCAGAGCAGTCACAGACCATTTTACCTCAAAATTTATTTCGCGACCAAATATTTAAATGCATCTCCGCGTCACAGGATTGGTTCCAGACAGTGATTTCTTTATCTTTTCTCATGTTTAACTATCTAAAAACACTCCTAAACTTCGTGAGATCTTTCCTATCACAAATCACTATAATCCTTGAATCCATAATACAATTCAAGGATCAGTTAAGAGTAAAGTCAAGAGAAGTTAAGAGTCAAGTTAAGAGAAGTTAAGAGTCAAGTCAAGAGAAGTTCATAGAGTCTTCCAAGAGTCTTTTACAAATGTTTTAACTTTGTTTTAAGACTTGAGTTTTGAGTTGAGTAAAGAGTGAAGTTTGAAGTTCATTTCTTCAAAAGAGTATATCCGTACAATGTATTCCCAAAGAGTAAAATATTTTCACATTTAAAGAAGAAAGGAAACCTTGATTTCCAAAAGAGCCTTTGAGCTAGTTTTTCAGTACAGATCCTTTGAGCTAGTTTTTCAGTTAAAGGGTAAATGCTTTCACAATTAAGCAAGAGAGGAAACTTTGATTTCCAAGAAGAGCATTTGAGCTAAGTTTTTGAGAAATTATCTCAAATCACAAAGAGCTAGTATCATATTTTGGGTGTAGTATTGAACACCGATATGGGGGAGAGTTCAGACAACTCACTGCCCCCATAAACCATGTAGCCACCATGGGTAGAAAAGGTACATACTTTTTAGATGATTCCTTAGTGCTTTTTAGCATAGACTAGTGAATCCACTTAGTAGTTCAGGTTCTATACCCCCGGCAAGGTATAAGACAGCCCTGACAACGTGAGGTAAAACAATGTATCATCACGATAGCTCTTAAGTAATGGTTGTCGATTAGAGAAACTCCCACAACAGTATTTAGTATTTTTATACACATCAGAAATATTTGTATTTTCATATACAAACAGAGTTCATATTGTATCTTCGCATACATACAAAGTTATTATTATATTTCTAAATACACAGAGTTTAAACCATGTTTTAAAGCTTTTCTTTATACTACATTTGTTTACACTACTTTATATTGAAATAAGTACAGTTGAGTTGAGTTGATTTGAGCCAGGTAAGTTCTTTAGTTCCTTTCAAGCTTATGTCTTGTTTTAGATTTCCCCTCGCATACTCATACATTCAATGTACTGATGCCATTTGTCCTGCATCTTCTTATGATGCATACAAAGGTAACTAGGATCAACATCCAGCGCATCGTTGATTTTAGTGAGCTCCAGAGTTTGTTGGTGAGCGTCCTTGCTTCCAGAGGATCCCTTTTATTACTTTCAGTATTTTAGTTCATTAGGATGTCGTGGGTCTTGTCCCAACATCCATCTCAGTTATTAGAGGCTACATAGATAGATAGTCAGTTAGTTCATTTGTCCTTACTTTGTTATTGGCTTATGTTCAGATTTGAGTTGCCACTTTGACTAAGTTAAATGTTTATTTCAAAGACATTATGAGTTAAGTTTGTGACAGTTAACTTATCTTGCATTTGAGTTCTTTTCTTAATGCTTAAAGTCTTCCGTTGAGTAAGTAAGCTAGGCCAAGGGTTCGCTTAGGGCCAGTAATGGTTCACGAGTGCCAGCTATGTCCAGGGTGTAGGCTCAAGGCGTGACTAACTTGATATTAGAGCACATAATTCAAGAGTCCTGGGGAGTCTATGAAGCCGTATCTGTACAGTCCTAGTTATCGGTGTGAAGCGAGCCACATCTATAATTAAGAGGCTGCAATATTTAGGAATTTCCTTCAGTTTCATACTTATTTTATGCGATAGAGTTCATCTCTGTACAGTTTCTTTATAACTCGTGCTTGTGCGTAACTAATTGTGAGTTGGACTAGTTTTGAGAGTGCTTCCATAGGGCGTTTCTTTCCCCGTGAGCTATGAGAAGAAAAGAGATGGTTGCCGACATGAGGAGCAGGATGAGTTTATTCATTGTTGGGTTGTCTCGTCTGTCAAATAAGGAAAGTAAGGCAGCCATGCTAATAGGTGACATAGACATAGCAAGGGTGATGATCCATGTGCAACAAGTTGAGGAGGACAAGCTGAGGGATAGAGAAGAGTTCAAGAATAAAAAAGCTAAGACAGGGAATGAGTTCGGGCAGCACAAGAGTAATGCTAACCGATCATCCTTCTAACAAAAGCAAAATGGACCTGCTCCATCATATGCTATTGCACCTGTACCCAGAAACAAAAGTGAGGACAATAGTAAGAATTACAGAGCTAAACCTGCCTATTCTCAGGTCAGTATGGCACAAAGGGGTAGTAAGCCTCTTGCATGTGCTAAGTGTGGTAGGAACCACCCAGGTAAATGTCGCGATGGCTCCACAAGTTGTTTCAAGTGTGGACAAGGGGGTCATTTCATAAAAGAGTGCCATAAGAATCGGAAAGGTAATGGGAATCAGGGCAATAAAGCCCAATCTTCATCAGATACTCCACCAGACAAAGCTGCATCTAGAGGAGATACTTCAGGGGTAGGCGGAGGAGGAAACCATCTTTATGCGATCACTAGTCGCTAGGAGCAAGAGAACTCTTCAGATGTTGTCACTGGTATGATCAAAGTTTTTAACTTTAATGATTATGCTTTGCTAGACCCAAGAGCGAGTTTATTCTTTGTAACTCCGTATGTTGCGATGCATTTTGATGTTATTCCTGAGCAACTTAGTTAACCCTTCAGCATTTCTACACCTATTGGTTAGTCTATTCTAGCAGAGAGAGTCTATCGTGATTGTCCCATTTTCGTCAATCACAAGAGCACCATGGCTGATTTAATAGAGTTAGACATGTTAGATTTTGATGTCATTCTAGGTATGGACTGACTTCATGTTTGTTATGCCTCAGTTGATTGTAGAACTCAAGTTGTCAAGTTCCAGTTTCCAAATGAACCAATCTTAAAGTGGAAAAGTAGTTCAGCAGTTCCTAAGGGTCGTTTCATTTCATACCTTAAGGCAAGGAAATTAGTTTCAAAGGGGTGTGTCTATCACTTAGTCCGAGTCAATGACTCTAGTGTTGAGATACCTCTTATTCAGTTAGTTGCAGTAGTAAAAGAGTTTCCAGAAGTCTTTCTAGATGATCTTCCTGGAGTCCCTCCTAAGAGAGAGATAGACTTTGGTATAGACCTCTTTCCATATACTCATCCTATATCTATTCCTCCATATAGAATGGCTCCAACAGAGTTGAAAGAGCTCAAAGAACAATTGAAAGACCTCATTGATAAGGGCTTTATTCGACCAAGTGTCTCACCTTTGGGTGCTCCGGTCTTGTTTATGAGGAAGAAGGATGGTTCCCTTAGGATGTGTATAGATTACCTTTAGTTGAACAAGGTTACCATCAAGAATAAGTATCCTTTTCCAAGAATTGATGATCTTTTCAATCAGCTTCAGGGTGCCACCTGTTTCTCTAAGATAGACCTCAGATTTGGCTACCATCAGTTAAGAGTAAGGGAATATGATATTCCAAAGACAACTTTTAGAACCCGTTATGGTCATTATGAGTTTGTGGTTATGTCCTTTGGTTTGACCAATGTGCCCGCGACATTCATGGACCTTATGAATAGAGTATTCAAACCTTATTTAGATATGTTTGTTATCGTCTTCATTGGTGACATACAATCTATTCAAGGAGTGAAGAAGATCATGCTAGTCATCTCAGAATAGTTCTTCAAACTCTAAGAGAAAGAGAATTGTATGTCAAGTTCTCTAAGTGTGAGTTTTGGCTTGAGTCTGTGGCATTATTAGGCGACATTGTGTCTGAAGAGGGAATTAAAGTTGATACTCAGAAAATTGAGGCAGTGCAGAATTGGCCTAGACCCACATCTCCAATTGATATTAGGAGTTTCTTTGGTTTGGCTGACTATTATAGAAAGGTTCGTAGAGGGGTTCTCATCTATTTTATCCCCTTTGACCAAGTTAACTCAGAAAATTGTGAAATTTCAATGGTTTGAAGCTTGTGAGAAAAGCTTTCAGGAATTGAAAAAGAGGTTGACGAGTACCCCAATTTTGACATTACCAGAAGGTACGCAAAGCTTTGTTGTCTATAGTAATGCGTCTAGAATTGGTTTGGGTTGTGTGTTAATGCAGAATGGCAAGGTTATAGCTTATGCCTCCAGACAGTTGAAAGTTCATGAGAAGAACTACCCAACCCATGACATAGAGTTGGCTATCGTAGTATTTGCTTTGAAGATATGGTGCCACTATCTCTATGGTGTTCATGTGGATGTGTTCACTGATCATAAGAGCCTTCAGTATGTGTTCACTCAGAAAGAGCTTAATCTCAGACAAAGGAGGTGGTTAGAATTACTCAAGGATTATGACATTATTATTCTTTACCACCCAGGTAAGGCTAATGTTGTTGTTGATGCTTTAAGCAGGTTGTCTATGGGTAGTACCGCCCATGTTGAGGAAGAAAAGAGAGAGTTAGCGAAAGATGTGCATAGACTTGCACGCTTGGGAGTCCGACTAATGGATTCCAAAGAATGAGGAGTAGTGGTGATGAATGAGGCTAAATCATCAGTAGTGTCAGAAGTAAAAGAGAAATAAGACCAAGATCCTTTATTGCTTGAATTAAAGACAAGTGTTCATAGCAAAAAAGTGATGGCTTTTAAACAAGGGGGAAATTGTGTTTTCAGGTATCAAGGTTGATTGTGTGATTCATTTCAAGGGTAATTGGGATGATCACTTATCTCTCATTAAGTTTGCTTACAACAATAGTTACCATGCTAGCATCCAAATGGCTCCATATGACGCTCTTTATGGGAAAAAATGCAGATCTCCTATTGGATGGTTTGAAGTTGGTGATGCAGGGTTGATAGGACCAGATATAGTTCATCAAGCTATGGAGAAGGTGAAAGTAATTCAAGAGAGGTTGAAAACGGCATAGAGTCATCAGAAATTCTACACTGATGTTAGGAGAAGGGAGTTACAGCTTGAAGTAGATGATTGGGTGTATTTAAAAGTTTCACCCATGAAAGGTGTTATGAGATTTGGTAAGAAGGGAAAACTTAGTCCCCGGTATATTAGCCCTTACAGAATATTGAAAAGGGTAGGTAATGTAGCTTATGAGTTGGTGCTACCACATGAGTTAGCCGCGGTTCATCCGATTTTTCACATCTCCATGTTGAAGAAGTGCATGGGCGATCCTTCATTGATCATAGCAACTGAAAATATTGGGATCAAGGATAGCTTATCTTATGAAGAGATTTCGGTTCAGATTCTTGATCGCTAAGTTTGCAAGTTGATAACAAAGGAGGTAGCATCAGTCAAAGTTCTTTGGAGGAATCATTTTGTTGAGGAGGCCACTTGGGAAGCTGAAGAGGATATGAAGAAGAGAAATCCACATCTCTTCGAATTCGGAGTATTTCCAAATTAAAGTACTAATCCTTTCTTGGAATTTTATTTATAAGTTGGCATATTGTAAATGCATTGTGCTTGTTGGGTGTTTGAACTGCATGTTTCATGTTACACTCTTAGCCTACTAAGAGTAAGCTCATTTGAGGATGAATGTTCCCAAGGAGGAGATATTGTAACACCTCGTAACTAGAAAGAAGTTAAAAAGTGGAAATAGTCATTTTTGGAAAGAAAATAAAAATGATGAAAATTTGTTAAGTATGTTAAGTTGGATTTTTGGTCAACTTCAAATGACCATAACTCCTAGCTCATGATGAGTTAGGTGTGTTTCCAGATATCTTAGGAAAGATCTTGGAATAATCTTTCCAACTCCACCAAGTTTGCGCTATTCCGAGTTCGTATGAGTGAGATATGCCCATTGGAAGTTGGGCTGTACAAAGAAGGAAAGTTTAATCCATATTTCGGAAGAGTATTTTAGTATTTTCCTTTCCCAATTATTTTAATTCGTTTTTAGGAGTTTAATTGGTGTCAAAACTGAACTTGGTCAGTTTACGCTATTCCAAAAAGAGTTAGGGTTTTGAGAGAGGAGAAAAGAAGAGGAGAAAAGAGGAGAAGAAGCAAGATTCGTCAAGATTGTTCAAGTTTGATCGTGGATTTCTTCAAGGGGTGATCCCTACAAGGTATGTGAGTTCACATAGCGCTGGGTTCGTTCACCCACGCGTCAAACATGTTTATTTTAGTATGATTTTCTTCCTAAAAGATTGAGACTTTGATGTTCTTGAGTTGTATTCTTGAATTGCTTTCGTTCTTGAATTTGGGATGAGATTGAGGAGTTCTGGAGAGTTTAAGGTCAATTTTAGAGCTTTTTTGAGTTAGGTTCTTGGGTACATTAGCTGGGTATCTGAATATAAAGAGAAATTGAGAAAAAGAACTGAGTTTAGGCCAATTGGGGTCGAAAAAAGAAGAAGGAAAAGTCGGCAGAATCTGGGTACCAGTGAAGCGAACCTATTCCTCAGGATTGGAAAAATCTTCCTCACATCGTAGAGCGGTTACAGACCATTTTGCCTCAAAATTTATTTCGCGACCAAATATTTAAATGCATCTCCGCATCGTGGGATTGGTTCTAGACAGTTATTTCTTGATCTTTTCTCATGTTTAACTATTTAAAAGCACTCCTAAACTTCGTGAGATCTTTCCTATCACAAATCACTATAATCCTTGAATCCATAATACAATTCAAGGATCAGTTAAGAGTCAAGTCAAGAGAAGTTAAGAGTTAAGTTAAGAGAAGTTAAGAGTCAAGTTAAGAGACGTTCATAGAGTCTTCCAAAAGTCTTTTACAAAATGTTTTAACTTTGTTTTAAGACTTGAGTTTTGAGTTGAGTAAAGTTTGAAGTTCATTTCTTCAAAAGAGTATATCCGGACAATGTATTCCCAAAGAGTAAAATGTTTTCACATTTAAAGAAGAAAGGAAACCTTGGTTTCCAAAAGAGCCTATGTGCTAGTTTTTCAGTTAAAGGGTGAATGCTTTCACAATTAATCAAGAGAGGAAACTTTGATTTCCAAGAAAAGCCTTTGAGCTAAGTTTTTGAGCAATTATCTTAAATCACAGAAAGAAGTATGTTTTTTTAAAAACATAAGAACTAGAATCATATTTTGGGAGTAGTATTGAGCACTGATATGGGGGAGAGTTCAGACAACTCACTGCCCCATAAACCATGTAGACACCATTGGTAGAAAAGGGTCATACTTTGTAGATGATTCCTTAGTGCTTTTTAGCATAAACTAATAGATCCACTTAGTAGTTCAGGTTCTATATTCTCGGCAAGGTATAGGATGGCCATGGCAGCATCAGGAAAAATGTTGTATCATCACGATAGCTCTTAAGTAATGGTTGTCGGTTAGAGAAACTCCCACAACAGTATTTTGTATTTTTATATACATCAGAAATATTTGTATTTTCATATACTAACAAAGTTCATATTGTATATTTGCATACATACAGAGTTATTATTGTATTTATAAATACACAGAGTTGAAAACCATGTTTTAAAGATTTTCTTTATTCTGCATTTATTTACACTGCTTTATATTGAAATCAGTTCAGTTGACTTGAGCTAGGTAAGTTCTTCAGTTGCTTTCAAGCTTATGTCTTGTTTTAGATTTCCCCTCGCATACTCGTACAGTCAATGTACTGATGCCATTTGGCCTGCATCTTCTTATGATGCAGACACAGGTAATCAGGATCAGCATCCAGCGAATCGTTAATTCTAGTGAGTTCCTGAATTTGTTGGTGCGCCTCCTTGCTTCCGGAGGATCCCTTTTATTGCTTTCAGTATTTTAGTTCATTAGGATTTCATGAGTCTTGTCCCGACATCCATCTCAGTTATTAGAGGTTTCATAGATAGACAGTCAGTTAGTTCATTTGTCCTTACTTTGTTATTGGCTTATGTTCAGATTTGAGTTGCCACTTTGACTAAGTTAAATGTTTATTTCTAAAGCATTATGAGTTAAGTTTGAGATAGTTGAGTTATCTTGCATTTGATTCTTTTCTTAATGCTTAAAGTCTTCCGTTGAGTAAGTAAGCTAGGCCAAGGGTTTTATTGGGGCCAGCAATGGTTCTCTAGTGCCAGTTTCGCCCAGGGTGTAGGCACGGGGCGTGACATTAGATATATATAAATAGAATAATACTAGATATTTTCCCCCTAATAATAAAAATGGATGATTTAAAACATTGAAAATAGATAAATTTTGAATTTTAAATTAATTCCTTTCAAAATTAATATTTATACCTAAGAATATGTACTATTCATATTCATAATTGAATAATCCACTTATATGTTGCACATTTTATTTTCTTGAACCTTTAGTTTTTTAAACAATGATTTTCATTTCAAAAGAAGTCATTTTACAAATTTTAAACCGCCTTCTCTAATTATTTGGCTTCATATAAATGTTTTGAATAATATATTTGTTATTTTCTTAGATAGAGACTAACCTATATTTGAGGAAATGGGGACGTGGGTGAGGGTTTGTGGGGGGTATTAATTTAGATAGATATATGCAAGTTCTAATGTGTGCACTCATTAGAAAGAATGAAGATCAAAAGTAAGAATTATATTTTGCAATTAACAATCACACTCTACTCATTCTATGAATCTACACTTAGGTTTTTGTCATAGTTCCCACAACCCTAGTTGTGGTGTTTAGCCACTCATGCTTTCAAGTTAATAAGCAAAAATATAAGATGAACACATAAAAAAAATCACTTACGAAGATTGTAAATTCAAGGAAAACGTGATATTCAAATACCGAATCAAACTTCAAGTCTCAATCCAATGTTAATCGATGAAACCAAAGTAGTCTATAATATGGAAAGTAGTCTATCCTTCATCTAATAATGAGATAAAACAAAAAAATAAACCTAATTAATTCAAATAGTCTATCTAAAGAGAGTCCTACTCAAAGTAAGACTGAATTGGCGGGCTGCTTCATGGACGGTAGGACGGTCCGTCATGAGCTTCACAGTACGTGAGGCCTGCCGTGGTCTCACACTTAGACAGTGTGAAACCCCTTTTCTTGGTATCTTTCACGATCAACATCACGGGCCGTCAAGAGGACCGCAACCAGTCTGGGTCTCCGTGGTCCTTCTTTAGCCATAACAAATGTAACTCCTCAAAGCATGTCCATTGGAAATCCTTCATGATCAATATCACAAACCGTTGTGAGGACCACGAGCCGTCTGGGCCTCCGTGGTCCTTACTTAGCCAACCAAAATGTAGCCTCTCAAAACCTGTCTACTGGAACTTCTTTACGGGCTGCATCACGATCTGTGAAAGAGACCACGGTTCGTCATATCTTCCATCATCTTTACTTGATTAAATTCATCGTACCATGTTGACACTACTTCAACCCCACAAGCCTCCAGACGACTCGTCATCATGACCACGGCCCGCCTCCAAGGGTTTACCAAAACTCCTCATTGATATTAAAAAAGTGGCCATGGGTTCGCAAAAGCAAACCCCTAATAAAATCTGGCCCTTGCGATTGCGTAAGCAAAGGTCGCAATTGCGACACAACACTTCATGATAACAAAGTTCAGTTGGTCTGACCTCTCGTGAACGTGACCCACACTTAGTGAAAGTGATGCTCGCTGAAGTGAGAAGCCCATAGCTAATCTGCAGCACACAGACACTAGATAAATTAGCCAACACTGAAAACAACAGAAGGACCCTTACAATTCATTCGGAATCTCGTACACACAATAGAACAGTAGAAATACGAATCTGAGGTATCCTTGACCCAACAACCATGAGAACCACAAGAAACTTTGACCCAACACCCTTGAGAACCACAAGAAACTAACATAATGCCTAAAAAGGTTAAAAGAAGCTCGAGACCTCTCAAAAATATACCAAAATCTCATCTTGGCCTAAAATCACCCCTCAAATCCAACATAACTCTTGGAATTCCGATCCGAGTATCCGAACCCCGAATATTGACCAAAGTCAACCCAAAGGCTAAACTTTCTACAACTTCAAACTTAGGATCTCAAATCTTCAAAAAGAATATGAATATGAAATCGACAACTCTCATCGGTAAGATTTCACATTTTGGAATCTATGAAATTGACGGAATTCCATTTTGACACTCAAAACTCCAAAAGATACTGAAAACTACTTTTTAACAATTTAAGCCTTGGAAACTCAAATCCTACCAAATACTCAACTTTAAAACTCAAAGTTTAAAACCAAATTTCAAAACACAATTAAAAACAACTTAGGGTCAACATCGGGAGGGCATAAAAGTAAATTCATGAAACTTTGAAAAAATGACCAACCAGGTCATTACACGTTTGGGCTAGCATATAACTATTTGAAGAAGAAGATTGATGTGAACAAGCAGAAAAACATTTTAATAATAAGAATAATGCATCATACGCTTTATATGTCTTTCCCTGATCATTCTTGGTATTTATTATCTATCATCTTATCGATTTATTATCGACTCTTATCTATTTATGCAGTAATAAATAGACAATATAAATTTACATAATTTTATATTGATTGGAAGTTTTGATATATAAGTATTTTCGTCGCATTTTGGAATGTCTTCAAATTCTCCTTTGCTCAATCCTCGTTTACTTAGATGGCACATGATGAAAAGCGAAAACATAACGGAAGGCAATCCATTTTAGTATAGAGGGAGGAATACAAAGGTACAAATTTATTTGTTACTATATCATAATATTTTTAAATTAGTTAATGTCGTGTAATTTCTATACATTTTATTTTGTAGATTATGCAACATACCTTACCACTACTATTTGTGGGATAAAGCAGACCTACATGAAATTATTTAATCCATACATAGACGAAATTAAGAACACAATCATTAATGCTGTGAAGGCAGAGTGGAAGGATGTGGTTATCCTCACTTCATTAGATGATAACTGATGAAGAAAAGAAAAAGAAGGAGCGCAAAGAGGTAAGTCACTAATGTCATGGAAATAATGACTTAATTGAGGTGTTAAAAGCGTTAAAATAGATTATATAGGTGTACTAAGACTATACAAAATGACCTCACTTAACACCCACTTAATTAGGATTTTCCCAAAATTACCCTCCTTAAGCAGCCTAGTGCAAGGCACTACGGCCACCTTCAAATCCGTCAAGGGCACCACAACCCTTGAAGGTGCCCGTGGTCCCTTGACCAGTAGCTAGGCTACCCTAGAATTTCCCCCACAAGGTGAAGTGGCTCTTGAAGGGGAGCCTTTTTGGGATAGCTTTAGGGAGGCTATTACCTCACCACCACGGGTGACACCATAGGGGGTGGTGGCCACCATGTGTCATGAAGACTATTGTGGTCATGGTGGGCAGTGCCTTGGCCAATTTTGGGCAGACTTGGCCCCTTGCCTTGGCACTTGCCCATTTTCCTTGGCTCTTGCCCTTCCCCCTTGACGTTAACCCTCACGTATAGCTCTAGTGTAGCCTACTAGTTTCTGGGGTATCACAAACCTGTTGCACATGGATCATCAGCCTTGCTATGTCTATGTCCCCTATCAACATCGCAACCTTACCCTCTTTGCTTGATAGACGAGACAACCCAGATACAAATAAGCTCGTTCTACTCCTCATATCAACAACCATCTCCGGAGCATAATGGACAGTTGAGTGAACTTGAGGTTGTACATATGCACACTCATAGATTCCTGCTTAAGAGTATGGAATTACCTTACCTTTGCCTCTCTCACTTCGCGGGAACAGAAAATCCCTAAGAAGGCCTCTTCGAACACAACCCAGCTCACAATTGGTGCACATTCAACTCTACTCTTCTTCCATTGGTCGTACCACACTCTAGCAACAACCTTCAGTTAGTATGCAACTAATTCCTCACGTTCAGCATCTGCAACATGCATCACCTCAAATACTTTCTGTAAATATTCCGAAAAATCATCAGTGACACTTGAACCGGTGAAGTCTGGAGAATTTATCCTTAAGAACTCACAGATTCTGGATGTATCAACCACATCCTTTCGATTCCCTCTTTGTTGACCAGCCTAGTTGGCCACAACTTGGCTTAACATCCGAATAGCATCTCAGAATTCAACATTAGTGACCTCTCCATTGGGTTGCACTTCTGGTGCATTGGGGACCCCTTGATCCTGATGATCAACATTATTCCTAGCAGGACGACCTCGGACAGCTCTTCGTGGAGGCATGATCTGAAATATATGGGAAAGCATGAATTAGAAAGAAACTTTATAGAGTTGAACTCTATCGCACAAAAAGAGTATGAAAGAAGTGAGATAGTTCCTAAATGTCACAGCCTTTTAATTACAGATTTGTCGCGCTTCATACCAATAACAAGGACTCTACAGACACGACTTCATAGACACCCTAGGACTCTTGAACTCTGTGCTTTGATACCAAGTTTGTCACGCCCCGTGCCTACACTCTGGACACAACTGGCACTCAAGAACCATTGCTTGCCCCAAGCGAACCCTTGACCTGGTTTAACTCTCAACGGAAGACTTACTCATCAATAAAAGAACTCAAAGGAAAGCTTTAACTTAATAGTCTCAAATACTTAAACTCAAAATATTTAGAAATAAACATTCTACTGGCCCTAGAGGCAACTCAAGTCTTTAAACAAGTTTTAAAAGATTGTAAAAGACTTCTCAAAATGACTCGGAAGAACTCTGAAGACTCAACTCCTTACTTTACCTTGAAAATTATGAATTAAAGGTTATGATTCATGTTATCAATGATCTCTCGATGTAGTTTAGAGTAGTTAGAATCAGAAAGGAGTGAAGGTATCCTTCAATAGAACTCAGACGGGCCAAACGACGTAATTAGGGGTGAGGGCAGGTGACCCTGGTGCACTAAGTGGCACGGGGCGCAGGCCCTAAAACTACAGAAACTTATTTGTGGCGCATTGCTGGCGTGGCGTGCTATCCCCTGCCTAAATTTTTCCCGACAAATTTTCTTTCTCGTTTTCTAACCCTAATTCGCCTAGAATGGAATGATTTCTTTCCAATGCACTTAGATTTGAGTACCCAACATAATTACACAAAAATCTACTCAAATCGACCCTCAAATTACTAACATTCATCTCAAAAAATTCATCAAAGCCTCAACAATCAAGATTAACGATTAAACTGCAAGAAAACTGATCAAGAACTCAAATCCTTCATCGTTGAGAAAGAAATTGCATTAAAACCACATGATTGGCGTGTGGGTGAACGATCCCAATACTATGAGAACTCACATACCTATTAGGGATCAAACCCTTGACGAAACAATCCTCGATTCGCAAGAAAACTTGATGAATGCCTTGAACCTTCCCTCTTTTCTCCTTTTTTCTCTTTTTGAACTCTCCCTTAAAACCATAAGCGTAATTTAGGATTGTGAAAACTGACCCAAATCAGCTTTGACTCCTAAAATAACACTAAACACGTTTTAAGCTGATGGGGTAAGGAAACGACCAAAATACCCCTCACTAATTCAGGTAACTTTCCTTAATGGACATGCTGACTTCAAACAACCATATGTCTCTCATCCAAACTCCTAATTTAGCAAACTTGGTCGCATTGGAGATAGGATTCCAAGACCTTTCATTATATATCTTATGAGTCACCTAATTCATTCTGTACTGAAAGTTATGGTCATTTGAATATGACCCAAAACTCACAATTTAAGCATAACTTGCAAAATTCTCAATTTAGCTATTTGCAATTTACTGCTTTCTAAATTTAGCTCTTTCTAAGGCGGGATGTTACAGAAGCCTTAGAAGGAATCTTAGTGCCTACACATGGAGAGTTTAGTAGCAATGAGAGTAGCATTTCCTCAATATTATAGTAAATTGAATGTAGACTAGTTTAGAGAAGATTGAATAAATGCATAGTTTTAAAGTGTCAGCTTTTGACATAAGGGGGAGATGATACGATGAGAAACCAAGTCAAGTGTGGAGAATTAGATAGTGATGTGTTTAAAAAGAGTTATAGAGATATATCAATCCATTCAAAATCTTGTGTATTACTCAAAGTCCAGTCTTTCCAATATCTTATTGATGTTTCTTATTATGGTAGTGATGGTAATCTAATCAAATCTAAGGTTAAAATGTGTAGGTGGAATAAAGTGGAGTTTTACTATGAGTAATAGTTAAATGAGGGTAATTAGTCAGTTCTGGGTAGTAATGCGTGAAATTTCAGTTGGTATGGTAGGGATGAGGAATTCCTATGAACTTGGTTAGCAGGAGTCCAGGGAGTGATTAATGTACTAAGCTTGACTGTTCCGTTGTTAATATGTGGAAAAATGTGTTATGCATTCGGTGGTTCTTGATATGAGCCAAGGTTTGTTGAATGTGGCGGTAATGAGTAATAATCTTGGGATGAGATTTCCTATAGAGGTGTAGGACATGAACCTTGTGATATTGGGTTAGGCTTGAATATAGTAAGAACATACCATTAGGCTCAAACTTTGGTAAGAGTAATCATGTACGTTTGTGGGATCTATGAGTTGCAGGAAATGAGGTTTGGTAATAAGGAAAGAAGGGCATAGTTGAGAAGTATTGCTAAGCTTAACAGCTACCAGTCATATTACCCAAGGAATAGTATTCATACCCTTACTTCATGCCCAGACCTCCTTTTTTCAGACAAGATAACTTTAGGTAGATATTGACTTGGTTCAAAACAACATCGTTCTTGACTTATGTTATATAGAGAGTCCCGAATCTTGATATGAATCAGTTCAAACTATGTAAGTAGGCAAGTTCAGAATTCAGAAAAGGTAGTAAGAGTAAACTCCTTTCCATTCCTAGTACATCCATCATTCGAGGATGAATGATCCCAAGGGGGAGATATTGTAACACCTTAATTTTTTTTAAGGTAAGACTCAAGCCATGCTTTGTCTGTGAATATGATTTTACCGAGTGATTTAAAATTTCTTAGGTGTTAAAGATCACTAGATGTAACACCTTGAGTTTCAAAAAAGAATTAAAGAGAAATTCATTCATGTAACGCATCAGTTCTCTTAAGTTTTTGGTCAAGTTCAAACGACCATATATTTTAGCACATAAAGAGTTAGGTGGCCCATGAACTATCAAATTAAAGTTCTTTGAGTCCTCTTTCCAATGCCACCAAGTTTGCTCAATTCGAGCTTGGATGAAGCAGTTATGCCCGTTTGAGTGAAGCCTCTTTAGTTAAGACATTTATGTCATTTTAGGAAAGGGTATTTTGGTATTTTCCTTACCCCAATAGACCTACCCAAGATTTTCCTCACCCAGTTAAGGGTCTAATCAGACTCTAAGATTATTTTTCACATTCCAAAACACTTGGGGCTTTAGAGCGAGGTTTCAATAGGAGAAAAAGGGCTAAATTCAAGCGTTCTTCAAGGCTTGTGGATTTCTCCAAGCGGTCACGAGTCAGAAAGTTTCAATATATAGCTGAATTGGAAAGAAATGTACAAGCTTTGAAGGCATGTATCAGTTTAACCTTGATATACATAGACTGGTACCTGGACATGAAATCGATGTTGCATTTTGGTAACTTGGTAATTGACTAGTTTTTGTGATTTCAGGCTGAAGGTCCTGAAGTGTCTGCTGAGCTTGAATTCCTTAACCAGCAGAATCTTATCCTTAGCATGGAGAATAAAGCTCTAAAGTAGCATTTAGAAAATTTAGCTCATAAAGTATTGTAAGATTCTTTATATGTTATACTGAATTATTCTACAATTGTTTCTAGTGCTTGTAGTCTTGGACTATTTTGATAAAGTTGATTATGCAGCAGGTCTTGTGAGTCCAAACCTTATTTAGCTAGGAATTAGATTTATCTGAAATAAGGATTATATAATTGATTTTTTCATAGTGAATAAAACAACTGTAAGTGAGCTGGGAAAGTGGCCATGGTTTTCCTAGAACTAAAACAAAACTTTTTGAGTAATGTTCAATTTGATTAATAAAATAGCGGTCTCTAGGGAAAGTGGGGACAATTACTGGTCATCCCAAATACATCAATTCTTGGTAAGAAGATGGAATGATCTTATTGTAGCCAAGTATTGTGGCCTAGCGGTGAATGAAAACCAGGGTGAAAAATCCAGCAGAGACAAAGTGCTAGGTGATTTCTTCGGTACTTAAACTAGTGGGAAGTAACAAGTACCCAATGAAATAAGGAAGGTGTGTGCGGCAGGTGTAAGATGGTGGAAGTAGTAGTACTCTTTTCCACTACATTTGGATGACCTTAATGTGAACAGGTCCATATTTTTTGCTTCAAGCCGTCAAATTTGCTTACCTTTCAAAATTAACTCAAGGGATGGAAACTATTCTTATTTACCTCTGGAGGTAGCATGCATACAGATTAGGTAGCTATGCCTTTAATCATGTCTTACTGACTGTCCCTCAGTTGACTTTGCCATGGAGTGACAAAAGTTCACGATTTCCATTGTGCGATATCAAGAAGAGGTCTTGCTTCCCATGTGCTCACCTCCAACGGGTTTGTTCTCCTTCTGTCTAAATTGATTCTAGTTCTTGTTACAACATATGTCTTTTACATCACTATTTGTTAAGCTTTTATGTGCACATGGTTGTCAATGCTAAAGAAAAGCATTTGTCGCAGTTGACTCACCTGAAGTGGTTAAATCCAGCATAATATCTCATGTCTTTGTATGTTCGGAATGATTAAATTCCTCAGTTTCCCTTTGTAACATTTTCCAGCTTATGATTCCCTTCTAATTTCATTTTCATGAACCATGTAATGTAAGCATTGATGGAGGAGCTCCTTTCTGCTCATTCCTTGTTTCTTCAATAAAAACATTCTTGTTAATTTTTAACTTTCTATGAAGTTATTGTCTTATGGTACATGGCACCCAGGCCTAGCAAATCCTAACCCTACCCTACCAAATATCTGACATTAATTTTTCATGCAAGTATTGCATTTTAATTAAAATCATATGGGTTTTCCATTCTACTAGAGGGATTAATCCACCATTCAATTCAATACATACATAAGAATAAAAAGGGTAAAATATGGGTTCTATTCATAATGGACGAACTGCCGATAAAAAAAACACAACAAAGGAAAAAAGGATCTATAGATCAAAGATAAATCTTTCGACTGCTGTAAATCCTCAAATAAACAAGAAAAAAAAACACACGATCCCAATCTTTAAAACATTCAGAAATTATACCGAAAAAAACCCATACAAATAGATCACTCAATTCTCTTTCTTTTCCCCTTATCAACAACAACAACATTCTTGTTCTCCAAGAAACGAATTCTCCTGTTGACAGCAGCAAGTTTGATTCAACTAGCGTCAGGAGATCTTTCTCTCCTTGTTCTTCTTCTAGTTGTGGTACTGGTGTTGATGATTCTTTGTGCTTCTTTTTGGGTTTCAGATTTTGAGAGTAAAGATCAAGAACTTCATTATAGGGATCCAAATTGTTAGGCCATGTTTGGAGTTCCCCATTAGGACCAGTAATAACAGTACAAACCTTGATATCACATAGAGTTGCAAGCTCCATTAACTTCCTCTTTATGCATTCTTTCCTCTATTGATAAGACTTGGGATTGTTTGTTTTCTTCTTGCTTTGATCTTCTTATTCCATAGCCTGATTCGATGTAGAGTCCTAAGAAGAATGAGTACGTATATATAGGTGTTTTGGGGGAATTATATAACTTCGGTAATACAAGTCCTTATTTGAATAGGAAAGAGAATCTAATGCTCTTGGGAGGTTTGGTCAAAAAATTGCTAAAAGTTTTGGTATGTAAGGGTCCCGAATTGGGAAAGAAATATAATATAGAAAAATAGTAAATGTAGCTTCCCAAGTTTACTGACAGCTGGGTTAGATCGTCTATGTCACACTTAGCGGGATGCGCTCTTTTTTTTTAAACCTACCTAGGTAAAACCATCAAAATACAACTTAATAAATTGGGTTTATTTGGAATATGGTATACAACTTTATTAAGTAAAATATTAAATGAGAGTCCTTTTTAGATTTGGTAAGACAATCTTGTGAAAATATTAGTGGTCTTTTTGTTTAATTATGTATCGATTTATTTTGTTATATTTTGGTAATAGAAGGTCTCTAGTTAAGTTACAATTACTATTTCCTAATTTGTACTCGTAGGAATAGATTTAAAATCTCTTGGAGGTCGGTGAAAAATCTGCGAAAGTTTTCGTATGCGAAGCCTCCCGAATTGGAAAAGAAATACTCCATATATTGCAACTTACCAAATTGACTAATACATGTATTAGGTTACATAGTCTACGTTCTTTTATCTAAACCTAGTTGGATTTGAATGTTTTTTTTTTTCTATCGACTCACGTTCCATTTCAGCGTAAACCAAATTAAATTAATTTGATCACTCACTAAACTTTAACCAAATCATTTTTTTTCACTTTATATACAAGAATAATATGCGAGAAAGTATAGGAAAGTAAATACATATGACATATCTAATCAAAGAAAAAGACTATTCATATTTTCATAAAAAAGATTCTTTTTCAATATTTTACTTAACAAAGTTATCTACTGTATCTCAAATTGACCCTATTAATTAATTAATAAGGTTAATTTGGGATATGGAAAAAAACTCTATTAAGTAAAATATTGAAAAAGAGCCCCTTTTGGATATGGTGAGACAACTTGTGAAAATAGCGGTTTTTTTTTTATTAGGTATGTATTTACTTTCCTATATTTTCTCGCACATTCCTCTGGCATATAAAGTAAACAGAAGTTGAATCGGTTAGAATTTGATGATTAATCAAATTATTTGAGAAAATAATTTTGAGTTAATTGAATGAAATTTTTTCAAGTAATCACATCAAAACTAATGAATTATGACATGTACGTCATGACAGAATCGTATAACTTCATATTATATTCAACGTACTTTATTTGTTTGTTTATTAACAAATCACGTCATATTATTTTTAAAGCTACAAGGGGAAAAAGGAATTCAATTCATCACAAATTAATTAGAATAATTTCATACTATATAGAACCTAGTTATTATGTTGGATTACTCACAAATCATTCCAGATCTTCAACAATCCCCAACCCCAACCAGGACCACCCAAAATTAGAGATCCTCAAATATGTTATTTTCCAAAGCTTTCTTTTGAAGTACAACATATAATCGTATCATACTTACATCTATGCTTCAAAGACCTCTTGTGAGAGACTATCACTGTATAAATTAAGATTAATTACTTGTAACACATACTTAAAATATTTTTAATATAAAACAAAAGGAGAAAACAATGATGGTAAGTCTATATTTCAGCGTTAAAATGAACCCTATTTTGAGTTATAAGTCTTGAGAGCCTTTGAAAGTCCATTATTGTGTTTTAAACTGAGTTTTGTGGAAAACTTTTAAAGAGGCAGTTTTGAGTAAATATTTAAGGGAACTAAGTATTCCCAAATGTATCATTTTATACACTGAGAAAAGAGAAACTTTGATTTCTAAAATGAGTTTATGAGTTCAAAAGATATTTCAAAGTAGTTACCTCTTTTAAGAGGATTGTTTTAGTAATTATCTAAAATTGAGGAAGAGTTATGTTTCTAAACATATGAGTGTGAGTTATCTATATTATTGGGAGTAGTATTGAGCACCGATATGGAGATAAGTTCAGACAACTCAAAATCCTCATAACCATGTATGCCAACATGGGTAAATGATCATACTTTTTTAGATAATTCCTTATTTCTTTTAAGCATAGTTTAGTGGATACAATTAGTTGAGGTGTCTTATACCCCAACAAGGTATAGAACAGTTCTGGCGGCGTGGGACATACGTTGTATCATCACGTTGCTCATAGTGATGGTTGTCGATTTATAGAATCTCTCAATTAAGAGTAAAGAGTATTTTTATTATATTTTTATACATCATTAAGTTTATGTCCTACTTTATAATGTTCTAAATATTGCATCTGTTATTGTTGTTTTCATATTGAGTTGAGTTTAGATGAGGTGAGTATGACTTCCCAGAGTATCAGTTCAGTTGCTTATGTTTCAGCTTTCCCCTTACATACTCGTACATTCAATGTACTGACGTCATTCAACCTGCATCATTTTATGATGCAGATACATTTGTTCAGGGTCATCAACAGGCACTCCGTTGATATCACTTGCGTCCCAGCTAGCTTTGGTGAGCCTCCTTGCTTTCAGAGAGTTCCATATATATTTTATTCCAATTTTGTGAAGATGTTGTGGGTCTTGTCCAGATATCTATCATAGTTATTAGATGCTTCATAGACAATAGTAGTTGATGAGCCTTTTCCCATTTCTTGTTATTATTTGAGACTGCAGTTGCCTTCTTATGGCTATTTGACTATTTTCTTAGAATTATACTGAGTTGAGTTATAGTTGAGACTTTATGAGTTAATCTTTACATTTAAAGTTCTTATTTTAATTGAGTAAGTCTTTCGCTGAGTAATGATTTAGGCCAAGGTTTTGGTTGGGGACCAATGATGGTTCTCGAGTGCCAGCCACATCCAGGGTGTAAGCTCTGGGAGTGACAACTTATTTACATAATCTAAAATTGCATCTGATGAACTTTATGGGTACTTGTAAGTCTTTCGAGATACCTAAGGTTAGAACTGGCATCCTTGTGAGGTTGTTTCCATTATCACATTCTGGACAAGCAACAATGTTGTTGAATGCGTTACCACATGATTCTATAACCAACTAGGGATAGCTAAAGGACACATTTTTGGAGAGCTTCTTCCCACGCTAAAATATGTTGCAACTGAGGGATGATATCAACTATTTAAGGCAACGACCTAGTAAGGTATTGTGTGAGTATTGACTGAGATTTAATAAGAAGGTGAAGTAGTGCCCATAACATAAGCTATCTGATGATCATTTGATGGAGATTTTCTACATGTCTTAGAATTGTATGACCAAGCCCATAGTCAGAACACTCTGGGAGGGTTTCTTATGACACAAACATATACTGATGCAACAACTACACTAGATAGGGTTATAAAAAACTAACAGAGCTTGGCATACTAAAAAATCTGAAGACTTAGAGAAAAATTAGGCAGCTTGTTTATATGTTGAGCAGCGTAAACGAAAAGAACAACGAGTTCAAGATATGAACCATATCTTAACACAAATGGACTTGATGGCTAAGAATCTTTTGACTGGCGGAATGGAGAAAGTGAATGCAGTGGGAGTACACGGAGCCAACGCATGACATGGTCAGTTGGAATATAAAACTGAAGAAGAGGCTATGCATTTGAATAACTAGGGGGTTTACAGACCAATGATTAGGAAAATAAAGGTTGGAACTATCAAAGGGATAATTATTCTGAAAAGTGATAATCACTCAACTATGTCCCATTTTCATGTCATAAACGGTCGTATACAAAATAATATCCAACTTTAAAGCTCGGGGTCGAACCATAAACACTGACTATTCGGGTAACTCTCTATTTAATTTCTCAACCCAAAACAAAATAGAAAATTGTACTCTCAACACACGATATATATATATATATATATATATATATATATATATATATATATATATATATATATATATATATATATATATATATATATATATATATATATAAGCAAGGGTCAACACAATGACGATCTACCAAGTTTAGAAACTACTAGGGGTGTGTGCATTACGATGGAATTTTGAATCAATAGGTAAATATTAATCACAACCAAATCAATTCATACATGTATAAATTTTGGTCTATGCTACTTTCGATACCCTCCTGAAGTATCAAACATACATCTCTTGGATTCTCTTGAATTCCATGACCCTTACCAATAGGATACCAAACATTGCTACTAGTTAGACTATTCCAAGCTCATATCATTAAATGAGAAATTAATTGAATTATTCTATTTCTAGCTCAAATTCATAGACTAATTCCACCAAGTGATCACTATTGAATCTTACCCAACTCCATTCTTTCTTTCTCAAGCAAAAATGATGTTAAAGAGCTCAATCTATGTTCCAAACCACTTATTTTAGGTTATATTGTTACAACAAAAAGGAAGAAGAACTTCAGGTCTACAAGGTGTAAAAAGTAGGAAATCACAGCTGTAAATTGCTACAAAAAATTTGAAAGTGAAGAAGAAGGCTTAAGTTTTCTTGAGTTCAATTTTTTTTCTCTAGATATTTCATTACATATGGTCTATTTATAGATAAAGTGTGAGAATTACAACCACATAATAAGCAAAATATCTCACACCAAACTATGTACATATGTGACTCACTAACCACCACTCATTTTAAATCATGACTACATATCTTACTACAAAATATCTACTATCTAGGAGTTTCTAGACAAAACATAATTTTCTAACATATCTACTACAAAATATCTCCAACCTAGGCATTTCTAGACAAATCTTACTTTTCTACCATATCTAATACAAAATATCTCCAATCTAGGAATTTCTAGACAAATCTTAATTTTCTAACACTCCTCCTTAAGATTTTTCATTGAAATTCATTGCAACAACCTTTGAAACTCAAACTTCTTAGTGGAAAGAGCCTTGGTCAGAATATTAGCTTGTTGATATTCACTGATGCAATGCACCAACTTAACTTCACCATTCTTCTCAGCATCTCTTTAAGCATGAAACCTTATGTTGATATGCTTTGTTTTTCCATGCTGCCCCGGATTTTCAGCCATCACAATGGCTGATTTATTGTCCACATAGATCAATGTTTGTGCTTTTGGCAACAAATTCAATTCCAACAAGATCTTTCTTTATTAAACTTCTTGATTTGTAGCAGATGCAGTAGCCACATACTCGGCTTCTGCTGAAGATTGTGCTACAATATCTTGCTTCTTTGTGCTCCAACAAAAAATGCCTGAACCAAATGAAAAACAGTAACTAGAAGTGCTTCTGTAATCATCCAAACATCCACCCCAATCACTATCTGAATAGCCAATAATAGCTCCATTCTCCACATTTCTATACCAGATTCCATAATTAATCGTCCCTCTAATGTACCTTAACACCCTTTTAGCAGCTCTAAAATGCATAGTGCAGGGACTTTGAATATATCGAGATAACAAACTGACAGCGAACATTATGTCTACCTAAAAGCTCTTAGATACAATAGACTTCCAATAGGACTTCTATAAACTCTTGGATCTGCCCTCTCTTCGCCATCATCCTTCATTAATTTTTCATTCACAACAAGTGGAGCTACAATTGCTTTGCACTTGTCAAGCTTGAACCTTTTTAACAGATTCAAGGCATACCTCTTTTTGTGAAAAGAAAATTCCTTCACAAGATTGAGATATCTCCATTCCCAAGAAAAACTTCATTTCTCCTAGATCGGACATCTCAAAAACTTTTAGCATATCATTTTTAACTTCTTGAACCGCAAGAGGATTTTCACCTGTAATCATCAAATTATCGACATAAACTGATATCATAATCAACATCCCATCCCCTTGCCTTTTGAAGTACAAAGTAGGCTCATTTAGGCTTCTGTTGAAGCCTTGAGACAGGGAATGAGAATCCAGCCTACTATACCAAGCTCTTGGGGATTTTTTAAGATCATAGAAGCTTGTACACCTTGTCTTCTTCACTTGCAACTGTAAAACCTTCAGGTTGTTCAACATAAATGTCTTTCTCAATCAATCCGTTGAGAAATGCAAATTTGACATCCAAATAGAATATTTTCCACTTGTATTGTGGTGAGAGAGCGACTAGACACCTTACTGTTACATGCTGCGCAACACGAGCAAACATTTCTCCAAAGTCCACTCCAGGCTGTTGTGAATAGCCTTTAACTACAAGTCTAGTATTATGCTTGAAGATGGAGCTATCTGGATTAAACTTTGTTCGATAGACCCATTTGAAATTAATGACAGTCTTCTCTTCTGGCCTATCAACCAACTTCCAAGTATCATTTTTATTAATCATGGAAAGTTCCTCCTCTATTTCTAAAATCCACACTTTGTGGTTTGCTACTTCTTCAAATGAGGATGGTTCAACAAGAGCGAAATTTCATTTCTCATAAACTTCTGCTAGTGATTTGGTCTTCAAAACAGGAGAGTCTATAGTAAATTGAACATCTGTATTTTTTCTTTTCCAGCAATAAGATTAGAGGGAATATCACCTTTTTGCTGATTTGGAGTTGCAGCTGAAGTACTCCCACCTTGGTTCTTCATAACACCAAAAATATTGATCCCAATCATAGTGGCAAGACTCATCCACTACAAGATCTTTACTAACAAACACCTTCTTACTACTAACATTGTACATTTTGTATCCATTTGCAACTGTACTATAGCAATACAGAATACACAGTTCTGCCTTGCTATCTAATTTGCCTCTTTTAGCATCAGGTTCATCTGCATAGCATACCGAACCAAATACCTTCAAGTGTCTTGCAGATGGCTAGATACTCTTCCATGCTCAAATGGTGTCATGTCTTGTACTTCTCTAGTTGGTAATCTATTTTAGCAAATAGACAGTGGTATTGACTGCTTTAGCCCAAAAGTATTTAGGCATCTTCTTTTCTGCCAACATGTATCTGGCCATCTCTATCACAGTTCTGTCCTTCCTCTCAGACACCCCATTCTGTTGTGGAGTGTAGCTAACAGTTAATTGTTGTTGGATACCCAAATCTTTACAATACTTGCTGAACAGATACTAAGTATATTCAGGTCCATTATTAGATCTAATATACTTCAATTTACAGCCACTCTCCATTTCTACCATAGCTTGGAATTTTTCGAAAATAGAAAACACTTGATATATGCTACTAAGAAAGTAGACCCATGTCATTCGAGTCATATCATCTACAAAGAGAACAAAATACTTGTTTCCACTCAAAGAAGTTGTCCTCCTTGGTCCACATTCATCTGTATGAACCAATTCTAGCTTTTCCTTATTTCTCCAGAGACTTCCTTTAGGAAAGGATAGTCTATGCATTTTACCAAATTGACATGACTCACAAACATCTCTACACATGTCAATTTTGGGTACTTCAAGCACCATACCCTTTGATTGCATATACACTAGTGAGCTAAGATTATAATGACCAAACCTTTTGTGTCAAAGCCAAGTATCGCTCGATTCAACAGTAAAAGATGAAGTATTAATAGAATAGCATGGAATTGGAAAGGAATTGTCAATCATGCTAATTTTAGCTACTTCACATTCTTTAAGATCATAAATGACACATTGTTTGTCCTTAAAATTAAGAGTATAATCTTTATGAAACAATTGAGCAACACTTGACAAGTTTTGAGTCAAATTTGGTACAAAAAGAACATCATTAATAATTTTTGTACCTTCGTCAGTAGGAAATTTTATTGACCCTCTACCGTGAGCTTCCACGAATGCGCCATTTCCAAGCTTCACTTTGGTTCTATGAGATCTGTCCAAAGTAACAAACAAATTTTCATCAATCGCCATGTGCCTTGTGCATGTGCTATCAAATTACCATTTACATTGGTCAGTATGTGATGTGTACGACGCAATGAAAACCTCCTCCTTTGATTTTCCAACTTGGTAATCATCTGCGAAATTTACTAGATGGGAAGACTGGACACTTTGATTTTGCTTTTGCCTATAATACCTCTCAATGTGACCATACTTCTTACAATATATTCATTGAATTGGAGACCTCTTTGAATTCTGCCAGAAATTCTTCTCTAAATGATTTGTCTTCTTACAAATGCCATAAGGTGGAAATTTTCCTTTTATCGATAAATCACCTTGATTTCCACCAGATTTTACCTCTCCAGATTTATCCGTCCAGACTTTTTTTCTTTCCTTTTGATGTTTTAATTTATGCCTTGTATGAAAGGCATCTTCTACTATCCCTTCAGTTCTCATAGTGACCGTTTCTCTTGGGCTTGCAATTTGGAGATTAGTTCGGCTATTGTAAGAGTAGTCAAGTCACAAGACTCTTCAACAACTGATATTTTTTATTCAAACTTGTCTGGAAGGCTGACCAAGATATTCTCTACAACTTTCTGATCTAGTAAGGTTTCACCAAGTATTCTTATCTGGTTCACAATCTTCATCAACTTTGAAGAGTATTCTTTCACACTATCTGAGTTTTTCATCTTCAAAAGGTCAAACTCTCTCTTCAATGCTAAGAGTCTAACAGACTTTACTATATTGTTGCCTTCAAACTCCTTCTTTAACTTATACCAAGCCTCTTTGGCTGTTTCACAGGTCATAATCCTCGTAAACATCAAGTCTGTAAGACTTGCATGTATGCAGGCTGAGAGCTCGTGGAGATCTAGTCACCAACTCCTCATACTTTTTAATTTCTTCCAGAGTTGCATTAACTCTCAATGGATGGACAACAGGTTCTCCGAGCTCAACAACTTCCCATAAGTTGAGAGCCTTTAGACAAGCCTTCATTTTGATTGCCCATATGTGATAATTCTCTCCGGTAAAAGTCGGAAGATCTGTCGTTGGTTGATGTTCAGCAAGTAAATTCAAGAAAGAACAGATAGTAGATGAGCGAAACAAGGAAAATTTGATTCATATACCTTAGGATATAGGCTCTGATACAATATTACAACAAAAAAAAGAACTTCAGGTCTATAAGGTGTAAAATGTAGGAAATCACATTGGTAAATTGCTACAGAAAGTCGGAAAGTGAAGAAGATGGATTAAGTTTTCTTGAGTTCAATTTTTTTCTCTAGATGTTTCATTACATATGGTTTATTTATAGATAAAGTGTGAGAATTACAACCACATAATAAGCAAAATATCTCACACCAAACTATGTACATATGTGACTCACTAACCACCACTCATTTTAAATCAAGACTACATATCTTACTATAAAATATCTACTAACTAGGAGTTTCTAGACAAAACATAATTTTCTAACATATCTACGACAAAATATCTCCAACCTAGGAGTTTCTAGACAAATCTTTCTTTTCTATCATATCTAATAAAAAATATTTCCAATCTAGGAATTTCTAGACAAATCTTAATTTTCTAACACTCCTACTTAAAATTTTTCATTGAAACTCGTTGCAACAACCTTTGAAACTCTAACTTCTTAGTGGAAAGGGCCTTGGTCAGAATATCAGCCTACTGATCTTAACTGATACAATGCACCAACATAACTTCACAATTCTTCTCAGCATCTCTTAAAGCATGAAACCTTATGTTGATATGCTTTGTTCTTCCATGATGCCACGGATTTTCAGTCATCGCAATGGCTGATTTATTGTCCACATAGATCAATGTTTGTGCTTTTGGCAACAAATTCAATTCCAACAAGATCTTTCTTTATTAAACTTCTTGATTTGTAGCAGATGCAGTAGCCACATACTCGGCTTCTGCTGAAGATTGTGCTACAATATCTTGCTTCTTTGTGCTCCAACAAAAAATGCCTGAACCAAATGAAAAACAGTAACTAGAAGTGCTTCTGTAATCATCCAAACATCCACCCCAATCACTATCTGAATAGCCAATAATAGCTCCATTCTCCACATTTCTATACCAGATTCCATAATTAATCGTCCCTCTAATGTACCTTAATACCCTTTTAGCAACTCCAAAATGGTTAGTGCTGGGAGTTAGCATATATCGACATAACAAACCGACAGCGAACATTATGTCTGCCTAGAAGCTGTTAGATACAATAGACTTCCAATAAGACTTCTATAAACATTTGGATCTGCCCTCTCTTCATCATCATCCTTCATTAATTTTTCATTCACAACAAGTAGAGTTGTAATAGCTTTGCACTTGTTAGGATTGAACCTTTTTACCAAACTCAATGCATACCTCTTTTGCGACAAGAAAATTCCTTCACAAGATTGAGATATCTCCATTCCCAGGAAAAACTTCATTTCTCCTAGATCGGACATCTAAAAAACTTTTCGCATTTCATTTTTAACTTTTTCAACCGCAAGAGGATTTTTCACTTGTAATCATCAAATCATCGACATAAATTGATATCATAATCAATATCCCATACCCTCACCTTTTGAAGTACAAAGTAGGCTCATTTAGGCTTCTGTTCAAGCCTTGAGACAGTGAACGAGAATCCAGCCTACTATACCAAGCTCTTGGGGATTTTTTAAGATCATAGAAGCTTGTACACCTTGTATTTTTCACCTGCAACTGTAAAACCTTCAGGTTGTTCAACATAGATGTCTTTCTCAAGCAATCTGTTAAGAAATGCAGATTTGACATCCAAATAGAATATTTTCCACTTGTATTGTGCTGCGAGAGCGACTAGACACCTTACTGTCTCATGCTGCACAACAGGAGCAAACGTTTCTCCAAAGTCCACTCCAAGCTGCTGAGAATAGCCTTTATCTATAAGTCTAGTGTTATGCTTGAAGATGGAGCCATCTGGATTAAACTTTGTTCGATAGACCCATTTGACACCGATAACATTCTTCTCTTCTGGCCTATCAACCAACTTCCAAGTATAATTTTTATTAATCATGGAAAGTTCCTCCTCCATTTCTAAAATCCAGAATTTGTGGTTTGGTGCTTCTTCAAATGAGGATGGTTCAACAAGAGCGAAATTGCATTGCTTATAAACTTCTTCTAGTGATTTGGTCTTCAGAACAGGATATTCTATATTCAATTCAACATCTGTATTTTTTTTGTTCCAGTAATAGGACTAGAGGGAGTATCACCTTTTTGCTGATTTGAAGTTGAAGGCGAAGTATTCCCACCTTGGTTCTTCACAACAATATCTCGATCCCAATCATAGTGGGTAGACTCATCCACTACAAGATCTCTAGTAAGAAACACCTTCTTACTACTAACATTGTATATTTTGTATCCATTTGCAACTGTACTATAGCCCAAAAGAACACACATTTCTACCTTGCTATCTATTTTGCCTCTTTTAGCATCAGGAACATCTGCATAACAAGCTGAACCAAATACCTTTAAGTGTCTTTCAAATGGCTTGATACTCTTCCATGCTCAAATGGTGTCATGTCTTGTACTGCTCTAGTTGGTAATCTATTTTAGCAAATAGACAGTGGTATTGACTGCTTCAGCCCAAAAGTATTTAGGCATCTTTTTTTTTGCCAACATGCATCTTGCCATCTTTATCACCATTCTGTTGTGGTGTGTAGCTAACAGTTAAATGTTGTTGGATACCCAAATCTTTACAATACTTGCTGAACTGATACTAAGTATATTCAGTTCCATTATCGGATCTATTTTTCTTTAATTTACAACCACTGCCCCTTTATACCATAGCTTAGAATTCTTCAAAAATAGAAAACACTTGATGTTTGCTACTAAGAAAGTAGACCCATGTCATTCGAGTTAGATCATTTACAAAGAGAACAAAATACTTGATTCCACTCAAAGAAGTTGTACTCATTGGTCCACATATATCTGTATGAACCAATTCTACCTTTTCGTTATTTCTCCAGAGACTTTCTTTAGGAAAGGATAGTCTATACATTTTACCAAATTGACATGACTCCCAAACATATCTACACATGTCAATATTGGGTACTTCAAGCACCATACCCTTTGATTGCATATACACTACTGAGCTAACATTATAATGACCTAACCTTTTGTGCCAAAGCCAAGTATCACTCAATTCAACATTGAAAGACCAAGTATCAATAGAATAGCATGAAATTGGAAAGGAATTGTAAATCATGCTAATTTTAGATACTTCACATCATTTTGGATCATAAATGACACATTGTTTGTCCCTAAAATTAAGAGAATAATATTTATGAAACAATTGAGCAACACTTGACAAGTTTTGAGTCAAATTTGGCACAAAAAGAACTTTATTAATAATTTCTGCACCTTCGTCAGTAGGAAATTTTACAGACCCTCTACCGTGAGCATCCACGAATGCGCAATTTCCAAGCTTCACTTTGGTTCTACGAGATCTGTCCAAGGTAACAAACAAATTTTCATCAATCGCCATGTGCCTTGTGCATGCTCTATTAACATACCATTTACATTGGTCAATAAGTGATGTGTGCGAAGCCATGAAAACCTCCTCCTATGATTTTCCAACTTGGTAATCATCTGCAAAATTCACTCGATCGGAAGACTGGACACTTTGATTTTGTGTTTGCCTACAAAACTTGTCAATGTGACCATACTTCTTACAATATATTCATTGAATTGGAGACCTCTTTGAATTCTGCCAACAATTCTTCTCTAAGTGGTTTCTCTTCATAGAAATGCCACAAGGTGTAAATTTTCCTTTAATGGACAAATCCCCTTGGTTTGTACCAGATTTTAATTCTCCAGATTTATCCGCCTAAAATTTTTTTCTTTCCTTTTGAGGTTTGAATTTATGCCTAGGCTGGAGGGCATCCTCTACTATCCCTTCACTTCTCATAGTGACCGTTTCTCTTGGACTTGCAATTTGGAGATTAGTTCGGCTATTGTAAGAGTAGTCAAGTTACAAGACTCTACAACAGCTGATATTTTTTATTCAAACTTGTCTGGAAGGCTGACTAAGATATTCTCTACAACTTTCTGATCTAGTAAGGTTTCACCAAGTATTCTTATCTGGTTCACAATCTTCATCAACTTTGAAGAGTATTCTTTCACACTATCTGAGTTTTTCATCTTCAAAAGGTCAAACTCTCTCTTCAATGCTAAAAGTCTAACAGACTTTAATCTATTATTGCCTTCAAACTCCTTCTTTAACTTATACCAAGCCTCTTTGGCTGTTTCACAGGTCATAATCCTCGTAAACATCACGTCTGTAAGACTTGCATGTATGCAGGCTGAGAGCTCGTGGAGATCTAGTCACCAACTCCTCATACTTTTTAATTTCTTCTAGAGTTGCATTAACTCTCAATGGATGGACAACAGGTTCTCCGAGCTCAACAACTTCCCATAAGTTGAGAGCCTTTAGACAAGCCTTCATTTTGATTGCCCATATGTGATAATTCTCTGTGGTAAAAATCGGAGGATCTGTCGTTAGTTGATTTTCAGCAAGCAAATTCAAGAAAGAACAAAAAGAAGATGAGCGAAACAAACAAAATTTGATTCAGATCCCTTAGGAAATAGTCTCTGATACCATATTACAACAAAAAAAATAAAGAACTTCAGGTCTACAGGATGTAAAAAGTAGGAAATCACATCTGAAAATTTCTACAGAAACTCTGAAAGTGAAGAAGAAGGATTAAGTTTTCTGTAGTTCAAATTTTTTGTTTAATTGTTTCATTACATATGGTCTATTTATAGATAAAGTGTGAGAATTATAACCACATAATAAGCAAAATATCTCACACCAAACTATGTACATATGTGACTCACTAACCACCACTCATTTTAAATCAAGACTACAAATCTTACTACAAAATATATACTATCTAGGAGTTTCTAGACAAAACATAATTTTCTAACATATATACTACAAAATATCTCCAACCTAGGAGTTTCTAGACAAATCTTACTTTTCTAACATATCTAATACAAAATATCTCCAATCTAGGAGTTTCTTAATTTTCTAACACTCCTACTTAAGATTTTTCATTGAAACTCGTTGCAACAACCTTTGAAACTCAAACCTCTTAGTGGAAAGAGCCTTGGTCAGAATATCTAACTGCTGATCTTCACTGATGCAATGCACCAACTTAACTTCACCATTCTTCTCAGCATATATTAAAGCAAGAAACCTTATGTTTATATGCATTATTCTTCCATGCGGCCCCAGATTTTCAACCATTGCAATGGCTGATTTATTGTCCACATAGATCACTCTTGATTCTTTTGGCAACAAATTCAATTCCAACAAGATATTTCTTAATTAAACTACTTGATTTATAGCAGATGCAGCAGCCACATACTCGTCTTCTACTAAAGATTATGCTACAATATCATGTTTCTTTGTGCTCCAACAAAAAATGTCTGAACCAAACAAAAAACAGTAACTAGAACTGCATCTGTAATCATCCAAATATCCACCCCAATCACTATCTGAATAGCCAATAAGAGCTCCATTCTCCATATTTCTATACCAGATTCCATAATCAATCGTCCTCTAAAGTACCTTAACACCCTTTTAGCTGCTCCAAAATGCTTAGTGTTGGGCCTTTGCATATATCGAGATAACAAATTGACAGCGAACATTATGTCTACCTAGAAGTTGTTAGATACAATAGACCTCTATAAACTTTTGGATCTGCCGTCTCTTCGCCATCATCCTCCATTAATTTTTCATTCACAACAAGTGTAGTGGCAATAACTTTGAACTTGTCAAGCTTGAACCTTTTTAACAAATTCAATGCATACCTCTTTTGCGACAAGAAAATTCCTTCACAAGATTGAGATATCTCCATTCCCAGGAAAAATTTCATTTCTCCTAGATTGGACATCTCAAAAACTTTTAGCATTTCATTTTTCACTTCTTGAACCGCAAGAGGATTTTCACCTATAATCATCAAATCATCGACATAAACTGCCATCATAATCTACATCCCATCCCCTTGCCTTTTGAAGTACAAAGTAGGCTCATTTAGGATTTTGTTGAAGCCGTGAGACATCGAATGAGAATCCAGCCTACTATACCAAGCTCTTAGGGATTTTTTAAGATCATAAAAGGTTGTACACCTTGTCTTCTTCACCTGCATCTTTAAAACCTTCAGGATGTTCAACATAAATGTTTTTCTCAACCAATCCATTGAGAAATGCAGATTTGACATCCAAATAAAATATTTTCAACTTGTATTGTGCTGTGAGAGTGACTAGACACCTAGCTGTCTCATGCAGCGCAACAGGAGCAAACGTTTCTCCAATGTCCACTCCAGGCTGCTGAGAATAGCCTTTAACTATAAGTCTGTTTATGCTTGAAGATGGAGCCATCTGGATTAAACTTTGTTCGATAGACCCATTTGACACCGATAACATTCTTCTCTTCTGGCCTATCAACCAACTTCCAAGTATCATTTATATTAATCATTGAAAGTTCCTCCTCCATTTCTAAAATCCACAATTTGTGGTTTGGTGCTTCTTCAAATGAGGATGGTTCAACAATAGCGAAATTACATTGCTTATAAACTTCTTCTAGTGATTTGGTCTTCAAAACAGGAGAGTCTATAGTCAATTCAACATCTGTATTTTTTTTGTTCCAACAATAGGACTAGAGTGAGTATCACCTTTTTGCTGATTTGGAGTTGCAGCTGAAGTACTCCCACCTTGGTTCTTCACAAAAATATCTCGATCCCAATCATAGTGGCTAGACTCATCCACTACAAGATCGCTACCAACAAACACCATCTTATTACTAGCATTGTACACTTTGTATCCATCTGCAACTGTACTATAGCCCAACAGAACACACAGTTCTGCCTTGCTATCTAATATGCCTCTTTTAGCATCACGAACATCTGCATAGCATACCGAACCAAATACCTTCAAGTATCTTGCCGATGGCTTGATACTCTTCTATGCTCAAATTGTGTAATGTCTTGGACTGCTCTAGTTGGAAATCTATTTTACTAAATAGACAAAGGTATTGACTGCTTCAGCCCAAAAGTCTTTAGGCATCTTCTTTTCTACTAACATGCATCTTGCCATCTCCATCACAGTTCTGTTCTTCCTCTCAGACACCCCATTCTATTGTGGAATGTAGCTTACAGTTTATTGTTGTTGGATACCCAAATCTTTACATTACTTGCTAAACTGATACTAAGTATATTCAGTTCCATTATCGGATCTAATATACTTCAATTTACAGCCACTCTCCCTTTCTTCCATAGCTTAGAATTCTTCGAAAATAGAAAAACACTTGATATTTGCTACTAAGAAAGTAGACCGATGTCATTCGAGTCAGATCATCTACAAATAGAACAAAATACTTGTTTCCTCTCAAAGAAGCTATCCTCATTGGTCCACATACATCTATATGAACCAATTCTAGCTTTTCCTTATTTATCCAGAGACTTCCTTTAGGAAAGGATCGGCTATGCATTTTACCAAATTGACATGGTTCACAAACATCTCTACACATGTCAATTTTGGGTACTTCAAGCAGCATACCCTTTGATAGCATACACACTAGTGAGCTAAGGTTGTAATGACCGAACCTTTTGTGCCAAAGCCAAGTATCGCTCAATTCAACATTGAAAGAGCAAGTATCAATAGAATAGCATCAAATTGGAAAGGAATTGTCAATCAGGCTAATTTTAGCTACTTCACATCATTTAGGATAATAAATGACACATTGTTTGTCCTTAACATTTAGAGACTAATATTTATGAAACAATTGAGCAACACTTGACAAGTTTTGAGTCAAATTTGGCACAGAAGAACATCATTAATAATTTCCATACCTTGGTCAGTAGGATAATTTGCTAACCCTCTACTATAAGCTTCCACGAATGTGCGATTTCCTAGCTTCACTTTGGTTCTATGAGATCTGTCCAAGGTAACAAACAAATTTTCATTAATCGCCATGTGCCTTGTGCATGAGCTATCAACATACCATTTACATTGGTCAATATGTGATGTGTGCGAGGCCATAAAAACCTCCTCCTCTGATTTACCAACTTGGTAATCATCTGCGAAATTCACTCGATGGGAAGACTGGACACTTTGATTTTGCTTTTGCCTACTTTACCTCTCCATGTGACCATACTTCTTACAATATATTCATTGAATTGGAGACCTCTTTGAATTCTTCCAACAATTTTTCTCTAAGTGGTTTTTCTTCTTACAAATGCCACAAGGTGGAAATTTTCCTTTAATCGACGAATCACCTTGGTTTCCACCAGATTTTACCTCTCCAGATTTCTCCGTCCAGACTTTCTGTATTTCCTTTTGATGTTTTAATTTACGCCTTGCTTGAAAGGCATCTTCTACTATCCCTTCACTTCTCATAGTGACCATTGCTCTTGGACTTACAATTTGGAGATTATTTCGGCTATTGTAAGAGTAGTCAAGTCACAAGACTCTTCAACAGGTGATATTTTTGATTCAAACTTGTCTGGAAGGCTTACCAAGATATTCTCTACAACTTTCTGATCTGGAAAGGTTTCACCAAGTATTCTTATCTGGTTCACAATCTCCATCAGCTTTGAAGAGTATTCGTTCACACTATTTTAGTCTTTCATCTTCAAAAGGACAAACTCTCTCCTCAATGCTAAAAGTCTAACACACTTTACTCTATTGTTTTCTTCAAACTCCTCCTTTAACTTATCCCAAGCCTCTTTGGCTGTTTCACAAGTCATAATCCTTGTAAACATCACGTCTGTAAGACTTTAATTTATGCAGGGTGAGAGCTCGAGAAGATGTACTCACCAACTAATCATACTTTTTTATTTCATATAGAGTTACATTATCTCTCAATGGCTGGACAGTAGGTTCTCCAAGCTCAACAACTTCCCATAAGTTGAGAGCCTTTTGACAAGCCTTCATTTTGATGGCACATACGTTATAATTCTCTCCGGTAAAAGTCGGAGGATCTGTCGTTGGTTGATTTTCAGCAAGCAAATTCACGAAAGAACAGAATGTAGATTAGCGAAACAAACAAAATTTGATTCAGGTCCCTTAAGAAATAGGCTCTGATACCATGTTACAACAACAACAAAAAAAAAAGAATTTCAGGTCTACAGGGTGTAAAAAGTAGGAAATCATATCTGTAAATTTCTACAGAAAAGCTGAAAGTGAAAAAGAAGGTTTAAGTTTTCTTGAGTTCAATTTTTTTCTCTAGATGTTTCATTACTTATGGTCTATTTATAGATAAAGTGTGAGAATTACAACACATAATAAGCAAAATATCTCACACCATACTATGTACATATGTGACTCACTAACCACCACTCATTTTTAATCGAAACTACATATCTTTTTTCAAAATAACTACTATCTAGGAGTTTCTAGACAAAACATAATTTTCTAACATATGTACTACAAAATATCTCCAACCTAGGAGTTTCTAGACAAATCTTACTTTTCTAACATATCTAATACAAAATATCTCCAATCTTGGAGTTTCTACAAATAGCTTAATATTCTAACACTCCTCCTTAAGATTTATTATTGAAACTCGTTGCAACAACCTTTGAAACTCAAACTTTTTAGTGGAAAGAGCCTTGATCAGAATTTCAGCCTGCTGATATTCACTAATTCAATGCACCAACTTAACTTCACCATTCTTCTCAGCATCTCTTAAAGCATGACACCTTATGTTGATATGCTTTGTTATTCCATGCGGCCCCTGATTTTCAGCCATCGCAATGGCTGATTTATTGTCCACATAGATCACTGTTGGTTCTTTTAGCAACAAATTCAATTCCAACAAGATATTTCTTAATTAAACTGCTTGATTTGTAGCAGATGCAACATCCACATACTCGACTTCTGCTAAAGATTGTGCAACAATATCTTGCTACTTTGTGCTCCAACAAAAAATGCCTGAACCAAACGAAAAACAGTAACTAGAAGAGCTTTTGTAATCATCCAAACATCCACCCCAATCACTATCTAAATAGCCAATAAGAGCTCCATTCTCCACATTTCTATACCAGATTCCATAATTAATCGTCCCTCTAATGTACCTTAACACCCTTTTAGCATCTCCAAAATGCTTACTGCTGGGACTTTGCATATATCGAGATAACAAACTGACAGCGAACATTATATCTTTTAGAAGCTGTTAGATACAATAGACTTCCAATAAGACTTCTATAAACTTTTGGATCTGCCCTCTCTTTGCCATCATCCTTCATTAATTTTTCATTCACAACAAGTGGAATTGCAATAGCTTTGCACTTGTCAAGCTTGAACCTTTTTGATAGATTCAAGGAATACCTCTTTTGCCACAAGAAAATTCCTTCACAAGATTGAGATATCTCCATTCCCAGGAAAAACATCATTTCTCCTAGATCGAACATCTTAAAAAGTTTTAGCATTTCATTTTTAACTTCTTGAACCACAAGAGGATTTTCACCTGTAATCATCAAATCATCGACATAAACTGATATCATAATCGATCCCCTTGCTTTTTGAAGTACAAAGTAGGCTCATTTAGGCTTCTATTGAAGCCTTGAGAAAGCGAATGAGAATCCAGCCTACTATACCAAGCTCTTGGGGATTATTTAAGATCATAGGAGCTTAGACACCTTGTCTTCTTCACCAGCAACTGTAAAACCTTCAGGTTGTTCAACATAAATGTCTTTCTCAAGCAATCCGTTAAGAAATGCAGATTTGACATCCAAATAGAATATTTTCCACTTGTATTGTGCTGCAAGAGCGACTAGACACCTTACTGTCTCATGATGTGCAACAGGAGCAAACGTTTCTCCAAAGTCCACTTCTGGCGGCTAGGAATAGCCTTTAACTACAAGTCTAGCTTTATGCTTGAAGATGGAGCCATCTGGATTAAACTTTGTTCGATAGACCCATTTGACACTGATAACATTCTTCTCTTCTGGCCTCTCAACCAACTTCCAAGTATCATTTTTATTAATCATGGAAAGTTCCTCCTCCATTTCAAAAAGCCACACTCTGTGGTTTGCTGGTTCTTCAAATAAGGATGGTTCAACAAGTGCGAAATTGCATTGCTCATAAAATTCTGCTAGTGATTTGGTCTTCAAAACAGGAGAGTATATAGTCAATTCTAAATAAGACGACATATCTTACTACAAAATATCTACTATCTAGGAGTTTCTAAACAAAACTTAATTTTCATATCTACTACAAAATATCTCCAACCTAGGAGTTTCTAGACAAATCTTACTTATCTAACATATCTAATACAAAATATCTCCAATCTAAGACTTTCTAGACAAATCTTAATTTTCTAACAGTCCTCCTTAAGATTTTTCATTGAAACTTTTTGCAACAACCTTTGAAACTCAAACTTCTTAGTGGAAAGAGCCTTGGTTAGAATATCAGCCTGCTGATCTTCACTGATGTAATGCACCAACTTAACTTCATCATTCTTCTCAGCATCTCTGCAAGCATGAAACCTCATGTTGATATGCTTTGTTCTTCCATGCAGCCCTGGACTTTCAGCCATCGCAATGGCTGATTTATTGTCCACATAGATCACTATTGGTTATTTTGGCAACAAATTCAATTCCAACAAGCTCTTTCTTAATTAAACTACTTGATTTGTAGAAGATGCATCAACCACATACTCGGCTTCTGTTGAAGATTGTGCTACAATATCTTGCTTCTTTGTGCTCCAACAAAAAATGCCTGAACCAAACGAAAAACAGCAACTAGAAGTGCTTTTGTAATCATCCAAACATTTACCCCAATTACTATCTGAATAGCCAATAAGAGCGCCATTCTCCACATTTCAATACCAGATTCCATTATTAATCGTCCCTCTAATGTACCTTAATACCCTTTTAGCAGCTCCAAAATGCTTAGTGTTGGGACTTTGCATATATCGAGATAACAAACTAACAGCGAACATTATGTCTGCCCAGAAGTTGTTAGATATAATAGACATCCAATAAGACTTCTATAAACTTTTGGATCAGCCCTCTTCACTATCATCATTTATTAATTTTTCATTCACAACAAGTGGAGTTGCAATAGCTTTGCACTTGTCAAGCTTCAAAATTTTTAACAGATTCAAGGCATACCTCTTTGGCGACAAGAAAATTACTTCACAAGATTGAGATATCTCCATTCCCAGGAAAAACTTCATATCTCCTAGATCAGACATCTCAAAAACTTGAAGCAATTCATTTTTAACTTCTTGAACCGTAAGAGGATTTTCACCTGTAATAATCAAATCATCGACATAAACTGATATCATAATCAACTTACCATCCCTTTGCCTTTTGAAGTACAAAGTAGGCTCATTTAGGCTTCTGTTGAAGCCTTGAGACAGCAAATGAGAATCCAGCCTACTATACCAAGCTCTTGGGGCTCTTTTAAGACCATAGAAGCTTATACACCTTGTCTTCTTTACCTACAACTGTAAAACCTTCAGGTTGTTCAAAATAAATGTCTTTCTCAAGAAATTCATTGAGAAATGCAAATTTGATATCCAAATAGAATATTTTCCACTTGTATTGTGTTGTGAGAGCGACTAGACACTTTACTGTCTCATGCTGCGCATTATGAGCAAACGTTTCTCCAAAGTCCACTCTAGGCTTTAACTAGAAGTCTAGCTTTATGCTTGAAGATGGAGCCATCTGGATTAAACTTTGTTTGATAGACCCATTTGACATTGATAACATTCTTCTCTTCTGGCCTATCAACCAACTTCCAGGTATCATTTTTATTAATCATGGAAAGTTCCTCCTCCATTTCTAAAACCCACACTCTGTGGTTTACAGCTTCTTCAAATAAGGATAGTTCAACAAGAGAAAAATTGCATTGCTCATAAATTTTTGCAAGTGATTTGGTCTTCAAAACAGGAGAGTCTATTATAGTGAATTAAACATCTATATTTTTTTTTGTTCCAGCAATAGGACTAAAGGGAGTATCACCTTTTTGTTGATTTGGTGTTGCAGCTGGAGTACTCCCATATTGGTTCTTCACAACAGTATCTCAATCCCAATCATAGTGGCTAGACTCATCCACTACAAGATCTCTACTAATAAACACCTTCTTACTATTAACATTGTACACTTTGTATCCATTTGCAACTGTACGATAGCCCAACAGAACACACAGTTCTGCCTTGCTATCAAATTTTCCTCTTTTAGCATCAGGAACATCTGCATAACATACCGAACCAAATACCATCAAGTGTCTTGCAGATTTCTTGATACTCTTGCATGCTCAAATGGTGTCATGTCTTGTACTTCTCTAGTTGGTAATCTATTTTAGCAAATAGACAGTGGTACTGACTGCTTTAGCCCAAAAGTATTTAGGCATCTTCTTTTCTGCCAACATGCATCTTGCCATCTCCATCACAGTTCTGTTCTTCCTCTTAGACACCCTATTCTGTTGTGGAGTGTAGCTAACAGTTAATTGTTGTTGGATACCCAAATCTTTGCAATACTTGCTGAACTGATACTAAGTATATTCAGTTCCCTTATTGGATCTAATATACTTCAATTTATGACCACTCTCCCTTTCTACTATAGATTTGAATTCTTCAAAAATAGAAAACACTTGATATTTGCTACTAAGAAATTAGACCCATGTCATTCGAGTCAGATCATCTACAAAGAGAACAAAATACTTGTTTCCACTAAAAGAAGTTGTCCTCATTGGTCCACATACATCTGTATGAACCAGTTCTAGCTTTTCTTTATTTCTCCAGAGACTTTCTTTAGGAAAGGATCGTCTATGCATTTTACCAAATTGACATGACTCACAAACATCTCTACACATGTCAATTTTGTGTACTTCAAGCACCATACCCTTTGATTGCATATACACCAGTGAGCTAAGATTATAATGACCAAACCTTTTGTGCCAAAGCCAAGTATCGCTCAATTCAACATTAAAAGACCAAGTATCAATAGAGTAGCATGAAATTGGAAAGGAATTGTCAATCATGCTAAATTTAGCTACTTCACATCCTTTAGGATCATAAATGACACATTGTTTGTCCTTAAAATTAAGAGAATAATATTTATGAACAATTGAGCAACACTTGACAAGTTTTAAGTCAAATTTGGCACAAAAAGAACATCATTAATAATTTCCGTACCTTCGTCAGTACGAAATTTTACTGACCTTGTACCGTGAGCTTCCACCAATATGCCATTTCCAAGCTTCACTTTGGTTCTATGAGATCTGTTCAAGGTAACAAACATTTTTTTATCAATCGCCATGTGCCTTGTGCATGTGCTATCAACATACCATTTACATTGGTCAATATGTCATGTGTGCGAGGCCATATAAATGTCCTCCTTCGATTTTTCAACTTGGTAATCATCTGTGAAATTCACTCGATGGGAAGACTGGACACTTTGAATTTACTTTTGCCTACAATACCTCTCAATGTGACCATACTTGTTCCAATATACTCATTGAATTGAAGACCTCTTTGAATTCTGCCAACAATTCTTCTCCAAGTGGTTTGTCTAATTACAAATGCCACAGGGTGGAAATTTTCCTTTTATCGACAAATCATCTTGGTTTCCACCTGATTTTACCTCTCCAGATTTATCCGTCCAGATTTTTTTGCTTTCCTTTTGATGTTTGAATTTATTTCTTGCTTGAAAGGCATCTTCTACTATCCCTTCACTTCTCATAGTGACCGTTGCTCTTGGACTTGCAATTTGGACATTAGTTCGGCTATTGTAAGAGTAGTCAAGTCACAAGACTCTTCAATAGCTGATTTTTTTTTATTCAAACTTGTCTGGAAGGCTGACCAAGATCTTCTCTACAACTTTCTAATCTTGAAAGGTTTCACCAAGTATTCTTATTTGGTTCACAATCTCCATCAGCTTTAAAGAGTATTCTTTGACACTATCTGAGTCTTTCATCTTCAAAAGGTCAAACTCTCTCTTCAATGCTAAGAGTCTAACAGACTTTAATCTATTGTTTCCTTCAAACTCTTTCTTTAACTTATACCAAGCCTCTTTGGCTGTTTCACAGGTCATAAACCTCGTAAACATCACGTCTGTAAGACTTGCATGTATGCAGGCTGAGAGCTCATGGAGATCTATTCACCAATTCATCATACTTTTTAATTTCATTGAGAGTTGCATTAACTCTCAATGGCTGAACAGTAGGTTCTCCAAGATCAACAACTTCCCATAAGTTGAGGGCCTTTAGACAAGCCTTCATTTTTATGGCCCATAAGTGATAATTCTCTCTGGTAAAAGTCGGAGGATCTGTCGTTGGTTGATTTTCAGCAAGCAAATTCAAGAAAGAACAGAACGTAGATGAGTGAAACAAACAAAATTTGATTCAGATCCCTTAGGAAAGAGGCTCTGATACCATGTTATAACAAAAAAATGAAGAAGAACTTAAGGTTTACAAGGTGTAAAAAGTAGGAAATCACATCTGTAAATTGCTATAGAAAATCTGAAAGTGAAGAAGAAGGATTAAGTTTTCTTGAGTTTAATTTTTTTTCTCTTGATGTTTCATTACATATGGTCTATTTATAAATAAAGTGTGAGAATTACAACCACATAATAAGCAAAATATCTCACACCAAACTATGTACATATGTGGCTCACTAACCACCACTCATTTTAAATCAAGACTACATATCTTAGTACAAAATATCTACTATCTAGGAGTTTCTAGACAAAACTTAATTTTCTAACATATCTACTACAAAATAACTCCAACCTAGGAGTTTCTAGACAAATCTTACTTTTCTAACATATCTAATACAAAATATGTCCAATCTAGGAATTTCTAGACATATCTTACTGTTCTAACAACTTCAAAATAACATTAGATCCATGCATTATTTTCCTCCCCATACCTAGGCTTTTATTATCATACACTAAGCCTATACCCGGGGGAGTGTGACATCGGCAGGCACTGGCGGAGCCAGAATTTCAATAAGAGGGTTCAAAATCTGAAAAAAATAGACACATGAATTAGCCGAAGGGGGTTCGACATCTATTGTATATAACTAAAAAATTATTTTAACCATGTAAAAATAATATAATTTTCTGCCGAAGGAGATTCGGATGAACCCCCTAATAATAAGGTGGCTCCGCCACTGTCGGCAGGACATAAATAAGGATCGGCGGGAACCAGTTAATCTCTCAAAATGGAAAAAATAGAATAGCAGGCTACATACGATTATTGATGAACGATAATAGAAAGGCGTTGCACAATGAGAGATTGACGGTTCACAGATTTAACATTGGTTGATGGGAAATATTATGAAAAACCTTTTGTGATCGATGTATAACCAGAAATTTAATTGGCGTTGTGCAGCCAAGGATAGGCCTTACACAGATCTAATGCCAAATTCTCCATAAATGAATGTCGTGTCCTGATGAATCTATTCGGGTTGCCGTGTAAATGTTGGCCCCTTGATTTTCCTTCTTGAATACTACTTGGAGTGGGCGGCTGATGGGTGACACACAATAGAGAATCGGTGGATGCCCTTTTTTCATCGCAGGTGGACACTCTATCAGCCATAGCAAGTTTCCTAAAGCACAATCTCACTCTTTTACGAACAAACAAACACCCACAAGATGGGAGAAAAGAAACACACTTGGGTTGAATTCTCAAAGCCCTTGATTTAATGTCGTGACGTAATGATAGTTCTCTATAGCGGAGGTTCTTCAAGATATATTATCTCGATTAAGAGAACCTCCTCAAATATACTCATGTATTTCTTGATTCTTCACCCATTAACCTTGAATATTTGTCTACTAGAGGCATTTGGAATATATTTGTAGGAGTAGATAGGATACATGACCTTTTCCTGCAGTTAAATTATGCTATAACACAACAATGGAATGAAAATTGTGCTACTAAATTGAATCCACTGTATCATGCAGGCTGAACCAACCATTAATATGAGACAATCATGGAAGAGAAGAAACAACATTGTCCATAGGAGGAAAATTTCCAAGAGTAAGGATGTCTACAATATCAATCAAATCTACTCTGTTTCAAAGGTGAGATTTTTATGGTTGAATACACATGTGTTATTGATTAGAATAGCAAATCACATACTTCCATCCAATCTTGACTGAACCTCATAGAAAACACCCTATAGTTGATTATTTATTCAGCTTTAACAAGTTACACCAAATTGGCATGACAAACAAGTAATGGACACTATCATTTATATAACAAAATGCAAGCAAGAAAGCATCCACCAAAAAGATGTTTCACAAGAAATTAATTTGGGAGAATTTAAAATATTTATCTATTGTTATATCATCATAAATCAAGGATTATGATAAACCATTGAAAACATGAAGCACTGAAACATCTACTTCTACAATGCAGCAGTCTTCGACAATGAAGTTTTTCTTTGGATCCTTCAGTTCACTTAGTGGCATAAATTCCCCCCATTCCCAACAAAAATTAGGAGCTGCAAACCTATATCATGCATAAGGTGTATGAGAAAAATTATTCATAGGAAATTCTAAATAGAAACTAACAGTATTGCTGCGTGTCAAAAAGGATCATAGAACTACTTCTATATTTATGCTAAAAAAAAAGAGAATTACATTTTTGGTTACTTGTATTAATTGCAAACGTAGGAACCTGAATTGATTCGAAAAATTAAGGAACAAAAGAACATACTAGTTAACTTTCGGTGGACATCACTAAACTCGTCTTTGATAGATATGCTAAATTTTGTCAAATTCACTAGCATGAACTAATTCAAGAAAGATGGAAATGTTTTGGCCATTTTGATTAGTGTCACCTGTAGGATATAGACGAAGTTTCATGCGTACAAAGACGACAAGTTTTACATACACAACTCAAGAGTATCATTTGCTAAAGAAACTATAAATGTATATAACGAATAAAACGGTTATGAATAATATACTATTTGCAACCCCCAATATTAAACTCTTGAGAATACACTATTGTCTTTAGTTTTGTGAATTCAGAAATCTTCCATTTGTGTATATAAGACTTCATCCCATTCAAAGGGGGGGGGGACAAACTTTCACCTACTCCATGGTTCTTGATGACATATACATCGACCCGAAAGACACATATGTCGTTAACAAGGTAACCGTTAGAGGGCTCTTTGAATGTTTCATTAGAAATACATTTTGAGAAACCCCATTCAATCTTAATATTTTGAAAACATTGCTCCATTCCTCAAATAAAGTATCATATATATTATCAAGTCCTTTTAAGAATTCATATTTTAGAAGAAGAAAACTTTGAGAAAAAGGAACACTATACCTCTCATTATAAGATAATTTCCATGAATTTGATCAAAAATCAAGAAGCTAAATGTGGCATTCACCTCCCAACAAAACTGTAAAGGGCTTGTCTCAGCAATGGCTAAGTATACAGAAATAAGATTATGTCCATCCACACTTCCATATCCATCAGGACAGATGATCCTTTTCCTATCCAAAATGCAATAAATTGTAAATTCGATCAAATTTTCTTGTGGAAAACTCACTTGTTAAAATTACTATAATATTTTTTTCTTGAATAATTACCTTTTCTATAATTATAACCAGATAACTTCAATGTTCCCATTTAGAACATAAACATAAATTATTTGGAACAACAACACTTTTGATATATTTAGAGACATTAGAAAATTTTGTTACAAAAGAAATGATCAAATTTATATGTATAGTAGAGCTAGGTATTAACTAGGTGAATTCATCATATTTTTTGGTCAAGAATCTCAATCCTTTTTTTGTACAACTTTATAAAATGGTATTTTATATCTTACATATTGCTTTCAAATTTTTCATTTATATGAGATTTGACTATTTTATTGCAGGTGCTTTTTTTTTTTAATGGAAAAAATTTAGAAAATTTTGTTATAAAAGAAATTATCATACTTATATCTATAGTAGAGCTACAAATTAACTAGGTGAAGTCATCTCATCTTTTTGGTCAAGAATCTCAATTTTTTTTTATAACTTTCTAAAATAGTATTTTTTTTATCTTATATATTGCTTTCAGATTTATTACTTATATGATATTTGATTATTTTATTGCAAATGTTTTTTTTGTTGAATGGAAAAAGTTCATTTTTCCATGACATTTCATAAACTAATAGAATTTTTTTTACATGTAAGTTGTACTTTTTATTACTTTAATTTTATTTTAAGAGCTTGACAAGAAATTCAAGTAATGCAAATTTTATATCAAAAGGTCAGTGTGAAATGTCTAAAAAGTCATTTTTTTATTTCCTTTAATGTAAAATTTAATGGTCTTTATTTTCATTACTCTTGTGACTTTTTATTATTATAACATCTAAAATAATTAATAGTCATATTCCTGATATTATTTGGTATTATATATTGTAGTCCTATAAATAGAAATATTGTAAAACATTGTTGAAATGAGCACATGAACATTTTAAGTTGTAATATTTTTAGGCTATTTAATGGTGATTTAGTCTTGTGGAAATGTATATCGACAAGAGCTCGGAAGGTTGTACATTGATTTCATATTTTGTTTAAATTTTTTAATGATTAAATCGTAAGAATGATATTGTATTATTTATTTATTTTAGTTCTCTCGTCTCTTTATTTTGTATTTTATATAAAGTTTTGATTGTTGTAAGTTAAAATTTTTGTTTGGTTCAAGATAGTAAATTATGACTTTGGACATAATTATCTCTTCTCTTTTTACTTTTTTGACTTTTACTTCTTCAAAAAGGTCTAAATATTTTTTGTTCCATTTGAATTTTCAATTACATATCCTTCACTACAAGTTTTAAATAACACTAAAATTTACACAATAATATCTCGAATCTCTTGAGGTTTTCATCTCTATATAATCTTTGGCTAAAAATTCTATTTATTTTCTTATAGATATCTTTTTTACAATCTTTCTATTATTATTTTTATCAAAAATAATGTATCTATCAATTAATCGTTCTTTCATATTCTTTAATGAAAAACTTAATGGTCATTATTTTCATTGCTCCCATAATTTTTTGTTATCATAACCTCTAAAATAATTAATAGTCATATTCAAGAAATTATTTGTTATTCATATTATAGTCCTATAAATAGAACCATTGTAAGACTTTGGAGAAATGATTACATTTGTCTTTTAAATTGTTATGTTGTCAATACTTATTTTATTCATTCTTTAGCTTTACTTGAAGAAAAAAATGAATCTTGTTGAATGATGATCGACTTATGGGAATGGGTGATCCAGCTTGTGGGAATGGATGTCGACAAGAGCTCGAAAGATTGTGTATTATTGACTAAGATGTAGGAATAATGTTGCTTTTTTTGTTGTTCTCTTTATGATTTCTCTTTATTTTGTATTTTGTATAAATTCTTTATTGTTGCAAGTTTATATTTTAATTATGATAATCTGTGCGGCCTTACAAATTAAAGATTCTAGAAAATATAATGAGGAAGCATCGAAAATATGTTGTCTATAGAATGAACATTATATTTTGAACAAGAAAAACAAAGGTTTGGAAAGTTCAAACTTTTGAAAAAAGAAAATTTTGAATTTCTTCAGCAAAAAATGGCTCATAACTTTGTTTTCTGTTTTTATATCCTTTGTATATAACCTATGATTATGATAGGATATGTTTTACTGCGCAAATTGCGGAGCTAAAATTGGATGATAAGTCACAACTTGGAAATAATCATACTCAGTGGCGGAGCCACAATAGTAGCTATGAATTCCATAAAATTCAATAGATTTAAAGCCAGATTCTTTAAAATTCAATAACTATGAAGTCCATAAAATTCAATAATCATACTCAGTGGCTGATAGCTATGTTTTCTTGGAGCTTAGAGTTGAACTTGTCCACAGATAAATTTATATATATATATAAAGCTAGATGATAAAAACTTGATGTGACACCTCTCAATGACCAATGATCCTACTTATCTTACTAGTATTCATACACACGCATTGCACAGATATTTTTAAATGTCATAATTATTAAATTCAAAGAAACTTATGAAATTTATTTACATTTTAATATATTTTTAAATAGATAAAATTTATTTACGTGTTAATATATTGTTTATATAGTTATAGTATTACATTATTACAATTTACATGACCATATTAACTCAAAGATTTACTATATAACTTTTTTGTTATAATATTGTTCTAATAGTTATGATCAACTACATTTTTATGTTAAGCTATTAAAAAGGTTTTTTTTCTTATATAAAAAAAATCAAACTTCAACTCTCCACGTGAAATATTTAATACTATAAAAGTAAAAAAATAAATTTAAATGTTTCATACATGTATTATTTACTCATTTTAATTCGATTCAAATTATTAATGGAAATTTTTTTTTAATTATAATTAATAATTATTAATTAATATTTAATACAAACATGAAAATATAATTTAATATATAATTAATTAAATACATTTTATATTTATTATTGAAATTAATTAAATACACATAGTGGAGCAATTCCTTAATTTTTGTCACGACCCCGACCATCGTGATTGGCACCCACACTAACTCTCCGGTGGGAGAACCACTACTACAATCCAAACCAGGCAACTAAACCAAAACTAAGACATTTAAGTTACGAAAGCAAGTTAAATACTAAGGAAATAAATAGGGAGTTTCCATAAAGTCTAACAACGAACTAAACAATGCGGAAGAAATAACCTAGAACCTGAAAGTCAATGTACCAAAACATCTAATAACGAACCAAAAGTCTAAACAAGAAGGGATACAACCCCAATCTAATGAACTAACACTAACTAGAGCAAGTCTAAGTCCGAAATGGTGGACATAGAGGAAAGAGAACTCATGGCTGCCCGGAAGAATTGGCTCACCCTTGAATTTGAACGATCGCTGATCTTCTAAGCAAGGTATGTCAGTAGCCGCTTGAAGCTGCCCTGTACTCAACAAAAATAAGAGCAAGTGCAGTACCGGTATACAACCACAGTGTACTGGTAGGATCACATGGCTATCCCACTAAGTGTAACATAAGCAAGTCAATACAACATTATAAACATGCAAAATACCGAACATATACAATATCGATAATCAAATGCTCAAAAATATACACAATTATGACAAGTCATTTGTCCTCTCATGGAACCAAAACCCAAACAGTTAGTATACCAGAACGTGGTGTCAGATCTAATGTTTATGGCGGAACGTGGCAATCGATCCCAATTAGTTATGCCGAAATATTGCAACCATTGTTGGTTTTTTAATAAAGAAATAAAGAAAATAACAGAGAAAGACTTTGAGAGAGAAAATACTGTAGTATTATCACATGGAATTATTTTATTAATAATTCAGAGACTTGCATTTATAGATATAATTCCTAACTAAAAATAGAAAAATAAGATACTAACTTATCAGCTTAATTCAAATAACAAATAAAAAGAACTAACTCCTAAATATAAGTCAAATAGGACACTAATAACATAATTTAAAAATCCTAAAAATAACTAACTGTTTTATTTCTGCAATATCCTAAGACATATTCTCAACACTCCTTCTTGGATTATGAATTGTAGATTGTAGTCTCATCTGAAATTGACCTTGTGAACAAATCTGCTAATTCATCCTTTGCCTTACAAGGCTTGTGTGCATCTTCTGTTGGATTAAATGAGAAGCTATTACCTCTCATTTCAACTTGTAAAATCTCTTGCATAGTAGAATCTAAGATTTGACAATATTTGTCTCCAAATAATAATTTAAATTCTTTTTCTATTAACTGACCAACACTAAACAAACTTTTATCAATATCAGGCACATAAAGAACATTTGAAATTATTTTTGTACCTGAATTTGTTTTAATTGAAACAAACCCTTTTCCTTTTGCAGGAATACAATCACCATTCCCAATTCTGACTTTCTTATTTTCCATAGGAATGAACTCTTTAAAAAGATTTCTTTCATATGTCATGTGGTTTGTACAACCACTATCAATCATCCAAAAATCAGATTTTTTGGTTGTAAAACAAGTTTCCACAAATAAGTGATCTTCTTCTTCTTCTTCAATAGTGACTTGGGCAACTGTTTCATCTTTTTGAAATTTGCTTTAGCAAATCACAGCTTTATGACCAAGTTGCTTGCAGTTCTTGCACTGTGCATCTAGTCTTTTCCAACATTTATATGGAGGATGTCCATTTTTCCACAGTGCTGACAAGGTGGGTAATTTTTCAAAAATTTACCCTTGCTTTGAGTTTTGTGGCTGGCTACTAATGCTCCTTCAACCATGCCATCTTGCCTCATAAGTCTCCTTTGTTCCTAAGTCTGCAAAGAATTTAACAATTCTGCCAAGGTAATTTTGGACAGATCTTGTGTGTTTTCCAAGGTAGTTATACATGCTTCATATCTTTCGGGCACTGTAACAAGAACTTTTTCAACAATTCTTGTATCTTTAAATTCAGTGCCTGGTATAACCTTGTTGACAATACCAAGCAATCTGTCAGAGTATTCCTTGACTGTTTCTGACTCTTTCATTCTCTGCAATTTGAAATTCCTCATTAAATTTAATACCTTTATTCCTCGTATTCTTTCATCTCCCGCATATTCTCTCTTCAGATAATTCCAAATATCTATTCGAGATGTGAGAGTCATGATTTTCGTGAAAACAGTTGTCGAAACAGCAACAAACAAAGTTGCTTTTGCCTTTGACTTAATGATTTTTTTTCCTTGTGACTCTTTATCTAGGCCATGGTGGGATTATTTGGCAGCGGATTAATTTCATAATCTTCTTCCACGGCTTCCCAAAGATCAAGTACCTCCAAGTAAGTTTTCATTCCCACAGCCCATAGTTGATAATTCTCACCATAAAAAATAGGAGGAGCCATTCGTGAAAAAAAAAATTCGGAATCCATTTTTCTACTCACAAGTCCCTCAAGAAGAAGGCTCTAGATACCAATTGTTGGTTTTTTAATAAAGAAATAAAGAAAATAACAGAGAAAGACTTTGAGAGAAAAATAACTGCACTATTATCAAAGGGAGTTATTTTATTAATAATTCAGAGACTTGCATTTTTAGATATAATTCCTAACTAAAAAGAGAAAAATAAGATACTAACTTATCAGCTTAATTCAAATGACAAATAAAAAGAACTAACTCCTAAATATAAGTCAAATAGGACTCTAATAACATAATTTAAAAATCCTAAAAATAGCTAGCTGTTTTATTTCTGCAATATCCTGAAACATATTCTCAATAGATCCCAATTAGTTATGCCAGAACGTGGCAACCGATCAATTCAACATACCACAATCACAATCACAAGTATATCCTCAAGATCATACATTTAAGTCATGATTTCATGGCATATAGTTATTCATCTATCTCCTTTACAACAAGTGTGATCAACAATGCAACATTCGCATACATGCAAGTATTATAATGGAGCAAGAACAAACATATATCACACAATCATAGAATCACAACCATCACCTACCTCAAAACAAGCTTGAAACCCTAAGAAACTTTATCCTTCCCTCTACGGATTCGTTTCGCTTGTTCTTGGTCTACAAACAATCAATATAATACAAGAATCAATAAACAATCACTAATTACCCGAATTGGTAATAATTATATGAACCCTAGATCAAACTCATGATCCCAAGTATCTAAAATAAGGTTGTTTCCACCACAAAATCGAGATCAAAACCCTCCCCCATCATTAATTACCCATTCTATTATGTTCTACGGATCAAAAAATGGATTCAGGGAGTAAAAAGCTTACATTTAGCCTCAAGAATGGTGAAAAAATATTAGGAGTCGCCTGAGGTTTGTTCCTTAGCTCTAAAAATCAAAAAGTGCAAATTAAGGTCGTTTAGGGGTTTATTTACGACTTTAAGTCGCGTCGAACCCGCCACACCGGCCCTCATCCCGCTGTAGCAGCCCCGTCAGAGTGACCATAAGCCCCGCTAGAGCAGCTTGCATGAAACAGTGAGCTATTTTAATAATTCCAAAATCCCCATTTCACAACACACCTCTAACCTATGATTCTCAAAAAATACCCTTCACGCTAATATCAATTTCGGGAGTTCTACTCGCCTGAATTCAATTTCGTAAAGTCGTACGGATTCCTTAACGAGTTATCTAACTACTCATCTAATCAAAATCAAAATTAACTCACCCCAATTGTTACCAGATTTCCCTACCCGTTATGTCTCCGATTTCATCCAAATCTGGACTAGGTTGGGAAAATCCAAATACTGCAAAAATGTTTTCCGGCCCCAAATATTACCCCGTTAACATTTCTATAATGACGGGACCTGGTCGTTACAACATATACCAATTTACCCATCACTCGTCCCCGAGCCACAAACTTAGGAAAATAGGCTAAGGAAGGAATGAAGTAGTACCTGAATTGACGAACAATTGGGGATACTTCTCTCATATGTCCCTCACGGTTGCCCAAGTAGCTTCCTCCACTGGACGATGCTTTAATTGAACATTCACGGACTTAATCTTCTTGGTCCTCAACCTGTGCACATCACGATCAATAATTGCAATCGGTTCCTCCTCATATTGGAGGTCTTTGTCTAACACAATTGAGTCCCACTTAATGATATAATACACATCACCATGATACCTCTTCAACATGGACACATGAAATACTGGATGATCACCCGATAGATTAGGAGGCAAAGCCAATCTATACGCTACCGATCCCACACATTCAAGAACCTCAAAGTGACCAATGTATCTAGGACTTAGCTTACCTTTCTTACTAAATCTCATCACCCCTTTCATGGGTGATACCTTAAGAAGACCATTTTTACCAGTTAGAAACACCATGTCTCTTACCTTATGATCCGCATACTTCTTCTGTCTACTCTGGGCTGCTAAAAGCTTAGCTTGAATACTCTTCACCTTATCTTGAGAATCCTTCACTAAATCAACCCACAAAGGTTTCACATCCCCAGCCTCGAACCATTCTATGGGTGATCTATATCCCCTCCCATAGAGTGCCTGAAATGGTGACATATCTATGCTGGAGTGATAACTATTATTATAGGAGAATTCACACAAAGGTAGGAACTTATCCCAATGCCCTCCAAAGTCAATCACACATGCCCTCAACATGTCTTCTAACACTTAAATAATCCTCTCTGACTGTCCGTCTATCTGTGGATGGATGGTTGTACTAAAAGTGAGTTGTGTGCCCAATTCATCATGTAATTTACTCCAAAACTTGGATGTGAATTGGGTACCACGGTCTGAGATGATAAAGAGGGGCACCCCATGCAACCTCACCATCTCTTTCATGTAAACTTTAGCCAATTGTTCAACATTATAATCTATTCTTACCGAAATAAAATGGGCTGACTTGGTCAATCTATCAACCACTACCCAAATAGAATCAAACTTCCCTAAAGTCTTGGGAAGACCAAGCACAAAATCCATGGCTATTCTTTCCCGCTTCCATTCCGGAATTGGCATTCTTTGAAGCAAACCTGCAGGCCTTTGATGTTCATACTTCACTTGTTGACAATTTTAATACTTCGCCACAAACTCCTCTATGTCCTTCTTCATGCCCGGCAACCAATAAATTTGCTTCAAATCTCTGTACATCTTGGTCACACCCACATGGATAGAATATCACGAACTATGAGACTCTGCCAACAATTTCTCAATCAAGTCATCTAATATAGGAAGACATATTTCTCCCTTTAAAATTGAACACACCATCCGCATTAAGAGTGGTCTCTTGTTACTTACCAATCGCAGTCTTCTTTCTAAGCTCCTCCAAATTTTCATCTTCAAATTATTTGGCCTTGATCTCATCAATGAATGTGGTCCTCACTTCAACGCTAGCTAACACCCCACCTCTTTCCTTAGCCAAAGGTCACTTGGATGCACTCAAGCAAGTTTAACTACCCATACTCACCGCTTTTCGACTCAAAGTGTATGCCACTACATTAGCCTTACCCAGATGGTATTGAATGGTGATATCATAATCTTTAAGTAACTCCATCCACCTTCGTTGTCTCAAATTGAGATCCTTTTGAGTGAACACATGCTGCAAACGGCGATGATCAGTAAATACCTCACACTTAACACCATAAAGGTAATGTCGCCAAATCTTAAGAGCAAACACTACCGCTGCCAACTCCAAATCATGTGTTGGGTAATTCCTCTCATGCACCTTCAATTGACACGAGGCATAAGCTATAACATTCTTATCCTGCATCAACATAACACCCAAACTAGAATGTGAAGCATCACAATAAATAATGAAATCTTTACCTTCAACCAGTAATGCTAGAATAGGTGCGGTGGTCAAGAGACTCTTGAGCTTTTGGAAGCTCTCCTCACAATTTTTAGTCCATTCAAATGGCATCTCCATTTTGGTCAAATTAGTCAAGTGTGTGGCGATAGAAGCAAAGTTCTTCACAGATCGATGATAATGGCTAGAGAGCCCAACAAAACTCCTAACTTCTGTCACAGAGCTAGGTCTAACTCAATTCTTAACCGCCTTAATCTTTTGAGGATCTACCATTACCCCTTCTTTTGATACTACATGTCCCAAAAATGCAACAGAAGTCAACCAAAATTCACACTTAGAAAATTTAGAATAAAACCATTTTTTCCCAAGAATACCCAAAACAATACGAAGATGGTTGGCATGCTCTTCCTCACCTTTTGAATAGACTAAAATATCATCAATAAAAACTATGATGAAAGAATCAAGAAATGGCTTGAACACCCAATTCATTAAACTCATAAAAGGTGCAGGCCCATTGGTCAAACAAAAAGACATAACCAAAAACTCATAGTGCCCATAGCAGGTTCTAAACGGCTTCTTGGGCACATCCTCAGGCCTAATTTTCAATTGATGGTAGCCAGACCTTAGATCAATCTTAGAGAAAACTGATGCAGCTTGCAAATGGTTAAAAAGATCATCTATACGAGGCAAGGGATACTTGTTTTGATTAGTGTTCTATTTAATTGCCAATAATCTATAAAAATTCTTATACTACCATCTTTTTTCTTAACAAACAAAACTAGAGCACCCCATGGGGAAGCACTAGGATGAATAAATCCCTTACCAAGAAGCTTTTGGATTTGAGCCTTAAGCTCTCTTAACTCTGCCGGAGCCATGCGATATGGAGGGATAGAAATGGGAAGAATACCAGGCTCTAAATCAATGCAAAAATCTATATCTCTATCCGGAGGCATACCAGGCAAGTCATTAGGAAACACTTCTCTAAATTTTGACACCATCGGAATAGACCCAGTGGATGGAGCCTAAATCTCAACATCCCTAATATGAGCCAAATAAGCCAAACAAGCCTGCTCTACTAATTTACTAGCCCGAATGGAGGATATAATCTTAGCTTGCTTAGGCTTGTACAACCCTTCCCACTCGAATTTTTCCCTTTCCAGAATTTCTAGAGTTACAAACTTAGTATTACAATTAAGCACGGCATAATAGGGGGACAACCAAGTCATGCCTAAGATTATATCAAAGTCAGTCATATCCAAAATCACCAAATCAGCCCAAGTCTGAAAACCCATAAACAAAATAGGACAAGCACGATAGACATGGGTAACTATGACTGACTCTCCAACTGGGGTAGAAACATGGATAGGGGTATCTAGTATATCACAAATCATATCAAACTTTGAGGCAAATTGCACAGATACATAAGAAAAAGTAGAACCCAGATCAAACAACACATTAACCATCCGATCACAGAAAAAAATAGTACATGTGATCACTTCTTCAGACGCCTCTACCTCATTCTTGCCCAAAAATGCATAACACTGAGCCCTATCATCTTGATGAACCACTTCCCTACCTGGTTTCGTGTTACCCCTACCTACATTACCATTTCCTCTATCCCCAGGGCCTCGCTGATTACCCCCTCGCCCACCTTGTGGACGTCCTCTACCATTATTACCATTCCACATGGGTACCACTGCTCTAGACTGCTGTTGCGCAGAATATAACACACGTGGGTGGGGATAATCTCTCCTCATATGCCCAGGTTCACCACAGTTGTAGCAAGTACGATCAAAAGATGGTATGTCGAAGGCGCGACTCCCTGGCTATCCTGAAAATTATGAGATGGAGTTTCTGAGTAATAACTTGCAGAGGCAGGCATATCAGACTGAATTGGCTTGGCTGCAAGCATTGGCCCTCCGGACCCCTTTGAATAAGAACCTTATAAGTTACCCGAGTTCTTGGCCCTTTTTGCCCATGCCTTAGCTTGACCGTCTCGCTTCACCCCATCCACTTTCTTAACATAGTATGTTACCTCATTAAAGCTCCTCCCTGCAGAAGTCATATGAACACATAATACTTGCAACTCAGAATTTAGTCACCTAATAAACAACCAGATCCTCTCATCCTCAGTAGTCACCAATTGAGTAGCATATCTAGACAAATCATGGAACTCACCACCCTTCTCCAAAGCCATGAACTCATCCTTCTTACGACCCCTCAAGGTCCTAGGCATATACTTCTCTAGAAACAGAGCATGAAATTGGGTCTAAGTGAGTAGAGGTAAAGTTGAAGGTATGCATTCCATGTAAGCTCTCCACCACTACTTAGCCTCACCTTGAAGTTGAAAGGATACAAACTCAGCCCCATGCTGATGGACAATTCTCAACTTATGAAGTCCCTCATAGCAATCTAAGATAAACTCATAAGCATCCTCATTCTCAGAACCAAGAAATACAGGAGGCTTTAGCTTCAAAAACTTAGTCAACATTTCATGTTCATTACGAGTCATAACAGAGCCCAACAAAGGGAGAAGAAAGCATCATTATCTCCAGTCCTACCCACCTTAGGCACAGTGCTAGCAACAAGAGGATTAGTAGAAGCTTGAGTTTCATGAGCAGAAGGAAGCACTCCAGGACCAACCAACCCTTTTGAGCTAACACTGGGTCTATGGGAGGGTAACATCGGTAGCCTTAGCCTGCACCTCTTCCTCTTGTCCCACATCCTCAACATTCTCCTTTTTAATCTTTTCATGATGTGCATGAGAGTTCTCATTCACAAGAGCATTCTCAACACGAGCTCCATTCCCAGCATGTGCTAATCTTCCACGGCCTCTACCCCTAGCTCTTCTTCTACCCCTGCCTCGACCGTGACCTCTCGCAACATATTCCTTAGTTGGAGCATTGATGGGACCTAAAGGCCTAACGCCGTTGAATCTAGTATTAACCATCTGTGAACAAAAGAGTGAAGGAAGTTAGATACCAATTTGAATTGTCAGATACCAATTGGAATCAAGTCATATCACGAAAGGAGACAAGGGAAAACAAAGAGATTTCCTAAAATCTTATAGCCTCTCGAAGAAAAGTAAAGGCATCCCCGTACCGTTCCACAAGACTCTACTAGACTCATTTTGGTACAGTGAGATCAACGAACCTAGGCTTTGATACCAACTTTGTCACGACCCCGACCATCGAGATTGGCACCCACACTAACTCTCTGGTGGGAGAACCACTACTACAACCCAAACCAAGCAACTAAACCAAAACTAAGGCATTTAAGTTATGGAAGCAAGTTAAATACTAAGGAAATAAATAGGGAGTTCCAATAAACTCCAACAAAAGTCTAACAATGAACTAAACAATGTGAAAGAAATTACCTAGAACCTGAAAGTCAATGTGCCAAAACATCTAATAACGAACCAAAAGTCTAAACAAGAAGGGAAACAACCCCAATCTAATGAACTAACACTAACTCTACAAGTCTAAGTCTGAAATGGTGGACATAAAATAAAGAGAACTCATGGCAGCCCGGTAGAATTGGCTCACCCTTGAATTCAAACAATCACCGATCTTCTAAGCAAGGTCTGTCAGTAGCCGCTTGAAGATGCCTTGTACTCAACAAAAATAAGAGCAAGTGCGGTATCAGTACACAACCACAATGTACTGGTAGGATCACGCGGCTATCCCACTAAGTGTAACATAAGCAAGTCAATACAACATTATAAACATGCAAAATACCAAACATATACAATATCGATTATCGCATGCTCAACAATATACACAATTATGACAAGTCATTGGTCCTCTCATGGAACCCATACACACACAGTTAGCATACCGGAACGTGGCACCCGATCCAATGTTTATGCCAGAACGTGGCAACCGATCCCATAATTATCCCGAAACGTGGTAACCGATCCCAATTAGTTATGCTAAAACGTGGCAACCGATCCATTCAACACACTACAATCACAATCACAAGTATATCCTCAAGATCATACATTTAAGTCATGATTTCATGGTATATAGTTATTTATCTATCTAATTTACAACAACTGTGATCAACAATGCAACATTCACATCCATGAAAGTATCAAAATGGAGCAAGAACAAACATACATCACACAATGATAGAATCACAACCATCACCTACCTTGAAACAAGGTTGAATCCCTGAGAAACTTGATCATTCCCTTTCTGAATTCGTTTCATTTGTTCTTGGTCTACAAACAATCAATACAATATGAAAATCAATAAACAATCACTAATTACCCAAATTTCTAACTATTCTATGAACCCTAGATCAAACCCATGATCCCAAGTATCCAAAGTAGGGTTGTTTCCACCATAGAATCTTGATCAAAATCCTCCCCCATCATTAATTACCTATTCTATTACGTTCTACGGATCTAAAAATGGATTCGGGGAGTGAAAAGCTTACCTTTAGCCTCAAGAATGGTGAAAAATTGTTAGGAGTCGCATGTGGTTCTTTCCTTAGCTCTAAAAATTGAAAGGTGTAAAATAAGGTCATTTAGGGGTTTATTTACGTTTTTAAGTCACGTCAAACCGGCCACAGAGTCCCTTACCCCGCTAGGATCAGTTGCCACATTCTGGCATAAACCTTGGATCGGTTGCCACGTTCCAGCATAATTATGGAGCGGTTTCCACGTTCCGGCATAAACCTTGGATTAGGTACCACATTCTGGTATGCTAACAGTTTGGGTTTGGGTTCCATGAGAGGACCAATGACTTGACATAATTTTGTATCTTAAGAATTGTGAAATTCTACATTGTTCGTAAATGATGATGATATTGTATATGTTCGGTGTATGCATGTTATTGTTATGTTGTGATGACTTATGTATGTTGCACGTAGTGGGATAGCGGCGCGATCCTACCAGTACATTATGGTTGTTGATGAGTCTATGATTTGGACTTATTTAGGGCTTTATTTTTATAGATTTAGTGTCCTCAAATGCATATTTTGTGCCAATAACTAATGTAAATCCTTGAATTTTTGGTATTTTGATTGAGAAACAAAGCATGGACACAAATGAGCAAAGAGGTACAAGGCAGCTGAAAAGACGAAAAAATGAAGGCCTGAGGATCGCCTAATCCATTGGGCGAATCACCAAATGGCTGATGACTCGCCTAATGTTCAAGTGTGCCAATCCCTGAAGGAGAAAATCAAGTCGGCGATAGAAAGGAGTAATCAGTGAGTCACCGAACGGTTCCGCAATGCAGTACCATATCACCCAAAGTTATAGAACTTGAAGATGCTAAATGCCAAAGCAAAAAGGCGATGGAATTGACAAAAGGGCGGATTATCGAGTGGATCGGTGATCCCGACTTACTGCGCCGAATGGTCCTTTGTAGCACATTTTTGATAACTATAAATACATTTTAAAATTCTTAGTTAAGTATGCAGTTTTAGAATCTAACATTCAATTTTGAAGTTGAGAGCTTAGAACTGAGTTTTTGGAGATAATATTTCCTTAGCTTAGAAGATTTCCATTTCTGAGAAATTGGAAGTGGGTGCTAAAGATTCTTCATCTTAGACCTTTGTAAAGACAATGTCAATCCTACCCAATTTATGGAAACACAACTTGGTAATGATTTTTACCTTTTTATGATGTCTAGCTAAAACCCTAATTCTTGGGGTGTAATTATGTGATTATGGGTTGATATAACTGTTGGATATTGTTAATTAATAGTTTAATTGTTGTTTAAAGGTGTTTTCATTCAGTAATTATGCTTAAATTTAATAGGTTGTAGTTGCAAATACAATCTTAACTTTGTGTTTTTGGCTTGCTCGAAAGAGGTTTGATAAGCAAAATTACTGAATCGATGGTCTGTGGGTATTGGGTTGTCATGGGTTCAGCTCGAGAGAGTGAATGGACTAAAGCGAAGACTGTGCTTAATAGCTGCTTATTGGTGTTCGAGAGAAACCAATTTGATTAGGGGTAAATTATTTGAGATAAAGTTTATCCCCACTAAAGTCTAGTTTATTCACCGATTCACAGTTGTTTACTATTAATTGCAATTACCCGATTGTTTATCTTAGTTCATAATCCTATCACAACCCAAGAATCCCATCTCCATAATTGTTATTTTCATATTATTTTCTATTTTAATTGATAATTGAAACCAACCCCCTCTGATATTTGACACTTCTATCACCTATAATTTAAACCATGCTTTTATTCGTAAATGTTTTTTAGCTATGACTGACTTGAGCATATTCTTACTTGCCTATTAATTCTCAATTGCAAGCCACTCCTTTGGGACTCGACCCCAACTCACTAGTTGGGTTATATTACTACTTTACGATCATTGGCACTTAATATTGGATGAATTGTCCTGATACGTGAAATCAATTATGTGTTGATACTGCACTTCTATTTATTTGTTGAGTACATGGCATCTTCAAGCGGCTATTAACAGACCTCGTATAAAAGATCAATGATCGTCGATCGAATTCAAGGGTGAGCCAGTTCTTCCAGGCTGCTATGAGTTCTCTTTCTGTCTATGTCAATATTTCGGACTTGGACTTTCTAGTTAGTTATTATTTCTTTAGTTTGGGGTTGTAACCCTTCTTGATTAGTCTTATGGATCTTGTTAGAGTTTTGGTACATTGACTTTCAGGTTCTAGGCATTTAATTCCGAAATTCATTGTTAGATCTTTTTGAAGCTTATGGGAACTTCAGTATTTAGTTATTTAAACTTGCTTCCATAACTTTAAATGCTTTAGTATGTTGCTTAAGTTGGTTAGCTAATTAGCATAAATAATTCTCCCACCAGAGGGTTAGTGTGGGTGCTAATCACGATGGTCCAGGTCATGACAAAGTTGGTATCAGAGCCTAGGTTCATTAAACTCGATATACCAAAATGAGTCTAGTAGAGTCTTGCGGAATGGTACAGAGACGCCTTTACTTTTCTTCGAGGCTATCTGACTTTAGGAAATATCTCTGTTTTCTCTTGTCTCCTTTGTTCTATAACTTGATTCCAATTGGTATCTATCGATTTGAATTGGTATCTAACATTTTTCACTCTTCTGTCCATAGATGGTTAACAATAGATTCATCGACGTTAGGCCCATAGCTCCCATCAATGATTTAGCTGAGGAATCTGCAGCGAGTGGTCGTGGTTGAGGAAGGGGTAGAAGAAGAACTAAGGGTAGAGGACGAGGAAGAATGGCGCCTACTAGGGATGGAGTACCGATCAAAAATGCTCCCAGAAATGAGGCCCCACCCGTGCATTTTAAAGAGATGGAGGAGAATAGCGAGGTTGAAAATGTTGAGGAGGTTGGACAAGAGGAAGAAGTGCAGGCTGAGACAACATGTATTCCTTCCATAGACCCAGTGTTAGCTCAGCAGATTATGTCATTCTTGAAAGGGTTGGTTAGTACTGGAGTGCTTCCCTTTGTTCAAGCAACTCAAGCTCCCACCAATCCTCCTATTTCTATCATTATCCCCAAGGTGGGAGGGAATGTAGGTAATGATGCTTTCTTCCATCCTTTATTGGGTCCTATTATGACTGGTAATGAACATAAGATGTTGACCAAGGTTTTGAAGTTGAAACCGCCTATGTTCCATTATTTGAGAGTGAGGATGCATATGAGTTCATCCTAGATTGCAATGAGAGGTTTCATAAGTTGGGGATTGTCCATCTACATGGGGTTGAGTTCGTGACATTTCAACTTCAAGGTGAGGCTAAGCAGTGGTGGAGAGCTTATATGGAATGCAGATCTTCAGTTCTATCCCCAATCACTTGGACCTAGTTTCATGCTCTGTTTTTAGAGAAATATGTGCCTAGGACTTTGAGAAATCGTAAGAAGGATGAGTTCATGGCTTTGGAGCAAGGTGGGATGTTTGTGACTGCTTATGAGGCCAAGTTTCATGCCTTGTCTAGATATGTTACGCAATTGGTGACTACTAAGGAAGAGTGGATCCATTTATTTATTAAGGTACTAAATTCTGAGTTACAGGTATTATCTATTCATATGACCTCTGTAGGGAGGAGATTTAATGAGGTGATAGACTTTGTTAAAAATGTGGAGGGGGTAAGGTAAGACAATTAGGCTAAGGCATTGGCCAAGAAATCCAAAAATTCAGGCAACTTTCAGGGATCTTATTTCAGAGGTTCAGGGAGGCCAACACTTGCATCCATGAAAATTGAGTCCGCTATGCCCGTCTCTACAGTTAATTACTCGAGAAATCCACCGCATAATATGATTTGGGATAGCCAGGGATTCGCGCCTTCGACGGGCAACAGTCCATCATTTGATCGTACTTGCTATAATTATGGAGGACCTAGGCATATGATGAGAGATTGTCCCCACCCGCGTATGATAGATTCTGCGCAGCCGCAGACTAGAGCAGTGGTAATGCAGGCAGATGTATAGTGCAGCCAAGCAGGGAAGTCGCCCGTCATGATGATAGGGCTCGGTGTTATGCTTTTCCAGGTAAGAATAAGGCAGAGGCGTCTGACGCAGTCATCACAAGTACTATTCTTGTCTTTGACCGGATAGCTAATATGTTATTTGATCTGCGTTAACTTATTCTCATGTGTCCGTGCAATTTGCCGCAACTTTTGCTATGATTTGTGATATACTTGATTCCCCCATCCATGTTTCTACCCCAGTTGGAAAGTCTGCCATAGTCACTCATGTCTATCGTGCTTGTCCTATATTGTTTATTGGTTTTCAGACTTGAGCTGATTTGGTGATTTGGGATACGACTGAATTTGATATAATCTTAGGCATGACTTGGTTGTCCCCTATTATGCGGTGCAAAATTGTAACACTAAGTCTGTAACTCTAGAAATTCTAGGAAGGGAAAAGTTAGAGTGGGAAGGGGTGTACAAGCTAAAGCAATCTAAGATCATATCCTCCATTCGGGCTAGAAAACTGGTGGGGGCAGGGTTGTTTGGCTTATTTGGCTCATATTCGGGATATTGAGGTTGAGTCTCCACCTATTAAGTCTATTCTTGTGGTGTCAGAATTTAGAGAAGTGTTCCCTAATGATTTGCCCCTCCAGATAGGGATATAGATTTCTGCATTAATTTAGAACCTGGTACCCGCCCCATTTCTATCCCTCCATATCGTATGGACCCAACAAAATTAAGAGAGCTCAAGGCTCAAATCCAAGAGCTTATTGATAAAGGATTTATTCATCCTAGTGCTTCCCCATGGGGTGCTCCAGTTTTGTTTGTTAAGAAAAAGAATGGTAGTATGAGAATGTGTATAGATTACCGGCAATTGAATAGGTTCACTATTCGAAACAAGTACCCTTTGCCTCGAATAGATGATCTTTTTGACCAATTGCAAGGTGCATCAGTTTTCTCCAAGATTGATCTAAAATCTGGCTACCATCAGTTAAAAATTAGGCCTGAGGATGTGCCCAAGACAGCGTTTAGAACCCACTATGGGCACTATGTGTTTCTAGTTATGTCTTTTGGTTTGACTAATGCGCCCGCCGGTTTTAGGAGTTTAATGAATGGGGTGTTCAAGCCATTGATTGATTCATTTGTCATAGTCTTTATTGATCATATTTTGGTCTATTCGAAAAGTGAGGAAGAGCATGCCGACCATCTTCGTATTGTTCTGGATGTTCTTGGAAACAAAGGTTGTATGCTAAATTTTCGAAGTGTGAATTTTGGTTGACTTCGGTTTCATTTTTGGGGCATATAGTTTCAAGAGAAGGGGTAATGGTAGATCCCCAAAAGATTGAGGCGGTTAAGAATTGGGTTCAACCTAGCTCTGTAACGGAAGTTAGAACTTTTGTGGGGCTCGCTAGCTACTATCGTCGATTTGTGAAGAACTTTGCTTCTATTGTCACTCACTTGACAAATTTGACCAAAAAGGAGATACCATTTGAATGGACTGAAAATGTGAGGATAACTCTCAAAAGCTCCAAACTCTTTTGACCACCGCACCCATTCTAGCATTACCGGTTGAAGGTAAGGATTTTATTGTTTATTGTGATGCTTCACATTCTAGTTTGGGTGCTGTGTTGATGCAGGATAAGAATGTTATAACTTATACATCGTGTCAATTAAAGGTGCATGAGAGGAATTATCCAATACATGATTTGGAGTTGGCAGCGGTAGTGTTTTCTCTTAAGATCTGGTGGCATTACCTCGATGGTGTTAAGTGTGAAGTATTTACTGAATATCGTAGCTTGCAACACGTGTTCACTCAAAATGATCTGAATTTGAGACAACGAAGGTGGATGGAGCTACTCAAAGATTATGATGTGACCATTCAATATCATCTGGGTAAGTCTAATGTGGTGACAGACGCCTTGAGTCAAAAAGCGGTGAGTATAGATAGTCTAGCTTGCTTGAGTATAGCCAAGCGACCTTTGGCTAGGGAAATTCAGACCTTGGAATCTAAGTTCATGTAGTTGGGCATCTCAGAAAAAGGTAGGGTGTTAGCTAGCATTGAAGTAAGGGCCACATTTATGGAACTGATCAAGGCCAAGCAATTCGAGGATAAAAATTTGAATGAACTAAAGAAGAAGACTATGATTGGTAAGGCACAAGAAACCACTCTTGATGCGGAAGGTGTGCTCAATTTTAAAGGAAGGATTTGTGTTCCTCGAGTTGATGACTTGATTCAGAAATTGTTGACCGAATCCCATGGTTCACGATATTCCATTCATCCGTGTGTGACAAAGATGTACAGAGATTTGAAGTGAATTTAATGGTGACCAGGCATGAAGAAGGATATAGCGGAGTTTGTGGCTAAGTGTCAAAATTGTCAACAAGTAAAGTATGAACATCAAAGGCCTGCAGATTTGCTTCAAAGAATGCCAATTCCAAAATGGAAGTGGGAAATGATAGCCATGGATTTTCTGGTTGGTCTTCCCAAGACTTTGGGAAAGTTTGATTCTATTTGGGTGGTGGTTGATAGATCGAATAAGTCAGCCCATTTTATTTCGGTAAGAATAGATTATAATGTTGCACAATTGGCTAAGGTTTTTGTGAAAGAGATAGTGAGGTTGCATGGGGTGCCCCTTTCTATCATCTCAGACCGTGGTACTCAGTTTACCTCCAAGTTTTGGATGAAATTACATGATGAGTTGGGCACACAACTCACTTTTAGTACTGCTTTTCATCCACAGACGGACGGGTAGTCGGAGAGGACTATTCAAGCATTAGAAGATATGTTGAGGGCATGTGTGATTGATTTTGGAGGACATTGGGATAAGTTCTTACCTTTATGTGAGTTCTCCCACAACTATAGTTATCACTCCAGCATTGATATGGCACCGTTTGAGGCATTATATTGGAGGGGATGTAGATCACCCATATGAGGGTTCGAGGCTGGAGATGTGAAACCATTAGGGGTTGATTTAGTGAAGGATGATCAATGATAAGGTGAGAAGTATTCAAGCTAAGCTTTTAGTAGCCCAAAGTAGACAGAAGAAGTATGTAGACCATAAAGTAAGAGACATGGCATTTCAGACTAGTGAGAATGTTCTTCATAAGGTATCAGCCATGTAAGGGGTGATGAGATTTGGCAAGAAAGGTAAGCTAAGTCCGCGATACATTGGTCCCTTTGAGGTTCTTGAATGTATAGGGTCAGTGGCTGATAGATTAGCTTTACCTCTTAACCTATCGAGAGTTCATCTGGTATTTCATGTGTCCATGGTGAAAAGATATCATGGTGACGGGGATTATATCATTAAGTGGGACTCAATTGTGTTAGAAAAAGATCTCCAATATGAGAAGGAACCGATTGCAATTCTTGATCGTGATGTCAGGAAACTAAGGACCTAGTAGATTAAGTCCGTGAAAGTTCAATGGAAGCATTGTCCAGTTGAGGAAGCTACTTAGGAAACCGAGAAGGACATGCGAGACAAGTATCCCCAATTGTTCGTCGATTCAGGTACTACTCCATTCCTTTCTTAGCCTATTTTTCCTAAGTTTGTCACTCAGGGACGAGTGATGGGTAAATCAGTATCTATTGTAACGACCGGGTTCCGTTGTTATAAAAAAGCCAACGGGGAAAATTTTTAGGTAGGATAACTTTTTCGTAGAAACTTCAAATTTCCCAACCTAGTCAAGATTTGGACGAAATTGGAGTCATTAAAGTCTACGGAAATATGGTAACAATTGGGTGATCTAATTATGAGTTTGATCATATGAGTAGATAGCTAAGATGTTAAGGAACCCGTACGACTTTACAGAATTGAATTCGGGTGAGTAGAACTCTCGAAATTGATCTTAGCGTGAACATGTAGTTTCTAAGTGTCATTGGTTGAAGGTGTGTTGTGAAATGGGGGTTTGGAATTCTTAAATCGACTCACTAGTTCCGTGCAAGCCCCTGTGGCGGAATTATTCCTGCCATGGCGGGGCCGTCATAGCGGGACAATTGCGATTTAAGTCGGAAATAAACCCCAAAACATCTTTATTCTGCAATTTTCAAACTTGAGAGCTAAGGAATGAACCCAAGGGTTTTCTAGACAGTTTTCACCATTCTTGAGGCTAAAGGTAAGATTTTAACTCTCCGCATCCATTTTTCGATCCGTAGAACATAATCTAATGAGTAATTTTGATGGGGGAGGGTTTTGATCTGGAAATTATGGTGGAAAAAACCCTAATCTGGGTATAAGGATCGTGGGTTTGATCTAAGGTTGATAGGATTGTAGGTAATCCGGGTAATTAGTTATTGTTTATTGATTTCCGTGTTATTATGATTGATTGTAGACCAAGGACAAGCGAAACAAATTCGGAAAGGGAAGGATCTAGTTTCTTAGGGGATTCAAGCTTGTTTCTAGGTAGGTGATGGTTGTTATTTCATGATTGTGTGATATATGTTCGTTCTTGCTTCATTATAATAAGTGAATGTATGTGAATGTTGCATTATTGATCACACTAGTTGTAAATGAGATAAATGAATGATGAATGTCATGAATCATGACTTCATTGGATGATTATAGGAATGTACTTTTGATTGTGATTGTGTCTTGTTGAATGGATCGGGTGTTGTGTTCCGACACACTAACTTGGATCGGTTGCCACGTTCTGACATAATTATGGGATCGGTTACCACATTTCGGTATAATTATAGGATCGATTGGCACGTTCCGACATAAACCTTGGATCGGGTACCACGTTCCGATATGCAAACTGTTTGGGTTTTGGTTCCATGAGAGGACCAATGACTTAACATAATTATGTATCTTGAGAATTGTAAATTGTACGTTGTTCGTAAATGATGATGATATTGTATATGTTCGGTGTATGCATATTATTGTTATGTTGTGATGACTTATGTATGTTTGCACTTAGTGGGATAGCCGTGTGATCCTACCAGTACATTATGGTTGTGTATTGATACTGCACTTTCTCTTTCTTTGTTGAGTACAGGGCATCTTCAAGCGGCCATTGACAGACCTCGTTTAGAAGATCAGTGATCGTCGATCGAATTCAAGGGTGAGGTAGTACTTCCAGGCTGCCATGAGTTCTCTTTCTATCTATGTCCACATTTTGAACTTGGACTTTCTAGTTAGTTATTAGTTCATTAGTTTGGGGTTGTAACCCTTCTTGTTTAGACATATGGATCTTCTTAGAGTTTTGGTACATTGACTTTCAGGTTCTAGGAATTTAATTCTGAAGTTCGTTGTTAGATCTTTTAGAAGTTTCTGGGAACTTCAGTATTTAGTTATTTAAACTTGCTTCCGTAACTTTAAATGCCTTAGTATGTTGCTTAAGTTGGTTAACTAATTAGTATAAATAATTCTCCCACCGAAGGGTTAGTGTGGGTGCCAATCACGATGGTCCAGGTCGTGACAGTCTGGGCCTCTGTGGTCCTTACTTAGCCAACCAAAATGTAGCTCCTCAAAACCTATCTACTAGAACTTCTTCACGAGCTACATCACAATCCGTTGATGAGACTACGGTCCGTCATAGATTCCGTGGTCTTTACTTGATTAAATTGATCTTACCATGTTGACACTGTTTCAACCCCACGAGCCTCCCGACAGCTCGTCATCATGACCACGGCTCGAGCACTAGCCAAAACTAGAAGTTTCATTAATTATTTTAATGATTAATGATATTATTTTGTGATCTTTTTGGGGATGCCTCTTCTTTACCACTAGAAGCATAAGATCTTTTCATCGACATCTGCCAAAACAACATGTGGAAACTCAGCACTAGCCAGGGTAACCACACACGATAAGAAATAATGAACAAAATGAATTTTCCTGTCATTCTTCGTAGCCTATCAAAGATAAGTATAGACGTCTCTGTACCGATCCTCAAGACTCTTTGTCATGAGACCTATGAAGCTAGGCTCTGATACCATTTGTCATGACCCAGAAATGGATGTGATGACACTTGTCTATTCTCAGCAAGACAAGTAAGCCTCAACCCAATGAAAATGAAAGTAATGTGGAAGATCAAGCAAGAACTAGATAAAAGCGACAAATCTTATTCATTCTATTTACACTCCAAAACATGGTTGTCATATGTACAATCCACTAGTACATAAAGAGCAGAATTCATAAATAAGTACAAGTCTCAAATCTTTGTTTCTCAAATAGAATAAAACATAAAAGGAAGAACTAGAGAGCCCACCGAGATGACAACCATCTACCTCTCAACAGTCCATTGACAAACCTCGAAGATGGGAGAGAAAGAGAAATCACTCTATACCGGGCTCGAAACCTACACAAGTGTAAAAGCAACGAGTGAGTACCAACAACATGGTACCCAAAAAGCAATCTAATAACCAAAGCAACCTAGCTAAAAATGAATACTCCTTTCATCCCAACCGAACCTCCTCAAACTACAACCTACACAAAAATCAAACAACCTAACAATTCTACAATATATAGCTCATAAGGCTCAATAGTCATAGTACAATAGTCATAATTGAGCTCGCATCAAGTAAGTCAATCTCAATGCCAAGTAGATCAATCACACGTAACAAGTGCATCAATCACAGTTAACAAGTAAGTCAAACATAAGCATCAAAATGCATCAATTCATAATAATAAGTTTCTTGCTTGAACCATTTTCCATTAACTTTATATCAAATTAGTAGTGAAACCATTTTCCATCGACTTTATATCAAATTACTAGCCAGAACAATTTTCCATCAGGTTTATATCAAATCACTAGCGGAAACTATTTTCCATCAGCTTTATATCATTTCACTAGCCGAAACCATTTCTAATCGGCTTTATATAACTTCACTAACTGCAACCATTTTCCATCAATTCTATATCATTTCACTAGCCGAAAACATTTTCCATCAATTTTATATCATTTCACTAGCCGAAAACATTTTCCATCGGCTTTATATAACTAGTTGAAACTATTTCCCATCAGCTTTATATCACAAGTCTCATGATGGTGTACAACAATCAATGCACATAAACTAGTTCACCCCATAAGTAAGTGACAACAATTCAAGTCGACATTCATTCTATCAAGAATTTCATCAATCAATCAATAAGGGTCACAACAAGGAAATTCACAAACATTTTGATGATCACAAAGACTTTTCATTTCAACCCCTTTTTATTCATTAATATTTATCAAGTATACAATTAACCCTTCACCCCATTTTCATTACTCCCAATACAAACACAACGAATGGAATACACCAATTCTACTAGAATACAAGGTTTAGAAGATCACTTGCCTTAGTTCGACCAACTAGTAACCCGAAACTTGATTCTTCCCCTTCCGACCAATATCTGAAGCCAAACAATCTATGTCAATTAAGTATTCACAATAAATTTCCAGAAATAGCAACACCCAAGTCAATACTTTGAAAAATAGGTCAGTCAACAAAACCCAACTATGAAAATAAAGTTTTAATCTGAAATTCTTTACTTGAAATCATTACCCAAGGTATTTCAAACCTATTGGTTAAATTTATATTGAAAAAAAGACTTAAAATTAGTTCACAATGTCCACTTTAGTTTAGAACTCGAGTTCATGATAAACCTTGCCATTTGCAAAATCAAAATTCCAAATTTTGATGTTAAAATCCATATATAATCAAAGAGAAATGATGTTTTAGGATCATAAAAGCTTACCCAAATTATTTAGCACAAGAAATCCTTTCACAAATCATCTGGGTTTACCAAGCTCAAAAATGGAAAATGGTGCTTTGACCATGAAATGGCAAGTCAAAACCCCTCATTGATATTGCAAAAATGGCCATGGGCTCGCAAAAGCGAAACCCTGATAAAATCTGGCCCTCACGATCGCATAAGCAAAGGTTGCAATTGCGACACAACACTTCACGATCACAAAGTTCAGTGGGTCTGACCTCTCGCGAACGTGACCCAGACTTTGTGAAAGCGATGCTCGCTGAAGCTCATAGCTCATAGCTAACATGAAGCATAGGACACTAGATAAATTATCCAACACTAAAAAACAACAGAAGGACCCTTATGATTCATTCGGAATCCCATACACACAATGGAATAGCAGAAACACGAATCTGAGGTCTCTTTGATCCAACACCCATGAGAACAACAAGAAACTAAGACACTGCCTAAAAAGGCTAGAAGAAGCTCCTAACCTCTCAAAAATCAACCAAGATGTCATTTTGGCCTAAAATCATCCCTCAAATCCAACATAACTCTTAAAATTTTGATCCGAGCATCTAAACCCCGAATATTGATAAACTGGTGCTGGTTTGAAACCTGAGTTTATTGACGGTGTTAGAAATTTTATTGAACATACAATGACACTTGACATTTTCAAGAATAATGGATTGGTTAGGTGTCCTTGTAGTGCATGTAAGTGCTTAAATTTTTTTAAACCATATAGAGTTATGGTTCATTTGTACCGTAATGGATTTAAGCCTAGATATTTTGTATGGATTGATCATGGAGAAAGTGATGGATTGGATGGTATGCTTTATAATTCGATGCCTATGGATGTATATAATATGATTGCACCACATGGCCAAATTAGGGTTGAACAGGTTAGGGTTGAACATGATAGGGTTCATGAAATGATCAATGATGCTTTTGGGGTTCAAGGTAGGATGGAACCGGAACAATATATTGATGAAGCTCCTAATGAAGAAGCAAGATGCTTTTATGATCAATTAGAAGAGTCTAGTCGTCCACTATGTGAAGGGAGTCCGCATTCTTCCTTGTTAGTTGCGGTTAGATTAATGAATATTAAATCAGATTGGAATGTTCCTAATCTTGCTATGGACTCAATGGTTGATCTATTGGGTGAACTAGTTAATCCGGAGTTTAACATACCAAAGAACTTCTATCAGGCAAAGCGTTTGGTGTCCAAGTTAGGATTGACGTATGATAGAATTCATTGTTGTGTTAATGGTTGCATGTTGTTTTACAAGACAGTGAATTAGAAAATTGTAAGTTTTGTGGAGATGCTCGTTATAAGAGGACTCCAATTGGAAAGATGGTCCCAGTTCAGGCGATGCATTATCTACCTCTCATTCCTAGGTTAAAGAGGTTGTATGCATCGATGAGGTCTGCCCCACATATGAGATGGCATCTTGAATATAGAAGGCCGTCGGGTGTCTTGTCTCATCCATTTGATGGTGAAGCATGGAAGCATTTTGATAATGTATATCCTGATTTTGCTAGTGAACCAAGAAATGTTAGATTGGGGTTGTGTTCAGATGGCTTCACACCATTCTCTAATAATGTTTCACCTTATTCATGTTGGCCGGTATTTCTTACTCCGTATAATCTTCCTTCTGAAATGTGCATGACCAGTCCCTACATCTTTCTAAGTTATGTTATTCCAGGTCCCCGTAATCTAAAAGGTTTGATTGATATCTATCTACAGCCATTGATAGATGAGCTCAAACAATTGTGGTTTGAAGGCGTTTTGACTTATGATATATCAACTAAGTAGAATTTCGTTATGTGTGCTTCTTTAATGTGGACTATTAATGATTTTCTTGCTTACGGGATGTTGTCTGGTTGGATGAAAGCTGGAAAGCTAGCATGTCCGTATTGCATGGAAAATAGTAAGGCATTCACTTTAAAGCATGGCAGAAAAAATACATGGTTTGATTGTCATCGCTAGTTCTTGCCAATGGACCATGAGTTTAGAAAGATGAAAAATGCATTTAGAAAAAATAAGGTTGAAAGTTAACCCCCCCCCCCACCTTCATTACTCACAGGGCATCAAATTTGGGAGAGAGTTTCTCAATTACCTAAAGTTACAGAAGCTTCACCTTCTAGACTTCCTGGATATGGTGTTGAACATAATTGGACCAAACAAAGCATATTTTGGGAGTTGCCGTATTGGAAGGACAATCTGCTACGACATAATCTAGATGTGATGCACATTGAAAAAAATTACTTTGACAATTTGTTTAATACAGTGATGGATGTTAAGGGTAAGACAAAAGACAACCCAAAAGCTAGAATGGACATAAAGGAATATTGTAGGAGAAAAGAGTTATGGCTGCAGGAATTACAGAATGGAAAAATAGTTAAGCCCAAAGCCAGCTTTTCATTCACATTGGATGAGAAACGTGAAATTATTGAGTGGGTTAAAAATTTGAGGATGCCAGAGGGCTATGCTTCGAATTTAGGAAAGCAGGCAGATATGAATGAAGGAAAATTGATAGGTATGAAAAGTCATGATTGTCATGTGTTCATGGAAACTTTAATTCCTATCGCTTTTAGCCATCTACTCGAAAGGATATGGAAACCAATCACAGAGATAAGTCTCTTTTTAAAAGATTTGTGTTCTGGAAAGTTGTTGGAGAGTAGTTTAGACAGGATGGAGGAAAATATTCTTGTTACTACTACTAAGTTGGAGAAGATATTTCCATGTGGTTTCTTTGATGTGATGGAGCATCTTCCAATTCATCTTGTACAAGAAGCCCGCCTCGGAGGTCCGGTTCAAACAAGATGGATGTATCCATTTGAGAGGTATCCATTTGAAATATTCACTAAGTTATATATATTCGGCAAGTTTTTTATATATTAACATATATATACATATATACATGCAGAAAAATTGGTAGTTCGAAGCAAACGATTAAGCAACGGGGAAGGATCGAAGGATCATTTGTTCAAGGTCATATTGGGAGAGAAATTGGTGATTTGTATTCTTATTACTTTGGTAATGATGTGTCATGTAGGAGAAACAGGCCCAATCGCAATGATGAAGGCGATATTGATCCTATATTTCCACTGATATCAATTTTTAATCAAAATGATCGAGGATCTAAAAAGTGTGGAAAGCGAGGCTTCACTGATATGGAAATGCAATCAGCTGTGACACATATTTTGCTAAATTGTCCAGAGATTCAATCATATGTCAAGTAAGTGTTAAAAATATGTTATTAAATTACATACTAATAAGTGATCATTAACTAACGAAATACTTGAATGTAAAATGATCAGCTTGTTCGTAAACACATGGGGTAATGAAGCCATCTATACAGAATTTTCCAAATTGCTGAGGAACTATGTAAGTGTGCAATCACTAAGTTTTTAATAATATATTCATGTTATACTAAATTATATTACTTGAAATAACAATCACGTAGGTTTACGATGAATACTCAAGTGTCCAACATTTGCAATTAGTGAAAGAAGTAGCACTTGCACCCGAATCTCAAGTACTGACAATGAATAAGTATTGTGTCAATGGTTTTAAGTTTCAAACTGAAGAAGTTTCTAGGAACAAGAAAACAAATAATAGCGGTGTACACATACAAGGTGATGTTGATGGTACTGGTCAAACTATTGAATATTATGGTGTCATTCAAGAGATTATTGAAGTGAGGTATTCAGGTTGGCCTTAGAAGAAGATTGTATTTTTTCGGTGTGAGTGGTTTGACCCATCACATAGAGGCACAAAGGTAGACCATCAACATAATATAATTGAAGTTAAGCACACCAAGAAATACAGAAGTTATGATCCTTTTATTATTGCACAAAATGCTAAACAAGTGTATTACGCTTCATATCCATTGCGTAGAGACAAAGTTGATTGGTGGGTTGTTATAAAAAGTAAGCTTGTGGGAAGAATTGAAATTGACAATGTCTTAGATGTGGCGTATCAAAATGATGTTGTAATTGTTCAACAACAAGTTGATGTTGAATTGGAAACCACACTACAACATCCTCAACACATATTAGAAGAAGTATCTGATGATGAGATATTGAATGTTGAGGAAGAAATATATGAGAATGAGGAAAATGAATCATTTGATGACGAAGAATGGGATTATAATGAAAATGAAACAACTGAGGAGGAAGAATGGAAGAATGATGGAATTGAAACAAGCGAGGAGGAATAGTGTAGAATGAAAGCTAGCTAGTATATATGTAAGTGTATTTTGCTAATTTTATTAATTTATGATTTTTATATATATTATACATGTAAATTTGCATACAGATGTCATCAGGCGGTGACGATGATAGACATCGCGAGCATCTTGGAGTTAGCCAGACTAAACATGCTAAGAAGAAGAAGTCTAGGAGACCGATAGATCCTAAGGATATTGCGGGATCTATTTCTTCTGCGCCAGAGCGCATCAGCCATGATACTCATTTATTGGATGTTCTGTTTGATACAGCGGATCCTCGGAAATATTATCCTAATTACCGTCGACCAGTCGATGCTTCATCTACTTTAAAGGAATTGCCTTCACGACGCTACGAGGACCTACCTTTACAGGCTATTCGTCGAGCACGCCCCTTATCGGCAGGTACTCCATCTCCCACAGGTACATCTCCTCAGTTATCTGCCATGAGGCTTGGAGATTCTAGTAGCGAGCAGTCAGATGCTATGGCCGGTACGCCTCCATTGACTCGGTGTGTTGTGCATCCTGATGTATCACCCTCGTCTACAGCTACACCTAGTGCTACACCACATGATACGATGTCTGCTCTAGCTCCTGGCCAGAAGGATAGACTTGGTAGAGTCATGATTGAGCCGGATGGATCATCGTAAGTTTGTTTTGTTACCTATTTGTTAGTTTATTTTATTTATTTCTTATACTTTAATATATTATTCATGAACTAACATATTTATTATGTGTTTTGCAGGTGGTACCCTGCAAAGGATGTTGCCCGAGCTTTAAAAGAATGTGTTAGAAGACTCTATACACAGGCTTACACTCTTGGACCGAGATTCCAAATAGTATACGCCAGGCGATGTTTAATAACTTTAAGGTATATATTTTTTAGTTAAGTTTAGTATACTTTACTTTTTTTTACTATCGATTTAATTAACGTTATTCATTTTTTTTCAAACTATGTGTACTTGGGAGTCGAGGTACAATTTGGTCATTGGGACCACATTTGAGAGGAAGGCATCCACTAGACTGTCTAGCTGGCTAAAGAAAGTTCGGGATAGTGGTAAACGTTCCAGTTGGATGTTGCCTCATGTTTTTGATTAATTGGGTCAGTATTGGAACACAAACAAGTTTAAGGCAATATCAGATCAAGCCAAAATGGCTAGAGGCAGTCTTAAAGGTGGCTCGTTGCACACCAGAGGTGCAGAGATGGTTGGAACAATTGCACGAGAGATGGTACGTTCTAATTCAAACTTTTAAATAAACAATTAGTTGATTCATATATATCGTTATAAATTTCAGTTTTTATTTATAGGAAAGAGAATTGGGACGCACTCCTATTGAACCGGAGGTTTTCAAGAAGACTCATGTCAGGAAGAAAGAAAATGAGTCGAATCCGGATGTGTGGGTGGAGGAAAGGGCAGAACGAATATTTGTAAGTTATTTAATATGAATAATATATATTAATAGTGAATATATTTATGATATGTATATATATTGATGTCAATTTTTATATTTAATATACAGAATGACTTTCATCAGTACGTCACTGAGAATCTAGATAGTTCGGTCCAATTGACACCTGAACTGTCCACCCAGATTTGAAAAGAAAAAGTGATAGGGGGGACACACAAGGGTAGATGCTATGGTCTAGGTTCTCGAAATAATGTTAGACGATGTCAGGCTTAGAAGGTATTGGATCGTCACGTCAAGCCGAGGACTTGACGGTATTCAGATTGCTACTATGTCGGATCAAATAGCTAAACTTACAGCGGTACTAGCAGAGTCGGAGCGGAGAAGATTAACTGAACAACAAAGCATGAGTGAGACCGTTCAGCAAATCAAAGAACAAGTGATGAACCTCGCTCGTCGACCTACTACTTAGGCTCCCGATGACACCGACGACGAGAGTGATGAGGATGATTATGTAGATCTCACTCCCTAGTTTAGATCTCTGGACATTTATGAACTTTTTGAAATTTTGAAACGAATTTTGAAAGACTTTATAAGTCTTTAATTTATGATTTAGATACTTTTGAATGTTATTTTAAGTTTGTTGTTTTATGTTTTGCTTAGATTGTTTATAATTGTGTGTGTTTGATTGGGCTGAATAGTGTAGAATTGAATTGAATTGCATTTGCAGGTGGGCAGCAAAAATTGCCAGCTGCTGTTGTCAAAAATATTGCAGAAAAAACGACGGACAGCATGGTTTAGTCCGTCGCTTTTCTGGGATTTTCAAAAATAAAATTTCCACAAAAGCAACGGACTGCGTTGCCTTTTAGAAATAAAAAAATTAAAATTAAAATAAAGTGACGGAGTCCGTCGCTTTTGTTAAAAAATTCAAAAAAAAAATTGTAAAAAAGCGACGTTGTCCGTCCGTCGCGTTTAGCGATGCAGTAGCGACGCAGTCCGTCGCTTTTTGAAAAGCGTCGGGTTAAAAAGCGACGGAGGTGACTGCGTCACTTTTCTGTCAATTTTGACCAAAAAAGCGACACAGTCCGTCGTTTTTTGACAATTTTTTAGTAGTGAATCTATGTAAAGACAAAAATATCCCTCAAATCATTTTAATTATTTTATTTATTTTCTTGATTTTATGTTTTATATTTGTACTAGTAAATTTATTTAAATAAATTAGCTTACAAATTATTTAGAGAAAGTTGTTTGTTACTACATAAATCCAATACAAATTAATACAATATTTGAAATGTGAGTTGCTTAACATTAACTAATTAAAAGGGCAATATTTGTGTGATTTCTAATTATTTGTATTTGAACAATTTATAAAATTGCATACATATTAAAACTACAACTTGCAATTTTTATGTGTAAATGTAGATGATTTATTCAGTTTTACTATTGTTTACGTCTTTTCAATTTAAAAAGTTGATAGTTTATAAAAAAAAAATTAAATTGAAAATTGACATTTTGTAAGTAATCAATTTACTAAGATGACAATAATTTATCCTCAAATAATTTAAGTGAAACAAAAGGCAAACATAACAACAATTGTTCTTCTCATAGCTAGTTAGAAGACCATTAAAAATAATATTGTTCGGCAATTATTTACCTTAACCTAATTACATAATAATTCAAGGGTATAATTGAAAAGGAGTTTTTTATAAAGTTTTAACCCAATTCCAAAATGGGGAACCAAAGAACCAAACACTTGGTAAAAATAAACCTTGCATTATTAATCCTTGCACTATTAATTCCTACATTACTAATCCCAACATTAGTAATCCCTGCATTATTCATTTTTGTACCAAACGACCCCTAAGAGTAAATAAAAATAAAAGAATACAAAATAATCCAAAATTTTATATTGTATCCTAGAAGTTTAGATTTATTTTATTTTATATTTTCTTATAACATTAGATGGGTTTTAGGCATATTAAAAAGAAAATGGTTTCAAATAAGAATGTGGTTACATCTTTTTTTGAAAAACTTAAAGAAAATTCAAAGATATGGTGACACACCTTGGCAAAATTATTCTAAAGTAAATAAGATCGATCGTAGAACTTTTACCTTTAAATTATGTTGCCAAATTGCAATTGCCGTCTCTTTCAACTCCAATTTCCTGCAAAATGTAGATGGACTTTTGCTTAAAAAATATGTGAAATTGATCTGAATAGATAATACCAAAGTCCAAAATGGAAACTGATACTTTGCAAAATGTTTAATGAAATTGGAGTTGAAAGAGACTAAAAATCTAAAAAATGAATGCAAATATGTAAATTATAAATATTGCGGATAACTGTACTTTTTAAAATTTCAAATAATACATAGGTTGGCGCCTTATTAATTTGCCACTTGGCAACTATTGAAATCTGTTGTGGAGATTTATAACCAATTGATCTTTATTTGACATGTGTATTTTTATTTCAAATTTTGAATTTAGATTATTTAATTAGTTATATAATATTTAATTATTTGTAATTTAAAATTTTGAAAATTTGTGGTGCTGACATGTGTCGTTTTTCTTCTCCTATTATATATAGATAGATTTAAAAATAAAAAATTAGAGATTAATTGTGGCGCTGACACGTAGGCGCTATCACCTCTCCTATTCAATATATATAGATTATTTGTAGTTGAAATTTCTTTTTATTTTATTTTTAAAAACAAAAAAAAGAATAGATAATTAGATAGGTTTAGATTTCTTTACAATTTTGTATATAGCTTAAATATGCTTTACACTCAGTTTGGATCATTGTTACCCGTTGTTTCATAATGTATTGTATTGTATTGTACTATATTGTACTGTATTGTATGGTAGATATAATGTTTGGCTAGACTGTATTGCTTGTTGTTTAATAACATTTTTATTGTTTGGTTTGAGTGTATTGTATTGTATTGTATTGTAATTTATAAATTTACTAAAATATCCTTAATTATTCCAGGGTAGGAGGTTTGACTAGAATTAAATAATATTAGGTAAAGGATAAAATAGTATTATGAAATATTATGTAAATATATAATTGGAAAAAGAAATTAAGTAACAATGGAAACACACCAAATTGGTTGTTTCATAAAATGGAGTTTTCAATTGTTACGTAACAACGGAATTTAACAATACAATACGATACAGTTTAAATAACAATAAAAACAAACATTGTAGGTATAATAACGATACAATACAATACAATGTGTAACAATGATCCAAACAGAGCGTTAGTGTTATCTAAATGGTAAGTTGCAAAATGTATGTTTTTTTTTTAAAAAAATTGTCTTATATTGTTATTTATTTTTAAAGTTGAATTTAAACATTACGTTCCAAAATAGATTTTTTAAAAAAGTGGTTTTATATTGTTATTTGTTTTTAAATTTGAATTTAAATTTTAAGTTTCAAAATTGTTTTTATTTTTTTTTAAATATTTTATATTGTTCTTTGTTTAAAATTGAACGGTAAGTTGCAAAATGTATGTTTTTTTTTTTAAAAATTGTTTTATATTGTTATTTATTTTTAAAGTTGAATTTAAACATTACGTTCCAAAATAGATTTTTAAAAAAAGTGGTTTTATATTGTTATTTGTTTTTAAATTTGAATTTAAATTTTAAGTTTCAAAACTGTTTTTATTTTATTTTTAAATATTTTATATTGTTCTTTGTTTTTAAAATTGAATTTATTATTTAAATTAACTAAAAATATCAGTTTTAAAACTAAAATTTAAGAATAATTGTGGTAATGACATGTGACTTTTTTTCTCTCCTATTATATATATAGATAGAAAATAGATTATATATAGATAGTTTATTATTATTATTATTATTATTATTATTATTATATTTTTGTTATTATTATTATTATTAAATTGTACTTCAATTTTAAAATTGTATTTCAAAAGAGGAAAAAATTTAAATTCAAATTTGTTGACAGTTTTCGTGGAAACTGATTCCAACAGTAACCTTAATATCTTTTTGGTTAATTTAAGATAGATAATTAAACTATTTTTAATTAATTTTTGAATTTTAAAATTGTTAAATTTTTTGTGATGTTGACATGTGTCATTTTAATTCTAATTATTGACATATGTCTATCTTTATTTATTGATTATTAAATATTTAAAATTATTTAAAATTCTGAAAATTTTGTGGTGTTGACATATGTCATTTTTTCTTCTCCTTTAATATATAGATAGATTCTTAACTATTTTACATTTTCTAAAAGAATAGTTTATAAATAATAAAAAATATAATAGTGGATAATAATCTTTAATTTTATCTCTAAAAATAATTTCTTGAGAGTGTGTTATACCTAATAATTCACTTAATATAGATCGAAAATATAAAGAAAACAATAAAATTTTAATTATTAGACTAATCAAAATTTAAGGTTAATTATTAGGTCAGAATTTAATGCTAGAAACATAAAGAAGATATAGGAGCGGCTATTTCTGTTTAAAAAAATATTGTGTTAAGAAATGCAGCTAATGAGGATCTAACCACCGACCTCAAAGACCTAAATTAGCCCAGAAAAATATTGTGTCAAAAAAAACACAACTACTAGGGATCAAACTGGGGACCTCAAAGATCTAAACTAGCATGCTTACCGCCAGACCAACAACCTGTGTTTAGAATAAGAGTGTTCTATTTATATAATATACAAATATTAGACAGTATTTTATCTATATCAATATAATTTTCTGACGAAGGGTGTTCGGCTGAACAACCTTACAAGATTGTAGCTCTGCCCCTGCTTTACATTGTTCTTAATTAATAAAGATAGATTTAATTCAACAATATAATTAACTCAACGAAATATACAGTGAAAAGAAATGATTCATAATTTAGAATAGCACAGTATATGACTAATTCTATACATTTGGATTTATATATATATATAAATATATATATTCATATGTGGTACTTTGTTCGATTATTTTAATTCTTTTTTGAGAAAAATGGTTAAGCAATTCTCAATCATGATTCTAGAAAATCAGATCATCCAACTACAGTATATCAAAAACTATATATCAAATATTTGATATCTTTCTCTTTAAATAAGATCCCATTACCATGCTGACTGCTGTTATCATGCTAAATTCATTTTGTGATCTTTATTTCCACCATATAGTTTCATTAATTATTTTAATGATTAATGATATTATTTACTTTGGTATCATCGACCATTCAATATATGTCAATTTCCCATCCCTAGTATTATATTTTGTAGTTCTTTCCACCCAAGAATTATTGGTGTGTTTGGTATGAAGGAAAATGTTTTCCATGTAAAATGTTTTTCTAGAAAACAAGTACATTTTTGACTTATTTTCTCATGCTTAGTTGGTGAGTAGAAAATATTTTCCAAAAAAGATTTTTTAGTGTTTGATTTATGAATATATTTGTTTTGAGAAAATATCTTTTAATTTTACTAGAGAGTAGAAAATAATTTTTGAATTGAAATTGAAAATATTTTTTAAAAATAAACTTAATTTTTTTTGGGGTGGGGTGGGGGTGGAGGGGTAGGGGTGAGATGGGGTAAAAAAAATAAAAAAATAAAAAAATTGAAATTAAAAATATTTTTTAAAAACAAACTTAAATTTTTTTTTGGAGGGGGTGGGGGATGATGAGTGGGGGGGGGGGGTTCACTGGTTGGGTAGTTGGGGTGAAAAAATAAAAATTGGAAATATTTTTTTAAAAAAATAATTTTTTTTGGGGGTGGGGGTGCGTGGGTGGGGGTCAGGGTAGGGGTGGGGTGGGAGTGAAAAATAAAAATTTGAAATTGAAAATATTTTTTTAAAAATAAACTTTAAATTTATTATTTGGGGGGGGGGGGTCAGGGTAGGGGTGGGTTGCAGGATGAAAAATAAAATTTTGAAATTGAAAGTATTTATTAAAATAAACTTAAAATTTATTTATTTATTGGAGGGGGGGTGGCGGGCTAGGGAGGGATCGAGGGTAGGGGGTTGGGGTGGGGTGAAAATAAAAATTTGAAATTGAAAATATTTTTTAAAAACAAACTTTAAATTATTTTTTTTTGGGGGGAAGAGGGGTATGGGGTGGTAGGGGGTGGGGGTCGGGGTGAGGGTGGGGTAAAAACATTGAAGTTAAAAAAATATATTTTAAAAATAAGCTTTAAATTTATTTATTTTTAAAAAAAAATTGTAATGTGAAGTTAGAGGAAAGTTTTGAAAAATGTTTTCCTTAATTTTTGAATGGAAGTCATTTTTCTTAAATTTGAGGAAAATAAATTGATTTGAAAAATATTTTCCAAAACATTTTACCCAATCAAACATAAAAAAATTAAAAAATAGTTTCTTCCCTACCAAACACACCCTATGTCTCAAACAGATTTAGCTACAATTAGGGATCACATCTTTAAAAAAATAAAAAATTCCCTGACAGAAATATATTTAAAAAGGAACAAGAAAAGAGAAAAACAGGAAAATGAAAATATAAATAAAATAAAGAAAGATGGCCAGTTGGGATCATGTGGATGCAAGCACTTATTTGTTTTTTTCTTTTAAGATACCACTACATAGTGGCGGAGTTAATTAACATAGAACAAAATATATATACAACCAAAAAAACATTGCGTTATTATATTAATAGCGAAATCAAGTTTTTTATTTACGGATTTAAATGAAAAAATAAATACTAGAAGAGATTAAAAAGAATTTAACATTTATTATATAGGTATAAAAAAATAACTTAATTATATATAAACAATATAATTTTTCGCCATAAAATATGATTAAACCTCTGAACTCTACCTTACTCCGCTTCTAAATTATACTCTCAAAATCTCTATGGGAGAAATGGCCGGGAGTACCTCTCAATTCTCTTTAAATTGGTAGACTAGATTCAATTTAATAAATTCAACAACAAAAAAATATCTCTGAATCTAGTGAAGATTGCTCTTCGATTTCAATCTTCTCCATAAGTGAAATATTTGATGAACTTATACTTACTTATCACTAAGGGGTAGTAGCATTTTTCGTTAGGCTGTATTTTTTTTTTGTCCCTTTTATATAAGAAATACTCCCTCCGTCTCATTTTATGTGATATAGTTTAACTCGGCACAGAGTTTAAGAAAGAATAAAATACTTTTAAAACTTGTAGCCTAAAATGAGTGATAAAAATTTGTGTGACTATAAATCATTTCCTTAAGGGTGAAATGAACATTTTAAACTTGAATTATTACTTAATATAGAAATAAGTCATTCTTTTTGGGACCGACTAAAAAAGAAATTAAGTCAAATAAATTGAGACAGAGGGAGTAAGGTATATTGAACTTAATTTAAAAATTATATTACCTCAAATTAGAGTAAAATTACAAGCATACTTATATAACGGAACAATTAATAAATATGGTATTATCCATTATGGTTATCTCATACTCCTTTGTTTTTTCGTATGATTTTGATTACTATATTTGTTATTGTAGCATTATAGACATTTACGAAAAAATAGATCAAAAATATATATTTTGATCTTTGTGTGCTACTAGTAGTATATCCTAGCAAACTTTTTTTTATCCCTCTATAGAAAGTTCACCTTTTTAATTTCTTAGTGATTTTAACTTGAAATTTTAATTTTAGGATTAAAAATGAGGGCCGCTTACCATCCTACCAAACTTTGCTATCTTCTTTTTCTATACTTTTATGGGTTGCAATTGACAATTATTTACCTAAAACCACACAATATATGGGGCCGTTTTGTTTTTTCGATAAAAACTATAGAATAACCGTAGAAAGAAGTAGTAGTAGTAATATATTGGTTCCTCCAAAAAAAAAAACCTCTATAGCTTATAATAACTAATGGCTTCTTCTCTTTGTAACTCCTCATCAACCTTTAAGGTTTGGATTGCCATTGGCGCAACAATTATTGTTGTAATATGGTCGTTTTTTAGATTTGAAGAAAATCCATTAATAGATAGAAGGTTTGTTGAAGTAATCCGAATAGTCGGAGGCGCTGTTGGGCCAGAGAGCTTTGCCTTTGACCCTCATGGTGATGGTCCTTACACCGGCGTTTCTGATGGCCGCATCATCAAATGGCTCCAAAATGAGACACGCTGGTTCGATTTCGCCCTCACCTCGCCCAACAGGTATGTCTCCCATCTCTTCTTCTATCTATTCCAATCGTTTTGTGAAGGTGTTGGATTAGACATCGAATTGGAGAATAGAACAAAAAAATAAAATTTATTAATTTAAAATAAATTTTTAATATTTATGTGATTATAATTCACTAAGAGCAAAATAATATCCTTCGGGGTGGTCCAATGGTTTGGACTTGAGACTTTCATGTTGAAGGTCTCAAGTTCGAAACATCTTACCAGTGAAAGTAAGGAGTTTGCCTTTTGGGTCGAGCTCGTCGTACAAGGCTTGCCTAGTGCAGGTTACCTCTTCTATGTGGTTTGCGAAGTTCGCCTTTTGGGCCAAGCTCGTCGAACAAGGTTTGCCTAGTGCGGGTTACCTCTTCTATGTGGTTTGCGGAGTTTGCCTTTTGAGTCGATCTCGTCGTACAAAGCTTGCCTTGCCTAGAGCGGGTTACCTCTTCTATGTGGTTTGCGAGTTATTGCGAGAGTTTTACCATGTGCACACCCAAAAGATAGCGACTGCGAATTTTCCTTATCATTAAAAAAAAAAGCAAAATAATAGTTTATTATAAAAAAAGAAGAAGCAAAATAATAGTTTATTATACAAAGATAGACTAACTAAAAATTGTGGAGAGTGTCACGTAACAGACGGAATAACATGTAATCATTTATGTATTGTTGACGTAATCAGTTTTCACAGTCAACAAGGAACTAACTAACGCACATCACATGCTCTTTCCATGACTAATATATCCAAGCACAATTTGTATTCTTATCAATCACTCACCTAATTACCACCGCTAATTAAGGGTTAAGACAAAAGAAAAAATATATTCTGGTTCAACATTCCTTCAAAAGGGAATTAAGATTATATTTCTTTCATTTTTACATTCAACGTCATACTAGTTCTTTGAAATAACTAAATAAATTGGGGGTGGGGAAATGGAAAATAGGGTAAGGAATTATAAGGAGGGGAATCAAACTTTCACCAACACAATGAAAATATAAGAAGCCAACTAACCGAGGTGTTCAACGAAATTATTTATTTTTGATTTTGTGTAAATTACTTAAATTTATTCATGCCAAAAATACAAGTTGAGTGTAGAAATATAAAACAAACTATGACATTCAAGTTGGTCGATTGATATGTTTAATTAGTAAATATAGAGATATTCATTATAATAGATGTATGTGTGTGTATATAATACCAATAAGAGAAGTGGAGAAAGCAAAATAAGAAGATACTACATGTGCACTTTTATTTGTCATGTTTCATTTTTTGAAAATCAATTTGACTAATTTTCAAAGTTAAATTAGATTACATTAATTTTAATTTGATATTTTAAACCAAAAATTTAAATATTAAAAAAATGCAAAAAGTACTATAAATTGTAAATCTTTTTGCATATCAATATAATAAAAAAATACATCGTAAAATGTTGGTCAAAGTTACTATAGTTTGACTCTAAAAAAGAAAACTATGACAATTAAAAATGAACGGAGCTAGTAATACTTTTAAAAAAAAGTTAAATATTTTTCATAATATCAAGTGTAAAATAAACTTTCATTTATTGTTAGAAGAGCAAATAGATGTGTTTTGTGACAGCACGTCTGGGGCTACTTACTAGCAGAAACATCTTCTTTTTCTTAATTAATTAAATTAGTATTGCCGACTTCTATTATGGTAGGCAACCTTACGGCCTAAATGGTAGTATTCGCTTTTTGGAATGTTTTGCCTATCGTCTATCTGGTCCCCTGCACATTATTTTCTTTTTTTGTCATATATCAAAGGCAACTTCTAGACCTCAATAATCAAATTAATTAAATAATTTATACTTGATGTTGTATATAACTCAAATAGATATTTATAATTAAATTTTCTTAAAATGTGAAATTTATAATCTTGAGGAGAAGTGGGCAGATAGCTAATTTTATTAACACCTTTTTATCAAATATCAACCACTATTTGAAAAGCTATTAACATTTGATCATTTTTTTGTTAAAAAAATAAATAGTTTTAACATAAATAACCCAACTAAAATATGGAACAAGTAGTGAAATTTTGGTTTCCAAAGTTAGCTACACAACATTGAAAGGTTTATTATGCAAAAGTCTCCAAGTTAGAAAACAAATTTTAAAGGGAACAAAATTGTGCCAAATATAGCCAAGAAAGGAATTTTATTTATCTATGTGTTGTAACAGTTGATCAGATTATCCTATTGTTATACTGTCCATTCTCAGTATCACTCCAATTAGTATAGTCTTTATCATTTGGCTCCCCAATATCAATAGTACAATTGTATAGAGCTATGCGATCAGAGAGGGTGCTGCAGAGTTTTGGCATATTCCAAGCACCATTGATCATCATGAACTCCTTGACCCTGTCCATTTCTAGTTATAAAACTAGGACATTTAGTAGCAAGAAAGCCCATTCTTATTTGGTCATCGTGCCATAAGTTATAATCACCATTGTTGATCTTCTATGAAATGTGGCTTTCACTTTTCTCTCTGGCCCAAAGTGTCAAGGTTTGGAGTTCTGTCACTATCCAAAAATGGACGTGATGACACTTGTCTATTCCCACCAAGACAAGTCAGCCTCAACCTAAACGAAACGAAAGAAATGCGAAGAAATAAAAGCAAAAACAAGATAAATGTGGAAAAACTTATTCATTCTATTAACATCTCAAAACCTGGTTGTCACATGTACAAGCCACTAATACATAAAGTAAGGGATTAAGAAATAAGTACCTGTCTCAGTATTTCTTTCTCAAATCGAACAAAGCATAAAGAAAAGGAAAAAGAGGGTCCGCCGGGATGACAAGTAGCTACCTCTCAAGTCCTTCAACAAGTCGCGGAAAAGGGAGAAGAAGAGCAATCACGCTATATATGGAACCTACACAAGTGCAGAGGCAATGAATGCGTACCAACAACACGATATCCAACAAACAATCTAATAAACAAAGAAACTAGCTAGGAATCAAATACTCCTTTCGTCCCAACTGAACCTCCTCAAACTACATCCAACAAAAAAATTGGTCCAACCTAACGGTTCTATGATAACAACTCACGACGCTCAATGATCACAATTCAACAATAACAACGAATCATGTAAATTAATTTCAATGTCAAGTAGATCAATCACACGCAATAAGTGCATCAATCACAGTAAACAAAAAAGTCAACCATAAACATTAAAATGCCTCAAATCACAATGATTAAACATTTACTGGTACCATTTCTCATCAGCTTTACATCAAATCACTACCAGGAACCATTTTCCATCGGCTTATATCATTTCACTAGCCAGAACTATTTCCCGTTGTCTTTATACCATTTCACTAGCCGAAAGCATCTCCCATCAGCTTTATATCATTTCACTAGCCGGAACCAGTTCCCATCAGCTTTATACCATTTCATTGGTCGGAACCATTTTCCTTCGGCTTTATATCATTTCACTACCCAAAACCATTTCCCATCGGCTTTATACCATTTCATTAGCCATAATCATTTCCCATCGGCTTTACATCACAAGTCTCATCACGGTATACAACAATCGATGCACATAAGCAAGTTAACACAATAAAGCAAAGAAAACAATTCAAGCAATTCAATTCCAAATTCGTGTTATCAAGAATTTCATCAATCAATCAAAAGGGGCCAACACAAGGAAATTCACAAGCATTATGATCCACACTTAAGCTTTTCATTTTAACCTCTTTTTATTCATTAAAATTTATCAAGTCGACAATTAACCCGGCACCTCATTTTCATTGCTCCCAGCATACATAAAATGAAGGAAATATACAAATTCTACTAAATTACAAGGTGTAGGAGATCACTTGTCTTAATTTAATCAACTAGTCACCCAACACTTGAGTCTTTCCCTTCTGACCAATGTACAAAGCCACACAATCTATATCAATCAAGTATTCATAATAAATCTCCGGAAACAACAATACCCAACTCATAAACTTTGAAAATGGGTCAATTAACAAAACCCAATTCCAAAAATGAATTTTGAATCCAAAATTCTTTACATGAAATCATTACTCAAGGCATTTGGAAACTATTGGTGAAAATCATTTCGAAAAAAGACTTAAAATCAGTTCATAATCTTCATTCGCATTTAGAATTTGAGTTCTTGAGAATTCTTGCCATTTGCCAATCAAAATTCCAAATTTTGATGTTACAATCCATAAATAATCAATGGAAATTAAAGTTTTAGGGTTACAGAAACTTACCCAAATGATTTCGTACAAGAAAACTTTTCTCTAAATGCCTCCAAGGGTTTACCAAACTTAAAAAATGGGAAAAGGGGATTAAACCCAAAAAATGGCAGGTCAAAACCCCTCTTTGCGAATGTCGCAAAAGCGACCACTGGTTCACAAAAACGAACCCTGAAAATTATCCGGCCATCGCTTTTGCAAACTGACATTCACTTTCGCGAAGGTTGCGATTGGGACAGTCAAAGGAAGTTGACCCTTCACGAAAGAGAATACTCGCTATCGCGAGCTGCACCAGAAACTAGACTTTTGCAATAACAACCAACACAAAAATTGTCAAAAGGGCCCTCGGGATTCGTTCGGAACTCTGTACACACAAACCAAATATGTAAATCAATTATACTCAATGAAACCGTTGAAACACGAATCTGAGGTCTCCTTAACCCGACATTTGTGAAAATCACAAGAAACTAACATAACACCTAACAAGGCTAAAACATGCCCGGGACCTCTCAAAAATCAATCAAGACCTCACCTAGGCCTTAAATCCTCCCCTGAATCCAAAAGAAACTCTTAGAACTCTGATCCGAGCATTCAACCCCCAAATATTGACCAAAGTTAACCCATAGACTAAAATTTCACAAATTTCCAACTTAGGATCTCAAATTTTCAAAAAGACTCTGAATCTGAAATCGACAACTATCACAGATCAGATTCCACATTCTAGGACTGATGAAATCGATAAAATTATATTCCGACACTCAAAACTCAAAAAGACATTGAAAATCACTTTATAATAATATTAGCCTTTCAAACTCAAATCTTACCAAATTCTCAACTTTAAACTAAAATTTCAAAGCCAATTCTAAAAACTCAATAAACACAACTCGGAGTCAATATCGGGAGGGGCAAAATGGTAAATTCATGCAACTTTCCAAAAATGACCAACTGGGTCATTACCTTATCCATCACTAAAAATCATGTTTGTCCTCGAACATAATGTAAAAGAAAGTACCCAAAGCTTAAAAAAGTTGAGGATATTTGACATGTATATCTGACTCCGTCTCCCAAGTCGCCTCACAAACTGGATGGTGCTTCTACTGCACCTTACTGAAGCAATATCCTTGATCTTAAGCTTCTGGACCTGCCTATCCAAAATGACAACAGGCTTGTCCTCAAAAGATAAGTTTGGAGACAGCTCAACTTAATCAAGAGAAAGCACATGAGACTCGTCTGGCACGTACTTTTGAAGCATGGAGACATGAAATATAGGATGTACAACATACAAACTAGGTGGTAAGGACCGTTTATAGGCCACCTCACCCACATGACTAAAAATCTCAGAGGGTCCAATGAATCTAGGGCTAAGCTTTCCCTTCTTTTCGAACATCATCATATCTTTTATGGGTGACACTCGAGCTAAACATGATCACCCTACATGAATACTAGAGCTCAAACTCTGTGATTTGCGTAACTCTTCTGTCGACTCTGAGATGTCAACAATCTACCCTGGTTCATACAGACTTGTTCTATAAAATCTCTAAGAATGTTTGTATGCAATGAGTCCATCTCAGCTGAATCAAACCATCCGATCAAAGATCTACATCATCTGCCATACAATGCCTCAAATGGGACCATCTAAATATTGGAATGATAAATGTTTTAGGCGAGGTCTTCTAAGGGAAAATGCCAATCCCATCTAGCACCAAAATCAATGATATAAGCTCGGAGCATGTTATCCAACACCTGAATCGTCCACTCGGACTGACCATCTGTGTGAGGATGGAAGGCTGTAATCATATCTCACCAAGTACCCAAACTATGCTGCAATGACTTTCAGAAATAGGAAGTGAACAAAAAACCTCAATCGAAGACAATAGAAACTAGGACTCCATATAGTCGCACAATCTGACTGATATAAAGCTCGGCTAACTTCTTCTCCATATACTACACCAAAACTGGGATGAAATGGACGGACTTGGTCAACCTTTCAATAACCACCCAAATGGAGTCATAACCACCCATTGTGGTAGGTAGTTCCACAACAAAGTCCATAGTGATCCGTTCCCACTTCCAAGTAGGAATATGCATCCTCTGAGATATATCTCCAGGCCGCTAGTGCTCATACTCGACCTGTTGGCAAGTTTAACTCCTAGAAACAAAATTTGCAACATTTCTCCTTATACCACACCACCAATAGTGCTAGCTCAGATCATTATACAGAACAATGGGTTTTTTTCAAGAATCAATCTAATCAACTTAAACCACCTTGGGCACACAGATCATGCCCCCAAATCTCAAGACACCCTCAGAATAAAGGACAACCTCCTTGACTTCCCCTCTCATCACCCTGTCTCAAATGAGCCATAACTTCTTGTCATTAAATTGACACTCACGTATCTACTCAACTAAGAAAGAACGAGCCTTAATAAAAGCAATCAAACCACCCATTTCCTCAGTAATCTGTAACCGGACGAGACTATTGGATAACCTCTGAACATCCTTAGCCAATGGTTTCTCCTTCACACTACTAGCAACAAGACTTCACATTAAAAGTCTTCCTACTCAAAGCTGCAGCCACCACATTGGCCTTCCCTCAATGATACAAGATGTTGATGTCATAATCCTTCACTAGCACAATCCATCTGCACTGCCTCAAGTTCAGATCTCTCTGACTGAAGATGTACTAAAGACTTCAATTTCGTGAAGACCTCATAATGAACCCCATACAGATAATGTTGTCATAGCTTAAGCATAAACACTACGACTGCCAACTCAAAATCATGAGTATGGTAGTTGATATCTTGGATCTTCAGCTGTCAAGAAGCATAGGCGATGACCTTACCCTTCTGCATTAGAACACAACCTAACCCAACTCCAAAAGTATCGTAATAAATAATAAAGTCTACACTCTCCTCAGGTAAAGTAAAAATAAGAGCCCAAGTGAATAAGGTCTTGAGTTTTTGAAAGCTCTCCTCGTACTCATTAGACCACTGGAAGCTCACACTCTGTCGAGTCAATCTTGTCAAAGGAGAAATGATAGTAGAGAAACTCTAAATACAAATCATCTGTAATAGACTACCAGTCCCACAAAAATCTGGATATTAGTAACTAATTAAGGTATTGTCCAACCCTTTACTGCCTCAATCATGGTTGGATCTATCCAAATACCCTCCTTAGACACTACATGTCTAAAAAATGACACAAAATACAGCCAAAACTTGCCCTTTGAGAACTTGGCATAAAAATTCTCTTCCCTCAACCTCTGGAGTACAATCCTCGATTATGATCCTCATCGGTCTTGGAGTACACCAATATGTCGTCAATGAAGACTATCACAAAGGAATCCAGATAAGGTCGGAACACCCCACTCGTCAACTCCATAAACGTTGTAGGGGTGTTAGTCAAACTAAACGACATCACAAGAAACTCATAGTGCCCATAACGTGTCCTGGAAGTTGTCTTGGGGATATCTAATGTCGTAATATTTAGATGATGATAACCGGACCTGAAATCAATCTTACAAAACAGATATGCACCCTGAAGATGATCAAACAAATCATCAATATGAGGAAACGAATATTTGTTCTTCAATGTCAGTTTGTTCAACTGTCGGTAATCAATACACATCCTCATGGATCCATCCTTCTTCCTCACAAACAACATAGGAGAACCCCATGAAGAAACACTAGGTCGAATGAGCCCCTTTCTCAACAAATCCTATAACTAATCCTTCAATTCCTTCAACTCACCTTGAGCCATACGATTATGAGTAATAGAGATGGGCTTGGTGCCCAGTTCCAAGCAATTATCAAAATTAATATCCCTATCTGGAGGACCACTTGGAAGGTCAGTAGGAAAAACATATGAAAACTCTCGAACCACGGGCATAAAATCCATGAGAGGTGGCTCAACAGTAGTATCTTGAATGAAATATGACAAACAACCTCTATCAACCAATCTTTGAGCTTGAATGAAGGAGATAAATTTGCTAGGGTAAGAATCACTAGCACCCATCCAGTCAACACTCAAGACGCTCGATATAGCTAAGGTCATAGTGTTAACATAACAATCAAGAATAACAAGATGCAAGAAGAGCCAATCCATATCCAAAATAATATCAAAGTCTACCATCCTCAAAATGATCAAGTCATCCAAAGTATCATACTCGGCCAAAAACATAAGATATGATTGATACACTCGATCCACCACTAAGGATTCACCCATTGGTGTAGAAACATGAATAGGAACAACCATACAGTCAGACGTCATATCAAACCCAATAGCAAAATAGGTAGATACATGCGGGAAACTACACCCCAGATCAAACAATATAGACGCATGTCGATGGTGAACTAGAACGATACCTATGATCACACCATCAGAAGTCTCGGCCTTAAACCTTCATGAAAAGCATAACACTGGCCCTCATGGCTACCTATATTCTGAGTAGAACCCTTACCTCCACCCTGTGGAGCTAGGAAAATTTGATACGCTCAAATTACACCTCCCTAAAGAAGCATAAGCGGTCATTATCAAGTAAAGAACCCAACTTGTAGGTTGGGGTCGATCCTACGAGGAAAATGGTTTAGACTTTAATTTAACCAACAATTATATTCAATTAGTCAAATTACTTCCAGAAACAAATAATTAAAAAGGCGGGTTTTTGTGAAACAAATTGTAAGAATTTAATAAGTAATCAGTAATCAAAACTCAATTTTGGTTGTTATCAAGATGAGAGAGATAACTAGGGTATACGTGTTCCCAACAAGCTCATAACGCAGTAATCCTAGTAAAAGCAATCCTTTCCTAGTGTACTACATGCAAAGTGATAAGTTAGGTATCTCTAAATCCTTGGTTCGACATCTAGAGAATTTCACCCCGCACCTTGGTCCGGCTACGTGTGTATAATTTACTAACCCTTACCTCATATTAGACATCATAATTGATGTTTGGCTTAGTTATTATTTCGCACCAATCGACACTAGCCTATTAGATAGTATCACACTAAATCTATGTTGATAATTCTTTTCTTGTTGATTACCTCCTTGGTCTGGCAAGTAGCAACAAGACGAGTTCTAACGCGTGCACTCGTTAAAAGGATTTTTAAACGAAAGAATTATCAATGCATGCAAAACACTATTCAAGAATTGCTTATTTACTATTCATACTTTGTTAATCGCTCATGGTTCCCACAACTCTAGTTGTGGGGTTTAGTTACCCATAATCATATGAACTCAATTCATTGTTTTAGATGAAAGAATTATGAACTTACGTAAGAAGAATAATAAACCCAGAAATTCAACTTGAATTGCAACACCCAAAATCTTCAAAACGAACTTAGGAAATTAATAATTGCTAAAGTTGCAAGTTAATCTCCCAAGTCAAGAACTAGAATAGAATAATAATGTCTAACCCCCAAAAATGAGGTTTACATGCCCTATTTATAGAAAACAAGTCCTAAATTAAAAGGGAAACAAAATAAGGAAAGTTTGTTACATGCACGCGTCTTTATTCCACGAGACTGACTCACGGACCGTCAATGGATCTACGGTCCGTGAGTCCCTTCCGTCAGCCAGGACTTAGAAAATATTTCAACTTCCAAAAATCAGCTTCTCTGAAGCAAACGACGGAACTGCAGTACGGACCGTAAATCGATCTATGGTCCGTCAATCCCCTTCCGTAGCTCCACACTTAGAATCTTCAAAAATCAGGTACTGGAACCCTCGTAGTATCAATCTATGGATCAACAGTACGGTTCGTAGATCAATCTACGGACCGTCAATGGTCACCGTGGTTCCACACTTGGTCAGATTTCCCTGATTTGCCTTCCATGCCTTGGCTTCTGATCTACGACCACCACCTACGGAGCGTCAATGGACCTACGGTCGATAGATCACCTCCGTAGATTCCCTTTTTTGCATTTTTTTCAGCTCTCTCTTTAATTCCGTGCTTGAACATCTTTCTTGCAAAATATGATAAAAACGCATAAAAACCAATACAAAACGGCCCTAGACACACGCAACTTGTACGTGAAATGTATTAGAAATATCGTAAATCCACGGTATATCAAACACCCCTACCAGAAGTCCTGTTGCCTCTATTTGGCTGAACTATGCCTCGACTGCTGGGTAGAGGTGTTGAATCTCTAGCTGGAGCAACTAAATAAGAATGATGCGGTCTTGAGTGAATCTGTAGAGCACACTTTCACATCAAATAACCTGGATCTCCAAAAATATAGCAAGACCTCAACACGGAAAACTACTGTTACGAACTACACAAACTACCATAGACACCTCGGTAAGAACCATAAGATTCTCAGGTTAACTTCTCACTCTCAACTGCTAATATAGATGCATGAATCGGCCCACGACGCTGAAAGGAGCTACCGCCTCTATGAAAATCTCTTCCTCAAGATGAGGCACCAGAAAACTGACCAGATGATTGGGCCTTATTAGGCTCCCCAAACTCCTCTAAAACCATCAACTCCACCTCCTTGGCAGTGCTCACAATGGACTGGAAGAAAGACCCTTCTCTGGCTGTTCTGAACATATAAGACCTAACACAGAAAGTCAACCCTCTCACAAACCTGCAAAATCTCTCTACCTCATCCAAAACAATAGTCATAGCATGCCTAGAAAGTTCACATAAATGGGCCTTATACTTGGTAACAGACAAATTGACTTGAGTTAAGCTCTCAAACCTCAATCAACTCTCCTCCATCATGCTCCAAGGAATGAAGAAGTCCTGGAAAGAACTAAAGAACACATCTCACTCTTCCGGGGTATATTCAACTAGTCTAGACCTCACAAAAGTCCTCCATCACTCTTTAGCGCATCCACGAAGCTGAAGTGAAACAAAACAGACATTGTGAGCATCCACCATAGCTACTGCCTCAAGCATCTTATGGAACAAAGTCAAAAACTAATGAGCATTCTCATTCTTACCACCCTGAAATTGGGTTGTTTCCTCTTCTCAAACCTCTCATAACACTATTGATCGACCGCTATAAAAAAATGACCTCGAGATTAATCTACGCACCAATAATAGGTGCAGGAACCACTGGTGGCTAATCCACCTGATCATGAATAATCGGAGCCTCGTGTTGCTAATTTGGGATCTGCCCCCCTACCCTCGTCTGAGAACATTGTGATGTACCTGTCGCACCACCCTCAGAGAAGTGCTCTAACACACCTAGCATCCTCAACAAAGTCTCCTAAAACAAAAGAGCTCAAAACTCGGGAGGAGTCTGGTCCTCAACATGTGGCTCAGGAGAAACCTCTCTAGTTCTACCTCTAGCTGGTGTTGCTCCATGAGAACAACCTCTAACAGGTGCTACTCTACGAACACGACCTTTAGCTCGGGCACTACCTCTACCTCTAACTAGGGTCTCAATAACAACCTCAGGGACTGCCTCCCCTCTACCACTGGAACCAGAAGCTCTGTCATTAGACTCTAAGAAAACAACAGGCGGTAACTCAACACTAGCGAAGGTAACCACACACAATAAGAAAGAATGAACAAAAAAAACTTTCTTAACAGTCTTTATAACCTCTCAAAGATAATTACAGACGTCTCCGTACCGATCCTCAAAACTCTACTTAGACTTCGCTTATACACATGTGAGACATATGAACTTGGGGCTCTAATACCATTTGTCACAACCCAAAAATGGACGTGATGACACTTGCCTATTCCTACCAAGACAAGTAAGCCTCAATCAAAATGAAACGAAAGAAATGTGAAAATATAAAGCAAGAACAAGATAAAAGCGGAAAAACTTATTCATTCTACTAACACCCCCAAAACCTAGTTGTTAAGTGTACAAGCCACTAATGTATAAAGAACGAAATTAAAAAATAAGTACAAGTCTCATTATTTGTTTCTCAGAGAAAAAAAACATAAAGAAAAAGAGGACTCACCGGGATGACAAACAACTACCTCTCACGTCATTCAACAAGCCTTGAAAAGGGAGAAGAAGAGTAGTCATGCTATACCAAGCTCAGAACCTACACAAGTGTAGAAGCACAAAGTAAGTACCAATAACAAAGTACCCAACAAGCAATCTAATAAACAAAGCAACTAGCTAGGAATCAAATACTCCTTTCAACCCAATCGAAGCTCCTCAAACTATAACTTGTACAAAAATAGGCCCAACCTAACAATTCTACAATACACAGCTCACAAGGCTCAAAGATCACCTTTCAACAGTCAAAATTCAACAAACAATACGAATCAAGTAAGTCAATCTCAATGTCAAGTAGATCAATCACACGCAACAAGTGCATCAATCACACTTAACAAATAAGTCAATCATAAGCATCAAAATGGCTCAAATCACAATGCTCAAACCATTGTCGGAACCATTTTCCATCGGCTCAATTTCTTTAGCCGAAGCCATTTCCCATCGATTTTATATCAAATAACTAGCATGAACCATTTCCCAAAGGCTTATATCATTTAACTAGACGGAACCATTTTTCATTGGCTTTATACCATTTAACTTGCTGGAACCATTTTCCATTGGCTTTATATCATTTCACTAGCCACAACCATTTCCCATCAGCTTTATACCATTTCACTAGCCAGAACCATTTCCCATCGGCTTTATATCATTTTACTACTCAGAACTATTTTCTACCGGCTTTATACCATTTCACTAGCTGAAACCAGTTCTCATCGTCTTTACATCATAAATCTCATCACGATATAAAATAATCGATGCATATAAGCAATTTCACACCCTAAAGAAGAGACAACAATTCAAGCAATTCAAGTTGATATTCAAGCTATCAAACAATTTATCAATCAATCAAATAGGGGCAATCACAAGGAAATTCACAAGCATTATGACCAACACATAACCTTTTCATTTCAACCCCTTTTTATTCATTAAGATTTATCAAGTGGACACTTTACCCTTCACCTCATTCTTATTGCTCCTAAAACACACACAATGAAGGGATATACAAATTCTACTAAATTACAAGGTTAAGGAGTTTACTTGCCTTGATTCAATCAACTAATCACCCAACACTTGAGTCTTCACCTTCCAACCAATGTCCTAAGCCACACAATCTATATCAATCAAGTATTCACAATAAATCTCTTGAAACAACAATACCCAACTCATAAACTTAGAAAAATGGGTCAATCAACAAAACCCAATTTCAAAAATGATAATCAGAAATTGTTTACTTGAAATCATTACTCAAGGCATTTGGAAACTATTGGTGAAAATCATTTTAAAAAAGAACTTACAATCAGTTCACAATCTCCATTTTAATTTAGAACTTGAGTTCTTGAAAGCCCTTGCCATTTCCCAATCAAAATCCCAAATTTTAATGTTAAAGTCCATAAATAATCAAAGGGAGTTGAAGTTTTATGGTCACAAAAACTTACCCAAATGATTTAGCACAAGAAAACTCTTCCCAAATCGCCTCCAAGGGTTTACCAAACTCAGAAAATGAAAACTGGGCTTAAACCAAGGAAATGGCAGATCAAAACCCATGTCTCATGTCGCAAAAGCGACCACTGATTTGCGAAAATGAACCTTGAAAATTATCCGGCCTTTGCTTTTGCAAAGGTTGCGATTGCGAACAGTTTTTTCGCGATTGCGAAGGTCAACGAAAGTTGACTCTTTGCGAAAGCGAATTAGACCTCGCTATCACGAGCCTCGTGAAAGTAGGCCCACCCTAGCGATTGCGAGCTGCACCAGAAATTAGACCTAAAAAAATAGTCAACACAAAAATCTTTGAAAAGACCCTCGGGATTTATTCAAAATCGCGTACACACAAACTAAATATGCCAATCAATTATACTCAACGTTTTGGACTCAATGGAATCGTCGAAATACGAATTTGAGGTCTCCTTGACCTGACATCTATGAATCCCAAGAAACTAACATAACACCTAAAAAGGCTAAAGCAAGCTCGGGAGCTCTCAAAAATCGATATGACCTCACCTAGGCCTAAAATCGTCCCCCGAATTTAAGGAAACTCTCAAAATTCTAATCTGAGCATCCGAACCCCGAATGTTGACCAAAGTCAATCCAAAGGCTAAAATTTCACAAATTTCCAACTTAGGATTTCAAATCTCCAAAAAGACTCCGAATCTGAAACCGACAACTCTCACCCAAAATATTTCACATTTCGGGACTGATGGAATCGATTACATTCCATTCTAACACTCAAAACTTCAAAAGACACTGAAAACCACTTTTTAACAATATTAGACTTTCAAACTCAAATCTTACCATAACTTTAAACTCAATGTTCGAAACAAATCCTCAAAACTCAATAAACACAACTCGGGGTCAATATCAGCAAGTTCTGGAGTTCCCAAAAATCTATTTTTTGATCATGGGATTACATAATACCCTTAGAAACCGACCTCAAAAAGATTTTACAGACCTGAATCTCCATCACCTCTTGACAACAAGAGTGTTGAGATATTTTTCATGATTTTAAATTTGTTTCATCTTCGGTAAAACTTAAATTTTCTCAATCTCACTAATGACATTTATTTTTATCATTATCAAAACCCAAAAAAAGCTTCGTATATGTTTCTCAATGAGTTTTCTTTGAAGATTTAATGGAACTAAAGTATAAGTAAGTAAGAAGAGTTTGAATAAAACTTTTGATGAGGACTTCTTTTCTTCCAAACGAGAGCATACTCAGCTTCCTTGTCATCATTAAGTCAATTATAGATTTTAGACATTATACCATTAAATGACTTAACCCTCATTCACACAGTTTCTTAATTTGTTTATTCTGTGAGCACAAGGATTAAGACTTGTTAAGTAGTAACTCTTATCAACATTAACCATTTGCCTAGAAACTACCTCATACATCCTAATTTGCCTCATAATAAGGTTGATGGACTTGTTTTTGCCACTACTGAAAATGGCTATGTTATCATAATTAATATACCAAATGAGTTATTTGAGGGATATTCTTGTTCATAGAGAAAGGAATGAAATTTGAATTGTTAAGGAGATTATTAAAGGATCTAGAAATAACCTCAACAACTATAACAAACAAAGTAGGATTGATTAGATTTTGGATTTCATGCCTTCGGAGCAAGGAAAGAACCCTTGTCTAGTGCCATTAATGATTATGGAGTACAACACATTGGATATACATTGAAGCCTGTTAGAATGTATGTGTCCACTATACGTCAACGTACCAAGTCCCTTGACTCACCAAGAACAGTAACTAAAATAAATGCGTTAAAATATATGACACAAACAGTTTACATGGAAACCCCCTTGCTCAAGGGAGGAGAAAACCACAACCTGTACTCACATGATTTCAACTTAACTCCATTATCATCAAAGAGCAAAGATTCAGATTATAAGCTCTTGCAATCTAGGAATTTAACTCTAAATTCCTCCCCCCTTACTATAACAAGTTTGTTACAAACAAGCTTCAAAGTAACAACTATGTTGCCCACTAAATCAATTAACGTTAATCGATTTAGACTTTACTAACTCTTATAGCTAACTCTAGCTACAACTCAGAATCAATGTTTAAGACTCGAGCTGATCTGATTCCTTTATAACATAAGAATAAATCTACAAGAATAAGTATAGAAATATAAACCTACAATAACTAAGAACGATGACAACTCTATCAGGTCTCTTGTTGTTCTTGAGGAGAACATTTCTTGAGAAAATTGGTTTTGCTCTTTCAAATTTTCAGAATGCAAAAACTAGGTTATGTCCATCAGATATGAAGCATATATATGATGGACACAAAATCCTAGAAGTAATGCTATTGGCTAACGACCCTGCTACTTTGCACCAGATGCGCACTACCTCCTGCAGATGGCAGGGTGTGCAAAGTACTTTTTCCTGTTGTCCTTTTCCCATACATGAGCACCATTCCCACATGGGATCAGGTCCCCTATTAGATTCCATTGTTTGTCAAATCATCAAAACTATATATTAACATTTTCTCCCTTTTTGATGATGACAAACTTCTCTTCTTTCCACTTCTACTTCCTACTTCTTTCTCTTGTCAACCATATCAGGTACCTATCCCTAGTGAACTTGCAGAATCTATCCTATGCATACAATATCCCCCTGTTGGCATCATAAAAAAGAAAAGGCAGTTAACCAGGATTAAAAGTAAGGAAGTATGGTAAAACCATGGACATTCGGCAACACAAGCATAAATAAAAAGCAGAAAATTAAGAAAGGCCATTAAAAAAATAGGGAATTCATTTCATTGCATACAAGGAGTGCATTCAAAAAATTACAGACAAACTACTAAGAGAACCAAGGGACAATACCCACTGAAAAAAAGGATAAAGGGAGGACGAGGTATGTAATAGGATGGAGGAGGCTTTTGGGTTAGGGATTGAAGGATAAGAGTGAGACGAGCATCTGCATCATCATAGGTCTTGATCATCTTTTCATTGAGTTCAGCATTTTGAGCCATGAGGGTTTCATTTTTAGCCCTCAGTTCGGTGACTTCAACTGAATCTGGTCCCTCAGTTTGAGCCTTTACCAACCGTGCCTTCAACAAGGCTATCTCTGCATTTTTCTTGCTCAATAATGCTGTAATTTATTCTAGCTCATGTCTCAATTGACTCTATTTTACCACCAACTCATACATTTTACTCATGTGCCCTATTTTTCCTTCCAGACACTCATACTCAATAAGGGTGTTCATGAAGAAGGTTTGCTTCACTGTTCCTCTTACACCTGTTTCAAGAGGAATCTCCAAGTGTTTGAACACTCTTGTTAAGAAGTAGCCATAACCCATGTCATGTTTCCCATCAGTCACTCTAACAGTCTTGTGTATATGTTCTAGAATGATGGCTGGAAGGTTTATGGCATCAAATTTGCACAGTGCTTCCATTAGATACATGTCAACTGCAAAAACAATTGTTCTCTTCTCAAATCTAGGAAGAAGAACTTTGTTCACAAACTCAAAAATCAATTGATATTCCCCCTTCATAAGTTTCTTGGGAATACCAACATAGTTTCGCTTTAGGAATTTACCACATTCTTGAACAAAACTTTTAGAGCAAGATTGTCCAATCACTAACCTGATCCCTTCCATGGGTACACCTAGAATCTCTCCCAACATTTACTCATTCAAGTGAAAAATTATGTCACCTACTCGCATATTGAGATTCCCGTCTCCTGTGAATTAAGCATTATAGTAGAAATCCCTAACTTGATCCGCATGCAACACTGGATTGTGATTTACAAACAGGTGAGTCCATGTTTGCACTTCCACAGAGTCTGCTAGATTACACATTCATGGCTTGGTGATTATCTGACGGTCAAACACCCTTCTATTCATAACTTTTTGTTTTCTCAAAACGTTAACTCTCTCATCCCGAGTTAACTCATTTTCAACCTTCATCTTTTTACTCTTTGAACCTGGTCCCTTCTCAGACTCAGGCTCAGATGCTGCAAATAGTTCGTTAGTGTCAGGTGACACTTTCCTTTTTCTCTTCGTGGTCTTCTTCACTCTCATCTTCACTGTCTCCTTCTTCTCTCCCTTCTTCGAATCAACCACTTTTCTAACATGTGTTTTCCTTGTTTTGGGTTTCTTCTTCTCCTTTCCTAGTGCCTCTTTCTTCCTCTTTTCAACTATAGAAATGATGTCCTCTGACATAGTTTCACTATCATCCTACTCTTTTGATACTTCAACCACTCCTACGACTGGACCAGGTTCTCTTCCACTCCAATCTTTCTTCTTCTTCTGCTCTCAGTTGTACTATCCTTATTCTCCTTCATTGCATCACTCATTAACTTTGTTGTTGAACCCCTGGTAGGGTATTGCTTTGCTAATTTCTCTTCTGTCACTTTCTCTTTTCCCTTACTGGAGATAGGAACCATCTTTCTTTGCACAACCCAGCAGAGATGACGATTATCCTGATCATCTTCATCATCAGTAATAGCAGATGGTAGAATGGTTCCTGGGTTTTGTTGAACCTTAGTTTAGAGGTCTTAAGAGGAGCTTCTGGAGTTCTATCTACTTCCTCAGAAAAAGGAGCTCTTATGCTTTCCCTCATTTCGGTGAGACTCTCCACAACTAACTCCTCACTAGCAGCCAGAATATTAAACTCAAGAGTTTTTTTCTTTAGGAAGGTCTCACTCAAAGAGAAGTTCAGACAAAATGGAGGAAATGGGACCAGGTTAAGATGGAGACAAAGGGGCTTCACTTTGTTGACCCATTTTGGACTGCACAATAGGAGAGGAATTTTGGGGGGTCATTCAGATCCAGAGAGGGGGAGCACACTAGAGAGACTCTGTTAATGGAAACAGGAATGACATCTGTGGATGGGGGTTGATAGTATTCAATCGGGGGAATAGTTGAGATTGGTTTTGCAATAGGGTTACTAAAGGTCATTTCATTTAGAATGTTCAGCTTATTTTGGGAAGGGGACGGAATTTGAGACATTTTGTAGAGAAAGGAAGAGAAAAAGAAGAGAAAGATATTAGGGATTCTGGAAAAAAAAGAGGAGAGTTCAAAAATTTTGGAAGAGAGATGAGAGAAAAGAGTATAAAAAGAAATGAAGAGGTGTGTCAGGTCCCTTGATAGGATGCGTCGCTTCGATTTAAAGTGATGGGACAACAGTCAGAAGACGGATGACTGACACGTGTCAGTTACAACGGTTCTAATTAGCAGTTCAAATATAATGTAAAGAGTGCTAACCTTTGGAGATAGGACCAGGTCCCTCTTTGCAATTTGAAGATACTTATTCTAGAATTGGTTTGTCCTTTCTTTATTCCAGCAGATCATTATGAATGTATGCCTGGAAAAGGTATGAGATTGATTTTACCAGAACAAGCATTACAAATAACAAGGATACATGCCTCCTAATCTTAGCCAATGAGGGTTGGATGCTTAAGATAGAATCAGCTCAGTCAAGCTTCATAATTACCAACCTGAATCTATTATTCTCAAACTGGTCCTTTCTCAAGGCTTCGATGAAAATGTCAGCAATTTGATCTTCAGTCTTATAAAATTGCATATAGATGTTTCCCTTTTCTAAATTATCTCTCAAAAAAATTGTCTCACATAAATGTGCTTAGTCCTTTTATGCTGAAGTGGATTCTTTGCCATATTGAGTGCACTTGTGTTATCACACAAGAGTGGGATAGTGTGAGTGATCACTCCAAAGTCTTCAAGCTGCTATTTTATCCATAGAAGTTGAGCACAACAGGATGCAACTGCTACATACTCTGCTTCAGCTATAGAAAGAGCCACTGAATTCTGCTTCTTGGTTACCCAGGATATGAGTGAATACCCCAAAAAGTGAGCCATTCTTGAGGTGTTCTTTCTATCAACTTGATACCCTGCATAATTTGCATCTGCATATCCCATCAGTTCAAACGAGTCTCCTGAAGGATAGAATAGGACCAGGTCCTCTGTCTTCTTCAGATACCTTAGGATTCGCTTGGCAGCTTTCAAATGAGACTCCTTGGGACATGCTTGAAACCTAGCACATATACCCACACTGAACACAATATCAGGTCTTCTTGCTGTCAAGTTCAACAATGAACCAATGATGCCTCTATACATAGTTTCATTCACCATAGGACCAGGTTCATCTGCATCCAGTTTTGAGTTTGTTCCCATGGGATTGTCAATAGGCTTTACATCCATCATATGAAATTTTTTCAGCAACTCCTTGATGTATTTCTCTTCACAAATAAAGGTACCATTTGATGTTTGCCTTGTCTGCAACCCCAATAAGAAACTCAATTCTCCCATCATACTGATTTCAAATTCATTTCCCATTAGTGATGTAAATTCCTCACACATGACTTCAAACGTTGTTCCAAAGATAATATCATCAACATACACTTGGATAATGAGTAATTCTTTACCTCGTCTTTTCAAGAAGAGAGTATGGTCAATTTTTCCTCTTTTGAAACCTTTTCCAGAAGGAACTTAGACAACCTTTCATACCAAGCTCTAAGAGCCTATTTCAGACCATAAAGAGCCTTATCCAATTTAAGAACATGATTTGGATAATCAACATCTTCAGATCCAGGGGGTTGCTTTACATAAACCTCTTCCTTCAAGTAACCATTCAAGAATGCACTTTTTACATCCATTCGAAACAGTTTGAATTCCATGAAAGCCGCAAAAGAAATAAGAATTTTGATGACTTCCATCCTTGCCTTATGGGAAAATGTTTAATCATAGTCAATGACTTCTTCTTGGTTATATCCCTGTACCACCTGCCTAGATTTATTTCTCGCAATAATACCATGTTCATCAATCTTGTTCCTGAAGACCCATCTGGTCCTTATTACAGTTCTATCAGGGGGCCTAGGGACCAGGTGCCATACTTTACTTTGTTCAAATTGGTAAAGTTCCTCTTGCATAGAATTCACCTGATCAGTATCCTTCAAGGCTTCCTTAATATTTTTGGGCTTAATATTCGATATGAATGCTAAGAATGCAACTAGATTTCTAGTTTTGGACCTAGTATGCATTCCAGAATTCAAAGCAGAAATGAGATTATCAAAAGGATGAGAGGACCAGTGTTTCCACCCTGACTTAGTTGTCAAGGGCTAAGGTTGATCTGCTTCTTCCTCTTTATTTTTAGAATCTTCATTCTCAAGTTGAATTGCATCTTCTACTTCAGCATTATCAAATAGACCAGGTCCCTCTTCAGGTTCAACATCTTCATTGACTTCTTCAGTTGGATCTGGATCAACATCATTTGATTCTCTAGTTCTTTCAGCTTGTGACTCATTCAAGCTATCTATCTTAATCTGAAATAGTTCTTCCATCGCATCATCATCCTTGTTCATTAGATCTTTGATATCACCAATTTCATCAAATATCACATGAACACTTTCATCAATGCACAGTGTCCTCTTATTGTAAAATCTATAAGCTTTACTTGAAGAGGAATATCCCACAAACACTCCTTCATCACTTCTAGGATAAAATTTTCTTAGATCATCTTTCTCATTTTTTAGTACAAAACATTTGCATCCAAAAGCCCTTAAATAACTCAATTTAGGCTTTCTATTGTTGAGTAGCTCATGAGGATTTTTGTTTAAAATCGACCTGATCAAACACCTGTTAGTCATATAACAAGTTGTGTTAACTGCTTCAGCCCATATTTATTTGGAAGATTTGAATCAATGAGCATAGTAATGGCAATATCAACCAGAGTTCTATTCTTTCTTCAACAACACCATTCTGTTGAGGTGTTCTTGCAGCTGAAAAGTTATGGTGAATACCATTTTCAGCACAAAAATTATCAAGCTTGGCATTTTCAAAATCAGTACCATGATCAGACCTAATCCCTGCAATCTTGCAGTTCAGCTTTGTCTGAATCATTTTGACAAATATCATCAACACATCATACGTTTCATCTTTGGACCTCAGAAACATAGTCCAAGCGTACCTTGAATAATCATCCATAATTACAAGTATATACTTCTTTCCACCTCTACTTTGAATCTTCACAGGGCCACACATATCCATGTGAATTAACTCAAGAGGTCTTGTTGTACTCACTTGCTTCTTTGATTCGAAGGATGATCTGATTTGATTTTCTTTAACACATGCATCACACACTTTATCATCACTGAATCTTAGTATTGGTAATCCACGGAATAGGTCTCTGGATACAATAGACGAGCTCACATGACCATGTCTTCTGTGCAGCAGTCACTATTTTCACTTTGGGCACTAAGAGAAGTAAGATCATCTCCTTGGGCAATATCCAGATCAGCAACATACATATTCTTGCACCTTCTTGTAGTTAGGATTACTTCCTTTGATGTCAGATTTGTGACAATACACATTTCTGATAAAAATCTGACCTCATTACATTTATCACATATTTGTGAAACACTAAGAAGACTGTATTTCAATCCATTCACTTAGTATACATTCTCAATAGAGTGCTCAAGAGATTTTCCAATTCTCCCAACTCCCAGAATGTACCCCTTCTTTCCATTTTCAAATGAGACACATCCATCTTGAAGTGCCTTAAGTGAGAGGAAGTTTTCAATCTTTCCATTCATATAGTTCGAACATCGGCTATCCATGAACCAACACTAACTGCTACTTCCTCCACTCCCCTGCAATAGAGATTATTTGTTAGATTTGGGAACCCATTTAAGTCTGAGTCCCCAGCAAGAAGATAGAGGCATAATACAATAGTTTCTTGTCCAGTATGGCAATATAGTCTTTCTCATATTACAAAAAGAGCCAGAACTAGGACCAGGTCCCTTGTTCTGTATTACTTTCTATTTGGAATAGATATAGAAACTTTCTTGAGTTATTTTCCAAGCTAGACACTCCTTATTTACATGACCATTACGGCCACAATGAAGACACAAAAGATTGTCAGACACTAACACATATTTGTTGTGAGGGTTTTAGGGAGGACTTATGTTCAAGCTTCCTAAAACCTTCCCATTATTTTGACCCTGACTAGTAAGATTGACAAGCAGTTTTGAAGAAGTGGTCCATTTGAGAGATTTGTTCAGTTCTTCTTTGACACAGACCATGTCTCTTTCTAATTGATCATTTCTCTCTAAGGCCATAACTAGTTTCATTTCAGCAGTATTCAAGCTAGTTTCCAGCCCGAGTTGTAAATTGCTAGCTTCATATTTTCCTCTGGCACATTTCTTACTCAACTTCTTTAATTTTTCCTTGAGTTCTAAATTTTCAGATTCCAGAACCATCATTTGTGCTTCCATTACTCACATTTGAGAAACCAAAGCTACTTTTTCATCATGAAAAATATCTAGACTGTTATTCATCAAATCCTTTTCAGCGGTCAACTTAGTTATTGAGTCAATCAAAACAACTACTAGATTTATCAACCTTTTAATAGAATAAACATGCAAGTTCTGTTTAAAGTCAGAAAGAGTTACCTCTTGTTCAGCTTCTTCATCATCAGATTTTTCCATGAAAGCAAACATTTCATCAGACACAACCTCGTCATCTTTCACGGCAAGCATGGAGGCGTCTTCAAGATGTTTAGACTCTTCTGAGTCACTTGAAGAGTCCCCCAGACTGCAAGGGCCTTCTTCACAACATAATCAATAACAATTTTTCTTCCTTTCTTATCAGGGACCAGGTCCATTCTTTTGTCTTTGTCTCCTCCAGCCTTGACATAGTCTTTATATTCAAGGTTGTGCATAGGGCAATCTCTGATAAAAGTCCCTAGTTTTTTACACTTGTGGCACAAATCATTTGCATTCGCAACCCTGCTAGAGTTTCCTGTCTTCCTGACACCTGCATTTTTTCTCACGATTTTCCAAAATCTTCTAGTGAGATAAGCCACGTCTTCATCTTCTTCAGACACTTCACTTGATGTCACTTTGAGTGCTAGTGACTTGTCCCTCTTTACTTCCTTCTTTGAAGTTTCCTGATTTCTGTTCATCTCGTGAGTTTGAAGAGTTCCAATCTAAGCATCCATTGTCAGCACCTTCAGGTCCTTTGCTTCATTAATAGCATCAACTTTACATTCCTATGACTTAGGAAGAATTCTAAGTATCTTCCTGACTTGTTTACTTGGATGAATGGGCTCTCCCAAGGAACGTAGCTCATTTTAAATAGGCGAGAATCTGGTGTGCATATAATGAATGGTTTTTCTCTCCTTCATGGTGAAATTTTCATACTGAGTAGTAAGAATGCCCACATTTGATTCCTTCACTTGCTCAGTCCCTTCATGAGCAGTTCTGAGACAGTCCCAGATTTCTTTAGCTGATTCACATGCAGAAATTTGATTGTATTCCTCAGTTCCTATGCCACACACCAACAATTTCTTTGCCTTGTAGTTTTTTTCAATCTTCTTTCTATGAGACTCAGTGTACTATTGTTGAGTTTTGGGAACAACTCTAGTAATGTCTCCTTCATTCACTTCAGTTGTAGGAAAATAGGGATCATCAAGCACGACATCCCATAGCTAACTGTTCTCAGCCATAAGAAAGTCATGCATTCTAGTCTTCCACCAACTGTAGAACTGGCCATTAAAATGAGGTGGCCTAGTTGATGATTATCCTTCCTCCAAATTTAGTGGAGTAGCCATTCTTCCACATGATTCTCTCTTGATGTTAACTAGTTAGAGAGCCCAGACTCTGATACCAATTGTTAGAATGTATGCGTCCACTATACATCAACGGACAAGGTCCCTTGACTCAGCAAGAACAGTAACTAAAATAATTGCGTTAAAATAAATGACACAAGCAGTTTACATGGAAATCCCCTTGCTCAAGGGAGGAGAAAACCACGACATGTACTCACAGGATTTCAACTCAACTCCATTATCATCAAGGAGCAAAGATTCAGATTACAAGCTCTTGCAATCTAGGAATTTAACTCTAAATTCCTCCCTCTCACTATAACAACTCTGTTACAAACAAGCTTCAAAGAAACAATTATGTTGCCCACTAAATCAACTAATATTAATCGATTTAGACTTTACTAACTCCCATAGCTAAGTCTAGCTACAACTCAAAATAAATGTTTAAGACTCGAACTGGTCTGATTCCTTTATAACACATGATTAGATCAACAACTAAGAACGATGACAACTCTATGAGGTCCCTTGTTATTCTTGAGGAGAATATTTTTTGAGAAAATTGCTTTTGCCCTTTCAAACTTTCAGAACAAAAACTAGGTTATGTCCATCAGATATGAAACATATATATGATGGACACAAAACCCTAGAAGTAATCTCTGTCGATGGCCCCTCCGTAAGTAACTCAGTGAGAAGTAGCTCAACGACTACTTTTTATGCCTATCAAAGAAAAGGGATAGACCAATGTGGGTTCCAAACCTCACCTTGACTTCGATTCGAGCGACTCTTGCGCAGAAAAAGTCGATGAAATGGGACCGCAAAGACATCCCACCAGTGAAACTTGCTTTGCTCTCGCTCGGCTCGCTCCCACCTGTCTTCGTCCCACTATAGTAATGCTATTGGCTAACGACCCTGCCACTCTGCACCAGACGCGCACCACTTCCTACAAATGACAGGGTATGCATAGTACTTTTTCCAGCTGTCCTTTTCCCGTACATGAGCACCATTCTCACATGGGATCAGGTCCCCTATCAGATCCCATTGTTTGTCAAATCATCAAAACTACATATTAACAAAGCCAGACCTCTTTAAAACATCCTTCAGAAAGTACCAAGATAACATTTCATAGGATTTTTTCATATGCAATTTTAGAACTATTTATGTTGCACCCAAAATTCTAATTCAGAAATATTAAAAATGATTGCTTGGGTAAGCGTCACATTATTTGTGATTAGTCTCCGAAAAATAAATTCATTTTGATTTTAAGAAACAACAAAGAGGATCGGAGGATGGTTAAGTAACCCAATAATTCAAAATTTTGAAGTACTTTATAGCTTGGTTGATCATCATGAAATTCGAATAATAGTAGTATGTAGTCGGACCATGTTCAAGGAAGATGATCAACCTATATTATTTAAAGTTTAAGGGTTCATTCATCATTAATAAGAATCCTATTTAGTTCTTTTCATACCCTTTTGCTAGCAATCTAGTTACTGCCCCAAGAATATCTTGGACCTATGAAACCAACATCAGTTAGACATACCACAATTTTATGTACATATTATAAAACCCCTGTGATTGTATGTTTTGTATTTCCATCAAGTTTCACATATTGATCCATAATAACAATAAATTCACCTCGCATGCACCATGAATAAGAAATTCTCCTTGAAGTTGCATGATAGTAATAAAGGTACACCGTTGTCACAAAGGTACCTTTATCATTGCAACTCTCCTTGAAGTTGATGGTGATTTATTGTTTCACATTCTCAACAATCTGAAAAAGAAATCACAATTTTTTTTAAAAACACAATATAATACCATTATTGTTTGCCACACAATATTGAAGACCTGGTACAATTCTGTTCCTCCCTTGATTCTTCTCTCTCTTAAGATTTCTCCGTTATTCGAGGGTCATAGAGGCATATTTCTCGAATTAGGATGATATGAACCTCCTTGAAATTTATTTGATCTTCATGAAAGGATTTATGATCGTTTTGAAGTATTTGATTATCAAGAGGAGTCTGAAATATTTTGATCGCTTTACAAATATCCCAAGATTTTACGGGATATTTGAGAGGCCTCTTCAAAGGAATATATTACCCTTTATATAGGCATGCATGAACTAGATTTAGGGTGGAGTAGCCTCCAAGAATCCTAACTAGAATTATAGAGTTTGTCCCAATTGAAATTAAACAATCTTGTATAGTCCCATAAAATTTTGATGTCTACACATACTACTTGAAAAATAATTAATAGTAATAAATTAATAATGTCATTTTTATAAATTAATGATCTGTACTTTTTAAACTCTTTATTTAATGTTTTTTAGTTGGACTGCAATAACAGGGATGGATGTGAAGGTTTTCATGATCATTCTACCAGTGAGCACAAATGTGGGCGCCCATTAGGTTTGGAGTTTGATGAAAATAGTGGTGATCTATATATTGCAGATGCTTACTTGGGCCTCCTTGTTGTGGGCCCAAATGGAGGCCTTGCTACCCAAGTTGCTAAATTTTCACAAGGAGTTCCTTTTGGATTCACCAATTCACTCTGCATTGATCAAAATCATGGAGTCCTCTATTTTACAGATAGCAGTATCACATACTCAAGAAGGTAACATATATATACATATATATACCACCTATTCAACTGATATCTATGTCCTCCAACTTTGGGTGTGCACAAGTATGTATTTAAACTTATATAAGATCGAACAAGTTGACAAATGCACCCTGCATAACATAATACACATATGGTGTCGAATAGAATGCAACATATGACGAATGCGACTGTTTAATCAGTTTGATTAAGTTTAAGTGTCTACTTTTGCACATCAAAAGTTAGAAGGCTTAGATATTAGTCGAAGTCAGGTTAAAGAGCATGTTCATGTATTTTGAATTTGCATCTACTTGTGATAAATTATTTACATGAAAATGCTTTTGAATATTCAGGAGTCATATATCAGTTATAGTTAGCGGTGACGACACAGGAAGGCTAATGAAATATGACATGAAAAACAAGCAAGTCTCAGTTCTCCTCAAGAATCTCAAGTTTCCAAATGGTATTGCCATAAGCAAACATGGTGATTTCCTCCTTTTTGTAGAGACAACCACTTGCAAAATCTTCAAATTATGGCTCAATACATCAAAAGCAGGCAGTGTTGAAGTAGTTTCAGAGCTCCCAGGTTTTCCAGACAACATTAAAAGAAATAAAAAAGGAGAGTTTTGGGTGGGAGTTAACTCAAGAAGGAGCAAATTCTTGGATTGGGTACTCTCCAAAAATTGGATTAAAAATAATTTAGTTAAAATCCCTTTTGATATTACTAAAGCACATTCTTTCTTGGCAAATAATGGTTTTGGTGGGGGTAGTTTAGCAATTAGACTTAGTGAAGATGGCCATGTAGTGGAGATCTTAGAGGACCCAAAGAGGAAAAGATGGAAGTTTGTTAGTGAAGTACATGAAATGAATGGAAATTTGTGGATTGGATCAGTAAAAATGCCATTTGCAATTAAAGAGAAGGTGACTACTTTAGAAAAGTTCTTGGACACCAACAATGAATTGTGAGTTATAAAATTAATTGGAAGTTGGAACCAAATAAGCTTTTGTTCAATGTGAAGTTAATCATTTGCACTACAGCTCCTTAGTAGCATATAGTCAAGTGTAATGTAATTAGATATATATATCAAGTGTAATTAGATAGAAGGGTAGTTATGTCAATTTAACTTTGAGGTTGTTGGTCTTGTTAATAGTTGGTTAATAGAGTTAGTTATGGATTTTGTAGCTTAAACAATACAAGATAGGCAATGTTTGTGCTAAGCATGATCCCAATACTACTATTCTAAATTAATTTATCTTGTGGCATTTTGGTGCAATCTTTTTGTTAATAAAAGAAAGTAAACTGTACAGTATGCACATACGTATTGACTACTAAAAGACTACTTAATAAAATCACAAGGTTCAAATCATTCTGTCAACGCCAAGCCATGATCATAAGAGGCGAAGTCAGGTTAGGAATTTGAGGGATCCAAATTTTAGAACAAAAGAAAAAAATATTGGAAAGCATACTTCCTTTAAAAGGGAAAAAAGAATTTTTTGTTGACAATGGGGTTACACTAGTGTGAAAAATATTTTCACTACTCTTTTTTACCACTGAGTTGTCAATCAATTTTGTTAGGGGGTTCACAAGTTAATATGCATATATTTATTTGATTTTGTAATACCAATACAAGGTCTTCGGAAAAACTAACGGGTTCGTCTAAACCCATGAACCCCACCTAGCTCCGCCTCTAATTGATCATATTCAACTTTTTGATTGGTGCACTAAAAATGTAGACAATAAGCTAAGGACATTTCTTTGAACAAGTGTTCAGACAATTCCCACTTGAGAGAGCAACAAGATTGCTTGAAAACTAGATTAAAATTTAGTACTATCATTTTGCGGTGAAATATCAATTGTATAATTTTGTAATAAAACTACTTTTAAAATGAAATTTGGGATTTCATATTATATTTTAAGTATACAGTTTTTTCAGTGGGAGGTTTTTTTCTTTGATATTTTTAAATGATAATGTTTAAGAGCTGACTTAGTTTGACAAATACGATTTTGAGTTGTATTATTTATGTAGATTCATATTAGCAATTTTATGCTATTTATCAAGTCCTTATAAATAAAGCAAATATGCAACAGAGCAGAACAATCACGGTTGTAGAAAGTCTTTATGTTTATATTTTTTTTATTATAACTTTAATAATTAAGAAGAATTATATATTTCGAAGTTTAAATGATAAAATGAGAATAACACTATTAAATAAAAGTGCCTTTCCTATAATCTGTTTTCCATGCAAGTCAAATTATGTGCTGTGACCGAAAAAACAACCCGTAACCCACCCCACACTGTTTTTTTAAAAGCGTTGAGCATAGCCCATTTATAGTAAAAAACGAAGAAGAAGATAGTTTGGCATTGGGTTCAAAAAGACCCAAGCCCAATTCTATGAGCAATACTACGCATAGATAACTGACTAAGAGCATTCACCACTACATTCGCCTTATCGGGGTGGTAGAGAACACTCATATCATAATTTTTCAATAACTCAAGCCACCTTCTTTAGCGAAGATTCAAATCTTTCAGACTAAACATATATTGCAAACTCTTATGGTCGGTAAACACATCTACATGCACACCATACAAATAGTGCCTCCAAATCTTTAAGGCAAATATAACTGCCGCCAATTCAAGGTCATGGGTAGGATAATTCTTCTCATGGATCTTAAGTTGCCTTGAAACATAGTCAATCACTTTTCCATTTTGCATAAGTACATTTCCCAACCCAATTCTAGAGGCATCACAATAAACCACGAAACCATCCGCCCCTTCCGGTAAACCCAACCAGAGCAGAAGTAAGTCTATCCTTCAATTCGTGAAAACTCTTCTGACATGCTTCAGACCATATAAACTTAGCCTTCTTTTGAGTCAAAATCGTCAAAGGAGAGGCAATTGAAGAAAACCCTTCAACAAACTTTCTATAGTAACCTGCCAAACCCAAGAAACTTCTAATATACGAAGGAGATAGAGGTCTTGCCAACTCTTGACCGCATCCGTCTTCATATGATCTACGTCAATACCCTTACTTGAAACAATGTGACCTAGAAATGCCACGGACCTTAACCAAAATTCACATTTGCTAAACTTTGCAAAAAGTTGTTGGTCCTTAAGAATTTGCAATACAATCCTCAAATGATCAATATGCTCATTCTCACTCCTTGAGTAAATCAATATTTCATCAATGAACACAATCACAAACATGTCAAGGTATTGTCTAAACACCCTATTCATCAAATCCTTGAACGTTGTCGGAGCATTAGTCAATCCAAACAACATTACCAAAAACTCATAATGACCATACTGAGTTTGAAAAGTCGTCTTTGGAATGTCATATTCTTTCACCCTCAATTGGTGATAACCCGATCGAAGATCAATCTTAGAGAAGTAACTTGCTCCTTGAAGTTGGTCAAACAAATCATCTATCCTTGGAGGAGGATACTTATTCTCAATGGTCACCTTATTCAACTGACGATAGTTAATGCACATACGAAGAGAAACATCCTTCTTTCTAACAAACAAAACTGGAGCAGCCCATGGGGATTTACTTGGTCGGATGAAACCCTTATCCAACAAATCTTTTAATTGTTCTTTCAATTTCTTTAGTTCTGCCGGAGCCATACAGTATGGAGGAATATAAACAGGTTGCGTATCTAGGAGAAGGTTAATACTGAAGTCTATTTCCCTTTCTGTAGGAATACAGGGTAAGTCATCTGGGAAAACTTCTAGAAACTCATTCACAACGGGGGACCGACTCAAGAGTAGGGGTTTCAGAATCTACATCCCTCACCCTAATTAGATGGTACAAGTAGCCCTTAGAGATTATCTTTCTAGCTTTAAGATAAAAGACAAACTAACCCTTAGACATAGAATTTCCCACCTTCCACTCTAGGAGAGGCTTATTGGAAACTAAAACTTGACTACACGAGTTCTACAATCGAAAAAAGTATAAAAAAAGTGCAACCAATTCATAGCAAGGATAACATCAAAATCTAGAATATCAAGCTCTACCAAGTCAACAAGAGTAACTCTATGGGACAAGAAAATGAGACACTTTCTATAAATCCTCTTAGCCACAATAGAATCACCAACAGGAGTAGAGACAGAAAAAAGGTTCTAATAACACATCCGGAAGAACATCAACCTCATAGCCATATATGGCGTCACAAAAGACAAGGTAGCACCGGGATCAAGTAAAGCATAAACTTCAATTTGGAAAACTTCCAACATATCGGTAACCACATCGGGAAAACCTTCTTGTTCACCACAAGTCTGAAGTGCATAGAATCGGTTTTGCTTGGGAGCATTGGAACCCAAACCACTAGGAGGAGCTTTCTTGCCCTCTTTTCCCTTAGCCGTAAGCATTGGGCAATCCCTTATTTTGTGCCCACTTTTACCACAACGGAAACAACCATTCGTGTTGGCTAGACACTTACCCTAGTGCTTCTTTCCACACTTAGTACAAGTTTCCATAGGCAATGAAGATCCACTACCATTCTCTCCTTGAAGCTTAGGGTTAGACACCCTATCTTTGTTGAACTTAGGAGGAGAATTGGAGGAACCTTGACCAGAAAACCTTTGCCGAAACCTAGGACGACCATGTCTATCGAACCTTGCATGAGAGAAATTGTCATCACCGGTCTTAGCTCTCTTTGCCTCCCTAGACTTTTCCTTAAGCTTTTCCTCCTCAGTCTGTTGTGCATGAACCATAAGACGGGATATGTCGATGTCATTAATGAGCATGGAAGTGTGACACTCTTTAACCACCATTTTGGACACACTTGACAAAAACTTGCTCATCCTTGCCCTAGAATCGGCAACCCTTGAAAGGGCATACTTAGACAATTGTGTGAACTTCAAAGCATACTCCCTCACACTCATACTTCATTGACGAAAGTTCATTAAATCAAGTACTTTTATTTCCCTAATCTCAAGGGGAAAGAACCTATGAAGAAAAGCAGCCTTAAACTTCTCCCAATTAAGAGGACCCGCATCTTTCGGTCTCCCCTTTTTCCATTGGTTATACCATACTTGAGCAAGACCTTTTAGTTGATAAGCGGCCAACTCCACCTTTTCCACCGGCATCACTCCCATGATCATCAATACCTTGTAGACCTCATCAATAAACTCTTGAGGATCTTCCTCAAATTTCGAACCATGAAACTCCGAAGGGTTCATCCTAGTGAAGTTCCTTACTCTTGATGCCGACGTACCTACATTTGGGTTCACAGGAACTAATACCTCCCTATTGTCTTGAGCCACCATGGCTTGAGCCAACACTTGAAAAGTAGCCCTAAACTCCTTGTTTGTTACTTTCTCGGCCAAAGGATCGACTGGAATTTGAGGAGCTTGGGGATGAGCTTCTTGTTCTGCACTCTCCCTCACATTCCTTCTAGTATAAGATTTTCGAGTAGACATATCATGTAGAGCATCAAGTAAGGATTAGGAGAGAGACCTTATATAGTTAAACTTTATGGCACGACTTTAGAGTAATGAAAGAAGTGGAGTTTCCTAATCATCTTGTAGCTTCTCATTCATAATTGTGGCACGCTTCACACTCATGAGCAAGACTCTACTAGATGTGGCTTATGAGACATCCTAGGACCATTCTAAACCATGTGCTCTGATTACCAAGTTTGTCACGACCCAAGGGTACACCCTAAATGTAACATGGCGTATAGGACCCCGAGAGACCCCATACAAGCCACTTAGCATTCATAACATAAGAAATAGAACATCATAATTAAAACAATATTTCAAAGTCCAAACATTTTATAAGGAAAAGCAGAAGTCTAGACACTTTGTCTCTTTAGCTATCTAATACAATAGAATGAAATTGGGCCTAGCCCATACATCATGTCCAAAACTGAAAAGCAATACAGAAACTGAAAACAATGTAACTTCGTCCCTGAAGCATGAGGACTCACAAAAACTCAGGATATCAACCAAGCCAACCACTAGCCACGAAATTGAGAACCCTGAATATCAGACTGTACATTTGGGGAAAATGTAGGCAAGAGTATGTGTTAGTACAAAACAATGTACCAAGTATGATATCCATGCATAAAACATTTAAATCATGCTAAAATGGGACATTTCATGACATGCAATTGACCAGGCTAAAACATAATATAAAAGGAGTTAGAAAACGTAATTCATAAAACATGGTCAATGCAAGCTAACATCATGAAAACCTTTGAACTCGTATGAGATACTTCTTGAAGTAACCTTAGTTCATTATTCATATTGTTGTGGGAATGATCCTTAACTGACATAGAGACCATGTGAGCTATAACTTGATCCCCCAATGTCTCCCACACCGGAAAATGTTGTCCTACTTGACAAGGTAAGGACCATGAACTTCTAGCTTAAGTGGATCCACTAGCTAATCATCCTATCGGGGCACATAGTTTAAGGGATAAGGAGATTGCTACTAGAAACTCAGCCTCTACTAACGAGAGAGCTTCCATCTCAATAGATTTCTTCTAGAAACTCTACCTCTACTAACGGGGGAGCTTCCATCTCAATATCCTCTTGCTAAGCATAATTCCCACGGAATAGTCATTTCTTACTTATTCTCATTATTCATGGAAGGACATGTCATCTTGCCAATCCAAGCTAAGTTTTATTAGGATAGCTGATTCAATTAGGTGAGAAAACCTTTCACAATCATATTTGTATGTGTTTATGAGAATATCCTTCGAACAACAACATCATCATTGATATTTTACTCTCAAAGCATCCTTAAAACATATTCATAGCCTTCATCAGAACATGCATAAATTCATACTTTACCCTTTCAAGGTTCAAAGGCTACCTTCAATCACCACATCTATAAATCAAGGATTAGATAGAGATTTTATCATAAATTCATGTGATTCCATCACTTCATCCTTTAGTTCATAAAACTCTTTAATAACCAACAACCCACATCATATCATCAAAATTGGAAAGCATGGGGGTTTACATGGGTTCATAGGGGAAACATCATACACTCATTATTTTTCATCAATTCATGCATAATAGAACATAATTCAATCATTTAAATCAACTTTGAATAGAACCCATTCCAATTGAAGAAAACCCTAAAAAATTGGGAATTTCTACCTTTGAAAATAGGAGAATTTAGGAACTCCGTGAATGGAAGGAATCCATGGATGAAAAGTATCATACCTCAAGTCCAAATTCTTAACTTCAATGGAGGAATTGGGACTTTGACTTGAAACTCTAGATGAATCCTTCTTCTTCTTTAAGTTTCTAGAGAGAGAAATATTTTGTGGAAAGGATTTGATCTTCTTTTGTAAATTTGGATGAATGAATTGAATTAACTAATTTGGCGGTTGAAAATACTTATATAGGGGTCTTAGTCATTGGCAAAACGACGTAATATATGAATAAAATAATTAGGAAAAGACCCAACTACCCTTGAACTTAACTGTCAGCTCTCAACCTACGACCTGGTTGACGGGCCGTGAACTGACCTACGGCCCATCGTGGTGGTCCGTCATTCAGATCAGAGAGTGGATTATAGGTCTTGAACCACAGACCCTGGACCATGGACTGTGGTCTGACCAACGGTTCGTTGATCAGGCCCTGGTTTTGGGTCATTGTGGATGTCACGCCCCGAGCTACCCCCGAGACGCGGACACGGGACCTAGGACCACAAGTGCTCCCAAGCTAACCCTGCTGGCATGATCATGAGCATACTAAAGAAAATAAACTGATGCGGAAGCTAAATCATAAATAAAATGAAAAATATAGGGAATACCCATATACTATAACTGAGATATATGAAAACTGATGAGTTTAATACAAGGAAGATATTAACTCAATACTAAGCTGAATCTATCTATGTCTGAAATAAGCCTCTAAACTGACTAGAAGTGCTGGGACATGCCCCAGCTAAGTCTAGAAAATCTGAAACTAAAAGACTGAAAATTGAAAGATGACATGACTATTGTCCTCGAAGAATGAGGACTCACCACTGATGCTGCTGAACTGGAGATCGGGAACCGATCTAAGCGTGATCTGGATGCTGAGAACCTGAATCTACATCATGAGAAGATGTAGCGCACGTATGCGTCAATACTTGAAAGGTACTAAGCATGCCTGATAGAGTAAAGCTGAAATAACATATAACTGAACAAAGCAATAAAGCAATGAAATAATCTGAACATGATATAGATACTGAAAATACTGAATACTGAGCTAACTGATGCAATGACCAAATTTATAACATGCTGAGACTGAATACTGACTGTACAGAAATATGGTTAATGCAATAGAGTTTGACTGAACAGTGGGAGCTACTAATAACCGACATAAAACCACATGAGCTAAATGGGGAGTCCGATGTATACGCCCCATCGAGAGGACCTAATACACCTGGTCAAAAGTGTAAAGGCATGCTGGCGTGATCACTAAACTGATATTGCCCATAGAGGGGACTTACAGCTACGTGGCTCGTAGTTCTGGGACTATATGGGTACGCTGAACCCTAGTCCAACTTGGTATTATGCTACTCCCAATGAAAGTGGTTAACTGGTTATGACTAAATTTTTGTAAAATATTGGATAGCTCGAACTAAACATGCAAACTGATAATGCAACAATTAATCTGATAATGATGCATTAATAACTGAGGCATGTATAACTGAATACTGAAATATCTGACCTAACATGTGTAATACAAGAACTAAAGAAATACATAGCTAGGGTTCTGAAATTCATGCAAGAAACGATGTAATAACATGATAATCTGATTTGGAACATTTAAATAACTAATTCAAGATGATTTGTTGAAATTCTAGAAACCCTAGATCTGTTCATAATCACGGAATCAAGAATCTGAATGAATTCTAGGGACCTAATGGGCGAAAGGAACCCACTAATGAAATCCCATATACCTGGTGACGAATTCCACGGAGAAATCTTTCGATTTTGGGGCTGGAACTGATGGAACCTTGCTGCGTTCTTCAACTAGGGTTTTGACCTTTTTCTCCTCTCTTGCTTCTAATTTTCTAAGTTTTGATTAATGATTTTGACTAAGGTAAGTTCTAGTTATGTTTCTAGGCTAAAACTGACTAAAACCTCATGATTTAGGGTCTAAATGACATATCTAAGGGGTTAAACGAAATAGGAAAAGACCAAAAGACCCCTGACTTAACTGCTGTCAGAGTGACCGACAGATTGGACTGACAGGCCATAGGTCAATCGACGGTCCGTCGGTCGAGTCTGCCCGACAAGGCTTCACTAAAACGAGCATAACGTTTTACTCGGATGTTGGATTTTAGCTAACTCGGTGGAGTTGGAAAGAAGATTAAATTATCTATCATATCATAGGTCATGGGACACATAATTCCTTTTGTGATAAAAGTTATGACCATCTGGAGTTGATCCATCAACAATTTTCAGCTAACTGGCTGTTGACCCTCATCTACTGTCAGACCTACGGATCGTGCATCGAATGACGGTCCATGATGGTCGACCGTAGTTTGTGTCAGAGGCTGGGTAAGGGAAGTCTCGATCCACGGACCGTGGTCTGATCTACGAACCGTGGTCTGATCTACGGACCGTGGGTCTGTCTGTGAGTCAGGACTTAGACAATTTTCTGAGCTAGTTTGGGGAGGGGTTGCAGTGGTGAACCACGGACCACCTGCACAGGCCGTGGTTTGACCTACGGTCCGTGGATGGCAACCGTGGGTTGCACCTGCAACTTCTCAAAATCTGCATTTTTGGTTTGGTTTGGATTCAGGGTGTTTCATTATCTCCCCCTTGGGACCATTCGTCCTTGAATGAAGACTAAACTAGTTGAAATGGAGGGAGAGGGCTGCAATCCCTACCACTAAACACTGAGAACTGAATTTCTGACTAAACTGAGTTCCAAGAACATGCAAATACGCTAAAAATGCAAGTACAACTGAAGGAACATGATTCTAAGACTGCATTTTACGCATGAATGACTGAAAAATTGAAGAGGAACTATTACCTCAAGATGGAATGGAATCGGAAGGAAAGAGGTGAGGATACTTGGACTTCATGGCTGCTTCTGCTTCCCAAGTTGCTCCCTCTACTGACTGACTCCTCCACAAAACCTTGATTGAAGCGACTTCTTTATTTCTCAACCTTCTAACCTGACGATCGAGAATCTCAACTGGTACATCCTCATAAGAAAGGCTATCTTTCACGGCCACACCCTCTAATGCCACTATGGATGCTGGATCACCCACACACTTCTTCAAAAGAGAAATGTGAAAGACTGGATGCACTGCTGCTAAGTCTGCTGGCAACTCTAAATCATAAGCCACTTTACCAATCCTTTTCAAGATCCAGTAAGGGCCTACATATCTAGGACTGAGCTTCCCTTTCATGCCAAATCTCATCACCCCTTTCATAGGTGACACTTTCAGGAAAACCCAATCATCAACTTGGAACTCTAGTTCCCTTCTTCTCACATCTGCATAAGATTTCTGGCGACTCTGGGCAGTCTTAAGTCTATCTCTAATGAGTTGCACTTTCTCCATAGCATCAAGGACTAAATCTGTTCCTATCAAAGGCTGCTTCACCTACTTCAAACCAACCAACTGGAGATCTACATCTACGCCCATACAATGCCTCATAAGGGGCCATCTGAATGCTGGAATGGTAACTATTGTTGTAGGCAAGCTCAATAAGAGGAAGGTGATCATCCCAACTACCCTTGAAGTCGATCACACAAGCTCTCAACATGTCCTCTAAGGTCTGAATGGTACGCTCTGCCTGACCATCCGTCTGTGGATGAAATGTTGTGCTAAGGTTAACCTGAGTACCAAGACCCTTCTGAAATGACTTCCAAAAATGAGAGGTAAACTGAGGACCTCTATCTGAGATGATAGACAAAGGAACCCCATGAAACTTCACAATCTCATTAATGTAAAGCTTGGCGTAATCCTCCGCCGAATCTGTAGTCTTGACCGCCAAAAAGCGAGAAGACTTAGTAACCCTATCAACAATCACCCCAATGGAGTCATGCTGTCTGCGAGTACGAGGTAAACCTGTGATGAAGTCCATGTTGATCACTTCCCACTTCCAAGTAGAAATGTCAATATCTTGAGTCATACCTCTTGGTTTCTGATGTTCTACCTTGACTTGCTGGCAATTGGGGCACTTAGCCACAAAGTCTGCTATATCTCTTTTCATACCATTCCACCAATAGACTTCCTGCAGATCGCGGTACATCTTAGTGGCGCCTGGATGGATAGAATATCTGGAATTGTGGGCTTCTGCGAGAATATTTTGCCTCAATTCATCCACATCAGGAACACATAATCTACCATGATAGCTACGTACACTATCTCCCCCTTGGGAGAAAACCTCCACTCTCTGATTGTGGACTGCACCCTTAAGCTCAAGCAAGATTGGATCACTGTCTTGCTTTTCCTTAACCTCTACTACCAAAGAAGATTCTGCCCTATTTTGAACCGTTACACCACCATCTGATATGCTCATAAGACGAACTCCTAGGTGAGCAAGTCTGTGAACGTCCTTTGCTAGCTCTCTTCTTTCTTCCTCAACATGTGCTACACTACCCATGGATAATCTGCTAAGAGCATCTGCTACTACATTCGCCTTACCCGGATGGTAATGCACACTTATATCATAATCTTTGAGGAACTCAAGCCACCTTTTCTGGTGAAGATTCAACTCTTTCTGGGTCAATACATACTAGAGGCTCTTATGGTCTGTGAACACATCTACATAAACACCATACAAGTAGTGTCTCCAAATCTTGAGTGCAAACACCACTGCTGCAAGCTCGAGGTCATGAGTTGGATAATTCTTCTCATGTACCTTAAGCTGTCTAGAAGCATAAGCTATAACCTTACATCGCTCCATCAACACACAACCTAGGCCGACTCTAGATGCATCACAATAGATCACATAACCATCTGAACCCTCTGGTAGAGTCAAAACAGGAGTTGTAGTCAACCTAGTTTTCAATTCTGCGAAGCTTTTCTCACAATCATCTGACCACTGAAACTTAAACCTTTTTCTGAGTCAACCTAGTCAATGGTGAGGCTATGGATGAAAATCCTTCCACGAACCTTCTGTAATAACCTGTTAGACCCAAGAAATTTCTGATATCTGTAGCAGAGATAGGTCTGGGCCATTGTTTCACTGCTTTTATCTTCTGGGAATCTACTCAAATTCCTTCACTAGACACAATATGCCCAAGTACGGCAACTGATTGTAACCAAAACTAACACTTGTTAAATTTTTCAAATAACTGACGATCTTTGAGAGTTTGCAGAACAACCCTCAAATGACTAGCATGTTCTTCCTCATTCCTAGAGTAAATGAGGATATCATCAATAAAAACGATAACGAATAAATCTAAGTACTGCTTGAACACTCTGTTTATCAAATCCATGAAAGCTGCAAGAGCATTGGTTAGTCCAAATGACATAACTACAAATTCTTAATGACCATACCGAGTTCTGAAGGCGGTCTTCGGAATGTCACTATCTCTTACTCTAAGCTGATGATACCCTGATCTGAGGTCTATCTTTGAGAAATGACTAGTACCCTGAAGTTGGTCAAACAAGTCATCAATTCTAGGGATAGGGTACTTATTCTTGATTGTGACCTTGATCAACTACCTATAGTCAATGCACATTCTGAGAGAACCATCTTTCTTCTTCACAAACAACACTGGTGCACCCCAAGGTGAAATATTAGGTCTGATGAAGCCTTTATCTAGAAGGTCTTTCAACTGCTCTTTCAATTCCTTAAGCTCAGCTGGAGCCATTCTGTAAGAAGGGATAGAGATAGGCTGGGTATCTGGAATGAGATATATTCCAAAGTCGATTTCCCTTTCGGGAGGAACTCCGGGAAGATCTTCTAGAAACACTTCTGGAAACTCATTGACTACAGGGACTGGCTCAAGAGTTGGGATTTGGAACTAGCATCCTTAACCTGAACTAGATGATAGAGATAACCCTTAGAGATCATCTTTCTAGCCTTAAGGTAAGAAATGAATCGACCCATATGCGCTAAACTACTACCCTTCCATTCTAGGATTGGTTCATCTGGAAACTGAAAATGAATAATCCTAGTTCTACAATTGACCGAGGCATAACAAGAATGTAACTAATCCATGCCTAGAATGATATCGAAGTCTACCATTTCTAACTATACAAGATCTGCTGAGGTAACTTTCTGAGAGACTATGACATGGCAATTTCTATATACCCGTCTAGTTATAACTGGGTCACCGACTGGAGTAGAGACTGAGAAGGGTTCTAAAAGAGTTTCTGGGCTAACACTAAATTGGACTGCTATATAAGGAGTTACAAAAGACAAAGTAGCCCCTGGATCTAACAATGCATAAACATCAAGATCAAAGACTCATAACGTACCAGTGACTACATCAGGAGAATCTTCCTGATCTTGACGAGCCTGAAGAGCATAGAGCCTGTTTTGGCGCTGTCCGCCACCAGTACCAGAAGAGTTACCCTGCTGAGTCGGGCGACCTGCTGGTGCTGCTGAAGTTGTAGACTGAGCTTTACCATTATTTCCTCCTTGACCCTGTCTAGAAGGACAATCCTTCAATCTATGACCAGACTGACCACACCCAAAGCATCCTTCCTTACTTGCAAGGCACTCGCCCGGATGGTTCTTACTACATTTCGGGCAAGTTTGGTAGGTTTTGGTGCCTAAAACACTACCTTGAGACTTAGCGCCTAACGCTCTACCTTTCTGATCATTACGGAACCTGGGGGATAAAACACTAGCTAATGAAGGTGCTGGAGTCGAAGACTTTTACTGAAACTGCGAGCGATTTCCACCACCCGATTTCTGTTGGGAATACTCGTAGTTACCTGTTCTTGCTTTCTTAGTCTCCTTAGCCTGTTCCCTAAGCTTATCACCTTCAACCTGCTGAGCATGAGTCATGAGCCTAGAGATGTTCATGTCTCCCAACAACATAACATTCCTGCACTCGGTCTTCACTAAGTCTGACACTCCATAAAGAAACTTATTCATCTGTGCCCTGAAATCAACAACCATGTGAGGAGCATACCTGGAGAGTTGGTTAAACTTGAGCCCATACTCTTGGACAGTCATGTTACCCTGCCTCAAGTTCATAAATTCCTGGGCCCTTGCTTCTCTCAACTCTATGGGGAAAAACCTATCCAGAAAGGTTTTGTTGAAATAGTCCCAAGTAATAGGAGCGACATATGTACCCCTGTTCTCCTTTCACTGAGTATACCAGATATGAGCCACATCCTTAAGTTGGTAAGATTCTAACTCAACCCGATCATTCCCAGTGACCTGCATCATCTCAAAGATCTTCTTGATCTCATCCAAGAAATTCTGGGGATCTTCACCAGTCTGCGATCCAAAGAACTCAGGCGGATTCATCCTAACAAAGTCACGGACCCTTACTGCTACTGATCCACCATTTGCATTCACATGAGCTTGAACCCGCTGATTGTTCTGGTTAGCGACACTCTGAGCCAACATCTGAATGGCATTCCTGAATTCAGCATTTGAGACTTCCTGATCTGGAACTGGAGGAGCTGTGTTTGCGTTCCTGGCATTCGTATTCCTGGCGTTAGCTCTACGAGGAGGCATGATCACTGAAACGTAGAACGTCGAGTTAGAACAGAATTTAGATCATACCTTACGCACGATAAGAGTAACAAGGAAATGAAGATTTCCTAAAATACTTTGTAGCCTCCCCCTCATTAGATGTGGTGTGCACTACACATCCATGAAAATGACTCTACCTAGTGCGGCTTTTCAGACATCCTAGGACACTTAAACCTAATGCTCTGATACCAAGCTTGTCACACCCCGAGCTACCCCGAGACGCGGACACGGGACCTAGGACCACAAGTGCTCCCAAGCTAACCCAGCTGGCATGATCATGAGCATACTAAAGAAAATAAACTGATGCGGAAGCTAAATCATAAATAAAATGAAAAAGATGGGGAATATCCATATACTATAACTGAGATATATGAAAACTGATGAGTTTAATACAAGGAAAATATTAACTCAATACTAAGCTGAATCTATCTATATCTGAAATAAGCCTCTAAATTGACTAGAAGTGCTGGGACATGCCCCAGCTAAGTCTAGAAAATCTGAAACTAAAAGACTGAAAACTGAAAGATGGCATGACTATTGTCCTCGAAGAATGAGGACTCACAACTGATGCTGCTGAACTGGAGATCGGGAATCTATCTAAGCGTGATCTGGATGCTGAGAACCTGAACCTACATCATGAGAAGATATAGCGCACGTATGCGTCAATACTTGAAAGGTATTAAGCATGCCTGATAGAGTAAAGCTGAAATAACATATAACTGAACAAAGCAATAAAGCAATGAAATAATCCGAACATGATATAGATACTGAAAATACTGAATACTGACTGTACTGAAATATGGTCAATGCAATAGAGTCTGACTGAACTGTGGGAGCTACTAATAGCCGACATAAAACCACATGAGCTAAATGTGGAGTCCGATGTATACGCCCCATCGAGAGGACCCAATACACCCGGCCAAAGGTGTAGAGGCATGCTGGTGTGATCACTAAACTGATGTTGCCCACAGAAGGGATTTACACTTACGTGACTCGTAGTTCTGGGACTATATGGGTACGCTGATTCCTAGTCCAACTCGGTATTATGCTACTCCCAATGAATTAAGTGGTTAACTGGTTATGACTTAATTTCTGTAAACTATTTGATAGCTCGAACTGAACATGCAAACTGAGAATGCAACAATTAATCTGATAATGATGCATTAATAACTGAGGCATGTATAACTGAATACTGAAATATCTGACCAAGCTTGTGTAATTCAAGAACTAAAGAAATACATAGCTAGGGTTCTGAAATTCATGCAAGAAACGATGTAATAACATGATAATCTGATTTGGAACATTTAAATAACTAATTCATGATGATCTGTTGAAATTCTAGAAACCCTAGGTCTGTTCATTATCATGGAATCAAGAATCTGAATGAATTTTAGGGACCTAATGGGCGAAAGGAACCCACTAGTGAAATCCCATATACCTGGTGACGAATTCCACGGAGAAATCTTTCGATTTTGGGGCTGGAACTGATGGAACCTTGTTGCGTTCTTGAACTAGGGTTCTTGACCTTTTTCTCCTCTCTTGCTTCTAATTTTCTAAGTTTTAATTAATGATTTTGACTAAGGTAAGTTCTAGTTATGTTTCTAGGCTAAAACTAACTAAACCTTCATGATTTAGGATCTAATCAATGTATCTTAGGGGTTAAACGAAATAGGAAAAGACCAAAAGACCCCTGACTTAACTGCTGTCGGAGTGACCGATGGATTGGGCTGACGGGCCGTAGGTCAATCGACGGTCCGTCGATTGGAGTCGTCGGTCGAGTCTGCCCGACAGGGCTTCACTTAAACGAGCATAACATTTTACTCGGATGTCAGATTTTAGTAAACTTGGTTGCGTTGGAAAGATGATTCAATTATCTATCATATCATAGGTGATGGGACACATAATTCTTTTTTTGCTAAAAGTTATGACCATCTGAAGTTGATCCATGAACAATTTTTAGCTAACTGGCTGCTGATCCTCATCTACGGTCAGACCTACGGACCGTGCATCGAATGACGGTCCATTCTTGTTGCCGTAGTTTGTGTCAGAGGCTGGGTAAGGGAAGTCTCGATCCACGGACACAGACCACGGACCGTGGTCTGATCTACGGACCGTGGGTTTGTCCGTGAGTCGGGACTTAGCCAATTTTCTGAGCTGGTTTGGGGAGGGGTTGCAGTTGTGAACCACGGACCACCAGCACGGGCCGTGGTTTGACCTACGGTCCGTGGATGGCAACCATGGGTTGCCCCTGCACCTTCTCAAAATCTGCATTTTTGGTCTGTTTTGGATTCGTGGTGTTATAGAGGGCAGTTGCTAGGGTGTCAACCACGGACCACACCTACGGTCCGTGGTATCATCCATGGGCCGTGGGTGGCCTGCGTGGGTTGGCACTTGCAATTCCTGAAAATACATATCTTGCCCTTTTCGAATCTGGGGTTTTACAGAGAGGTTGATCGCTTTTGTTCACCTCACTTTCACGAGGAATAGGTCACTTTCGCGTAGGTCTAGGTGGACTAGCCTTCTTGATTGCAAAAGGACAATTCACAATCGCTCCCATTCGCGAAAGTGAAGGCTGGAATTTTAGGGGAGTTCGCTTTTGCTAAAAAGCAAACCCATGGCTACTTTTGTGACATCCAGGGGAGGGGGGTTGGCTTGAAAATTTTGAAGCTTTAGCCGTATTTAACCTTTTTGAGCTTGGTAAAATCCTTGGAGGCGACTTTGAAGGGATTCCTTGTGCTAAATAATTTGGGTAAGATTTTGTAATCATAAAACTTCATTTCCCTTTGATTATTTATGGATTTAAACATCAAACCTTGAGATTTTTATTGGTAAATAGAAAGGTTTTCAAGAACTTGAGTCCTTAACTAAAATGGTGATTCTAACTGATTTTCAGTTCTTTTTTTAAATGGTTTTCACCAATGAGTTCTAAATGCCTTGTGTAATATTTTCAAGTAATGATTTTCCGATTCAAACCTCATTTTTTGAAATTGGATTTTTGAGTTGACATGCCCATTTTTCAAAGAGTAAGAATGGGTAATGTTATTTCTAGCATGTTATTGTGATTACTTTATTGAATTAGATTGTGTGGATTTGAACGTTGTTAGATAGGGGAAGACTCAGGTCTTGGATTTACTAGTTGTTTGAATTAAGGTAAGTGATACCTTAAACTTCGTAATCTAGTATAATCATGTATTTCATTTCATTGTGTATGTTCGGAGTAATGAAAATGAGGTGATGGGTTCATTGTTCTACTTGATTAATCTTAATGAATAATAAAAGGATTAATGAAAGGCTTCTGGTCGATCATCATGCTTTGTGAATTGCCTTATTGTGGCCCTTGTTTGATTGATTGATGAAATGCTTTGATGGAATGAATGTAAACTTGAATTGCTTGAATTGTTGTGTAATGACCCGAAAGGTCATTTTTTAATTTTTTGTTTTTATAAAATTACCATTTTACCCCTTCCGATAGTTTCCCCTGAGTCATTCCTGATTAGTTGGTGAAGTTGTTGAGAATTTTGAACTATTCTATAACTATAGTTATTTAATTGATGAATATTTATTAAATAATTTATTTATTTAATTGATGATTAATGAGCCAAGTCCATAATTGATTTAACACCCTATACCACTTTACCCATGTACTGAATTATATTAGAAGGGGTTTATTAAATTTTGGTCAAAATAAAAAAAGTAGTCGCTTGAAACTCAGGCACAACATCCAGAATGACGGCGGCAAGCAACAGGTTAGTATTAATAACATCTGAATATATGAAATTTTGCATATGGAATGAAGTGATGTTATTGTTATTATTATAATGGCATTGGCAATTGTGGAAAAAGATGGAATACATGTAATATTCTTAAGAGACGTTATAACCACAATCTTGGTAGATCAATATTTGGTTAAATTATTGATAGCTATTGATGAGTACACATGATGGTATAATGGGTTAATAATGAGGTAATGATTAGAGGAGGTGAGAATTTGTAGGATAAGTTATCATTTAGTACATATTATTCGTACAAGAAGGTTTATGGATTAATTCTGAGTTCGGTGGTTTAGGCAGTATCACATAATTTGACTTTGATTTTGAATTTTCTTATGGTTATCATGTTATGATTCAAGTTTTGATCTATTGTGATATGTAATTAAATATTGGGTGTATTATATTACATGAAAACTATTATAGTGTTTGGATAAATTGAGACTTAACCCAAGGCTTGAAATTTGGAGAAAATTGAAAGAGTTGACATGTTAATTGGCATCAAGATTTAAGAACTTCATTATAGGTTTTGATGAGTTTTTGGGTCTAGGCTAGATATATAGTAATATGGGTGTTCTTAGTTTCGAAATCTTTTTGTGGTTATTATTTGAATAGATTGCATTGATTTGGAAGTCAAACAAAAGGAGAAGGGTCAAGTCCTAGAGTAATTATTCAATTGTTTGAGGCAAGTTGATTTCTAAACCCTTGCTAAGTGTATAGAATCGTGTATTTCCTTGTGATATGTGTTGGGGAGTAATGAGACTTGGTGATGGGTTGACTTGTCCATATTGAATAATTCTAATGATGAAAAAGGGGTAATAAAAGGCAATGTGATTAATTGTTGGTGTGTGATGTTTTAAGAATGGTTTGAAAGTCTTATTGACCCATTGTTGATGTTGTGTCACAATTGTGTTGTTGTGAATTGTGCATTATTATGAAAATGGTCATCTCCTCATTATTTATGTGAACATGTCATTTACATTGGTTCTGAGAAATGATTGTGGTAAGTGTTATGATAATGGAGGAAGAATAAGAAATGAAAGAGGATGTGCCATTTCAAGGGACGTGTCACGCGTCGCGACATATACTATTATCGAAGGACGTGTTGTGCGCCGCAAGGATACTAGTATCGAGGGACGTGTGGCATGCCACGACGGATGCATAAACGATATGTCCCACATGTGTACTACATTGAGAGGCAGCAGGTATGTATCATTAGGTCAGACATGCATCACTATACTTGGCATTACATTTCATTGCTTTGCGTATCTTTATCATTGGTGAACTGGATGTTGTGTGTTGCTGATCTTATGAGTGCCTTTTCTGTGGAACTTGTGATTGATGAATATTGAGCTTGTTGTTGAAGATATATAATTGTTAGAGTGTTGTTGTTGAGCTGTGTGCAATGTAAATTGAACTGTTAGGTTGGGCTGGTTTTATGCAAGTTGAAGTTGTGCAGGCTCGATTGGGGTGTAAGGAGTACCCGTATTCTATTCCCTTAGCTTGTGTTTAGAAGTTTACTTGTTGAGTACCGTGTGCTTTGGTACTCACCCCTTGCTTCTACATTTTTATAGGTTACTAGCTTGGATCTTCATGATACTTTCTATTCTCTTCTTGTTTGAGGCTTTTTGTGGAAGTTTGTGAGGTAGCTGCTTGTCTTTTCAGCGGACCATCTTACTCCTATTTATGATCTTGTTCTATTCTAGAAACAATGTCATTTGAGACTTATATTTTTCTTTTAAATCAATTGTAATACTTTAGAGGCTTGTACACGTGACAACCAGGTTTTGGGGTTTTTATTAATTTGACTTTGTTAACCACACTTATGATATTTTGAGATTTCACTCTATCTTACATCCATATTTTTGTGATATTTGGGTTTTAGGCTGACTTGTCTTGGTAGGATAAGACGAGTGTCATCACGTCCATTTTTGGGACGTGAAAAAATGGTATCAGAGCCCCAGGTTCATTAATCTCATGTGTATACAAGCTGAGTCTAAATAGAGTCTCGAGGATCGGAACAGAGATGTATGTAGTTGTCTTCAAGAAGATATAGTGACTTTTTAGGAAAAAACTTCACTTTTTGAATTTCTATCGTGCGTCCTTGGTCCGGTCTTGATTCTTATGGCTTGTTTCCATCCGCTCTCACTAATAGTGATGACTCGTACGTGGTTTCCTCCTGTGAGTACTTGGTGTCATGTATGGTTTGGATGTTAGATGTGGTACTAAGGTGGAAGTAATATACTTAGGGGAATGATGTGTGGTCAGATTTGAAATGTTAAATGATTCGAAGGGATTGAGTAGGGTGATGACTCAATGATGCATTTTGAGGATATGAGAATGATGAGGTTGAACAATGATTTCAGGGACTTCATGAATATGTTATCCTTTCAGGTTAGTTACCTCAAAAGAGGAATAGTACTTTTGTGGTATATGCAATATCTTGAGTGGTTTGACAATTGGAAGTTGAATGATTAAAGGGGGTTAGATAATGAACAAAATAACTATGAAAAATACAATTAGTAAAGTTGTCATAACATGTATGGGTTGCTTAGCGAATGATGAGAATGATGTTACGCTAATTGAGGTCAGAATCTCTATTGTAGTTTCATAGATTGAGTGCATGTCAAAGAGGAACATGAAATGACTACTATAATGGTACCGATTCTTACTTGGTTAGAGTAATGGAGTGTGTTATTTATATTATCGACCTGATCTCTAAAGGAATGCATATTGCTTTGGATGAGAGACTGAAACGGATTTGGTTGTTTATTATAGTTACTTAATGGGTAGAAATGTGTGGGCTATTTGAGTACAATCTTCTCGAGGGGTGTGATGTGTTCTAGTGGTGGATCTAATGGGCTTTCAAGATGTGATATTAATGATATATGGAAACGGATACGTCGATTATCAAGTGCGATACTACCTACGTATGGGTTATCAATTGTAGTACCTGCTTGTACAATGAGTTTCGATGTTGCATCCATATTTGAGAAGTCGACTAGTGTAACTAACCGAGAGCACCCCCTAGTCGTTACCGGCGTATTTGACCTCGAAGAGGTCTTATACAAGCCCTTAGCATTCATCATAGCATGTATCATAGAATAAAAACACGGAAAATTTAAAACTTTTACTTTGGAAGTTCAACTTCACTTCATATATGAAAATAGAATCTAACTTCGTCACAATGTACCATCTAGACATAGAAGTATCGAAAATGGGACTTAGCCCTTACATCAATAAGAAGTCTAGAAATAGGAAAGTACAACAATGTCTTTCAACATAAGCAAAGAACTAAACATAGAAGCTAGATCATAGGGTCTTGTCCTCGGACTTGAGGACTCACCAACTTGGGGAAGCAACTCCAAGTGTCTTAAGAAGTAAGCTTGAATCCTCAACAGCCCGAACCTAAATGTTTGAGGAAAAAGGAGAAAATATGGGTTAGTACAACACACGTACTAAGTATGGCTACTATGCATAAAAACCATTGAAACATGCATAAAAGGTCATTTTAGTCAAAACATGCTTTTTACCAAGTAAATCCAATATGCACACAAAGTAAGCATCATAGTACAAACCAACATAATATCATCTCAACACGTACACAACCCAAGTAATACTAGTGCAATGCAAGGAATAGAATCCCATAACCCTATTCAAAGCCAAGTATCACATTAAGCAACCTAATTCATGCATACATACATAAGATCATACTTCATCATAACTTACCATATTCATAATGATCATACATAACATAGCTTCAACATACATAAGTCATAATCGTCATAATCATCATAATCATCATAATCATAAGAGAACACTACTACAACCATCTCTTAGGATCCCACAAGAACCAACCTTCATACCTTCTTGCCCTTCATAGGACATTCATACTTCAATCACCAATCAGTTCATAACCAATACATAAGACAAGGTAATTCATGAAGTAATACATAATCAACATCAATATAAGCAATTGACCTATTCCCTTCATAGCCTTCAAGGCTTCATTCAAAGACTCAACCCTAATTTCATAGAAATTATACATAACCTAGAGTAGAATCATCATGAAAACATGAATTACATAACATCACATTCGATTTATAGCCTTCACTCAATATCCAACACAAACTAGAGTTAGAATTAGGAAAAGAAGGAGAAACATGGGTCTTATGGGGAATTCTTCAAGAAACCACAAATACAACATAAATTCATTCATAATTGTTCATATAACATCAATCAAATTCAGTTTATAACATCAATTTCACTTTAGAAAGAAGACCCACGTTTTTGGATTGAAAACCTAGAAATTGGAGACTTTGAAATTCATCTTGAAGGGACCTCTTGGGGAAAGGAATCCCAAGAGTGATAAACAACCATACCTTAGTTGATTCCTTGAGAATCAATGGAGAAACTTCAAGAAATTTGGGAAAGAACCTTGAAACCCTAGCTCCAATGTATTCTTCTTCTTCTAAGGTTTTTAGAGAGAGAGTTTAGAGAGAAGTGGGAGAGTTTTGATTTCAATAGGGTGTTGTGTATAATGACCAAAACTTGTGAATTTAGACTTAAAAACCAATATATAATTAACCTCTAAAAATACCCAAAACACCCCTACTTAAATAGGACTTAAAAGGAAAGTCCCAAAACTCCTCATTTAAATGGTCCCCATCAAGGACCACGGCCAACATTCACGGACCGTGAAGGTGCACCACGGGCCGTGGTACTGCCCGTGGTATTGGAGACAGTGGCTCCCCTTTCGTGCACAAGCCAACACTTGGCCAAGGAAAGGCCACGGAGCCTCCCACGATCTGTGGTCATGACCACGGTCCGTGGTGATGGTCTTGGTCATGACTTGGCCTTGTGGAGGCAAGGCCTTCAAGCCTTGGTGCCAAGTGATGTTCACGAGCCACCCCTCTCCCTCGTCAAGTGCACCACGGCCCGTAGTGGTGCACGTGGTGCCTTGGGCAGTAGCTACCCTAACAACCCACAACTCCCTAAAAGCTAAGAGAACTCCACGCCCACCTTCACGAGCCGTGAAGTGGACCACGACTTGTGGTCCCTCTCGTGAAGAGTGAGGCAGTGTCTAGGACACTTGGAGGTCCCTCTCCCTCGACCAAGGAAACTCCAGGAAGCCTCCCACGGTCCGTTGTCATGACCACGAGCCGTGGTGATGGCCGTGGAGTTTGAGGCAGTCGCTCTAAATTTGGGGCAGCCTTGGCCTTAGGCCTTGGCTTGCCCTTTTTGTTTGGCACTCCTCCCTTAGGCCTTAACTCATAGACCACCATAGCACACCTAGATGGTCTACTAACTTAGGGGAATTCATTTTATACCTCATTGACACTACATTTAGGCTCTAGTTCAACCTACGAAATTTACGGGTTGTTACAACTAGTTTGTTACTACGGTTGATTAGGTTAAGCATTGTTTATAAGGAAGATTTTAGTTGTGGATTTTTGGTACAATATTAATGTTTTAGGTTATGAAGTGTATCCCAAAAATTCTAAATGAGGACTAGTGATTTAATCCTAAAATCTAAGGGAGTGGATCAATATCGTAATGAAAGGCTTATGGGTAAAGAAAATTTCCAAAAGTATACTTATGTGATGCAGTTAAGAATTTTACTAAGAAAGTGCAAAAAAAAAGTGAGTCCTTTGGATGGTTGGCATAACTGGGTTTGAAGTGTCATGTCGATGGCAAGGTTAACCTAGTGGTGATGACAAGGGCTAAGTGAGAATGATGGTAATAAGAGTTTGTGATGGATCATTATTGAGATGCAACTATATGATAAGAATTGTTGGTAAACGAATTTTTGTATTGTAAGGAAGACTTGCGAGTATCTAAGATTGTGGGCTACTACTATCTGGTGAGTAGCGTGATTGTATGGAAAGTTATAGGATTTGTTGAGACACCACTCGAACATAATTGAAAAAAGCTAGAGTCATAAATGGAAAGAATTAGTAGAATTTAGTTTAGCCTTCGGAAGGAGGCAAGAACAAGGATACTTAATCTGCAAGGGCCAAAGATGTTTCTTCAGAAAGAGTGGATAATTGTATTTAGAGACACATGGTTCCATCTATTTTGCTCTAGTTATGATGATAGTGTTCGTGTAATTTATATGGGTTAAAAACTATTGGATAAGATTTAAGAAAGAAGTCTATAGACGTTTGACTTGAGTGTGGTGATAGGATCTTTTATGGTTTCGAGTTTGGTAACTGGTACGGTTGGATTTTTAACGAAGGATACAGTAAGATCAATCGGGAGACGATCAATTATAGGCTAAGATACATGAATTCATAAAGATCTTCAATGTATGAGCTAGTGTTGATAGATAATGGGATTGTGTTACAAGGTTGCGATCAAAATTCAAGTTTTTCATTGTGAGTCCATGTTCGTGGTAGTATGTTTTGTCAAGGTATGAATTGGTAAGGTAAGAAATGATTGATCGCATTGAGCATTGAGCATTGAGCATTGAGCATTTGGAAGGACTTGTGCATAATTTGAGTAGTAAATTTGGTTACTTTTGATTGTTAAAGAATCGAAGGAAGGATTTCACTTAAAAGATTTTGTTTAGAGTATAGGGTAAAATGTCATCGGTTGTTAGTCAAAGGATAATATTGGTAAGCGAGGTAGCGAAAGGAAAAATAGTTTGGTATATTAAAGAGTTATGGTCAAAGGATAATATTAGTAAGCGAGGTAGCAAAAGGAAAAATAGTTTGGTATATTAAAGAGTTCAAGGTATTCAGGAGTTGTGTCATGGGAAGGATCTAATAAAGGGGAAGGAATAAGGCATCTAGTATAGACTCTTGGTTCGAAATTGAAGGTTTTTATGGATTTTCACCTTTGAGTTCAGATATGACTATGCAATGTGAATTAGTTCGGTACAGACTTACTAAGAGTTTATCATCAAATTTTATGAAGATTGAGCTGTGGATTGGGTGACAAACAGAGATGTGTGGAAGACTTTGTGTTGTTGTGTGGGGCTAGAATGTTCAAATTATGGTAGGTAACTTATGGATGTGCAAAGGTATGGACCTACATTTTAACATTGTTATTGAGGATTTTAAGAAGAGTGAAATGACTTTATTGATGGGACTACAAAAATTGTTATGATGTTTTACACAGACATTTGATGATGAGTAGAGGTTATGAGCTTATAGGTACAAAATTATTGGAGTGACCAAGAATTTCTCTAAGTTTTTGCATGAGGTATATGATGGTTTGAATGGTAGTTGAAACTTGGTATGTTAATGATTGCATGAATTTGACATTGGGTGTGATTCAATAATTGTACCTCGATGGGAAAGTATTTTTAGATTTGAAATTAGTGATATAAGTCTTGGGTGTGACTCATGTCTATCATGGGATGTTTAAATGGAAAGAGAGGAAGCCATAGTTCAGAAATTTTGTAGGCAACAATTTGTTTGCTAAGAAGACTTTGATACTAGTGACGATTTGAGAGTAATGTAAATGGTCGAAGTTTTTATAATGTGTTTTAGTATTTAGATTATGGGCATCAGTGGAATGATGTGAAGAGTATGTGGGGTCTAATAAATTGAGTATGGTTACAATTGTAATGGGGACCAAAGTGGTGGATTGTGAGTAGCTAGTACAATCAAAGAGATGGTGTCAAATGAATGGAAATGTTTGATATGGACACCATGGAAGGAGTATCTTGTGTTATTTGACATTGATTCTATACATTCTTATGTGACCACCTATTTCGTCCTGGACATGGTCTAGAGTATGATTCACTACCTATGCACGAGCATGTTTCACTTCTGGAGGTGAATTTCTAGTGGTGGATCAGGTGTACTGATCATGTGATGTCCTCTTGGTAAGATAGTATGCTTGTGCAGACTTGGTCATTTCAGTTATGAAAAATTTAGTGTTGTTTGGGATAGTAGAAGTATACCACTGGTTCTACACGTATAACCTTGGTTATGAAAACTTATAGAAGAGCTTTCTTAAACAATTACAATTACTGTTGTTAAAGGTTTTGCGTCTTGGGGTATACCACTTGTTGGGTGGTTACTTGATCTTGTTCTTCTTTGGGTTAAATAAGTTTGATTCTCCCTTATGAGTACCAGATGTCTAAAGATCAATTTTTTATAACTTAAGCTCGTGAAAAAATTATGTTATGAGAAGGGAATTTTAATATGATTAGTGATGGTCTGTGCATTTTGAGTGTGTGATGTTTGGTTCAGGTTCACTTCTGGTTGTAGTCAGTTTTGATTCAGAAGGTTATCTTGGTTATGTGAGAAAATATTTGTCATGATGGTTGTGTTAAGGTCCAATATTTTTGAGTTTAGATTGAGTTCATGAGTTAGTTTGTGGCTTGATAATCACTCTTGATTTGTCGATCTGTCAAATTTTGATTCGAAAGTTCAAGCTCTTAGTGGTTACTCTTGATAGAATGGTCTTAAGAAGGAGCTCAGTTGGAGAGATGAACACCGACTCTGGAAGATCATACCTTGGGCTTTTGGTAAGGTCGATTGTTCTTCATTCTTCTTCCTTATGTTCGAGGACGAACATGATTTTTAGTGGTGGATAATGTAATGACCCAAAAGGTCATTTTTTAAATTTTTTAGTAAAATTACCATTTTACCACTTCTGATTGTTGCCCCGAGTCATTCCTAATAAGTTGGTGAAGTTGTTGAGAATTTTGATCTATTCTATAACTATAGTTATTTGATTGATGGATATTTATTAAACAATTAATTTATTTAATTGATGATTAGTAGGCCAAGTTCATAATTAATTTAACACTCTATATCACTTGACCCATGTACTGAATTAAATTAAAAGGGATTTATTAAATTTTGGTCATAATAAAAAGAGTAGTCGCTTGAAACTCAGGCACATTCCAGAATGACTGAGGCTAGCATCAGGTTAGTATTAATAACGTCTTAATATATGAAATTTTGCATATGGAATGAAGTCATGTTATTGTTATTATTATAATGGCATTGGAAATTGTGGAAAGAAATTGAATACGTGTAATATTCTTAAGAGATGTTATAACCACAATCTTGGTAGATCAAATTTTGGTTAAATTATTGATAGCTATTGATGAGTTCACATGATGGGATAATGGGTTAATAATGAGGTAATGATTAGAGGAGGTGATAATTTGTAGGATAAGTTTTCATTTAGTAGATTTTATTCGTACAAGAAGATTTATGGATTAATTCTGAGTTTGGTGGTTTAGGCAGTATCACGTAATTTGACTTTGATTTTGAATTTTCTTATGGTTATCATATTATGATTCAAGTTTTGATAGATTGTGATATGTAATTAAAAATTGGGTGTATTATATTACATGAAAACTATTAAGGTTGTAGTGGTTTGGATAAATTGAGACTTCCCTAGGCATCAAATTTGGAGAAAATTGAAAGAGTTGACATGTTAATTGGCATCAAGATTTAAGAACTTGATTATATATTTTGACATATAGTAATATGGGTGTTGTTAGTTTCGAAATCTTATTGTGGTTATTTATTTGAATAGATTGCATTGATTTGGAAGTCAAACTAAAAAAGAAGGCTCAAGTCTTAGAGTAATTATTCAATTGTTTGAGGCAAGTGGATTTCTAAACCCTTGTTAACTGTATAAAATCGTGTATTTCCTTGTGGTATGTGTTGAGGAGTAATGGGACTTGGTGATGGGTTGACTTGTCCATATTGAATAGATCTAATGACGAAAAAGGGGTAATAAAAGGCAATGTGATTAATTGTTGGTGTGTGATGTGTTGAGAATGGTTTGAAAGGCTTATTGACTCATTGCTGATGTTGTATCACGGTTGTATTGTTGTGAATTGTGCATTATTATGAAAATGGTCATCTCCTCATTATTTATGTGAACATATCATTTACATTGGTTCGACACATGGTTGTGATAAGTCTTATGTGAATTGAGGAAGAATAAGAAATTAAAGAGGATGTACCATTTCGAAGGACGTGTCGTGCGCCGCGACTGATACTATGATCGAGTGACGTGTCGCGTGCCGCGATGGATACTATTATCGAGGGACGTGTCGCACGCCAAATAGATTTTATTATCGAGGGTCATTTCGCACGCTGCAACGGATGCATGTACAAATATGTATCCCACATTTCCCAGACTGAGAGACAGTGGGTATGTATCATTTGGTCAGACATGCATCACTATACTTGACATTGCATTTCATTGTTTTGCATATATTTATCATTGGTGAACTTGATGTTGTGTGGTCCTGATCTTGTGAGTGCCTTCTGTTGTCACGACCCAGGGATACACCCTAGATGTAACATGACACATAGAACCCCGAAGGACTCAATGTAAGCCACTTAGAATATCATAACATAAAATAATAGAAAAGTGCGGAAATTTTAAAACATTTTCCATACAATCAAAGTCTTTATAAAAGCAAAGCTGAAGTCTTACTCCACTTGTATCAAACCATCTAAAACAACTTTGAATAACTCTTGGGACACTACCCATACAATAGTCTCAAAATATAAAAGGAAGACATAAAGGAAACAGTGACTTTATCCTCGATGCTATGAGAACTCACCAAGTCTTTTACTCCTTGCTCTTCTAGACACCTATCCCCAAGAATCGAACTCAAAATCACCGAACCCTACATTTGATGAGAATGTAGGCAAGAGTATGTGTTAGTACAAAAGTACTAAATATGATAGCTAGCATAATATCATAAGAGAATAACATAAGGGTTAGTCAACGTAAGCCTTATGCCATAATCATAAGAGATACTTCAAGAAACATAAACTATAAGCATAAGAGACAATAAAGCATTGGAACACTAGGAGGTACTTCTTTTAAGTCCATGTTAGTTCCTCTTCTTTATTATCTTGAACACTATGAGATACTTCATTAAGCATGTCTAAGTTCATTATTGACTTGAACACTATGAGATACTTCATTAAGCATGTCTAAGTTCATTATTAACTTGAACACTAAGAAATACTTCATTAAGCATGTCTAAATTCATTATGCTTTTGAACACTTGGAGATACCTTTTCAAGTATGTCTTAGTTCATTGGCTAAGGAGATTGTTACTAGAAACCCCGAATTCTCTATGTGAAGACTTCCATCTCATGAGACCTACTTTTGAGAAAACCCAAACTCTACTATGTAAGAGTTCCCCCTTTACTTTGGAAGCCCAGACTCAACTAGGTGTGAGCATACTCTCTTCTTGGAGACCCGGACCCGACTATGTGTGAACTCCCTTCTCATTGTCAATATCCATTAGGGCCAAACATACACCCCTTAGACTAATTATTAAGCCTTACTTAACTCATGACTCATGGAGGGATGTCCTTGACAACCAATCTATGTTTCAAGTGATTCTATCACTTTATGCATTCAAGCATTCATAAGGTAGATGAAGTGGGTAGAGTCCTTCCTCAACAATGATATCTACTAGTCTACCATTCACATATAGGCTTCACTCTCAAAGCCATTACAAGCATAATTCAACATGTTAACTTTAATCTCAAAGCCCTAGAATTCTACATTCATGACTACAAGCCTTATTCTCAAAGCTTTACTTCTTACAATCATCATACATACCTATATTTCAAGGCATTCTAATCACATACTTCATTCTTAAGTGATTCTAGTCATATATCATCATAAAGGTTCAATCTCAAGCTTTACTAGTCATGATCCATCATATATACATTATTTTAATTCAATTCATGTCTATATGCTTCTATTCTTGAACAATTACTATACATGTCATCAATTCTAGAAGATCATCTGTAAATCCTCAATTTCCCTTCGCAAGGCATAAACCCACATTACTACAATTTCATCAATTAGACTAGGGTTAGCCATGGAAAACATATAATATCACCATAATAACATGATTCACTACTAATTCAATCATAAACAATCAATATCCACTCAATTCGATTCATACTCAACTTAACCCACAATATTAGAAGGAACCCTAACTTGAATTGGGGATTTCATCTTCACAATTGGGGGATTTCTAGGGGACTCCATAGATGGAAGAATTCATAAATGAATAAGCTATCATACCTTGGATATAAAGCCTTACTAAGCTTGCAACAATCGAGTATTGACCTAGCTTCTTCGTCTTCTTCGTCTTCTTCGTCTTCTTCTCCTTCTTCTTCGTCGTCTTCTTCGTCGTCTTCTTTGTCTTCTTCTTCTTCTTCGTCTTCGTCTTCTTCTTCTTCTTCTTGAGTTTTCTAGAGAGAGAATTTCTTGTAGGGAATTGGGTGTCTGTTGGTGAATTGAAATAATTATTTGGAATCACTTCATTAAGGTTCTAATAGCTTTATATAGGTTGTCTAAATACTGATAAAACGACACCACTTAATGACTAATTAATTCTAGAAAGTTCCCTAAGTCATCACTTAAACCGACTTAAAGGACCACACTGCCTCACCCACGAGACCACGTCCACGGGGCGTGCTGGTCATTCGTGGGTAGAGTTACTGGAACCCTGACCCACGACTCCCCTCACCCACGAAGTGTGGACCCCCCTACGAGGCGTGGGTCCCTCCATGGGTGCACTGCCTTGGGCAGCTTTCTTGGGCTGTTTTGCTAGGGTCCTCCTCAAGGACCCTTGGTTTGTCCTTGGGGAGTTGTACTTTGACGTTTTAACCCTAAAACCTTCATTCTAAGTACGGGAAGTCATTTCTATGACTCCAACCCTCACGTCAAGCTCTAGAACCCTCACATAAGGCTCTAGTTTAGCCTACTAGTTTCCGGGTGTTACAATATCTCCCCCTTGGGAACATGCGTCCTCGAATGACGATTCTAAACACTTATTAAGGAAACAACTCTAGAATAGCAGCCCATCATGCATGCAACTCATGTAAATGCACATAAACAAAGGAGGAAAACTTCAACTCCAAGATAAACATACTCAATGCAACACAAGGAAGTAGGAACTACATCTAACAACCCGAAATACATGAAATTCTATATTTACTCATATTCAAGGAGGAACTACCATCTCCTAGATAAAACATGCTCAACACACACTCATGGAGCCTATATGCAATCTACTCTAAAAAAGTATTCGTTCAAGGAGGAGTCTTTCAACTCCCAAACTAAGGCATGCTCATCTATGCATCTCACGAAGTCTATAGGCAACTTATACATAATACACTACAACATAAGGAAAAACAATGCACATAAGTCATCTCTATCAAGACCTAAGTTTTTCATGAACATGCATATAAGGAAATCATGGCCACTCATAAACACACAATGACCTTGCTATCTAGGCACACCATCTCCCCTTGGGAGTAAGCCTAGGTGGACTTTCTAAGCACCAATACTTTCAATTCTAAGGTCAGAGAAAATCATCACTAAACTTTCATATCCTTCACACAAGAGGATTCTAAACCAAGGTGAATTACATTACTACTCTTTAGACAAGGCTACTCAATGCACTACTACACATTTAGGCATTAATTAAACACCATATTCCTCAAGTCTTTACCAACATACCCAAAGCTCAAAATGGCCAAGTAGGACTCTACTATCTAAAACACATGACAATAATGTAGCCCACTCATACTCAAGACAACATCAAAGTCTTAACATATAAAGTCACAAAAGACCAAACAATACCGAAATTTAGTAAAGTATAAAACACATACCGGTATCAACATTCCGAAGTCACTCTTGTTCACTTCTATCTTGGAGGACATAAAACCTACTCTTGTTTTGAGAATTTTCATCCAAACCACTAGTGGAAACTTTCTTATCCTCCCTTCCCTTAGCCTTAAGCACCGGGCAATCTCTCATTTTTGTGCCCACTCTTTCCACAACCATAACAACCCTCCATGCCGGCTAGGAACTTACCATGGTGATTTCTCCCACACTTGGTTCAAGTAAGCTTAGGTAATGGAGACCCACTACCTTTCTCTTGGTTAAACCTAGGGGTATTCGGAGAATCTTGTCCGGAATACCTTTGTTTAAACTTAGGTCTACCTTGTCCATCGTACTTAGCATTGGAGAATTTCCCATCACCGGTCCTAGCCCTTTTTGCCTCCCTATTCTTTTCCTTTGAGTTTTGACTCCTTAATTTGTTGGGCATAAACCATAAGATGTGAGATATCCATATCATGAAAGAGCATTGCTGTACAACATTCTTTTGCTACCAAGTCGGACACCCCCATTAAGAACCTACTCATCTTATCCCACAAGACCATGCCCACAGGTCATGGGTGGACCCACGAGGTGTGCTGGTCATCCGTGGGTGGAGTTATTGGAACCTGACCCATGACTCCCCTTACCCACGGGGCGTGGACCCACCTACGGGGCATGGGTCCTTCCATTGGTGCACTGCCTTGGGCAGCTTTCTTGTATTTTTTTGCTAGGGTCCTCCTCAAGGACCTTTGGTTGGTCCTTTGGGAGTTTTACCTTGACGTTTTAATCCTAAAACCTTCATTCTAAGTACGAGAAGTCATTTCTACAACTCTAACCCTCACGTCAAGCTTTAGAACCCTCACATAAGGCTCTAGTTTAGCCTACTATTTTCTGGGTGTTACACCTGTGGAACTTGTGATTGATGAATATTGAGCTTGTCTTTTAGGATATGAAATTGTTAGAGTTTTGTTGTTGAGTTGTGTGCTATATAAATTGTGAACTTTTAGGTTGGGCTGGTTTTATGCAGGTTGTAGTTGTGGAGGTTCAGTTAGGGTTTAAGGAGTACCCATATTCTATTCCATTATCTTATATCTAGAAGTTTACTTGTTGAGTACTGTGTGGTTTGGTACTCACCCTTGCTTCTATATTTTTGTAGGTTACTAGCCCGGATCTTCGTGATACTTTCTATTTTCTTCTTGTCTGAGGCTTCTTGTGGAAGTTTGTGAGGTAGCTACTTGTCATTTCAGCGGACCTTCTTACTCCTATTTATGATCTTGTTCTATTCTAGAAACAATATCATTTGAGACTTGTATTTTTCTTTTGAATCAATTATAATACTTTAGAGGCTTGTACATGTAACAAATAGGTTTTGGGGTTTTTATTTAGTTGACTTAGTTATACACACTTATGATATTTTGAGATTTCAATCCGTCTTACTTCTGCATTTTTGTGATATTTGGGTTTTAGGCTGACTTGTTTTGATGGGATAATACGAGTTCCATCACGTCCATTTTTTGGTCGTGACTCGTTCTCTCTTTTTATGATGTGAAATTACTTGTGTGCATTGATTTTATACATTGTAATGAGTCATGTGATATATGCCGAAGAGAAATGGTTCTGGTAAGTGATATGATATAATGTCTATGGAAAATGGTTCTGGCTAGTGATGTGATATAAAGCTGAAGGAAAATGATTACGGATAATGATACAATATAAAGCTGAAAGAAAATGGTTCCAACTAGTGATATTATGCTGAAGGGAATGGGTTCCGGCAAGTGATATGATAAGACGAAGGGAAACAGTTTTTGCTGGTGATGTGATATAAAGCTGAAAGGAAATAGTTTCGGCTAGTGATATTGTGTTGCGGGGAAATGGTTCCGGTAAGAGTATTACTATTGTGATTTGATGCTTATGATTGATCTACTTGTTTATTTTGATTGATGTACTTGATACTTGTGATTGATTTGTTTGACTCTTGTAAATTGGCATACTTGATATGTGTTGGTTGTTGAACAGTGTCTATTGAACTATGTGGTTAAGTCTTGTGAACTGTGTATTGTGAAACGATTAGGTTGAGGTGATTTTCTATGCAGGCTGTAGTTTGAGGAGGTTCGGTAAGGATGAAAGGAGTACTCATTTTCTACCTAGTTTGTCTTGTTTATCTTGTTACTTCTTGGGTACCGTGTTGGTTGGTACTCACTCCTTGATTCTACACTTTGTAGGTTCTAAGTCCAGTTTTGTGTGATATCTTTTGTTTTTCTATACCCGAGGCTTGTTGAAAGACTTTGAGGGTAGCTCCTTGTCATCCCGGCGGGCCCTCTTTTCCTTTATGTTATGTTTTGTTCTATTTGAGAAATAAAGAAATTGAGACTTGTAATTATATTTCATTTCTACACTTTATGTATGAGTGACTTGTACACGTGACAACCAGGTTTTGGGGTATTACAGAATGAATAAGCTTTCTGCTTTATATTGTTCTTTTTTTTATTGTTCTATATTTCTTTCATTTCGTTAGGTTGAGGTTGAATTGTCTTGTTGGGAATAGACAAGTGTCATCACGGCCATTTTTGGGTTGTAACACGTGCACTCTTATATGATCGTATAACTTATTTAAACTCACTTAATTGTGTAAATTTCAATAATTTATTTTTTTATTAATTAATTATTCTCTTTTTAAAATTTACTAGATATGGTCTATACATATGTATCCTAACCAAGTAAGTTTATTATGGGTAAAGATTTTAAGATAGACTAGACTATAACAAGTCGAGGACCAAACTAAGCAGAGTCTAGCCTATACTAAGACCTTCATTCATAATAAACTTGCTGCATTAGAATACATATGTAGAGACTGTAACTAATAGAATTTTTAAAAAAAGAATAATTAATTAATAAAAATTAAATCATTGAAATTTACACAATTAAATGAGTTTAAACAAGGTATATGATCATATAAGAGTCCGCGTAATTGGGCATATTAATCAAAATGTATGAGGATGAATTGTGGTTGAACAAATGAAATTCACACAACATACTTGTGTTTGGTCAATATTATTTGAAGGATGTTGATTTTATAACCACTACTCATCCCCACACATTTCTGATCATCGTCCCTAATGTATGTGTCTTATAAGATCTCATGACTTTTTTAACCTCAATTAGTTATGTAAATTCTAATAATTTATTTTTATTAATTAATTATTCTTTTTTTTGACAATATGCTAGTAAGGGCCATAAACTCATACAATATACTATTGAAAAAATGTGTAGTCTAATATTTACAATGCACTCGATCGATAGTCCTCAATATAATATAATTTATTTAGTTATTTATTTTTTTGTTATATACAAATACTTTTTAACCATTGCACCAATCTGTACACTGGAATCCAGTAATTATATAGACTATCTAGCATGGATAATGATTTCAGTCAAGCCTAAACCCTATAAATCGTATAATTTGTTTAATATGAATTCATTGAATCGATTTTAGATCCAATTAATTGTTTATGATATATATTAATTGCTAACAGAATTGCAAATTTTAAAATCAATAAAATGACAACAATATGTAGGAAATTGAAATTAATTCTATTTATTTGTTCGTTGCTACATATTTAACATAATATTGACAACAACTTGGGGAAAAGGGAAAAAGCTTTCAATACATTATATAGTAAGTAGTACATAAATCAAATAGACAATATGCACAATATATGTTATATTTTAGTCTATTGATTATAGAAAGAGATCAAAGTCGATAAACTTGGCATGCCACTAATCAGACCAAACTACAGGATCTCAAATTACATACATTACCTTGAGTTACAAAAAAACAAATCCAACAAGCCTATCTAGGGTTTGTTGTTATTATATGTGGTTCTCTTGTGTCCGAGTCTCTTGCACAATAAAAAATTGTTTCTCGTCTTGGTCTTTAAAGTCTCGTCAACACCCTTAACATATTTTCTTTTCTTCCTTCTGAGCTTGGTCTCAACAAGGGGTGGAAGAATATTCACGTGTAACAATTTTTGTGGCACAAACCTTTTAGACTCTAGAGGAACAACATTAATTGATTCTGAGTACGCAAGGATGTAGACGTCGAATTTATTCATTGGAGAATAGTACTCATGTATGTTCAAACTAAAATGAAACTCCTTGAAAACAATCCTCTGAATCGCTTTAGTGTTTGGACACTTGTCGTTACGATAGAGATTCACACAAAGCGACGCAATAACTTTTATCGATATTTTCTTATGGTTGTGTGTGGCATGTTTGATGCTGAAAATGTGATCGCCAACGTATTTTTAAATGTAAAAATTTTCCGAGTATTCATACTTTGTCCCCTGCAGATCCAGTTGGAAAAACACATTTTTATCTTGAATCACTTACTAAAACTCTTAAACATAGCATAATCAGAAGAATTCATCACCAATGGTTTGTCAAATAATGATTTTAGCTCATTCTTGCTGCTAATGTTTGTTCTATTTGGAAATTAGTTCCATTAGAGAAGGTGTGGTTGGGTTGTGATCCCAATCTACACTCCTGTTGTTCTTCTTGAAATAATTCAAGATCTTTCGATTCCATTGGGATGATCGTCCATATTCATTGAATAATCTCCCAAGCTTTCATCTTCAATCAAATCTTCATCACCGACTATAGGGTCTAGTGGCGGGGGTGTCAAAGACCTCGTGATGATAATTATTCTCAATATAGGCTTAGAACTATCAGCAGCGACATCCAACATGTACAAGGACACATGTATGTCATTCTTTATGAATGTGGGATTTTTTTTTCTCTTCTATTCATTAGATTGCTAATCACAACGTCACTTGTCTTGCAAGCTAATTTCCCGCTCTCAATTATTCTTCAAATCTTGTCATGTATGAACTATTACGATGAAACGGGATGACCACTATCACCTTACTAGATGATTACCTTTATTACAATATCCATCTATAACTAGTTAATAATTGATCGATGATTGGTATGAAAATCTTCAAATGAAAATGTCAATGAATGAAATTGGGTGTAATCGATGCACTACTGCTCTGAAATGAAGAAATGTATTTATAGGGCTTCTAAACTATGAGAATCTATCTACTAATGAAGTATTGAATAGAATTTGAAAGCTTTTCTAGCTAGTAAAAATGGTGGAAAACTATATTTTGCAAAAAAATAAAAAAAGAATATGAAAGAACAATGGAGGCAATGAGCAAGAATAGAGGTTTTTAGTTGTAAGGAGGAAGATTTCACCGAAAAAACCATCGAAATTGGAAAAAGTAGGCAAAAAAGGGCTTAAAAATGGGAGATTTTTCTAGTGCTTTTTGGATAATTTTATTTATTTTTGGTTATTTGAAAATGAATGGTGGGAAAAATAAAAATTTGTTAGAAGAGGTCGGGAAACTGAAGTGTAATATGAAAAAATTAACTCCTAATGAGCCTTTTTTATCAAACCTCCTAATTAACAACCTACTTAGGAGAAAATGGAAAAGTGTAATTACATATAACTTTTTATTCTAATTCTTTTAGTTTAAACTGTTTGAAATATTTTATATATATATATATATATATATATATATATTAAATTTTTAGTTAAATTTAATCTTTTTTTCTGTCCCAATTTACGTGACATGATTAAAATTTTAAGATTAAAATTTTAAAATTTTGATCGTGAATTCGGAAATAGAAGGTTAAGTTTTTTTAATAAAATTTATATATTTGAAAATTACAGAACAATAATATAAATAATGATAATTAACAACTTTAAATATTTCAAAAATGTATAAAAAAAATTAAAAAATGAATTGACTCTCAAAATTTCAAAGATATCACATAAATTGAAACGAATAAAATAATTATTAAATAAGTAGAGAGTATCTAATGTCTACTAAAATGAAAGTAAAATATAACTTTAGTTTGAGAGAATGACTGTGGGAGACAGGTAATTAAAAAATATTTTAAAAAAGTAAAATCAGTGAGATTAGGTGGATCCACAATTTTTCTCTGAAAAGAGGTGTGAGAATTATATGAAAGTGAGATTGACAATTAAGCTTTCCCTATGGTGGGAATCACCATTTATTAAATGATCTACACCTTAACTGAGGCATGCAGAAGGTCCAAAATAGTCCCTCATTTTTGGGTTAAGAATCAAAGTCATCCTTGAGTTTTCACATGGAGCATTAATAGTCCCTCATGTTTGCAATATTTAGGGATGTCAATGGGACGGGGCAGATGTGTGGCGGTGTGGTTTTAAGGCTATGTGGGGTGGGGCAGGTTTAAGGTTATGTGGGGCAAGTCGAATGCAGGGCGGGTATTAGTGGGCTTTTTAAAAATTAATGTGGGGCGGGGCGGGTTGTGGGTATATGTAATTTTATGTGGGTTTAAACTTAATTTTAAGTTTTTACATGTTATAAGAGTGATAGAGTATTATTTATTAAAATAATTTCATTAAAGCTACTAAAATATTCAAGATAATAAATGAAAATGGTCCAATAAAAAATACCGCCAAGATCTCTTCGTTAGTTGGGGGAAGAATCCGCCCGAATCGGATTTTTTGAGGAACGTATCGAGAGAGAATTGGATTTGGTTAGACAATGTGTGGTTGGTAAACAAGGATCGGTTTTTTAGCAAGGTACAGAATGTATCGTCAAATATTCAATATGATTCCACAAGATCTAGTTTCGTTCAAGTAACGGATTCTAGCCAACTGAAAGGATCTTCTGATCAATCCAGAGATCATTTGGATTCCATTAGTAATGAGGATTCGGAATATCACACATTGATTAATCAAAGAGAGATTCAACAACGAAAAGAAAGATCGATTCTTTGGGATCCTTCCTTTCTTCAAACGGAACGAAAAGAGATAGAATCAGGCCGATTCCCGAAATGCCTTTCTGGATATTCCTCAATGTCCCGGCTATTCACGGAACGTGAGAAGCAGATGATTAATCATCTGTTTCCGGAAGAAATCGAAGAATTTCTTGGGAATCCTACAAGATCCGTTCGTTCTTTTTTCTCTGATAGATGGTCAGAACTTCATCTGGGTTCGAATCCTACTGAGAGGTCCACTAGAGATCAGAAATTGTTGAAGAAACAACAAGATCTTTCTTTTGTCCCTTCCAGGCGATCGGAAAAGAAAGAAATGGTTAATATATTCAAGATAATTACGTATTTACAAAATACCGTCTCAATTCATCCTATTTCATCAGATCCGGGATGTGATATGGTTCCGAAGGATGAACCGAATATGGACAGTTCCAATAAGATTTCATTCTTGAACAAAAATCCATTTTTTGATTTATTTCATCTATTCCATGACCGGAACAGGAGAGGATACACGTTACACTATCGAATTGATATTTTAGTTCTAGCGGTCGACTCGGTTCTTTCAAATTGTTTCTCATTATTGAGAAAAGGTAACAAAGATAAAATACGAGCTTGTTTTATAGCAAGAGTAATTAATCGTTGTTGTTTCAAGGTCAATCTATTCACACGTCTTGATAATATTTTTCCTTGTTCACTAATAAATCGACTAATTAAACTCATGTTTCTATAATCAATTCGATCCCCCGATTGAATCGGGGGCAAACGCCTACGAAAAGATCGCTTGAATTTAAGAAAAGGTCGCTTGGATTTATCCATGGTTTGTTTGTTTAATTTATTCCTTATCCCTAAAATCCTATTTCTTCATTCTAATTCATTTTAAATCCACTCAAAATAGGATTTTTCAAAAATAGGATTTGTTTATTTTCTATTTAAATATGTTATATATATAATGTCATTTTTTCCCCTTCCTTGAAAGGGTAAGACACAGGTACTTGGTTCGCTCTATTTCTTTATCTTTGAACCCAAATACGTTACCTACAATGGAAGTAAGCATATTGGTAACGGAACCTTCTTCAAAAAGGTCTAAAGGGTAAGCTACATAAGCAATATATTGATCTTTTTCTCCAACAACACGCTCGATGCGGTAGCATCGCCCTTTGTAACGATCAAGACTGGTAAGTCCATCGGTCCATACAGTTGTCCATGTACCAGTAGAAGATTCGGCAGCTACCGCGGCCCCTGCTTCTTCAGGTGGAACTCCAGGTTGAGGAGTTACTCGGAATGCTGCCAATATATAAGTATCCTTGGTTTGGTACTCAGGAGTATAATAAGTCAATTTGTACTCTTTAACACCAGCTTTGAATCCAACACTTGCTTTAGTCTCTGTTTGTGGTGACATAAATCCCTCCCTACAACTCATGAATTAAGAATTCTCACAACAGCAAGGTCTACTCGACATGAATTCCGCGTTAATGAAACTTTTCACAGGAATCTTTCACAAAATTTCCAACTAATACTAATATTATCAATTAATCAGAATGGTTGATTATTAGACCATGGTATTTGATTTGCCAAATACATCATTATTGTATACTCTTTCATATATATAGCGCAACCCAATTTTGATTTTTTACCTTTTTTTTTTTTGAAATGGAAATACCTAGCTAACCTAAATAATAAGAACTTCCCCCTTGACAGTGGTATATGTTGTATATGTAAATCCTAGATGTGAAAATATATGGAATTCCTCTATGAATCTATGAAAGGTATAAAAAAGAAAGAAAAACGCAAAGAAAAGAATAGGCTAGGCATAAATCGATATGCTGAAATTTAAATAAAAAATAAATAAGAAGAGGAGCCCATTAGATACAAATAATGAATCGTAATAGAAATAGAAAATAAAGTTCAGGTTCGAATTCCATAGAATCGATAATATGGATGGGCTTGTCTATAATGATAGACAAATGAAAGAATTTCTCAAGATTCTGATTCATCCACTTGAGATTTTTAAATGAAAATAGGTTGGGTGAGCTTCCAAATTAACTCAGTCTCATTGAATAAGTAAACAATTGGATTGGTTCAATTGCATGGTGCCAACGAAATCGAGTTATAATTCCGATTTTTTTGAATTAACCGATCGACGTGCTAGCGGACATTTATTTTGAATTCGATAATTTTTGAAAAAACATTTCGACATATTTATTTTATTATTATGAGAATCAATCCTACTACTTCTGGTTCTGGGGTTTCCACGCTTGAAAAAAAAAACCCGGGGCGTGTCGTCCAAATCATCGGTCCGGTACTAGATGTAGCCTTTCCCCCGGGCAAGATGCCAAATATTTATAACGCTCTGGTAGTTCAAGGTCGAGATAGTGTTGGTCAACCAATTAATGTGGCTTGTGAGGTACAGCAATTATTAGGAAATAATCGAGTTAGGGCTGTAGCTATGAGTGCTACAGACGGTCTAACGAGAGAAATGGCAGTGATTGACACAGGAGCTCCTATACGTGTTCCAGTCGGGGGAGCGACTCTGGGACGAATTTTTAACGTGCTCAGAGAGCCTGTTGATAATTTAGGGCCTGTAGATACTAGTACAACGTCTCCTATTCATAGATCTGCGCCCGCCTTTATACAGTTGGATACAAAATTGTCTATTTTTGAAACAAGAATTAAAGTAGTAGATCTTTTAGCCCCCTATCGCCGTGGAGGAAAAATCGGACTATTCGGGGGAGTTGGAGTGGGTAAAACAGTACTCATTATGGAATTGATTAACAATATTGCTAAAGCTCACGGGGGCGTATCCGTATTTGGCGGAGTGGGTGAACGTACTCGGGAAGGAAATGTTCTTTACATGGAAATGAAAGAATCTGGAGTGATTAATAAAGAAAATATTGCAGAATCAAAAGTGGCCCTAGTTTACGGTCAGATGAATGAACCGCCGGGAGCTCGTATGAGAGTTGGTTTGACTGCCCTAACTATGGCGGAATATTTCCGAGATGTTAATGAGCAAGACGTACTTCTATTTATTGACAATATCTTCCGTTTCGTCCAAGCAGGATCCGAAGTATCGGCCTTATTGGGTAGAATGCCTTCCGCTGTGGGTTATCAACCGACCCTAAGTACCGAAATGGGTTCTTTACAAGAAAGAATTACTTCTACCAAAGACGGGTCCATAACCTCTATTCAAGCAGTTTATGTACCCGCAGACGATTTGACCGACCCTGCTCCTGCTACGACATTTGCACATTTAGATGCTACTACCGTACTATCAAGAGGATTGGCTGCCAAAGGTATTTATCCAGCAGTAGATCCTTTAGATTCAACGTCAACCATGCTTCAACCTCGGATCGTTGGTGAGGAACATTACGAAACCGCCCAAAGAGTTAAGCAAACTTTACAACGTTACAAAGAACTTCAGGACATTATAGCTATCCTTGGATTGGACGAATTATCCGAAGAGGATCGTTTACTCGTAGCAAGAGCGCGAAAAATTGAGCGTTTCTTATCACAACCCTTTTTCGTAGCAGAAGTATTTACCGGTTCTCCAGGGAAATATGTTGGTCTAGCAGAAACAATTCGAGGATTTCAATTGATCCTTTCCGGAGAATTAGATGGTCTTCCTGAACAGGCCTTTTATTTGGTAGGTACTATTGATGAAGCTACCGCGAAGGCTATGAACTTAGAAATGGAGAGCAATTTGAAGAAATGACCTTAAATCTTAGTGTACTGACCCCTAATCGAATTGTTTGGGATTCAGAAGTGGAAGAAATTGTTTTATCTACTAATAGTGGTCAAATTGGCATATTACCAAATCACGCCCCTATTGCCACAGCTGTAGATATAGGGATTTTGAGAATACGCCTTAACGACCAATGGTTAACGATGGCTCTGATGGGTGGTTTTGCTAGAATAGGAAATAATGAGATCACTGTTTTAGTAAATGATGCGGAGAAGGGTAGTGACATTAATCCACAAGAAGCTCAGCAAACTCTTGAAATAGCGAAAGCTAATGTGAAAAAGGCTGAAGGAAGGAGACAAAAAATTGAGGCAAATCTAGCTCTCCGACGAGCTAGAACACGGGTGGAGGCTAGCAATCCGATTTCATAACTAGTTGGTACGTTCGAATAATAAAAAGAAGTTCTCTTTCTAATCCTATTTAGATTCTGTCGGGTG